>OZ022585.1:21258035-21388035 GCA_963669155.1 Arbacia lixula
AAGTTTGTCACATGATGACCACACATGGTTCAACTACTTATGAGTGAGAGAGTGAAAGAAGCAAAAAGACTATTTCTTGACATCATCAGAAAAATAGTGGACTGTTTCCTCCTGTCTCGATATCGGTAAATCCCTTGTAAATGCGCGATACATTAATTTCCAGCTGTTTTTTTCTTTGCGTTTTAGCGGAGCGCGCCCGGGGAAGTCCCTCTGTGTTGCGGCCGAGGCGCAACTTGAATTTCTATTGGTTTGCTCAAGCCGCAGGAAATAAAAAACAAATCAATGGTTCCTCCCTATTCATATCTAACGCTGTAGAGCTCAGAGCATGGACACTACCACGGGGTCTATGATAAGGGTCCAATCAATGAACAAAGAATATATAAATTAAGGATATAAAACAAATATTTTATGATCTTTATTCGGGATCCTTGTGGAACCCTCGATGAACTGCAAGCATGGGTTACCCCACGCCCTCCGCTTCACCTCGGGGGCTGATATATTTTACAAGATTTCTCATGAGCAGAAATTATTTGTTTATTTTTTCATGGGACGTAAAGACTGATTTCCCTGGTCTGGTGATCGTGTGTGTATGTATGTGTGTGTGTGTGTGTGTGTGTGGTTGTAAGTGATCACGCATGCGTGCGTTTGCGTGCATTGTGGGTGTGACAGTGTGAGTATGTGTGTATGTGCATATAGGTTTGACTAGCTACAATGATAAATGGCAGAAAGAAAAAAAGATAAACATATATTGGTAGATGGATATAAATAAATAGTAAGCTAGATAAAACAAATACAGCACATGTACACACCAAATATTGAAAAACAAGGATTAATCAACACATTATATAATAAAATATCCCGCTCGTACAGTTATGCTGAATGGTAAGATAAGCTTATGAAAAGCATCTATGTATAATTAATATATAATATTACGAATATATATAAACATTCTACGCTTCAGGTGTCCTCAACTTGACCGATGATCAAGATCGAAGAAGTCGAAGATTTCTTGGTAATCTGTGGTTGCCGATCAAGCCAAGCCAGACCTTGAGGCTCAGTGCGCAGAAAGGAAAGCATCGACGTGCCAGGATGTCGTCACAAGGAACTCTCACCTCACATTACAGACAGGATGAGTGAGTGAGTGAGAGAGAGAAAGAGAGGAGGGGGAGGGAGAGAGAGAGAGAGGGGGGGGGGGGGGGGGAGGGAGAGGGGATACAGAAAGAGACAAAAAGGGAGAGGGAGAGAAATATAAGATACATAGAAAGGGGAAGGCAAGAGGGAGGGAGATAAAGCTGATGAGAGACAAAGAGTTAATAATATAGATAAAGGGGAACGAGAGAACTAAAGAGAGGCGCGAGGGGGGGGGGGGGCATAGTTAAACAGGGGAAGGGAGAGAGTGAAAAAGATACATGTATGTATGTATGTATGTATGTACATGTATGTATGTTTATATGTATATAAATACTGAGAGAGAGGGAGAGAGAGAGATAGAGAGAGAGAGAGAGAGAGAGAGAGAGAGAGAGAGAAAGAGAGAGAGGGAGACAGACAGACAGAGAGAGAGAGAGAGAGAGGATGCGGGGGGGGGGGGGGGGAAGGGGGAGGGTGGAGGAGGCCGGGGAAGAGAGGAGGAGGAGGTGTGTATGTGTGTGTGTTTGTGTGTGTGTGTGTGTGTGTCTTAAAGGTGAAGGAGACCTCTCCCGCTGCGCGCGTTCCCACGCGTCACATCCGCCATCTAAGCGAGTTCCATGCCGTCTGGGCATGCTAGGGAAAGAGCAAATTAAATCGAGAAGGCGCGCGTCACTATAGCAACAAATGTCAACATGAGCTTTAAAGGCAAGTGATGATTACGTCCAAGAGGTACACGCTACACATCAAAGATCTCGGTCGCTCGGTAGCTCGGTAGCATGATGGTATGCCATAATACATGTTCTTAAAGAAATAACCTGTACGTTTTCCCATATAATCAAATCCAGAGTGCCACCCAGACACCCCCAATTTAGCGAACTTGTCAATGATACATTCTAAATGGAGAGGGAAATCATTTGTTCCAGAGGTTAGGAGACATTTGAAAGTAACAGGAAGTATATGTAACTTGGAAAACACATTAAAATTCAAACTTTCTTTCTGATTCTGAACATAACACGTTTATAAACATAAAAAAGGGTCAGCCCCGTGCAACTACAAACTGCTTTTGAGAATTTTTAGTTGAATTCATGAAAAGAACAAAGATTGGTATGAAGAAGGTGTAACTCAGCACCTATACGGATATCTTTTGTACTGTTTTCAATCCTTGTGAATATACCGATCTTTGCAGATCGATCTGATATTAGGTTGTTTTCAGAGGAAAGAAGAAGAAGAAGAAGAAGAAGAAGAAGAAGAAGAAGAAGAAGAAGAAGAAGAAGAAGAAGAAGAAGAAGAAGAAGAAGAAGAAGAAGAAGAAAAAGGAGGGGAGGAGGAGCAGGAGGAGAAGGGAGATATAAGAAGGAAGAAGTTGCGAGAGGTGGCGGAAAGAGATTTAGAGGAAGCTTCCCGAACAGAAGGAGGCAAAGTAAAAGAGAAGAGACGGAGGTGGAACAATTTGATTACGACACCCTTCCTCTCACCCCCCCCCCCCCACCCACCCCTCTCCTCCCACTCCTCGACCTCGACCTCGACCTAAACATACACTGCACCCTCTCAATATCGTAGTTTGGATCAAACGACTTTTGATATCAAGTAGCAAATATCATAAACAATACACAAATTTCTAAAATTGACGTTGTACCTCACCACAGTTCTCACTCTCAGTTTTACGAAAGTTCAATGAAGTGTCTGATATTGTTGTTCGGTGCAGTTGTAATGTCGCAATAGCTATGACATCATCATATAGGGGATGTTTCTTATTAATATCAGACCTCGTCTCGCGACATTCTTTAACCGCATTTATCATTGGGAATGGGTCAGTAGCTGGCTGTGATTTAAACAATGACTGTCATGATTATCGTCCATTTCGTTCACCTCGCTGGAGTCGGGCTATGATCATGCACTAGCTGTTGGCAAGATACCAGCTCAATGAATGATTTCCATCCACAATGTATCAAGGAAACAGAAAGACGCCAGCTGACTCAAGATGTCAGGAAGAAGGACAATTGTGATTAATTCGCCAGTGATGCAATGCAGACAGTAAAACAGTTTCCATCCAATTTCTCACCCGTGATCCAAAATAACATGAGAGATAACCCGGCACACTTTTTAAAATAATTTCTTCCCTTCTCATTTTCTTTCTTGTTGAGTGAGTTGTGCACTCACTATACCGTTATTTGTCAGCTCGACATGTGCCTGTAACGCATTTCTACACCACAAATACACACACGCCCATAGAACGGTAATTTGTCGAGCACACGAAGCGTTAACATGTTATGTAAAACAAGTCAATGCGTATGAATTCGTAGCAACATTAGGGTGATGTTTCACCAAGCTGTTCTTAAGCTAAGAATGTCTTTACGCATGACTGGTGACCCTTCCTTGTGCTGATTCAGATCCTCAATTCCCATCAGTTTAAGTCAAAATATGATTTTAATTTCTTATTGTCAAAAAGAGTCTGAATTTGTTAAATTTGATTAGGATTTTTGGAAATTAACTCCCACTCCCCAAAACAGGAACACACTGGGTTTTCTCATTTAGCACAAGAAAAGGTCACCAGTCTTGCGTAAAGTCGTTCTTAGCTTACAAACAACTTGGTGAAACATCCCCTAGATTTCCCTGCGCGCAACGAAACACACTTTAACCCAATGTAATGTATGTTTCGTGTAAATTTCTTTCTCCGCAAAGAGCACACAATCAATGAAAATAATCAGATGGATGTTGATCCTGTTTAATATGTTATGGATTATATATACAAGGTGTCGTGAAATTGCTAGTATTTGGAGCCAAATCTTCATACAGTCTCAACATGTGTTTACGAGACGTTTTTTATCATCATATTTTTTACTAGATATCGTCACTGGATATTTGTACATTTGTACTTACATGTAAAAAACAAATTGACAAGAAAGAAGTTCAGCAAGAAGATATCAGAAAGGTTGTCGGATGACTATTTAAACTGCTTTCCCAATCTTATCTAATTGGTAATTAATTACTATAAATTAGATAATTAGCAAGCGACGGAGCAGAAGTGATGCAAAGCTCTGGAAAGATGCATCCGCGGTATTAAGAAGATGCCCGAGTTCCCCTTTGATTTCCGTTTCAACTTAAAAGCGCCCATGCACGCTGATGTACTTCCGCCGCGTCTAATGTAACCTAGTTTCTGCAGAAACAACCTGCCAAAAACGTCAGGAGAAAAGTTGTTCGCACGGAAAATGTCAACTTTGCTTGGAATTGAGTGATTACGCGTTTGTGAAAGGCGATAGGCTTTAACAAGCCTATGTGAAGGCTGTAACAAGCCAGTTCGCGTGTATTGCAGAATAGTCACAGATATTGTTTATCGCTTTATTCATGACATTAATAATTTGTTTTCTGAAATCAAGGTTAGCAGTGATCCCTGTAAGGCACTCTGAGTGATTTCATAATGAGATCAGTATCCGTATTTGTTTGGCAAACAAAAGCAATGCCTAGCAATGTAATGTGTTGCCCTATAATGATCACACTGGATAGCGTATTATCGCTTGTAGCGTATCATTACCTGGGGTACACCCGTACCTCGACCCCCACCCCTCTCACAGTCACGCCCAACCTCTTCGACATCATCATCACCATCCCCATCGCAGTCATCATCGTTGTCATTAGCATCAACATCGTCATCTTTCGCGAAGAATGGTAGTATTGATATGCGTTCTACAATGAGTAAGGTGCGATAGGACTAAGTCATCACTTCTCTCTGGAATCCTCTTATTTGCTACTTGTCGGTAGGTCTCCGTGAAATACACGATAAATCTTCAAAGTTTCTATCTTCCCATACCCCCCCCCCCCCACCAACTCTCTCTCTCTCTCTGCCTGAGCCATTCCGTTCGTGTGAGGTGTATGAAACCCCTTTTTTGTAATGGAAGGCCATTCTTGGTAAAGGCCCCCCCCCCTCCACCGACGTTGGGCCTATGGAGTAAACTGTCCGAATGCCAAGACCACAATTATGACATAAAACAAAAGGTAACATCATACTGAGTGCATGTAAACGTTAACGTAAACGTAAACGTTAATACATGTAATGATGAGGACTATTAATATTACATTCCTTTCCTCCCCCCCCCCCCCCGTCTCCAAACTCCCTGTCAACCAATCTAGAAGGGCGCAGAAGAAAGAAGGGGGTGGGTGGGGTGGGGTGGGGTGGGAGGGGGATAGAATGATGAGGGAGGAAGTTTACGCCCTTGCTCGGAGAAAGTTTCCGGAGTTGCAGTCCCGATGAGGGACACGATGACGGAGGCATGAGGGGGCTTGATGGAGCGTAAATGCCAACTCGACTAGCCTCGCGTCAAGTCTGTGTGTTGCATGGACTTTGTTTCTGTGTGTGGTGCTTAGTCACTGCTGTAATCACGGACTAAGTACACTTCTTTCTTTCCTTTACTCCCTCACAATGCGTGGTAAAGAGGGAAGAGAGGGGAAGAGGAGGAATTTATGTTTGTGTGTCTAGACTTGGTCGTGGTTGCAGCGTGATACTGAGGCTTACCACACGGGTTGAATATCATTATACGTCAACTTCAGACCCAAGGAAGCAACCGCCATGTATACGTGCACTTGCAGATAAAGTGCAAAATTGCAAAGTAGTTTTGACGTTGAATTTGTTTTGACTACAAAGGTGTTAAATGGAGAACAATTTCGACAGCAAGAAAAAGTATTCCGCATTATTCATGAATAATAAACGATGTGAGGACCTATGTCGTATGGGGACCTATATCAAAATCCGAGTGGACTCCTCCCTCACTCCCTACCCCACCCTAACCCTACCCCTTACCCACACACACGCACATACACCTTTCACCCGTTTCCATCGAAGGAACTCAAAATCCCTGGCAACGCCCCTGGCAACGCTGTGAGTGCAAGCGGGAAATGGATAACTTAGATTTAGAGATTAATCAACGTGATTACGAAACCTCATTTCGACTTTTATGTTACTTAAACACCCTCGACACTTCTTTAACCCTTCTTTTGCTCCTGCTTTATCGCAGTAATGATGTCGTTTCGAGAGCAAAAATTGCGACTTGGCACAGATAAAGCTTGTTCCGTATCGGAACATTGATGCAGAAAGGAAGTGTGATTTCTAAACCCGTTAGCGCGTTTAGCGCGTTGATTGCTAGCAATGAAGGCCGAATTGCTCAGAGGCCGAGTCGAGGCTTCGGATTTCGTTTGAGAGGAAAGATTTTTCACCGTAATAGATGCTGTATGCATTAAACTAAAGATTAGAAGGATGTGTAGAATTAATAGTTTAAGAAGTAGAAGAAATAAAGAAGTAATATCACAAGTAGTAAACTAAGTAGTTGCAGTATTAGAAGTAGTGGAATTATTAGTAGAAGCAGAAATAGTAGACGTAGAAGCATTATAGGAGTAGTAGTAGTGCAGTAGTAGAATAAATATAGAAAACGGTAGTAGTACAGTAGATGTGATATTAAGACAAGTAGCAAAATGCGTATATAGTTTAAGTGAAAGCGGGAGTGATAGTTGTGATAATAGTGGAAAAGGATAAGAAGGCCAAAAGAAAGTCATGAAAATACAAGATGGCGTCCAGCTTGCATTCCTGTTAATTATCCACCTTCTGACTGCATCTCATCTAACAATCAGTAATTTGATCTGCGCATAAATGGAAGCGGATCTTTCAAAGACTTGTAGATATCATTATCTTTATCATCATGCCGTTTTCCACATATATCTGATGCTTGTTTGGGAAAAGGATAGAAGAGAAGTGGAAATGTTTGCTCAGGTATATAAATATGAATATGAATATGAATGTTCGTTCTTTTTATCGTTGTTTACTCAGCTGCAGGTCAAACGCATTCTAAAGTATTTAAACGCATAACTTGGTGCTTTATAGACTACATAGATTAATTTGACCGAAGCCATACTTAATCAAAGTAAAACAATAACATTGACTCGCTGTCTTTGATTGCACCGTTGAGCTTCGAAACAGAAAGACATATTCGAAGAAGATGGCTTACCGGCAGTGGCAGGCGTTGAACTATGATGATAAAGAAGACAGTCTCTACAGCTTCTTCTCACAGCCGAGGAATGTCGACCCCGCTTCTCTCGACAGAGGTGCGAACGAGGCTCAGTACTGCAGACGATGGAAGTTATAATAGACCCGTATTATCCATAGCTTTCACGGCTTCAGTGGATGAGGCGACGCACATTCTCAGAGAAATGATGCTCGTCTGTAGCTGTTTTGGCTTGGCATTGAACAATGCTAGCTCGGAAGTTCAGAACCCACCGCCACAGATCTCGCTCTGAGTCAGCTCTTGATACTGCTTGAAAACTTGGCGGCGATCTGAGGCCGTTCGTTAGCTCTCCGTCAAAATCATGCGGTCGATTCTCACGAACACAACTGGTGATCACGTGTCGAGGTAGACAAGAGTCAGGTGTTCGGTTAAGGCGAGGCGCGGAATGGAGTTTCGTTTCGCGCGTTTTGTTCGCAGATGAGACATCGATGAGATGAGAGCTAGACTATGTGCATGACGCGCCAGTGTGCAAGATCGAGAGTGCACGCACAGACGGTTTTTCTATTAACGAGTTTGGGACGCACTGCGTCCGCGGGTGCGCATGGACGAGGCCTGTCGTCACCACAGTAATTAGGCTCTATTCCTTGCGCTATTGATATGATTACAAAGGCGAGAAGAACGCGTTTTCTCCGGCGTTTTCTATCTGAGAAGGCCTGTGTTTGGTTAACTTCTTAAATCATTAAGACATTTTTAATTTCACACAACTCATTATACAGACGAGTATTTGTATCACACAGAAAGGGTTCAGAGATATCTGCTCGCACTCATGGGGGCGGCGTGCATGGGGTGTCGGTTGGGGGGGGGGGGGGGGGAGTGACGGACGTATCGAAAGCGAAGGCAGGAATGCCAATGTGTCATGTTTATGAAGCAAGATGGCGATGTGAAAGTCGTAATGACTGTGGCATAGTCTCGTCGTGACCATCAAACTCCCATTAACTCTTTCTATGTCAAACACAACGCTGCTCTCATGGGTTTGTGTGGGAGAGTGTTACACACAATTACACGCACGTACTGTAGGTCCTCCTTGACTTGTTCTTAAAAGTGGGACAAATTTGTCAGCAGGGAATCAAGTCTGGTGGTAATTGATGAGATAGTTATCACATCGCCCGTTCCCTTCCCTTCATGGCCACGACCGTCTCCCATATCAGTGTGCGCAATGATTTATAACATGACGAAGAAAAAAAAAGGAACTAATTTTATCACTAAGATTGCGTTATCATGTGTGTTTGTGTGGGTTTTTGATGTTTTATGTTTCTTTGATTAACAACAACAACAACATGATTATTTGTACAACAAGATGAATACTTAACAATATAAAAAGATGATCATAGATATTGGAGTATAGATGTAATCATACAATCACGTATAGGCGTTGCTATAATAAGGACCAAATATAGCGTAAATGCTCGTCAAGTCTGCCCCAACAAAGTTCCCAACAATTTCAGGTTGCAACGTGACCAACAATACATTCAGGATTTTAACATTGCGATTCTTCGTTTTGAAATAGATTTAGTAAAAGCAGTGACCTTCAATGTAAAAACTCAACACGCGAACTAATTCTACAATAAACCAGATGTAACCCCTCTCGGAACCAAACCTTGAAAAGCACATTGAGTTAGTATATATTGTACGCTCCCGTGAGATCAGGTGGGTTTAAGATGCGTTTCGCTTTGTTTCGCAGCAATCTATACAAGGTGGGATTCACATTGACGTTATCATCGTTATTACTCTGTCAAATTCGACAATGATTAAGGCAGGAGACAAATTACACGTCGGTTTGTGTCTGGGACCCGATCGGTTCCTAATCGTTGCGGCCATCAAATAGAGATATCTGGTTGCCTTCGCGCCATTAGCCACGGCATGACACGGTCCGCTAAGATTATGGCGGGATGAGAGGAATATCCGAGAACAGAACGAAAATAATCTTCCTTTGTAGACAGGGGGCACCCTTGGCGGATGCGAGAAGAAACCGCTCGGCGGGGAGGGGTTCTCGATATTGTTGTGTTGCCGATTCATGTTTGTGTGTGTGTGTGTGTGTGTGTGTGTGTGTGTGTGTGTGTGTGTGTATACTTGGGTTAGGATAGATTTAGTTAGGTGCATTTAATCCCAACGGCATCTCAATCATGTAAAGGAGCGTAATACGATCTTTCATTTGATACCAAATTCGTCATGGTAGTACATATATTTCTGAATATATAGTAAAATTGTTTATCATCGATATTTGGCAAGCGAACATATTTCACTGAATTCCATGAGTGTATGTAAACTTTTGGACTCAACTCTACATGTAGATTCTATCAATTTGCCTATCTGTTCATATCATAAAAAGTGAGACCTGTACATGAAGACCGCTCAAGAAATACATGATGTGGTCGTTATGAACAGGTGACCTTAATACAGGTGTCGGCGAGAAGCATGCTCCCAGGAAAACAAAAATATGGTATTTCTATTCTGATGGTTGCTTCAGCAGGTTTCACAGAATTAAATGTGTCTTTCTTTCTTTCCGAACAATGATATATCTCAATTTTATGGACATATAAACCCATCTGTCAATCCGTATTATGTATAATCTATGTATCAATGTATCTACTCTTCCAATATAACACTCAATGTAAACTCAGTGTAACATTCTCTGTATCTGTTGTTGGTGTTATGTTACGCACTCAGTGATCTGCGGTCTTCACATTGATCCCATAATTCCAAGCGCGCTGCAGTGATTTCCGCTTCACCAAACCCCTTTTCGTCTCCTGATAATTTTAATAGTTATACACGGAGCTTTGTATTTCATCTTATTTCTTCGAATTATGGGAGTGTGTGTGTGTAGACTTGGTAACTCGTGATCTGGATTGCGAACACGCAGCATTACTGCAAAGAATTATCTTGCCTTTATTATTCTCCCTCTTCTTCTCCAACTTCTTTATCTGCTTCTTCGCCTCTTTCCTTTTCGTTTTTTTTTCTCCTCGAGCTCCACCTCCTCTTCCTTCTCCTATTTCTACTTCTTATTTTTCTCCTCTTTCTCCTTCTTCTTCTTCTTCTTCTTCTTCTTCTTCTCCTCCTCATTCTTCTTCTTCTTCTTCTTCTTCTTCTTCTTCTTCTTCTTCTTCTTCTTCTTCTTCTACATCTTCCTCTTCTTAAACTTCTTCTTCTTCTCATTTGTTTTTTGTGTATTCCTAGTAAAACTTTGCGGTACTAGTAAATAAAGCGTTACATTATTAATTTATACATTAATCCAGAGGTAGTTAGGAGAGAATGAGTCCTTAATTGTCCTATGTGATCTGGCCCACAGTATAGGTTTTCTGTCTGCAGTTATAGTGCTCCATCATTTTCAGTTTGATTGAAAAATAGGAAGAGACAATGTTTCAATCTTTATCTGATGTTGTAGTTTATCCGTCAGTTGTGAGGTGGGCAGTGGTGGTTATTGATTAGCTATAGTTGATATGAAATTTGGTTGATTAGTTACCGCATCGTTAGTAAGTTACTTAGTTGTTCAAGTAGCTCGTTGTGTACGTACACTCAGACATGGTAGTTGATTTCTCAGTTTCCCTGATCTGTTTTAGGATTTTATGGATGCAGACTTCATTGTCTTCATATCAGGAAACATATTTTAAGGTATTATATGATCAAACCTTAACGCGATATTGAACAGATCACGTGGCAATTGGAACGCTCCCATGACCGCGTCCCGTAATATCGACGCCGCATGTTCTGACTGCACGCGTCATTTCACATGCCGAACTGAATGAATAATTTGAGCACATGTGTGCCATAGTTTACGATGATACGATGATATGACACCAACTTAAGCATCTGTTTCGTGGTCCATACCAGGCTAACCAGGGTGGTACCAATCCCTTGACAAGACAAGATAAATAGACATCTTTTATCAGGTCATTATTGCTCATCTTCAGCGCTGCTCAGGTTACAGGTCGGCTCGGTTGAGTGTGTGTACGATATGCACGGATATATCTTTGGTGTATTCTATGTATGCGTGTGTGTATGCATGTGTGAATATGTTTGTGTATTAATGGGAAACTAAAAAAAAGGAGGAAGAGGGAAAAGGGAGAAAACCAAGCGATTAATATAATATGTTATATATCTATCATATATATTATATATTTATCGATATTATAATATTATCAATATTATAATATAATATTGTTACGGTCCCCGAGTTCCCTTTATTCCCATGTTTATAGTAAGCCCATATTCTCCCAAACACCCCCTCTTTCTTAGATAACCTCGAGCTCAAATCAACATTTACATTGATCAAGTTCTTGGACATTTAATGGTGACGTCATTATTGACCTATACTTTCTGCATAAGTCCCTACTCTCTATTCGGAAAGGCATGGAACTTAGTCTGACCTCTTCTACGTCACAGCTCTGGTCAAGCTTGTCCTTGGGTGCGAGTACATTTTATGACCCAGCAATAAACCATTTCTCTCTTCTTCCAACATTCCTCTGACCGCTCAACTCTATTGGGGTTGACATTTACGATTTGTTATGGGGGAAAGACCAAGGACTTCTTCCAGAGATGTAATTCTCGTTTCTTTGGAAACGAGATGCTTTTGGTAAAGTTCTTGTTTGAAGTTCAATCAAGAGAAAGTTAAGACTTCAAGGAGAAGACTGACGTCAATACAATCAACTCCTTTCTGCTTAAACTATGATGTCCCTACAAAACTATATTACTTTGTACTTAGAAATCCTTCATGTCATGTATTTCCTTTACGTGAATATAGTTGATAAGGTACACGAGCATGTATAAATAGAGCCAGTCTCGCTGTGGATAAGACAGTTCAGTTAAGAGTAGGAACAGAGTTTCAGAGTAGGTGAGTTTAGGGTTGGAGTTCAACTCTACGCCATGTTGTTACGCTATATTACGCCATCGAAATGAGTATCGCAATGACATTGGAATGACCATCGAAATAAACGTCTGAACTACAACTCCTGTCGACATCGTGTATTATGTACGTCTATAAGTCTCCAACTAGAGAAGAACCGTACAACAAAAGTAGCATCTGTAACACTAGTGGCAAGCGATGAGATTCCGTAACAATGGTGGCAGCGGAAAACTGGAGGATCGACCGTTCCGGCTACGCTACATAAGTTAGTATGACCATGCCTAAGAAGAGCAAGCAGCAACCCTCCCCGATGGAGGAGATCTTTTCAGCAGAAGAGGAAGGAGCGACGGGAGGAAGACGTTCACCGGATCGACATATCCCTCTTCCACGGCAATCCACCTTCTCAGGCGGCGAGTCATGGGAAGCATTCATTCGGCTTTTCATGAGCCTGGCTGTGGCGTGTTCGTGGACGGAGGAAGAGAAAAGGCTGCGGCTTCTTTCTTCTGTGACGGGCGAGGCGGCGGACTATCTGTTCCGCACACAACCTGAATCTGTCCTCCGGTCGTTCTCCAGCCTGAGCGATGCCCTGGCAACAAGATATGCAGAGAGGACGAGGCCGGCGTCATATCTTGCCCAGTTGGAGAAGAGGAGGCTACAGCCCGGTGAGTCGCTCTCTGTTTACGTTGCCGATCTCCGACGATATACTTTGAGGGGCTATCCAACTGCGGACGACGTCACGAGGGAGCAGATCGCTCTCCGGCAGTTCTTGCGGGGTCTTCCTGATCAGCAGCTCGCCATGACCGTCGGGATGAAAGAGCCTTCAGATCTGGTTGAAGCCCAGGAGCTGGTTGAGACGTACCGGAGCCTCCATGACGAGTATAACCCCGGCACATCACATCGGGTGAGGCCAGTGATGGCTAAGCCGACTCGCGACGAGCCCGTCGATGAGATTGCTGCGCTGCGCCGGGAGATGAATGAGAAGGTCGACATCCTCGCTGCTCGTCTGGGGGAGGTGATCAGCCTTGCTAGCTCCAACGTCGGGCAGGCCAGTAACTCTAATCGGGGTTACGCTGACCGGGGTTTCTATGGTCGCGGTCGTGGTCGTGGACGCGGATATCGCAGAGGCCCCTGCTACAACTGCGGAATAGAAGGCCACCACAAGCACGAGTGCCGTCGTCCCAGCAACCAGGGAAACTAGGAGGGACCGGGTCACCCGGCCAGACACCGGTCCATATCCATGTTAGAAACAGCAACGTTCATGGTGGGCTGTCGGTGTACGTTAAAGGCACCGTAGAGGGAATCGGAGCAAAACTTTTAGTCGATTCGGGTGCTGCAGTCACATTAATTTCAGAGTCACTTTATCAGAAAATCCCACATCGAAAGTCTCTGACTAGGTTGCCGAGCGACAACATTATTTTGAAGGCTGCAGACGAAGGTGAACTTGATGTGAAAGCGCGAATCAACTTGAACATTAACATAGACGGCGTGTCACATACTTGGCCAGCATTTGTTGTACCCATTGCAGACGATACACTGATCGGTTTTGATTTCCTCTACCATTTTGATTGTACACTGGAAGCCAGGAGAGGACTAAAGATAAACGGAAAGTTTGTCAGTTGTGAATTCGAAGGAGAGGCTCCCCGGATCAGTCGCGTGCACCTCAAGAACGACACCGTCGTCCCACCGAGGTCAGAAATCGTCGTGCGCTGCTATGCAAACAATGAACTAAACAGCAACACCGTGGTCATCGAGCCCCTGCCTGACGGATTGCGAGAACAATCATTGCTGCTTGGTGCCGTACTGGTGACGAGATCAGAAAACATGCCTGTGCGGATAATGAACACATCGTCGGATGAAATTCACCTTCATGCAAAAACATGTATTGGCTTTGCAAATGAGGTGTCGGATTTTACAGTCATCGACGAGTCTGAGGGTGACGGCGATGTTATTCGACGCTCCACACAGGTATGCCGGGTTCACACCAGCCGTGGTGATTCAACTCCTACGATGCCATACCCACACATGTGTAAAGATCTGCATCCATGCATCAATGATCTTTTTCACCGTAGTTGCAATGGTATGGAAAGCAGTCAGCAACAGCAACTACAGAGTCTCCTGTCTAGACACGACGACGTCTTTGCAAAGACACCGAATGATCTAGGGCGCACGTCAGTACTGCGACATGAGATCAAGACAGGAGGTGCTGCCCCAATACGACAACCAGCCCGTCGACCACCCCGTGCTTTTGAGGGAGAGGAGGAGAAAATCATCGAGGAGCAGCTGCAAGCTGGAGTAATAAGACCGTCATCATCCCCGTGGGCGTCACCCCTCGTGTATGTAAAGAAAAAGGACGGTACAACTCGTCCCTGCGTCGACTACAGGAGGTTAAATGCAGTGACTGAATTTGACAGCTTCCCTCTCCCCCGCATCGATGACTGCTTGGATTGCCTCAGCGGTAGTCGGTATTTTTCGACTCTCGATCTCCAGTCGGGCTACTGGCAGGTAGAAGTGAAAGAGGAAGACAAAGCAAAGACAGCATTTCGGACTCGATCTGGATTGTATGAGTACAATGTCCTCCCAATGGGCCTCTCCAATGCGCCCAGTACCTTTGAACGGTGTATGGAGCTGGTGATGAAAGGCCTGCAGTGGAAGACATTGCTCATCTACCTGGACGACGTTATCATCTTCAGCTCGACGTTCGAGGAGCACATCTTACGGCTGGAAGAGGTGTTCACACGCTTGAGCAAGGCCGGGCTCAAGCTGAAACCGAGTAAGTGTGCACTCTTTCAGCCACAGGTGCCGTTCCTTGGACATGTCGTCACCTCTGATGGAGTGAAGGCAAATCCCGACAAGATCGCAGCCGTCGTCGAGTGGCCGACTCCCCGGTCAACGAAAGATGTGCGGTCCTTTCTGGGGTTGTGTTCATACTACCGGAGATTTATGAAGAACTTTGCTTCCATCGCTCGTCCACTCAACCGTCTACTGGAGAACGGAGTCAGTTTCGACTGGGACGACGAATGTCGGCTAGCGTTCACGACATTGAAGGGACTCCTTACAAGCGACAGTGTTATGGCATATCCCCTGGATACAGGCACTTTCATTCTAGACACAGACGCATCAAATGCTGGCATCGGCGCCACCCTTTCACAGATTCAGTGGAATCCAACACTGAAGCGCCACGAGGAGCGGCCCATAGCTTACGCCAGCAAGACAATGACAAAGGCTCAGCGACGATACTGCGTCACTCGACGTGAGCTCCTGGCAGTCGTCACCTTTGTCAACCAATTTAGACATTATCTACTCGGCAGAGAATTCATTCTCAGAACCGACCACAGTGCGCTGCGATGGGTTATGTCGTTCCGGGAGCCGACTAACCAGATGGCAAGATGGCTCGAAATACTATCCCAGTTCAACATGAAGATAGAACATCGAGCAGGCAGAAGCCATCTAAATGCCGACTCTCTGTCACGCGTCCCATGCAGCCCAGAGTCCTGTGAGTGCTATGATGGTAGCACCATCCTCGAGTCGCTCCCATGCGGGGGGTGCACTAGATGCCAACGACAACATGATGCCTGGTCTGCCTTCATGGAGGTCGACGATGTCTCGCCAGTAAGGGCGAGTGAAGATGCTATGGCTACTGCGGGTAGCAGGAGAGTGCGGGGTGAATCGGCGTGTCAACAAGGTGACGGCGCGATACCAGAGGCAACTCAAGGGAGCTCCATCGTCGACAGGAAAGGTGCAGACAGTGAAGACGTACTGTATGCGTCTGATTTGGGTCTAGCTGTATGGTATGTACTTTCATTCATACAACTCATCATCTTGACATGTTCCAACGGACTTTCAATAATCGGTAGAATGATAAACTGCTTTAGTACATCTAAAATAGTCAGTTTTGTCAGACCTGTCACTACACGAAGCAAGAAACACAAAGGAGGAAATCAATCTAGAGGTTCGAATGAAGTGCCCTGCGTATCGGACACATACGCCTTCGCTGGTATAAATACCGGGCAGCAGTTCTTAGATTCTTTAGGTTTCTCCTCCAGTAATGTTTCTTCTCTTCAAAGACAGGATAAGGACATTGGAATCATTTTACGATGGTTAGGAGAGTCACAAGACAAACCTGAACGAGACAGAGTACAGGACAAGAGTCCAGTAGTGAGGCATTTGTGGTTGCTATGGAAACAATTGGTTCTTGTTAATGGAGTTTTGTACAAAAAGTGGGAGGATGGTTCGTCTCGTTCCCGCTTAACTCTTGTTGTTCCCAAAACTCTTATTAAAACTATTTTGGAAAACAACCATGATGCAGTCATGTCCGGTCATCTGGGGTTCAAAAAGACCTTTAGTCGAATTCGACATAATTACTACTGGTATTTGATGAAGGAAAGCGTACGGAATTATGTGAGAGCTTGTAGTGTATGTGGCGCAAGAAAAAGGCCACCCAAAATTCCCCGAGCCCCACTCCAAAATTACCAACAAGGTGCACCTATGGATAGGATTGCTTTAGACATTTTAGGCCCCTTCCCTGTATCTGAACAAGGAAACAGGTACATATTGGTAGTGGGTGACACATTCACCAAGTGGGTTGAAGCTTATGCAATTCCAGACCAATGTTCAGATACAGTGGCAAACAAAGTCGTCAAAGAATTTATTTCTCGTTTCGGCGCCCCCTTTGAACTTCATTCGGACCAAGGACGTACATTTGAATCTGCGCTGTTTAAGGATATGTGCAAGCTTCTAGAAATTCACAAGACACGAACTTCTAGTTACCACCCCCAGTCCAATGGTTTTATTGAACGATTTAACCAGACATTGGTGAACATGATTTCGGCGTATGTTAGCAAAAATCAGAAAGATTGGGATAACAACATTCAGCTACTGACCTCTGCCTATCGCAGTACCATGCATGAGACAACTGGGTATTCTCCCAATTATATGATGCTAGGTCGTGAGGTAAGAACGCCTCTAGAAATCAATCTAGGGATTAGAGCAACCCCAGATGCCTCATCAGTAGAAGACTATGTAATTAAGCTTCAAAATGATATGGACGAAGCTTACGATATTGCTAGGGAGCATATTTCACGAACAGCCGAGAAACAGAAACGAGGACACGACATTAGAGTTTGCCACAATAATTTTGATGCTGGAGATTTTGTATACTGCTTTGACTCCTCTAGGAAAGTAGGAGTAAGCCCTAAACTGAACCCTCAGAAGTGGAAAGGTCCATGTGTGATAACAAGGAAATTGAGCGAATTGCTATTTGAAATTCAAATGGACAATAGGGCCAAGCGTAAAGTCATTCATCATGACAGGTTGAAACCATATTTAAGCAGTAGCATTCCGCAATGGGCAAATACCCTCCAAGCGCAGGTGTTAAACGGCAAGCTCACAAAGTCTAGATCTCGTGCTGTACAAACCGATGACTAATTGGTGGAAGTAATGCTCCTTTGTAATAGATTTGAATGGTTGCGATTCTTCTATCTCAAATGTTTTCTTAAAATTATCGCACATGTGTGAAGAGGTTGCTAGTTTGTTGAAGTATATTTTTGATCGATTACTTTGGTTCTGATTTGTTTTCTTCGCTACTATTCTTTTTTTCTCTCGACCCACAACCCCATTCCTGATTCTACCCTCTGTCCATATTCTTTCCTATTTTCTCTTGTACATCTCACCCTATTCATCCATACTGTATCTCGCTGTCGCTCCCCCATTATCTCTTCCCTCTCTTATTTCATGATTTCAAGAATGTTTGTACAATGTTAAATATGCTCAATTATTTCATGTTCCACTGTTGTGACCATTGGTATAGCAAATGGAATATTGTTATTGGATTTTAAACAGCGAACATGATTAACTGTTCAGGTTTGTTGTTGCTTTTCTTTCAAACCCGATGATTTTTTTTCTAGTTTGTTAGTGTGGTAAAGTGCGTATCTCTGAAGATGAAAGTACATATTCGTATAGAGTTTGCATTTTTATAATACATGTATGTTGTGAATGAACTGTTCATACATGGTAGCTGACATTGGAAATATGTCTGGTCAGTTGTTAGAGTAGGCTAAGTGCACGTATACATGGTAGTGTATATATGGTTCCAGTGAATGTAGGACCATTTCTCTCTGATTATTTTGCTATTATGATTTGTTTTACCCATCTCGCTATCACTTTCTTCCAGTATCTGTGTCTTTATACTTCATCTTCCTCCTTATCATTATCTCTTTCTTGTTTTCTGTTTTCTTCTCTTCTTTGTTCTTGCACTTTAGTATTACTAATGTTGGCTGCTTGATGATTATAATTATTATGACTTCTATATATTGTAAGACTTATGAATATGTGATTTCTACAACTTACTGAAGTGCCATGTTATTGATATTAGATCATTTTGTTCGCTGTAAAGGCAATTGAGTGCACATAAGTTTGGTTAAAGTTTCATTTCCTAATTGTGTGTTAAGGATTACTGATATGACAATTGATATTTCCCGAGTGTTTCAATTTTGCATTGAGGGCAATGCAGCCTCTTTTTCAAGGTGGGGAAGAGTGTTACGGTCCCCGAGTTCCCTTTATTCCCATGTTTATAGTAAGCCCATATTCTCCCAAACACCCCCTCTTTCTTAGATAACCTCGAGCTCAAATCAACATTTACATTGATCAAGTTCTTGGACATTTAATGGTGACGTCATTATTGACCTATACTTTCTGCATAAGTCCCTACTCTCTATTCGGAAAGGCATGGAACTTAGTCTGACCTCTTCTACGTCACAGCTCTGGTCAAGCTTGTCCTTGGGTGCGAGTACATTTTATGACCCAGCAATAAACCATTTCTCTCTTCTTCCAACATTCCTCTGACCGCTCAACTCTATTGGGGTTGACATTTACGATTTGTTATGGGGGAAAGACCAAGGACTTCTTCCAGAGATGTAATTCTCGTTTCTTTGGAAACGAGATGCTTTTGGTAAAGTTCTTGTTTGAAGTTCAATCAAGAGAAAGTTAAGACTTCAAGGAGAAGACTGACGTCAATACAATCAACTCCTTTCTGCTTAAACTATGATGTCCCTACAAAACTATATTACTTTGTACTTAGAAATCCTTCATGTCATGTATTTCCTTTACGTGAATATAGTTGATAAGGTACACGAGCATGTATAAATAGAGCCAGTCTCGCTGTGGATAAGACAGTTCAGTTAAGAGTAGGAACAGAGTTTCAGAGTAGGTGAGTTTAGGGTTGGAGTTCAACTCTACGCCATGTTGTTACGCTATATTACGCCATCGAAATGAGTATCGCAATGACATTGGAATGACCATCGAAATAAACGTCTGAACTACAACTCCTGTCGACATCGTGTATTATGTACGTCTATAAGTCTCCAACTAGAGAAGAACCGTACAACAAAAGTAGCATCTGTAACACTAGTGGCAAGCGATGAGAATCTGTAACAATATATAATATTAATCGCTTGGCTATAACTGAAGTTGCTGTAAGACTATACTGCTGATTCCTGCCGAGTTTCACGACTTTTGCAAATGGGACAACCAGTCTAAGAATGTAATACTTGGAGATACTTGAATTAGTAAGTATAGGTTTGGAGAAAACGAAACCACTAGTTTTTAGGAAACATGGAAAGGTTGTGTGACACAATCAACAATGATCGTGGAAAATGACCGCGGTATAGGCCTACCCAGAGATAATGAGTGCGCACAATACACAGCCATTTCATCAGTTATCATCTGCACGGTCTTGTATGTGAAGAGAGGAGACTTCCAGCTAATCAGCACCCGGAAGCACCGGGGAGAGTAGAGGAGGTTGGGAGGGATAGAAGGGGAGGGGCGGATCAACTGAATCACGTTCAGAGTGTTTTCATTAGGAACCGGCTTGTAATATTTATAGAAATCGGAAAGAATTCTGGACGAGGGGAAGTGACGGGCTAAATTAAGATATCTCTGGCCCTGTAATTTGTATTCAGGACCGTGCGTAGTGATGTGATGCTACCCATTTCACACTGCCTCTCAGTCTAGGTCTGTGCTAATTATTGTGTAGGCTCGAGTTGAGCCCAGACTGGTTTGCCAGTTCAAACTAGGACGCATGCGCATATATAGCCGCGAAACCATGCAGGCCTGGTCTGCGCAGGACTTGGCTATTCCAAGACCTAACCAGACCAAAAGCAAGATCAAGACCAGGCCTAGACCAAAACCAAGGCTGGAAACAAGACCAATACCTAGACCAAGACCAAGGCCAAGACCAGGCCTAGCCTGGTTTCTAGAATGGAGTTTAATGCTCCTGCTCAATGCACTGCTGCAACAGTAACTGCGACCGGACACTTCGGCCCTTTCTTCCTGTCGTACTTCCCTTATACACTAAGCTTAGTCCTTGTGGCAACAGTGTGAAGGGGGTATAAATGCCAACGCAGATACGCAATCCGACCAATCGTACGACGTTGTGACTAGCAGAATCGCAGGACCCGGTCGTACGGGATTTGTGCTTGGAGGTGACGTTACATATCGTGACCAAATCGTGTTGCCAGCTCAGTTTATATCCCATCGTGGAAAATCAAACAACCTCCTCTCCGGATGAACGACGAAGGCTATCGGTATAAATTTGGTACGGACTAATGGCCATTGCCTTGAGCCCGGGAGGAAATTATATACGTGTGATATCCTGTATCATCTGTACCCCCCCCCCCCCCCCCTCTCCTCACCCTCTCGTGTTTTATTTTTGTTTTTCAATGCGAATGTGGTTGTATATGTAGCGGTCCTCATCTCTATAATCGCATCGTTTCTCTCCCTGATGCGCGCTTTCATCAAACATTATTCCAATTACTCTCCCCTTCCCTATATTCTCTTCATTTCATATTCTCTCTCTCTTATATTATTTCCCACCTTACCCTTATTTGAGATGGAAAGAGGGAGAGAGTGGGAAGAGGGAGGGAGGGAGGGATCAGAGAGAGAGAGAATGAATGAGTGGAAGGGGGGTAGAGACTGACACAATCCTCTTCGCCATAATAACCTACGCTCGGTCTTCAGAGAAAACACTATCCCACTAAAAAGCCCATAAGCTCGCAATGCGAAAAGCATAACCAGTGACGTCAAGCTACACGATGATGTAAAAGAAACGGCGGGAAATGATGAGTCAAACCTAGAAACATTAACCCGATTATCAGGCTTTACAATGATTGTCACATTTTTTGTTGAGGACAGGGCTACGAGCTTACAGGCTAGAAGACCAGGCGAAGAAAGGAAGAGTACGGACATCGCTTCAACCCAGACAATATGCTGCTCAGTGGGATTTGCAAGCATTACTGGCGTAAACATTAAAAAAAAGGTTTTAAAAAACATTTTTTAAAAAAAAATTTTTTTTAATGTATTTTTTTAATGTTTAAAAAACACTGTTGGTGTCTAGGAGACAGTTAGGGTGGGGGCCGCGGGTGAAGAGCCCTTTCTTCCCTATAGTCCCCCTTTCATTATTATGCTTGCAAGCGGATTTCGAATACTTCCAAAAGTACTCATAAGAAGAGTGCACTTATCAAACATTAAAGTGAAGATGTCTGTACATTGTCGGATAGAAAAAGTAAAAAAAATTGTTCGTTTTTTTTTACAATCTCGTTGCGTTCATGTAAATCGACTTGTCAAGCCAACCATTTAAAGAAATATTGAAATAAAACAAATGTGCAAATCAACATAATGATGAAGACAGGGAAAAGCGTAATACACCCCTTCCCCCTCTAGATAGTTATACGCCCACAGAGCCAAACAAGACTAATTCCTCGAAAACAGAACCAGTAGGAGAAATAAAAGATAAAAAACTACAATGTCTGGAAGTGTTTTTTATGCCCTCAATATTGGTTGATGATGCGCAGGTCATGCCTATTTTTGGTCTTACGGGTCTTCTTTGCTTTCGTCGCGAGCACACATTTTTAATGTTATCAACATGTGGTCGCAATTGACTGATTGTAGGACTAGCACGGTGCACTATCGTGATCGCATACTAAGACCTGCCAAGAAAATGCTGTCCATCGGCATCGGACGGATGGAAATGAATCACAATCGTTGGAATAAAGTCATGACATTTCGTCCAAAATGTATTTCAGCAGGATCGCGTTTCATTTGATGACTATCAATCTCCGTGTGACACGGTGTAAGGTATCGAACTGTCTCCAGAAGAGAGCAGCGCTCAATATGATATCCATGACGTCATTGTTTCAGCCCATTGTTTCCCCTCTCACACTCTCCTGTCCCAAAGAAACTGACATCATGTGACATTTATGACGTTATTGTTTCAGCCTGTAGTGTATTAAGAGTGTAGCTCAGGGCATTACTCGTTGGTAGACTGGTGGGAGGGGATTTGATAACCCCATTATTGGCAAAGAATCTTCTCAGCGACTTCTATACCCCCCCCCCTCTCCTCATCCCAAAGAAGCAGACATCATATGGCATTTATGACGTCATTATTTCCATCCGTATATAGATAGTATACAACATGATAGGAGAAAGATGAGGCATATGACGTCCCAGCCTTGTGACCTAATTGAATTAGATATCATTCTTCGTATCATTTAAATATTCATGTTTGTGATTAGCTGTACGATTTCTCCCATCTTTGAAAGGTGGTTCCTTAATTCGGTGTTGCCTTTTCATCAGGGATGTGACTGCGTCTGTTTCGGTCTTGTTTGGGTTGGATCTGTCCTAGCGTAGCCTGGCTTTTCAGACTTTTGGGCATTTGTAGCAGAAATAAATGGGTCTGGCTGAATTAGACTAATTGTTCTCGATATCTTCTCTGGCTCCCAGGTTGAGAAAAGATGAGAATGATACAGTGGCTAGTCTTGTGAGTACTAGACACCATTCTTTAAAAAAGAAATTAAGAAATTAAGAAAAAGAAATTCTTTAAAAAAGAAATTAGAAATTTCTGGAAACAGCCACAGCCTGGAAACTAAGCTATCTCTGGCGTTACGCTGAGCCCCTGCGGAACTAGCCTCGACAAGAGGCTACTGCGGAACTGGTTTACATGTACGTCAATATCTACTTCAGATGCATGCGGGGCGGTAGTGTGAAAGGGGGGTATGCGCCTAACTCCTTAAATCCAAGTGCCCTTTTGGAGAAAAATATCAATTTGGGGTTTTTATATTGGCAACACTATGAAAGAAAAACGACCAGATTTGTATCGTTAAATGGAACGTAATATTCCATTGTAAGTAAAACAAAATTACATAAAAATATTAACTTTTAAGCAATGCCGTGCAATGTGAAGTACAAAAGTGTCATTCCTACGTTTTCAGCGTGTTACGTATTTTAAGATTTAGTGATGTTTCACTGTTCTTTCGCTCGGTTTAAAATACCGTAAGAAAGGTAATAATACAACGGATTAATGTTGTGTCGAAATGTACGCTCGTCCATTTGGTGTATTCCTTTTATGATTTTCAAGACTTTTTATCAAAAGTGAGATAGCCCAAACCACGTATCTGTGGTGCTAAGTTCCAAATGGGTTATATCGCACATAATTATGTGATGTTTGTTGTGGCTGACACATGAACGCGTGACTTTAGACAAATCGGCAAACAGTGAAAGAAAGAAAAATGGGCACCGCATTAGCATTACTCCCATTATTAGACATGGCACCTTTTCATTCTGTTTCCTTTCAAAAGGTCTCTGCTCTGCTCAGTGCTTATAGGGCATGAAGAAAGGAAACTGCATCACTCGGTTGCCATGAGAACCGGATATACACGGACCCTTACGCCCTTGCAAGTCGATCTTGAGCGCGCGCAAGATGCCTTCGTGGAATTCGTCATATTTGTATTTTCTGCTCTCGGCTCTCGCGGGGTTTGGAAAGAAGGCAGTCTTTTACCAGTCAAAACAAGAGTATAGCACGCTCATATTCCATCAATGTTAGGTGACGTCAAGTAAGAACAAAATATTGTCATATTGTTATCGCAATGGACCCATGACTTTTGTATTATCGTGACATCTCTAAAAAAAAAAACCACCCAGATTTTCTTGTTTTTAATGCAATCATGCGGTTGCTTGTGGTTACAATGAGTCACTTTACCAAGCATGCCGATCGAGGTACGGGGTTCTTAAACGATAACAAAGCTGACATCGACGCATACGTACATGGGTGGATGCCACAAAAGGGTAAAGGGTGTTGGGGTGGTGGTTGTGGTGGCGATGATGGCGATGGTGTGGAACTCATCTCCTCTCCTACACCCTTTTATTGACAGACTTTGGGTAAAAATGTAAGACCTACCTGGATATGATGAAAGCGGATGCTGGAGTACAGGGCATAGACTAGCTGATTAAGGAGTCGTACCAGGTCTCCGCAATACCCGACCTGGTATGTGGCATGTTGGTTGGCAACTGAGTGACTTATGAAAATGTAAAATAGATACAGTTGCTGCATTAGTTGAGCATGAGACACGGGGAGTTAAATATAATTTTCGTTGTTACTTTGTCACGAAAGCCTCACACAAGCTAACACAAGCTTTGTACAATTTGTAGAATTCCCCACCATACCAATCAACAAGATTTTCAAGTACATTGATGTCTTATTTACTGTTTAAACATGGAAAGTGAATCTAAAGGTTGCAACCTGCGAATAGGAGATAGAGAGGTAGATGCATTAAGTATGTTAAGAATGAAGGCGATACTCTGTGGGTTTCCGTGGGTTCCCCTAACCATGCCACGTTGTAATGAGTCACGGTTATCACGGATATGTATCAGTGAATGTTTCGTCTCGTAACTACTTTTGTGCGGAGGGACCTCGCTCAATAATGTTGCAAAATAACCTTTCAAATGGCCATGATTTATCCCACAAATGTCTGTAAATATATGCTTAAATTTAAATGTAGATGGATTTCTTCCCAAAATTCACAATACCCATGCATAACTTCTTATTTAAAGTATTTAATTTTTCTTTTAACAGTTATATGGTGTTCTTATTTTGCACATTGATTGAATGAGTTCGCATTAGCAAAATCCACTTACATGATGTTCAAATATAAAGTTACGACCAGCATATCAGGCTTCATTTTCTCCCCTTTTCATTCCTTGGGTGTGTTAGAGATGGTGAGATCGAGATCGAGATCAAGAGAGAGGGAGGGAGGGAGAGAGAGATAGGGACAGAAAGGGGAGAGAGAGAGAGAGAGAGAGAGAGAGAAAGAGCGGTAGAGAGATACTGGATGTGCCATGTTGGTTTATTTATTTTTGTCCCACCTTTTTTGTGTGGCTTTGGTGTCATTTTGAGGTGTTACCCCCCCTCTCCCAATACACATACATATATTTCACGCATCTCCTTTAACATTTACACAATACAAATATCAATCCTAGGTAAAATCTAACATGTGCATGGCAATCTTTTTTGAATTTTTTTTTATATATTTACAATAAAATTATTAACTATGACACATTTACTAATCCTAACATAACATGCTCCTTTTCCGGCATCCTGATGAAAACAATGTATTTGTGACATAACTGAAAAATCAAGACTTGTCACTCAATCGATTACAAAAATAACTTTATGAGCAAAATTGGAAATGACCCATTCATTTCCCAAATTGGAAGTGTTTTTAATCTCAATTCGTCTGTTTCCCCACAGCACTTGGGAGATTTATGTTCGTTGATAAACTATATATTTTGCAGAATAGATATTCAAAATGTAGGCTTATTGAAAAATAATCTCCAATCTACTCAAACATAACAAATATTTCATCGCTTGTGGATATTTCTTCAGCTGGTTATGGTTATTTGTTTACACACATGTTGGTGTGTGAATAAACTTGGACCAATGCACGGGTAGATCATGGAACATGATCATGGTCCTATATACATGGGGTAGCAATAAAACAAAAAAATGACCCAAATAATGAAAACCTCAACAATTTGAGTAACCATGTTAAAGAAATTATCATTATTCCAGCTCTTATTTAGGTGCACGTCGTTCTGCTTGAAACTTCCATTTTGTGAAATCTTATTTTCACGTCTCGACACTTGAAAATCACGCGGGTAGTAATGGAAGTGACATTGTACGAACGAGATAGAAAGGGCACGCAGGAATAGGGAGATATATTTGGTGGGAGCATGCCCAGATGTACAGTTGAGGCCAGAAGTCTACATACACCCAGGAAATTCAAAGAAAAGTTGACACTTGCCAAACATCATAAAATTTACTGTATCTTATAAAATATTTGTGCTATTATGACGAATTTGATATCAAACAAATGAGTATGTCATGCCCCTTCATTGCTTTTTCATCAGGAGCTAAAAAATATTTAGTTGTCATTTCATCCCTTAAAATCGTCATATTTCACACAAAGTAAAAGTAAAAACTTGACAAAAAAACATTTCATATTTGTGCTAGTTACTTCTCAACACAAACATTTCAGATTACACTCTTTTGTTCAGTGGTGACATATCATGATAGAAAATGTAATATAAATCATAGACTTAACATCTATATATTTCTATGAAACGATGTTTGAAAATATAATAACAAACAATAGAATACATTTGGCACAAATACATGCACATGTACTACTTTTTTTCTTCAAAGAAAATTCCACCTGAAATCGAGGTATAGCCAATTTACGTGTCTCCGAATTATGAACCTTCGGAATAACGAACATTCGGAATAAATGAACCTTTGGATTATTGAACTGTAACCTTCAAAAGGGTGATCGTGAGCAATCAAGGAGCTGTGATCAAAGTGGGGACTCTATACTTGGGGGTGCCCGACACTGGCCCGCTAGACAATATCAGACCGGTAAAGTGATTTTGTTTAGAACCAGTTGTCTTGACAACACGCTCGTATGACGAAACGACTTCCAAATTGACATCTCTTTTAACTTTCCTCGTTAATTTAATATACTTTAAACAAGCTTGCCTTTTCAACATGTTGTATTTTACATATGCATAGTTCACATTTTCACGCATATTTCTATTCGTTTCTTGACATAATGTCTGTAAGAACAACTATGTAAGCCCCTCAGTGAAATAACACGATTACGAAAATATAAACTTTTGATCACAAGAGAAATTTGAGAAAATTGAAATCATCTGGATCTTTCCATACTGTAGTTAATTGAAGAGAAACGCTAAGGAAAGCTTTATGTTAGGAGCATGACCTGGTTGTCTTCGATCAAAAATGTATAGCACGTCAAGTGACGTTCTTATATGTATTTCTCAGTCGTTATCATACTGATATCATTGAACATGAGAACGAGACTGATGTACTTTTTACATTATTTTGTTCTCTATATTAGTCATGTTTTTATCGCAACGAAGCGTCTTGAAATGATTGTGATAACAGAAAGGCCCCCACATTGACATGGGATGAACGCTAGTAAGATCCGTTATTCATACACAAACGAGTAGTTTTATGACACCAAGCGGTTAGTCGCTACCGTGACGACGGAAATTTATCTGGGGGTGTTTCACCAACAGTCGTTTGGAAGTTCATGCAGTCGTGCGTCAGTTGGAGAAGTCGCTCTTAACCCTAATACTCCCGGGGTATTTCAAAGCTTGTTATTACCGGGGGGGGGGGGGGGGGGCCATTATGGCCCCCCCCCCTGAGATCTCGGCCATGGGTCGCCCGATTGCCTCAAAATTTTGCACAAGGGTAAAGAATTATGTAATCTACAAAGTTGTATAGCTAAATATACGAAAGTCCTTTTATTTTTTTTATAACTAATTAATTTATGCTAATTTATGCGAGAAATCGTAGATTTTGGTATTTCTCACTAAATAAAGCCTCAGGAATAGTAATTTTTGGCATAAATGTCTTTCATAACTCCCTCATCAATTCTTGAAAGAAAAAGATAGGTTGTGGTAATTATTTCTTATGTATTTTATTGTTTTTCAATTTTCTTATGTATTTCTTTGTTTTTCGTCAAGATTCAGCTGCGTATGCGTGGGTGTGGGTGTGTGTGAATGTGTGTGTGTGTGTGTGGTAATTATTTACACTATTTGAAACAATGATAACACTTAGAAAAGTATTTACATAAATTGGAAAAACTCCTGATTTTATCCATAGGGTTATACACAGTCACATAGAGAAATGGCGAAATTTCAGTGACATGTGTTCGGTAAACGTAATCTGACACCCGCACGGTAGGTCCGATCGCCATAAATTTGGTATCAAAATGTGCGGGAAGGATCAGAGAAAAAAGTCAAGAAATTTCGTTTCGAAATATTGAGGCGTTAGGAAGTACCGACAAAACATCGACAGGGGGGGGGCCATAATGGCCCCCCCCCGGGAGTATTAGGGTTAAGCTACGTGCGACTTGAGCATGCACAACTAGGGGCACTTACGCAAGACTCGGGCACTTACGTACAACTTGGTGAAACACCCCCCTGACCCGGGGGGGGGGGGGGGGGGTTCACCTTGCTGCTCGTAAGCTACGAACGATCGGTGATACCTTCTTGTGCTAAATGCGATAACACACTTTGTTCCTGTTTTAACATATTGGGAGTTAATTTCCAACAATTCTAATAAAATTTGACAGATCATAAGCTTTGTATTCAGACACTTGTTAACAACAAGAATTTTCATTTATAAACATCAGATTTGAACTTAAGCTTACGGGAATCAAAATCATTGAGAATGAGATTTAACACAAGAAGGGGTCACCAGTCGTTCGTAGCTTACAAACAGCACCCCCGGGGCTATTATGAAGGTCGTGCTTGTTTAATTCAATACACGCGCAAGCAGCTTTTTCAGCCTAGCTGTTAATCATTTCCATGGCGACAGGAGGTTCATCAGATCCAGACCATTGTGAAGGTCGGGTTTGCAGGAGTCCACTCAGTTGAAAGTGGACAATAGCCTGTAAAATGATGTTTTTAAGTACTCACTGGGCTCTAAAGACGCGCTACCCGGATACATTCCCATATACGCGTACCAGCATTAATGTGAGTGTACTCCTGTACTCATGGTACAGAAAAAGAATAAGAATGCCAGAATGATGCAGAGACTGTAAGTGGCTATGAGCAAAGGAAGAAAATCAGAGGAGAGGCGAAAAAGGAAAAAAAAACCCAAACATTTTCATATTTATACATCCATCAATTTCATTTAATAGGAACCTTGATATTGATTTAGTTGGATAAGGTCACCAATATCTAAATCAAAGCTGTACTTTGATCAAAGATTATAAAACTGTGGTTAGGCTGGATAGAAGTGGTAACTAGGATATCATCCCTTACATAGAGGGCAGCACAGGGATTCTTTACCCAGAGCCATGTATACATATAGAGTTTGGCCGACTCGGTTTCACGAGGTAACAACATGGTATGTGTTGCTTTGTTGGGCAAGCAGATAACAGAAGAATATACGCCATGTTACTACCTGAAACCGAGTTGGCTAAACTGTGTGTATAGATGGCCCTGTCCTAGCTGTATATTAAAGGGATAGTCCACCCTGAAGTTGTTGATTTAAATGAAAGCAAAAAAAAAATGAAATAATCATATTAATGAAAGTTTTACAAAAATCCGTCAAAGGATAAGGAAGTTACAATCTTTTTTAGTTTTTGATTTTGTGACATCACATGCGAGATGCTCTCTCATACAATGTGTACTATTTTTTTGTAGTCAAATACACCATGTTACATGTGCATTTGATATATCATTAGACACACATTATTAAGCACATACCTCTATTAAAAAGATTTATTCCTTCATCAAAACCCAGAAAAAAGGGGAATTTGTTGGGAAAAATGTACATGACATAAGGGAAGGCATCTCGAATGTAACATCACAAAATTAAAACTTAAAAAAAAATCATAACTTTGTTATCCTTTGATTTTCGTCAAACCTTCACTTTAATGTTTCTTTCATGTTTTTGCTTCTATTGAAACCAACTTATCTTCAGGGTGGACTATCCCTTTCATGGTTGTCAAGAAAGTTCATCATTTTAAATATGTATAAGAACTGCACAAATGTTTAAATTGAGGCTGATATCAGATCAGTTATAGTGTCGAGTTCAATCAGGGCATCACATAAGGATATGATATGCTCCCTCACCTATGTCTTCCACTAAACGTGACTTCTTGGAGATCAGAATAATCTTTCAGTGAAAACATCAATACTGCATGTCCTAGCAGAACCACATGGTGATATTCACTCTCTCTTTCACTTTTGGAGGTCTGTCTCTTGTTTCAATTTTCCTGCTATCTCCATAAGCTGCAAACTCTTTACATGCCACTATCACATATTGGCACTAGTATCCACTATCCATTAAAAGTCTGTCTCCTTTTCCAGTTTTCCTGAGGTATTTTGTTCCTCATTTAAATAGCTGGAAACTTTTTAAGTGCCACTTTAAGTGCAACTTTCACATTTTGGCCCCAGTAATCCATATAGATCGTTAAGAGCAGGATTTTGCCTGCACACAGAATGGTCAAGAGAGCAGAGTCTGTGAGCAGCATGGACGTAGTTATAACCACATATATGTACACGGTACAAACATTCAAATGCTTCCAAAACTGATGCAAACTTTTCTGGACGAATCACATTTTCTGAGGAGCATGGAAATACAAATCACCAGGCATAATTATGTACACGGTGCAAATGTTCAAATGCCTGAAAAACTGATGCAAAATCTTCATGATGAAACAGGTTCTTCAATCTCAGAGAGCAGAAATAGAGTCGTCTAGCATCTCACCAACAGTATGTACATGGTACATATGTTAAAATGGTCAAAACTTAACTTGATGAGGCAGATGTGGGCAGACTCCTCACTTTTCTCCGTCCCATGGGCACACACCCGTGAACCCCACCAATGGTGTTTCCATAACTCGGTACTGAGAGATAAGGAGTACTCATCAAATGTTTGTTCAAATGATCCAAAGTGAAGCAAATCATCTTGGCGAGGCTTGCTTTTAGCGCTGCTCTAGCTTCGGTTTGGGCGGTTTAAAGGACATCCTGTTCTTCTTCTTCTTCTTGGCCGTGTTGGTGTCGCTGAAGTCCCTCCAGTTGTTGACCCGTTTGTCTCGCCCCGCCTGGAAGAAATAAGGACAACACGTGATCTTGATCATCACAATCCTTCCAGATATGGCACGACTTTACAAATGTACAAAGAGTTTTGTCAGCTGGATCCTGTTTACACCATAAAAGGTTTTCACATAGACAGAGGGGTGTATTTAAGCAAGTTAATATTAGTGTACACAACAGCTCAAAGGAATTGGCATAGCGAAAGGGAAAGGGAAGAAAGGGAAGGAGCCACAGTTTTAAACCGCAGTTTTTTTGTCCAGTTCAGCATGAAACATCATACTTAAAGACAGCCAGTCCCTTTTTCAGATCATCACAAAACCATCGAAACATTGGCAAAACATATAGAGAAGTGTTAGCAAGCTCTATATTCAAAATTTGAAACTGATACGTAGTGTAAAATTCAAATAATGCATGTAAACAACGTCTGATTAATAGTCTTTACCTCAGGCTCTTAGCAGTTTGTGTTGAAATATCTGCTTTATTGATTAATCTGTTTATTAAATGCTAAAACGCATTATGAAAAAAATTGTTCTATGGAAGGAATCATCTCCATAGTTTGGTAGTTACTCATAAAATTAGGATTTAACACACGCATAATAACCACATAAGTACTGTAACAAAGACTAATACTTTTTTCGTAGTACGAAAAAAGTCGGTTTGAAATTTAACGGCTGAAATTTTTTACATATACAGAAAGCTTCAACATGCTATATTCTTAGAAATGGTCTTGAATCACACTTTCTTCAATTTACGATCGTGATAGACGATTTCAAATTTTAAGCTTGCAAAAGGGACGGACAATCTTTAAGCCTAAAAAGCATCATGTTTCATGCTGAACTAGACAACTAGACAAAATATACCGCAGTTTAAAACAGGCAGTTTAAAACTGCGGCTCCTTCCCTTTCTTCCCTTTCCCTTTCCCTATGCCAATTCATGTTGAGCTATAGTGTATGTCGACATTCAAAGACGTTCTTTCCAGGCTCAGGAAAAGCATTTTGAGGATCAATGGTTGGAGTATATTATGTTATTCCTGGATGCTGTAACAAGTGTTTTTCAGTACTTATTGGTTTTGTTTCTGCATCATGTAAATGTTTATGATGCTTTCCTATAATGTATTGTTACTTTCCAAGTATTACCTGTATATGTTAATAATTGTTTAAGTAATGTTGTTGTATGTGAGTGTGCGATTGTTATTACAACGTTACAACTCACAAGCTAAATGAGCTGAAATGAGAGGATTCTGAATTAATGCAATATACAACTTCACTGATAACAATGTGTATTATTTGGTCTTACATTCCTGTAGCTGAAAAATGAAACACAAGCAATCTCACCTCCCAATCCTTCTGCCATTCTTTGGCCTTCTTGGATTTATCCTCCTCGGCCAGCTCATCTTCCCTCTCTCGCTTCTTGACCCGCGCCTCCTTCTCCTCGATCTCTTTCCTCCTGATGGAGTAGTCTGCAAACAGCTTGATGGTTGTCTTGCGGAGCGTTTCCTTGTACTGAGAGCGGGTTGGAGTGGTGGAGATTAAGCCAGATCAAATCAATCCTTCTTCTCAGGAGCACTGGTATCACCATACTTATTATCATCTTCATTGTTAAAATGATAAGGGTAGACTCTTGCGTATCAAAGCCCATTGCATGAAAAAAATCAAATCACTTTGCTATATCAGAGTTAGGAAAAAAATATCATTACCTGCAGACCTGCGTACTTACTTTGTTCTAACTTACTCCTCTTTATAATGTAAGGCACATATGCACATGCACACATTGAAGTCTCATAATTTTAGTGGCTTGATTACACAACAAAGATTCTCAAATTTTCTTGTTGGTAATGATCAAACATCACAAAACGGTACTACAGTTATCATCGGGTCCTCAATTTCTATCATTTTAACAAGTTTATCCTTTTGAGATGATTTCTTCCTGGTATCCTGAAATCAAATAAGAATAGGACCGGCAGTCAGGGCAGGGTGGCTCTCTGTTGCTTACAGGTCTCATACTTTTTACCTTCAATATGGTAACTTTTGTTTAACTAATGTCAAAAACTATTATTACATGATAGAATAGTAAAATGGCACACCAGAAATTATTTAGATGTTTTTATTACCTGTCGTGTTTTGATTTTGTGATATTGTGTATGCCATCATTTATGGGAGAGAAAACATGGAAGAGAGAGGGGAGAGAGAGAAAGAAGAGGAGAGAGAGAGAAAGAAGAGGAGAGAGGAAGGGAGAGGGGGAAGAGGGAGAAAGAGGGGGATGGAGTAAGAGAAGAGAAAAAAAGAGAGAAAAACACACCTACACATGTTCTTCTAAAGGGGAGTAAGAGAGAAACCAAAAGAGAAATATGGGGTGACTGAAAGGGTAAAAGAAAGATAAAAGGAGACTAGATTTACCATTATGGGATCATCCTCTTCTATAGCAGTTGATTTGCCATCTTTCTTCAGCTGTTTCCTCTTCTCTGCAAGCTTCAAAGAAAATCAGTAACGAAACGTCAAACATTTAGAGTTCATGCGTATTTAAGGCTGTTGCTAGTTTGTGGTATCACAGTCAATTGACCAATCCTACCAATATCACAACTGTCACATCTCCAGGACTTCTATACCAGTTATGTGAGATACAATTGTTCTGTTATCCTAAATTTTCTTTTGATTCTCTTCATAGTCATATAATTAGATTTTTATATTTATTTTTTATTTTTTATTAATTAAGTCTTTTTTTAAACAGGGTAGCCCCATCACTGTTCTCCCTGCAGGCCCTGTGTACAAATAACACAATAATACATAGAAACATAAACATACGCTACAGCTCAAAGGAATTGGAGGCCATGATCAGCCAGAAAGTCTCTGCTGTGTTTATGGGTTCCGTAATCATGGCCACTACCGTCCTTTGCCTCTAATTCTTTAATAAATTCTGGTAACCATTTAGCCACTTCCTGTCAAAATAATGCTGCGTAAGCCTACCAAGGAAAGTACCAAGTAAGTCGATGAAAGTTCCCCAACTTTGCCGGGCCTCCTGGAAGAACAGAGTTCTTAACCACTGAAGGAGCTACAATGAATTTCAATCATACCAAACAAATGAATACATAAATAACCTACTGGAAACCTACCAAATATTCAGTCTTCTGTTTGGCTTCTTCTATTGTGTCCAGGACACCCTTTCTACTGGTCTCATCTTCAAGGATCTTCATGGCATTGCTAACGGCTACAATATAAACGAACAAGAACTCTTATCAAACATCTCTATAAAAAGCTGTTTCAGTAATGTATTCACAACTTTCCCCTTAACTGTATAATAAAGTGTTATGACACTTACATGTATGAAGGGAGTCAGTTTCAATGGAATCACTGGAACGCACTCATAATCTATTAGTTGGTGTTAGTCAGACAAACTTCGGACAAGTTTTGTGGTCTCCATTAGTCATGTATTGCTTGCAAAAAACATGTATGGAATTTGCATATATAACAAAAATGGTCTTCCTTAATGAACTTATTCCCTTAAACAGCATAATATCTTTGAAATTTGCAATTGCTATTAGAAAGATTCTTGTAAAAACAAAATTTAAATTATAGTGTAACTACTTTGAGAACTGTCATTCCTGTGTTAGTACATTCAATAGTGTGCTGGACATTTAATAAATGAATACTATCATTTATATCAATGTGCTTTGTAATAGAAATGTAATCAAACCTGTAATTATCACAATACAAATTATATGCTAAAATTCAGTGACTACCCAATGTCCAACATGAAATTGTCAAGATCTTTAAACTGGCACTCAAGAATTTTATCAGCTGGATGAAAAGCCATGGACTAAACTTGGTGTTACTATGGAGTGGAATGTGTACCAATACCAGATTCTATCTTTTAAGATTGTGAAAAGCAATTTCAGCATAGTTACCTATTCACTACTTAATTGTTTCTAGTTACCGTGGTCGGACAACCAGTTGCATATACGTTTTCAATGATGCACAATCAATGATAACTACTTTGGTAACAGCTGCAATAATGAGAGTTCATTGGCTGCTGCTATGGTAGTTACCATTGATGGTAAGTTATAATAATTGAAAATCTATATGCAACATGGCCCTGAAACCATAATGCCACTGTTACTTCATGTTGGACGCATTGAAATAGTTAAATGCCCGGTCACACCACCAGAACTTTGCTGGAGCGTTCCTGGAGCGGTGAAAAAAAAATTGTCACCGCTTGTTGCCTTTCACCACTGTTTAACAGAAGTCGGCCCCCGTTAAGGCAACGCCGTATACGCTCGGCCACCATTGATGGTCCCTCCTACCGCTCCGAAAGTGTTGAAATTCGGCCCCCTCTCCCTACCGTTCAAGGAACGCTCCAACAAAGTTCTGGCGGTTGTGACCGGGCCATTATAGGCTACCTTCCATACTAAGTCTTCCACCTTTCATACATCCATATAATAAGGCTGGTTAATTACATTTTAGAGAAAACTGGTCTTACTACCTACCATCAAATGCTTTCTGTGCTCTTTCCTTGTCATCAAAATTCTTGTCAGGATGCACCAAGATGGACATCTATGCAAAGCACAAAGAAATGCGTAACAACCAATTTGCGGTCATGAAATGAACACCCCTTGACATTCTATTACTGTAGTGCTTATTTCATAATAAATGATGTTCTTGAGAGGGGTGCGCTCCTTATAAGGCACTGTCATCTTGCCCAAACATGAATACTTCTTTATCTTTGTGCTTGGTAAATGTTTATATATTGATAAATGTCTTTCAATGTTGTTTTTGAGAGTATGTGTCCAAAATAAATTAACTGAACCTAACTGAACTTCTATGCATTATACCCTGTGAGAACTAGAGCAATTTGACTGCCATGCAGTCGATAAATATGCCTCCGCCTCTTTGCTATTCTCAGAAAATGTGTATGTTTGGTGGGCAATGTACCATTGCTCCTATGTGAAATGAAAATATCACATTTTCTTTTTTCAAGTTTAGCTAAGTTTGGCAATGTTCATTGACTTTTGACCTCTTACTTCTTTGACTTCCAATCTAACCAGTCTGTCTAAATCCATCCTTGCATCAAGTTTATTTAAAATTAGCCAATTTGGGGTGAAGTTTATTGACCTTTGACCTTTCAGGAATTTTACCTAAACTTCACCAGTCTACCTCCATTAAGTGATACATCTCTGTAACTAGGTTTGGTTTGAATTGAATCATCAGTATTGGATTCAATATGAAAAATATCTATTTGGGGGCAATTTTTAGCCAATTTTGGCAAAGTTTATTGACCTTTGATCCCCGACCTTTGAGAAATTTCACCAAAAATGTCATCAGTCTAGCAGTGATCCATCTTTGCACCATGTTTGGTTGGTATTGCTCCATTGGATTTGGATATATTTTAAAAATTATCACTTTGGGGGAAATTTTTAGCTAATTTTTGGCAAAGTTCATGGACCTTTGACCTTTGAACACTCAGGAGTTTTACCTAAACTTTCACCAGTCTACCTCCATGAAGTGATACATCTCTGTACCATGTTTTGTTAGAATGTGCCATTGGATTTGGATTTGGAATTATTGTGAAAAAATATCAATTTTTGCAAAGTTCATTGACCTTTGACCTCTGACCTTCCAGGAATTTCACCAACAATGTCACCAGTTATGCCTCCGGCCACTTCGTGGCGGAGGCATAAAAATATTTGTTTATAATGTTATACGCTCTTTATGTCTTCTAAATCATTGCTTTTTATTCTGAAAAATTATATTTATAGCGCAGAGCTATTTTCAAGTATAATTTCAAGAGCAAGCTTTCAACTCAATATGAAATAATCACCCTTCAATCTGTAATTTATCTGTTATACTGTTTACAATAAATTTTGCCATAAGATAAAGCAGATACATCTACAGGAATTTCACTAAAGCTATATCGTATTAAATTTAAGTACCAATATTGTAAATTTGATATCATCTTTTCAAGAAGCCATTATGTATAATAACAAATGTATGCATGTTCTTTGAAAAAACTTTGATTCCACCATCACAATAAACTTACACATTTTGAACAAAACAATAAAAAAGATGGGGTAACGGGTATGCAAAAGCAAGGTTTTTAAACCATTCATATCCCATTCAAGAATGAATGATCACATAAATTTTAATTTGATTCACATTTTACAATACACTCATTTGACACATTTCAATCAAGAGAGATGGGGGCTCAAACAGGTAAGCACATGCTTGCATTAAGAGCACACATGTATATGATAATAGAACATTGTCTTACCCGTCTGTATATTTTCTTGATATCAGGTATTTCCATGCTTGGATCAACCTGTAAAACCTGCAAAAAATAATATAAAATGATGTGAAACATTGAGTATCAATTACAAAGAACATCTCACTTGAAATGTTTATCTTGCTAAGAACTGCCAAAATTAATAAAATACCATGAGTGTATATATCATACCACATCTTATTACATTACCATACTTGAAACATGTTCACATAAATGCAAAAGAGAAATACTGGAATGTTTTTCTCCGTAATTGTGTGCAATAGATTCGAGTTTTGAGTTACAGAGTTGCTGAAACCAACTAATCTAATCACTGCTAATCTCGACTCTCTTGCCCCAAATCTCCACGCTACACAGCCCGTTCACACAGTGATTGGGTAACTTTGGTCGCAGTAAGGGGTACGGGGTACCATACAAACTATGGGCAGTGTATGTGGTCGCGTGCAAGCTACATGTAGCATAGCATTGCAGCGCACAATTGAGTGTTGTAATAACATGTGTAAGAACAGTCTGTTTTCTCCCATTTGTATGTGTACATGAAAGCAGAGCAGTGCATGCATATCACAGTACAAACGTTGGATGTAATTTGCGAAAACAACCCGTGAAAATGTTTGCAATCCCTTCGATCGCAAAAACATCTGTACGCGAAAATAGGCTTAAACAGTATACAGCTGCTGTAGTTACCAACCTAAACACCTGAAACCTCAAGATTGCTGGAAATACGTCAAAATGTTACCTCATATGGGTTAAGGTTGAAGTATGTGCTGCCAGGTCGAAGAAGTCTGTCAATCTGCTGCTTGGGGGTTAGGGTGGAATCTCTCTTCTCAATGGCTTTAACCTGTCATGCAGAGGAGATGCAGAGATTACTATTCAAATCCAAGTTTGACCTCATGAAATGATTACCGTACAACATCTGATGCACGTTGTGTCCTACCCTTCATCATAATAAGAAATTCAAGTTTTTCATTCGGGCCTTGTTTGTATTTTGGGGGCTAAAATTGCCTTGAAGTTGAGCCCCCTGTGTTGAACTTGAAGCAAAGCAAAACAGAGAAGAACACCATACACTCTACACGTACACAACAGCTCAAAGGAATTGGCATAGGGAAAGGGAAGAAAGGGAAGGAGCCGCAGTTTAAAATCACAGTATATTTTGTCCAGTTCAGCATGAAACATGAAGCTTTTTAGGCTAAAGCATCATGTTTCCTGCTAAATTGGACAAAATATACTGTAGTTTAAAACTGCAGCTCCTTCCCTTTCTTCCCTTTCCCTTTACCCCTGCCAATTTTCTTTGAGCTGTAGTGTAATTCTGTCTTGTGTGTTTCTGAATGTTTTTCTTATTATAGTTCAATCAGCTCAGTTCATTAATATTAACACAATGTGCAAAATGCCTTAACGTTTATAAGGCATTCATGCTTGTCTATTGTCAATACAATTGTACAATTTGCTTTATCATGAATATGTTTATGCAATACGTACCTTTACGGTTCTTGCATCGCAATGCATGATGGGACGGAATTCTAATACACGAGCGTTCAGCGATCGCTGCGGTCATTGTTTGACAATGTTCATGAAGGCTAGCCGCGGCTAGCGCGAAGTTCAATATGGTTATTTTCATGTTACAGATTTGTTATGTGGATCGGTTTCGACGCGAAAATTTTAAGTAAATCTGAATATTATTGTTTTTTTTTATTTATTTATTTAATTTAACACATCACATCACAACACACACATCTTTGCACATATGGGACTACCACCCGTGTCTCGACGACGTCTCAGAGGTCTCTCTCTTTGTTTATTATTTTCTGAACAAACCCTTTATAAATCATTATTAAGATACAATAATACGAATCAAAAGCTCTCATCGTAAAAATACAATTCAGATTTACTGGAAATTATCGTGTCGGAACCGTTCCACGTAACAAATATGTAACATGAAAATGAAATTGTAAACAATAACTGCAGCGATCACTGAACGCTCGCGTACTAGAATTCCGTCCCATAATGCCTTGCGATACAAGAACCGTAAAGGTACGTATTGTAAACCTGAAGAATTGGGAATAAAAACTGATAAAAAACAACAACAATGAAATACAGAGATCAGTAGAAGAAAAATATTAAATTTAAAATATGAAAAAGATGTCGCCCGGTACGTCTGTTCTGACTTCTGGCATTCTGCAGATTTCTGGATCTCTACCACAAACTGAGGAGAGAAATATCTAACCACGCTCTAAAAAATGCAAATACGTCTGATTCTGAGCTTAGACATACATAGGCTGAATGGCGCACCAGTTGCCATATCGTCTCTTGCTAAGAAGTTGTTTTGATTTTGGCCATTGACGCGTGTAGGTGGCACTGCTCATCATTTACTAACAAAAAAAATAACGTGTGGGGCACAACCAACTTTGATCCTGAAATGTGGAAAACTGATAGTGCAGCGACATAATTTTGATCATAGTTGAACAAACGATAGTTAAACATTCACTCCAAAGGTTACCTCTGTCATAAATGTCGAGAAATCAGCATCTTTCGGCACTGAGGCCGGACGAGTGTTCGGAGCACTTGAGGACGCTGCCATTTTGACTGTCAATGTTCACCTATTGAACGCCTCATATACGCATGCGCTATGCATGCAAGCAACACACTGCATACGCTTCGCAGCGCTTACACCATGGACCCATCATGCTTACAGCCCTCACCAATCTGGCACTTTGGTATGAGCAGGGAAGAGTTATAGGAAGATAGGAAGGAGTGGAAACTTGAGCATAATACATTCAAACATCTGTATGGGTTCTAAGGCGTGCTCATGAATGTCAAAAGAATTCATAATCATGACAATGCTTTGATGTTCCATGTGCCGAGCCGACATTTATCTGATGTCAACTTGAAAAGAAATTTCTTTAATTTCCCATTTGTCTGTAGACGTTTTGTTTTTGACAAATTCGTTTGCAAACTATAAGGAAGTTAAAGGCAGATAATGACAGATCCTAATACTCTGCTTTTGTTTCGGAAAGTATTGAGGAATCATTAAAAGCTATTTGTATTACTTACAAAATTGACCAATTTCTTCACTTTCCGACAACTTGTGCATTTGGGAGATTCAACCACCCTCAAAATGATATATGAAGCTGTGTGTTATCATTAACGGCGTTTGGGTGTGTTTGCGTGAAGCAGAGATATTTTACTTGAAAAACTTGTTTATTTGTGTTTGCTGATACCTGTTGTGCTCATGGAAGTATTAATGTCATTGACAGAACGGGACAAGCGAAATGAGACTGTACATTTCTTTTCTTCTCTCTGAGAAACCGTTGCCACACAATCATGTTCATGATTGTTCAAACACCTGAACAGCACCTGTTGAGAAAACCATAACTTTTCAGCGGCTTGGCACATGGGTTCAAAGAAAGAAATTTGCTTCCCGTATCCTTCCATAACACATCCCTATTATGAGGGTCCCAAACATAAGACAGAGTAATGTACTCAACTTAAATTGGGCGAACATAGGTCTTCTACGCTCACTCCTTTATTACTTGCTGGGCATTTCCCCAGCTAGGTTGCGTTGAAGGAAGCCGAGAGTGCTATTACTCGATCTTCTATACAGAGTTGATATGCAAAGGTTTCCAGCTGATGTTTTGTTGAAGGATGACTCCAAGATACTTTGCTTCATCTTGGATGCGGACGGCTACGCGTACCCCATGCATGGATAGAATAAGGAGATGAGTCCGGCGACAATTTCGCCATCGAATCAATATCCGGAGCATAACGAGAAAGAAAGAAAGAAAGAAAGAGAGAGAGAGAGAGAGAGAGAGAGAGAGAGAGAGAGAGAGAGAGGGGAAGGGGTGGGGGTGGGGGGGTGGGGATAACTTCATATGACTTTAAATACAAGAAAGTGTAGTGCATGTATACGAGAAAGAGAGAGAGAGAGAGAGAGAGAGAGAGAGAGAGAGAGAGCGAGATAGAGAGAGAGAGAGGGAGAGTGAGAGAGAGAGAGAGAGAGAGAGAGAGAGAGAGAGAGAGAGATCGAAGGGGGAGGGGTGGGGGTATAACTTCATATGACTTTAAATACAAGAAAGTGTAGTGTATGTATACGAGAAAGAGAGAGAGAGAGAGAGAGAGAGAGAGAGAGAGAGAGAGAGAGAGAGAGAGAGAGAGAAGAGATGAAGAGGGGGGGGGGGGGACGGGGCTATGACTTTAAGTGGTTTATCCCCCCCCCCCCCCCCCCCCCACCCGTGATGCCCATGGTGGGGTTAATTTGTGTGTATGGTATTGATTCCACTACGCGCCGTCCATAGTTGGTCGCAGGCGTAGATTTCATCAGCAGTGGGGGCGGGGGATAATCGGACCCACTGCGGCAATGGATGGTTCAATTTCAATGTTAATCACACACTCCAAGTCGCTCCGTAACGACAAAGAACGCAGATCAGTCCAAAATATATTTATATGTTGTGCTTTATTCAAATCAACGCTGTGCTACATTGGACAAGCTAGTGTGTGATGATGAACAGGTTGTGTGTGAACACAAGTGTGTGCACAAGCGTGTGTGACTCGTGTGTGTGGTCAATTAAATACAAATAATAAAATACATTAATTAATTAGCGAATATATCACAATTGCTTAACATACCTATATCTGAATTGAACTTGAATAACAAAAATAATGCCCATTCCTGCAAGAATGCTCAATAATTAATGGTTATGAAGATGATTGATGAAATATTCTCAAACAATTGACTATAATTTATTATAAAGTGGTTGGTATGTTCTTTTGACTGCACGTATATACCACACTCTAATCTTGACCATGAAGTGTCGCTATATATTTTATAACTTGATATGTGGCTTGTATATAGTTTGATTTTACATTTATTCTGGATTGCAAATATCATTACAGTATCTACAATATATTTGTCTCATTCATTTGCATATTTTAAGTAACATTTGTTGTATATATTTGTCTTTTGAATTGAACCAGCAATGCAGTATTTCTTCAATTTATTGGCATAAACATTAAACAGTTAAAACTAGTTATGTCAAAAAAAAAAAAAAAAATGTATACTGAATGTTGGATACCACTATCGACTAAAGGCAGTTTTACAAGTCTAGATGCCTTCATGAGCACGGAGTAATTATTATGAAGATAATTACGCATTTCAACATAGTTATATGGCAGCGCGCTTGCAAGAGCTCGGGGGAAATCCCCAAACAGCGCCGCATGCGAGTCGATCGTCTAAACCCGGAGCGGGAAAGAACACGTGTATTCTGAAGTATCGATCGTATAAACAGCAAGTACAGGTATAGGTATGTATGTCATGTGTAGTGCATGCAGTGCAGGTGCGTGCTAGCTGCATGCAAGGTACACTGAGCTGAGGTTGTTGTGTCTGGATCACATTCATTCTACCTGATAACCATTGATAACTGCTTCCGTTTAAACTGGCGACTAAGGAAGTGTGACATTGTGTGACAGCTTGACCCCACATTTACTTCATCCAAGAAATTTGGCATTTTCAGGTAGGGTCTTTGTTGGTTTAGCTGCATTGCTGTCTATCCAAAAAAGCATCATGTTTCGTGCTGAACTGGACAAAATATACCGCGGTTTATAAAACTGCGGCTCCTGCACTTTCCCTTTCCTTAAAACTATGCTTATTCCTTTGAGCTGTAGTACATGTATATTTGTGTACAGTATTACGTTTTTGGAACAGCCAAGATGGCAGCCTTGATGGACCGTGTTTGTTACTGTTAGAAAGATATGTGAAGAGGAATTACGTAACGTTGCTCAACGACAACATCTTCGAACATTATAGTGCAGTTATACATAAACATACATTTCCTCACAGAACTACTCTCAGCGATGGGTGACAAGGTGCTAGTGATCGGGAGTGGAGGCAGGGAGCACTGCTTGGCATGGAAGCTGGCCCAGTCACCGGGCGTCGCCCAGGTGATGGTCGCCCCTGGAAACGCTGGAACTGCCTTTGGTGATCAGATTACAAATATGGGTAAGACAACATTTCCTGGACATGTTTGAATAAAGGAGAATAATTGTTTGAGTAGCAGTTTTTTTTTATGTGTGCATACAATGATACAGACAAGGGGATCAAGCAAACCCATGAGATATGCTGAACATAATTCAATTGAACGAAATACCTCCAATTTTAAGGCTTAATCTGATGCATTGAAATGGATATAATCTTGAGAAATATTCCAGTATTCATACTAAATTGAACGATTTTTTTCACAAAAATAAGTTTTTGTTTCAAGTTGTGAAAATTCATATTTGCAAAGACTCGATCTGATTTCACTTATGACTTGAACTACTTCAAGTGCACTTGAGCATGAGTTACTAGTTTCTTGTCATAGAATGTGTCTTGATGTCAACAATTTATGTTAATTATACAATATGACAAAATTGATGAATATTATAGGATGGGATGTAAACATGTAGGAGTTAAAATACTCAAAAACAAGTTGCAACTTCAACAATATTTGTCTGCAACATGACATTTCTAATATTAATAATTGCTTTTTTCCTCAATGGATTTTGCATTGTAAACAAATAGTGTCAAAATATTTATCATAGCAGGATTTGAAGAAGTATGGAAAAATGGTGAGCCTCTTAAATGTGACATTCACATTGATTCTTTCATTGAAGCGTAACTGAATAGAATTATCTTCATTTGCATAATACAATCATCATTTCAATTGTGTTGTTTCTCTTTATACCTTGTGGTATGTGATTAGTTTTTCTGGGGGCTCTTTAGAAGAGCAGACCTCAGACTAGAAAAAAATACCTCGATTGAATAAAACATGAAATGTGAACATATAATTCATTCCTCCTCCCTACACCTCCCTACAGGCCCAGATGTGCCCACAGGTAATTACCCCGCCCTAGCCACTTGGTGCAAGGAGAACGGGGTGAGCCTGGTGGTAGTGGGGCCCGAAGCACCCCTCGCTGCCGGTATAGCTGACGCCCTGACAGAGGCAGGCGTGGCATGTTTTGGCCCGTCGAGGGCGGCAGCCGAGATTGAATCGAGCAAGGTCTTTGCAAAAGGTTTCATGGACAGGTGCAAGATCCCGACGGCCAGATGGGAAGTCTTCACGGAGGTGGAGGCAGCTTGCAAGCACATCAATACGTGAGAATAGCGCGGGGCAAAGTGACATCCTTAGTCACATCTTCAGTGCAATGAAAAACACAGGCCACTGAGGCATCAAAAACTAATCACTGCACACAAGTGCCTGCGTGTTGGTTTTTTTTTTTTGCCCTTGTGAAGTTATAAGAAGCACAATGAAGTGATGAGAGAAAAAGCACAGTAAATGACTGAAAGATTGGCAAAAATGCTGTTAATAATGTGATATAAACTCAGTCAGCGCAACATTCAAATTCACACAGTGCACGGATGGTCATTTTACATTGTTTTCATTGACCGGATCTGTTGCGAGGCTCGAGTTAAAATCATGCGCGGCTGTCCGCTGGCACTTATACACTTCAGCAGTGAATAAATTACATGAAGGCTTGGGGCAAGTTAACTCCCACAATGCAAACAATAGCCCCCGTAAATAACAAAAAAAAAAAGCCCCTGTGATTTGTCCTCATAGGTTACAATGCAAATCATGGATGCAAGAATATTTTTTTGTAAATCAGGCTTGAAGAAAAGCCTACGTAAATGTTTAAATTATTTTCTCAGGATAAATTTTTTATTGATTTCATCTTAATCATGTGAGCCATGCAGTTTTTAGCCCTATACAATGCACAGATGTCTCGTCTCAGACATGACATTGATGTCTTGTGTTTTGGAGAACCACACTCAAGACATGTTAAACCTCTCAGTACCATAATGTGCGTGAAATGTTTGAAAGGTCAACAGACTTTTCCTGGTTTGATGTAGGGAGGGATAAAGAGTGGTGCAAAGGTAGGGTTCATACTTCCCCACATTCTTGCTCGTTTTCCCCCGAAAATGATCTACTTCCATTTTGTGCTCTCCCATTAATTTCTTCGTGATAGTGCTCCATACAAGGCATTGGTAGTCAAAGCCAATGGACTTGCAGCGGGTAAAGGTGTCGTCGTTGCCATGGATACAGCTGAGGCCTGCCGTGCTGTCAAGGACATTTTGCAGGTAAGTCTTCAGAGGGGGATTGTTATTTTCCAGTTAAATGCTAGATCATGTTGTGTGTCTCATAAGACCAAGTCTGGGAGGTTTCCAAAGATTTGGTCCGTGCTGCTTGTATATTTTCATTTTCTTCAATTATGTTAATGCTTTGATAGATTGTGAGGGTATTATATTCATGACTTGCACGAATCATTGTAGGTCTGCAAATTTTACAACACAAACAAATTTTGCCCCAGGATGTTGAATGCATTTGCGGCACAAACATTCTCATGTCAAGATACCATAATAACACACAGAAATAGATGTTTTTTCTCAGTCTTTTTGCGTGTGTATGCTAGTGCAGTAATCTTTGTGTGCAAAGGTATTTTTGTTCAATGTGCGTGGAAGTTGCAAGGGTGTGAATTGCAGAGAAAAATGTGTGAAAAAGTCTTAAGATGCCATCATCAGCAAAAATAAAATCTTACACAGTAGCAGCTTTTTAGGCTAAAAAGCATCATGTTTCATGCTGAACTGGACAAAATATTCTGCTGTTTAAAACTGCGGGTCCTCCCTTTCTTCCCTTTCCCTTTCCCTATGCCAGTTCCTTTGAGCTGGAGTGTAGGTCTCTAGGCAACAGAAACCTCAGAGGTTTTTCCAAAGAAAGGCAAATTGAACTGCCAAAGGGTGATCCTGTTTTTAACATCTGTTTTTAACATCAGTGCACCCAAGGTTGTTTAATATTTGATCTATAATGAATGATACAGGGTGAAGCCAACAGTGTGTTTGGTTGACTTCTTTGTTTATCACACAGGATAAGCTCTTTGGGGCAGCAGGGGAGAGTGTAATCATCGAGGAACTTCTAGAAGGAGAGGAAATATCGGTAAGCTGTCACAGATATTCTTTATATTAACTGTAATAGTACTATGTGTTTAGGTGTTTACATGTCTTATTGTTGAATATGAAAGTTGAATTGAATTAACTAAACAAACACAAATTTCTCAGAATGCACAGGATAAACCTGATCAACTCATGAGCATGGCTCATCCTTTTTAGAGTTTTTGTGTGCAGAGCCCGTTTGAATTCTCCCGATCGCATATAACTCTCCGTATCTGAGCGCCTGTGGCACTCTAATTTTTTTACCTTTAATTCTTGGGATATGAACTTACGGTTCATGAACATTCTTGCTTGTGTCTTTTCATTCTCTCAATAGTCCATCCACAATCAATGTTGAGGTAGGCAAAAACATCGCCGTGAGTGATTGGTGGTATTTTTTTCAAGTCCTTTGTCCATGTAACAACCCTTCCATTTTAATATTACGAGGTTTACGAGGGTCGAAATTACAGATTCTGTGCGTTATTGCGTGAATTGAATACGTACCAAACTCTTACCGGAAGTAAACGTCCCAAGAGCAACCGATCAGATATCGATATCGCGTGGTGATATTAAGCAAATAATCAGCGTTGGTGAGGGTGATGGGACGAACTATCACTTCCGAGGCGAACTGGATGTAGCTATCTTTCCGAAGCGCAGCTGAGGAAAGATAGCGTATACATTCAGATCGCCGAGGAAGTGATAGCTCGTCTCATTGCTTGAAACCAAAAGTTGATTATTTGCTTTATATTCCACATCTGAAACCAACTTTTTATACCAAAAATGACAATTTGACGTAAAAAGTTAATGTTTACTTATCTCCATAACCCCGAGCCGCTGCCATGGGGAACACGCGTTAGGACGCGCATTATGACGCGCATTAGGACGCGTATTAGGACGCGTATTAGGACGCGCATTAGGACGCGCGTTAGGACGCGTTAGATGTCAAGTGATAGTCCGAGTGTAACGCACTTTTATTTCGCGCGTACTCAAAATATTAATCACGCATTAGGACTGTGAGGAGTAAAGAGATCAGCGAAACCAAAAAGTACTATCACCTAGAGTGTAACGAACTTTTATTCTCAGGTGACCTGATAGGAAAAACTTCGCCTCATCACGTGATTAACTCTTGACCAATCATATAGCAACATTCTTAGTATGTGGAATATAATGCTTGATATCGGGATGGCTATTTGCGATAGGGAGAATTTCTAGATGTAGGGGGTCCGCGGATGGCATTCTGACAGGCTAAAACTCATCCTTTCTCTAAGATTGTTCTATCTTCACACTAAGACAATAAATTTGGTATTCTAAATATTTTCTTTTCTTTTGTTGTTTATATCTTTCCTCCTTTTAGTTGATGTGGAATTAGCAGATGTGCGAGCACGCTCCTCAGATCCTAAGAAGTAATTTTTGATTGGCTGACGAACCCAGACCACCTATATAAAGCTGATTTTTGTAGTTTGTTCTTTTTATATAACATGCTTATGTGAACTATAGCCTGTGAGATTAGACCAGAAGTCCGAAACTAATATAGACACAAGGGCACTCTAAAAGAATCTATTAACTGGGCACCTGCTAGTGTGGAGCCTTGTCGTATGTGTCAGCCTAGCTCTTGTATCTGTTTGTGTGTTAGGTGCTAGCATTCAGCGACGGCAGCCATGTTGAGGCCATGCTACCAGCCCAGGATCACAAAAGGGCCCATGACGGGGATGAGGGGCCCAACACTGGAGGTATGGGGGCCTACAGTCCCTGTCCACAGGTGAGTACATGCTAAACACCATCCCCAGAATGCCTGGGCCTTCTTTTCTGTTCAATCTTCTCCTTAACTTTTTGTGTGCTCCATGCAGATTTCCTTCCCAACAAGACCGTGCTTCTTGCGGATAATCTCTCATACGATAGCATGTGGATTTATTCACGTAATGCACATATGTGAATGGAAATGCCCATTGTACTGTATTTAATTTGGCGCAGTGATTTTGGGGCACGAGGCCACATTGTTCATGTGTTACTCTACCGACACACAGTGATTATCAACATCATTTATATTCTAAATTTTTTTAGAAATTCATGATTTTGAGGGACAGTTGGTCTAGACTAAGATGCCTCCTCAGAAAGAACCTCGCTTCCTCTGTGTGGAATATGTACAGGATATGGAAAAGCAGCATGGACCTGTCGCTAGGGCAGATTCAGACTCGTGACTTATCACTAGACGGCTCTGACAGTGAGAGTGACGCTGTATCTACCCAACACAAATATACAAACACAATGTTTGTTAAACACTTGTTGCAACATAATCAAGTTTCCTATTAACTTAGTGCAAGATACTCCTGAGGTTCAGAGTAATGTTTATAACATATTCATCATGTGCATGGAGATGGTGGTAATCAGCAAAATTGCCGCAAATGTTACGCCTTCTTTGCGGATAGGTGATGTATGTATATGAACGGGGTTAGAGAGTAGAGCACTGCATGATTCAGATTTTTTTTTTTTTTTTTTTTTACATCAGCTTTGAAAAGTTGCTCATGCATAGACCGGTACATTTTATTTTCCTCCTGTGTGTGGTTTTGCAGGTTTCTGCCCAGGTTTTGCAACAAATCAAGGAAGAGGTACTGCAGAGAACAGTGGACGGCATGAAGGAAGAGGGTCGGCCTTACAAAGGTGAGTCACAGAGAAGAGCCGTAGAGTTAACCCTCATGTTGCCAAAACACTCCTTTAAAGGGAATATACTGTACTGGGAAGAAAAAAAAAGCCTTCAAAAGGGTGATCGTGGGCAATCATCTTGCCAATGGTCTTAAATTCATGTATTGTCAATTTTAGAAACTTGCTGAAAGTTATTTGCTCTCAAATGATCCACATTTGGAGTAATCAGTGATTAAATCGTGCCGAACATTTTGAGGATTTGTGATTTAATCACAGATTACTCCAAATGTGGATCATTTGAGGGCAAATAACTTTCAGCAAGTTTCTAAAATGGAGAGTAATAATAATAAGCAAAAATGCTTTGAGTCGTCCTTCATACTAGCCAAGCATTATACAAAAGCTGATCGACCAATAAAAGGGCCGCTAATAGGTTCCCATCTTTGCGAACCTATTAGCAGCCCTTTGACTGGTTGATCACCTGTGAGTGCTGGCCAGTGGGCTTTGTCCTTTGTTCTTTGTTGGCAACTTATTAGCGCCCTATGCGAGGGGTACGCCGGCCAATAGTATGGGGCTTTGTCCTTTGACCGTTTAGGAGCGGGTTTTAGGTTAGTGCGCTGCACTGACCAGAGGGTATTTAAACCCCTACTCACTACAATTTTGTATCACACCTGACAAAGTGTTGCAGCGGTGCATGAAACATGATCTTAGATCCCTTGTTGACCACACATTGTGAGACAAATGACTATCACTAGCGATTATTATTGTTTTTCTCAAAAAATGGGAAGCACCATGCCTGCTATTAAACAGATCAATTCATGGCACAGTTTAACTGATTTCCTGCTGTATTATAGAGAATCAATCTTTGTAGCACGGGGGAAACCACATATTTGAGGGATACTTTTCAAACTTGATATCATGACACCAAGAACCACCCTGTGCATTGTAACCTATAAGGGAATAAATTCAAATGATACATGGGCTCTAATTGGGCTCTCTTACACTGCTGACATAAAAATCACCCTTAACCTCCTTGTAATTTGTCCACTGTTATACACACAAACCCTATGAGGAAAAAATATTTTCAAATTCCCTCTCCTCCCCCCTCCCCCCCAAAAAAACCCCCTCTGGGGCCCTTGTGTTCATTGTGGGAGATTCATGGGCCTGAGCTCTGAGCAATTTTTTCACTGGTTTGTTGTATCCATCCGTAGGAGTCCTGTACGCTGGTCTCATGCTGACCAGGGATGGGCCCAGAGTGCTGGAGTTCAACTGCCGCTTCGGCGACCCCGAGACCCAGGTCGTCCTGCCCCTCCTGAAGAGCGACCTCTATGTCACGATGAGGGCATGTGTCGCAGGAAACCTCCCAGATGCCAGGCCGAGTTTTCACGACGACCAGTACGCGGTGGCCATTGTTGTGGCGAGTGGGGGGTATCCAGCCTCATACAAGAAAGGCTATGAGATAACTGGTGAGTGTGTTTGTTGTCATCTGGAGTAAAGGATTGTGTATCAGTACCATGCTAAAAAGACTTTTAATAACATCACATACAATGATCCAAGTTCAACCAAACTTTCAAAGGTGGATCACTACATGGAGAAAGACTGATGAGATTGAACTCAAATTCCTCAGAGGTCAAAGATCAATGAAGTTCGCCATAAAATAGCCCCAAGTTTTTATTTTTTTTGCATTTACTAGAATTCATTTCTGACCATAAAATATAGCAGATTACCAATTTGAATTAAAAGACGCTAACATCGAGGTGGAGGGGCAGTCAAATTGCTCAGGTTCAGTATGTGTAGTCTCCCGTAGACAGCCGGGCATTTTCAACTTGGAGCCTTAGCAACTGACCAGCTGATAAAAACAACGCGTAGCAACCGTACTATACTATACTATGCTATGCTATGGATTATACACAAATATTTATAAGTGCAATGTGCATTTGAACATTGCACTGACAGGGCTTACATAACATTGTAAACAGGAATTTTGTTTTTACGAGTCTTTCTATCATTTTCTGTGCTGTTTTTCATATTCAAAGAAATGTAAATATCAAGTGAGAACAATACTCACTTGCCACAATCGCAATGCTTATCACATGGTCAGGTCTCGACGCGGTCTCCAGCCAATCAGCAACCACAGTCATCCACGCTGGCACCGCCCACCGCGATGGGATGGTTGTGACCTCTGGGGGCCGCGTTCTGGCTGTTGTCTCCATGGCAACGGACCTCCAGACCGCCGCACGTCTTGCCAAAGAGGGAGCCGCTAAAGTGAAGTTCGAGGGGTGTTTCTTCCGCAGTGATATAGCACGAAGAGCTTGCGACTTCCTGGCCCGAAACAGGTGTGTGTGAACGAAGGAATAATTTTCTGCTTCAGGTTTACGGAAAGGCAATTTAAGTGTCATGGACAGGACATTCAGACTGTTTTCTATGCATTCAATGCACAATTATGTCAAATCCAAAGGAAGAAATCTTCAAATGCTGAAGAAGGGCAAATGCTGTTAAATCCATTACACTAACTTCACGTCCAATATCCCCACAACCATTTTACGAAATATCTTGTCCTTTGGCATGAGTAACTATGATTACTGATACACACAAATAAGCAGGATTTCTTCCTTTGAATTTGAACTTATTGTGCATTAAATATGTACAAAATAGTCTGATTGGCTGTTACAGAATGTCAACTATGCTGAGATTGCTTAAATGTAGCTTCTGTTTGAATTTACAATCATTTGAGAATAAGAGCTTCAGACTTTTGTTTGACTTGATTGTTTTTCATTCTTTCCCTCTGCGATGCCCAAATGTTGTTTCTTCATTGTTATTTTTTTAAAAGGCTGAATATTAATGAAACAAAATATTTGTTACTCATGTACAATTCTTGTGAGCTTGTAGTTCTAAGCATGCCGCCAGGTTGTCATGTGTAGTCATTTTTTGTTATAGGATTCAATTGAGTCAGCAAGTCAGTCCAGGAGTGTGGGTATTATATTTGATGTTATGAGACTAAATTTCCATGTACAGGCAAACCCCCTTATAACAAAGATATCGGGACCCACATTTTTTCCTCCCTATAGCCGATTGCTCGCTATGTATACAGAAACATATGCATATGGGACTATACATTAAATTTAATATATAGTTTTCCAAGCATATTAAACTGAATTGATTCGCTGAAAAGTCACCAAAATATCTAACAGCACAGTTGAAAATGTAAATAAAAGACACGTCCAACGTCTTCGTTTACCGACAAATGAAGCAGCGGGGAGGCTCAGTTACCCCCGCCCGCTATCATGACCATGTGTAAACAATGAATGGTTTTACATATTGCGGGGAGGCTCAGTTACCCCCGCCCGCTATCATGACCATGTGTAAACAATGAATGGTTTTACATATTGTCACATGTATATAGAGGCTCTTGTACTTGTTTGAATACGCGCGGCGTGCAGTACTGCACACACGTAATGTGGACTTTGGCATTTGTGGTCGTGTGTGTGTGTGTATTCTTGCACAGCGTGTGTGATCAGTCTCTTGCGAGGGGAGGTGTTTGACGTCACAAAAAAATCGCTTGTGTTGTTCTTGCATTTCTTTCGCTGGGCAGCGTGGCTGAAGGGAGTGCTTGTAATAACAGGGTCAATTTTCTTTGTTTATACTCATGCTCTTTTTAACGGGGTTTGCCTGTATGTTGTAATTAAAAAAAAAATCTGTATAATAGTTTTTACATGACAGAAAAAAAATGACCTTGTGAATAAGAGATTCTCTCAATTTTATTGTCTCGTCTGAAGGAAGGTTGGATGAGACCTGGTAATCACTTTTCCTGTTGGTCTATTGGTATGTTGGTCTGTTAGTCTGTTACAAAAATGTTTCCGTTGAACTTGCTCTAGTTTCTTTATTTGTGTTAATTGTGTTCATACTTGGTACAAATAAGCCTTGGCTAATACCACGTGTGTTGATGAGGATGATGAGGTCAAAGGTCATCTAGCGGTCAAAAGGTCAAATGATATGAGGCCATGTGCGTCATTTTTCTTCAGGTTTTATAGTATATAGACAAATATGTATATATTATATGTTTATAGACAAAGTCTAAAATTGGATTGTTTCCGTTTTGCATTAAGAACGTAGGCTAACAGGTACATGTAAATGGTATTCAGTTGTTTCTGAGCGATTTTGTTTTCATTTTCACATCACGTTTTGCATAAACTATACTCTTAGAAATTGTCGAGTATGGTGATCTTGGGTATGTTTTTACATTTGTATGTGGTTAATTTGGAAGTACATTGTACATAAAGGCCCACAATTTTAGTCATCTATTTAGTGGAGTTGTATTATTCTGTTGAATGATGATATCATATATATACAGTTGAGGCCAAAAGTTCACCCTGAAATTATTTTGGTTTCAATAAAAAGAGACAAATGAAAGAACCGTATGAGTGAAGGTTTGACGAAAATCGGTCAAAGGAAAAGAAAGTTATTTGATTTTAAAATTTTGATTTTGTGACGTCATGTGCGAGGTGCTCTCCCATATGTTGTGTACAAAATTTGTCAATAAATTGCTTTTTTTCTGTTTTTCACATTGGAATGATTTTTTTTTTGGCACAGGTATGTGTGTAAGAATGTATTTCTAATAAATTATCAAATGCACAAGTAAAAGGATGCATATCTTCGTGAGAAAATGCACATTTTCGAAAAAAATCTGTACACAACATATCGTTCATGATCACCTTTTGAAGGCATTTTGTCTTCCTAGTACACTATATGCCCTTTAATCTAGTTCTGCTCAAAGTCAGTTTCCATTGTATCTTCGGGAGGGAAGTTTGTTTAGTGTATTTTCTTCCATTTTATGTGTCTAAAAAACCCCCCCACTTTTTGACATACAAAAGGGGTACCCTATTCTTGAAGATATTTGTATTATCTGTTTAAAAAATGTCACCAGACACTTTGTTACGTATGGTTTGTGTGCAGGGTTTTGTTTGTATACATCTGTATCAGTGCTCTATGATTTTGATGAAAATACATCAAATAAATGTGACTGGATAACATACAAGTAACATTGTGAATCTCTCTTTCTTAGGATCGGTTTGTTTTTAGTTATTGGAAAAGGGCTTAGGTAAAAATGCACCTTTCATGTGCCCTTTAATACAATTTTGTTTACTATTATACAGCAGAAAATATCTACCTTCTCTGTCTTATGACATCAAACATACAGCTCCAGATTGGAATTGTCCTGGTCTAAGACAAACATTAACTTAATATGATTGCCCTTGATTAAGTCACACACTGTTTTCCATCCTCAATTAAGCAAGAAAATGACAGTAAAAACTCACTATGAAGACAAGAAATGTGCTAGTTATTTACAGGTAAGTTTAATGCAGGTCTCACTGAACTGCAAAACATTATTTTTTAAATGGCAACGCAGTCCATTATCTACTCAGTGGAGGTAATTTTACCCACAAATCACCTTTCATATAATTCATAAGTTATCCCCCCCCCAAAAAAAAATTCCTCCATATTCAGTGAGCCAGATGTGACATACGGCAGGTAATGCAGTCCAACGCCTTGACACAATGGTTGAAATCTGACCAATGATCCACCTTCTTATATCCATTGATTTATTCCCCCCGTGTACAGTTTGCCAGGTCTGACATACAGCGGTAGTGGAGTTGACATCTGCGCGGGCGATGCCCTGGTGCAAGCCATCAAGCCTCTAGCTAAGGCTACTGCGAGGGCAGGGTGCGATGCTGCCCTCGGGGGCTTCGGAGGGCTGTTTGACGTGAGGGCGGCTGGCTACGTGGACCCCATCTTGGTGTCGGGCACGGACGGAGTGGGCACCAAGCTGAAGGTATGCCCTCTTTCTCACCGAGACCTCTTTAAGTTGGCACGCTCAAAGCCTTTGCCAGTCAACCTCTGTGTCTGATCTAAGTAGACTACTTCTAACTTGGCTTACAGCAAGTCAGTTTCTGTCTGATTTCAAAAAAGAAAATTGGAGATTGTGACAATGGAGCCTGGACATGCAGACTTGAATCTTGCCGCATTACATGTTATATCTTACACATAATGGCCCGTATAGTACTCACAATGATGATTGCAATTAAACTGAATCTTGCCGTATTACATACATATCTTACACATAATGGCTCGTAATATAACCAGTGATTAGACGCAGTTTAACGTAGACTAACTTCATGGGGAACGAATAGATCATTTGATGCTGTCACAAAAGTATTGACTTTCATCACAGAATCACAAGAGCAGTGGATTTCAATTATATGGTGTAATTATTTTGTGGACAAACTAAATGAACAAGTGTGATTCTGAGGACAAAATCAATTATATTGAATCAATAATAATGTTTCATGTTGTTTTATTTGGTGTCCCATCAAGTTAGTCCAGGTGTAATGCATGTATTAAGTTAAACCAACGTTATGAATACGGGACAATAAATGTTGATATTATTAAATACCTTACAGTACTCAATTATGAATGTTTATATAACTATTTAGACAGTACAATAGTGTGACAGTGTACACTTATGCTTGAGGTGTAGCTGGAAAGAGTTCTGTATTTGATTTGCTATTTTCTGACAGATTTTCAATATGTTAATAAGTACAATAGACAATACATGTGTAAACCGGGAAAGACAGAAAAGAAATTAAATCATGATGTTATGAAAGTACTCACAGAATCAAAGAGATCAGAAGATAAGTTGGTTGAAACTTATAAGCAAAACAATCAAGACGCCTATGAACAAAATTCCAAAGTGCCTTCTCTCTCCACACTATAGATTACACAGATATGCAGTTTGCACAAGATTATGGAGAGATGAGAAGATATGACCAAAACAATTCAAAGGATCATATGAAACTATGTATAATATATTGCCAGTTTTAATCTTCTGCCAACGTGTCACGCTCCACACATTAGATTGCACAGATGTGCGGACTGCACAAGACTATCGGCCAAGACTTGGTTGCCATGTGTGTCAATGATATCCTGGCCCACGGCGCTGAGGCACTCTTCTTCCTTGACTACTTCTCCTGCGGGCGACTAGAAGTGGGCGTGGCCAGTGAAGTGGTGGGCGGGGTCGCACAGGGGTGCAGCATGGCGGGGTGCGCCCTGTTGGGTAAGAAATCAGGTTTTTCCTCTGCTCATGTTTAAAGGCTCACACAGGGTAGCCCCAACAGTAAGCTTGTACAAATAATACAATAAAATGCAATGACATGGACATAGTTTACACAAAAAAATGCTATAAACAAAGGAGAACAAAGATCAACAAATAAAAACCTTAATGCTTCATAAATGTAGAAAGAGGACCAATGCTTCGATATGCATCATAACAGTGTAACAGCATAATCTTATTTACTAGAGCCAGTTGCAAATTGGTAACATAAAAAATCACTTGATTGATCAATAGTAAATAGTTGTACATAGTAAATATATGAAACATAATGAACGAAAATGTAGGAAAATATGAATACAGGTCCTCTTTCAAAAGAACTCTTTTCATTTATCGTATCCTAATAAGAGTATTTCATGTATACCGTACTGATCGGCAGATAAGCCGCAATTGCGTATAAGCCGCACTTATGACAAATATCTTTAAAATGCTTACACCTCATATCAAGCTGAAAACTACTCGTCATAAAGTCAAAGGGTGTAAATTTTTTTAGAAGCAGTTCTTATGACATATCGTCAATCATTATTCTTGTAATAATTGTTGGAATATTCAATGAGATTTTCACATTTGGAAAATTTGGACCTAATAATTTTTGTGTAACAAATCAGTAATTTAGCACACAACAATGGCCATTGTGCATCCTGCATGTGAACCCACGACTTCTTTCTGCCAGAAGCATTGTACATTATTAACGACACTGTAGTGACAGTTGTTAGTGGATCGACAGTTGTTTTCTAAATGAATGTCCGTTGACTTAATACTATGTCTGTACCTAGTGCCATGTATGTGTGCTGTGACAAAGAGATTGTATGTGAAGGATGGGTTCAAAAGCCTGCCGTCCATCTTTATTCAGTGAGGTCGAGTACCCCATGAGATTACTGAACCACATTGTGACTTCTCTTCCCCACCCTGACACTAACCCGTAGGAGGAGAGACGGCGGAGATGCCTGGCATGTACGGGGTGGGCGAGTATGACCTGGCAGGGTTTGCCGTGGGTGCGGTGGAGAGAGGGAACATGCTCCCCTGCATTCAGGACATCCAGGAAGGGGACGTGATTCTGGGCGTGGCCTCCTCTGGTATCCATAGTAATGGGTACAGCCTGGTGAGGAGACTTGTTGAGCGGGAGGGGCTGGCGTACAGTGACCCTTGCCCCTTCCAGAGTGGAGTGACTTTGGGTAAGAGAACGCAAGCAGCACAAAGAAAATGGAAGTAATGAAAGGATGATACATTTCACTGTTGGCCTGAATCACTGGAAAAGGGTACCATCGGGTGTGATAAATGCTTACTAATAGTCGTTCTGGTAGTATACTTTAATATCAATCATACTTTCATAGGGTCTGATATATTTCTGTAATTTCAGAATAATCCAATGAATTACGCAAGCCTATAAAACCCCAGAAATTAATTGGTTCAGCCTGCAACTTTTTTTGCACAACCACACAATTAATAAGCGTATGTTGTGTGAAAGTCGGTATGATTTATCACATAATCCTGTAATTGTTGTATCGCCTGTGCAACAATATGGCTCTGTGCCTGCATTATGCTTACAAGAGATCTTCAAGATTTTTCATAACTTTGTTGACAGAAGGATTGATAGGTGATATTTAAAATGATTCCCTGGCAATGTAGATATAACTTCAGGATCACAAACTTGATTTCTATGTTCATTTGGGATATATCTTTGATATAAAAGAGCTAAATTTCGGTATGGTGGTCCCATTTGTTTACAAATACCTCTGTCTGGGCAGAGAGCAGTAACCTTGGGTAAGGGAAAGAGAGCTGCCCGATGAAGTAGAACTAATGGAAGGATCGGAGGATGGAATGAATTTACCATTTAAAGAACAGTTGTACTACAGGCTCTTTAAACTTAACCACTACTACCTACTACCTTCTACTGTATACGCCATATATTTCGCGGGTTTTTTATTTTTGCAAATTTCGCAAGTCGGGTGCTATTCGTGAATTCAACATCACACAAAAACATGAATACGACGTGCATGAGCACATGTACTAATAGTACTAGTACTCCACAAGAGTGAATATAACCACTCGCGAAACTGTTGAGAAGTTCTGATTCTAGAAAAATTAGACTCTCGAAATATATGGCGTAAACAGTGATTGAAATATTCATGATCAGATTGAATGCTCTTGGTCAATCAACAGGCAGGATGTGTTTTATATCACAAATAGAATCACAACCTAACCATACTCTCTTTTCTTTCTTGATAGGTCAAGCCCTGCTAACCCCAACCAGGATCTACTCCCGGTCCCTACTCCCTGCCATCCGATCAGGCCGAGTCAAGGCCTTCGCCCACATCACGGGTGGGGGTCTCCTGGAAAACATCCCCCGCGTCCTGCCCCCGACCCTCGCGGTCCGATTGGATGCCTCGTCGTGGGACGTCCTGCCCGTCTTTGGCTGGATCTCCCACCGGGGTGGGGTCGGGGAGGGGGAGATGGCACGGACGTTCAACTGCGGTGTTGGTGGGGTGCTGGTGGTGAGGGAGGAGGATGAGGGAGGGGTAATAGAGCTGGTGAGGCAGCAGGGCGGGGAGACCGTGTGGAGTATCGGACGAGTCACGCAGAGGCAGGGAGGTAAGATCAGTAAGACTGTTTGTAACAAAAACTACACATGAATGGATTCTGAGCGGAGAGGAATGATTCTTCGATTTTGCTCTTTGAACTTGATGACAGGGTAGCCCAAAAGTCATGGAACTTGGCAGGAATCAGAGGTATACTTAAACGATAATGTGATTGGCATCTCACAGTCATAGCTTCGCAAACCTTTTCAGGAGAAGTGAAAAACTATCCTTGTTTGAGTTTGATACAAAGCCACCATAGTCCGTATTGCACGGATCTTGCACCTCACTGCTTGCCTTACCTTGGACACAGTTCGAAACAGAGAACTGTGATGTGTGCTGATCGCAGTCTCAGTCTCAAGGCTACAGGAACCGTGGCTGTTTCAGACAACCCGGGTAAAACCTCAAAGTCTTAAGATCTGAAGTATTTCCTCTCAAAGTCAGCTTCTAGCTCTTATATTATGAGGGAAGTTCTTAAACAGCATTTTCATCCATTTTCTGTGGTGTATACAAAATTTGATTTTTTGACCTGCAAAAGGGCTACCCTGTCTTTAATTGATGAATATAGTTTCCTCCTTTTCTCGCGAGCCAGGCAGAGGCACAGAGATTAGGTCGGTTACACTGTGAAACAACACAGGATTGCTATCCATTTTCATTTTGGAGGAATGATTCTACTTCATTTATTTGTGTAATTTATGAATGTGTTTTTTTTTTTAATGAAGTACAATTTGAAAGTGTGCAAAAGTAATTAGAAATGATCTGTGTAATGAGAGTTGTCATATACATGATTAGAAAGTTATTGATCAGAGAACAAAAGAGAGTTATTAGGCAGTTATTCATTTAACTTAAACATCTTGTTTGTTTTCGTCATCTCCTCCTTTCCTTCACTCTCTCCCTTTTCTTTCTCTCGTTCATTGTGCCGCCCTGTAGATGGGCCAGCAGTGAGCATAGATGGTCTTGCTGCAGCGCTGGCACGGAGCTACACACCGACACTCAATGGAAGCCAAGGAGATACAGAGAGGAAGATGCGAGTTGCTGTCCTCATCTCTGGAACAGGTAATGGCCTAAATATTTTGGAACAAACTTACTGACTATTCTACCTTTACCCCAGGTTACTGCACTTTGGTTCAGGTGTGCTTTTACACTCAAACCCTAAATGTGCCATTCTTGCATCTGGGGGCTATTTCACTCAAATCTGAAATTCAGCGCTGACATTACGGGTAATCATTGCTAAACCACAAATTGAATGCTATTTAGCGATCGATTTGCAAAAAAACTATTTCACTAACACGTAGCAATGAATTTAGTCATCGCTTAATTTTGGTAAGCCATTAGGTTTTTGCAGCTACTCATGGGTACTCGCAAAATTGCTAAATAGAAACTTCATCACTAAGTTGTCACTGATGACATTTCATATAGCTAGCAAATGTGAGATCTAGATCTAGTTTAGTACTGACATATCTAAATGTCTGATTTTTTGTTACTTTTAACTGGGTATCTAATAACGATGTAATTCAGACTGAGTCAAGTATACTGTTAGATCTACAGGGTTCCCAGCCTATCAGGGGAACTCAGGAAAAATTATTTTACTTTTTTCCAGTCAGGGAAAAGTCAGGGAATTTGAATGGCCCCAAACTCGAAAGTAGTCAGTCAGTTATATTTTGTTGCATATCAAAACAACATCCCTTGGATGACTGATTGTGGTGTTTTGTTAGTGTAGCCTCTTTGACTGCAGTAGAAGTATCTATAGTGTACGACCTAAAAAAGGCCTCTAACTTTAACCATGATTGTGTACACTAAGAAGCCCAAAGGGAGTAGCGCCCCTTACCTCCAGAGCTGCTTCTACTTTCACACCATGATGGGGAACTGGGGCTGTATTCCATAAACATCTAAGAATTTTTGCTTAAGTCTAAGCAATTTGTCTTAGCCTTTTTCTTAGCCAATTCATCCTAACGGTATTCCATAAACTTTTTCATAAGTCAGACGATTGGGCTAAGCCAAATCTTAAAATTCTTTGATGTCATGAGAAAATTGATGACGTCATGCAACTTTTATCACACTATTCTTGAAGAGTTCTCATGCGGTGAAAAGTCATGCATTTTATGTGTTAAAGCAAAAATCACACCAACATTGAATCTAACATTAAAGCTATGCATACCTTGTCTATGGGCTCGATAGGAAAGTTTCGATTTGGCATAGGGGCAATGTCATCATAGATGAGATCGATGATGTTAAACATATCGTGCCGTATGTATACGCAAGTGGAGAAACAGATATTTCGAACAAAAATGTGCAATTACAAAATCACTTGTATGTGCACATTTTTCTTGCATCTTGTTTACTAATGGCTATGTGTAAAAGAAATCACACATCCAACCTTCAACCAGCTGCCATACATACTGCGTGCAGCCATGCTGCAACCCCAAAGTTAAGACAACTCACAGCTGTCTTAAAGTTAGGGCAAAATTCTTAGCCATTTGTAGTCTATAGAATACGGAGTGTACAATGTTAAGAACATTTACTTAGCCATACAACCTAAATCTGTTTTAGACAAACAAAAAATCTTAGCCAAATTCTAAGACAAAATTCTTAGCCAAATTTTTATGGAATACGCGTTTTGGCTAAGAATTTTGTCTTAGGCAGAAGATGAGACAAATTGCTTAGATTTTTTGACTTAAGCATGCTTATCTAATTTATGGAATACAAGCCCTGGAGATTGTAGAAATGAGTTGGAATAATTATCATGGAATTTTGAGATTTCATCAGGGAAAAATAAGGGAATTTGGTGTTCCTAAAATGCTGGGAACCCTGAGATAAATGCAGCTCTGACTTAGATAGATCTATAACCTTTACAAACATCTTTGTGTTGCAAGGGGCAGCCATCTTGGTCATAATATTCACTGTCTGAAGACCACTCAGATGACCCTACATCATCGCTAAACTTTGCGAATTTCAGTTAGCCAGGGATTTAGCGATGATCGCTAATAAAAATATTAGTGAAATAGGCCTCAGACTAGCATTGCATGCACTCAAGATTGCTAATATGGACATTGTTCATATAGCCACCAAATCCAATACTGCAATATTACAGCTTTTTCAGTGAATGTGAACAGTATATTTGATGATTGGGAGAAAATTACTTACTGACGTGCATCAGTTATATTGCAGTATTCAGATTGATAAACAGGGCTTGAGACATTTTCTCTCCAGTGGAGTGGTAGGTATGTGTTTTTGTGCAATAACAGAAACTCTTGTAAGAAGCACTTATCCCTTTATTGTTAATAACCCTGCTATTCCATGTGGACTGAGAGGTTTGAGCTGATGTCTTGTGGGGGAATCGTGTTGATGAGTTGTTGATTTGACCTTATTTGACCCCTCATCCTAAGGCACTAATCTGCAGGCTCTCATCAACCACACCAAGGACCCCAAGAACAAGTCCCGGGCAGAGATCTGTCTGGTCATCTCCAACATCCCAGATGTCTTGGGCCTGGAGAGGGCAAGGAAAGCAGGCATACCAACGCAGGTACCCCCCCCCCCCCCCTTGTTCCCCCCCCTTGTTTCCCCCCCCCCTTCCCCTCCCCCTCTCCCACCCATCTGTGATGAATTCATTCTCATCTTTATCACCCAGATGTTCTTCTCTCCCATTGCTCTTTTTGATGCATGCACACTCTGCCCTACTCTGACAAAAGGAAGCAAGTGACACATCACTCAAAGCTGGGTTATTGGTATTCTTAGATTGTACTCAGCATTCCCTACATGTGGCCACAATCTGGAAAAGAAATATTCATCTTGCTGCAAGATATTCAATCTAACAGGATGTGGTGTTGCACTGATGCCAATGCAAGTGAAAGACACATTTACAAGATAAGTCTCTTTTGTTAGTTGCTTCCTTTTGTCAGAGTAGGGCATCATTGGCCTCCCCTTTTATTTAAGTTACACCTGCTTTAATGACCACCTATCTAAAAGGACAAAAAATGTATTTCCCTGCAACAATGTTTTTCATTGACAATTATTTTGATGTATCCTGTACATAGAGATCACATTGGTTGTCTCCCTTGAGCTGTCTGGATATACAGGTCTCACTCTATATTTATCAATCCATACTAAACTTTCATCTTACAGCTTGAATTGTGATGTTGTTTTATCGAATATCAGAAAGTCAATGATACTTTGGAAAATATGTTTTTGGGGTTGTTTGTCAGCCTTTTAAACCTGATGGAGCTATCGGTAACTAACATGGAGGTGCAGGCATCTTTATCGACTTCTTGCAGTCAAATTGCTTTAGTTTATATTTCTGCCCCACCTCAGAGAGTGGAGTGAGAGTGGGAAGTGTAGAGTATAGAGTGGAAAAAGAGTTTCCTTATAAAGAGGAAGAGTCAAAGAAGATGTCCTGATTTTTTTATTGATGGTACAATGATTTTAATTTTTCTCCCTCCAAGTGGTGAAACCTCAATAGGAAATTTGCTAAGGGGCTTGGAAGCATTTAGCTCCCTCAGTACTGAAAAGAGCCCTATAGATAACCAAGCAGACTGTGTGAAAATGTACACGTTCTCTTAAATTTGAATGCACAATTTGGAACAGGGTGTCCGTTCATATCACCCTTGAAAAGGAGCGCCTGCAAATGCATTGTATTTCCCTCCTACAGTTATACATTGTTGTTGGTTAGAATCTTTATGCCATGAACTTTACTTTTTTATATGGTAGTGAATTCTTGCTCTTTAAACATTTGTTTTATTTTGATATTGGTTTGTTATCATAACAAGTCCTACAATTTATTTGTTATCAGTATCATTATCCTTACTGTATATTATGGTTATGGTCAGGCCAAGCTTATTCATCAACATGTATCATGATATGATGAAACCATCAGAACATGTGGTTGGCTAAACATGTACGATCCATTCAAAGTATCTCTTCATATCCAACATGAAGAACAAATCCTGGGAGAAGTGTAATTTCCAGCCTGCGTAATTGTGGCAATATTCTGATGTAGTAAAACATTGGGTGGCAATCCTGGGTTTTGGGGGTCTAAATTATTTTTGGTTGCTAACTTCAGTCGAGGCCTAGGCTATAGGGCCTTGGGTTAGGGTTAGGAGTATTACTATTATTAGCTTAGGGTTAAGATGTCTTAACCCTCACCCCGGCCTAGGCTGAAATTTGCAACCAAAAATTTGGTTTTAGACCCCTAAAACCAGCAATGGATAGTATCAGTTTGACCTACCGGTAGTCTTACCACTGCTGATCCAGAGATTGTTACACTGCAAAATAAACAAATGAGCAAGTCATCTCTCCTTCAACCCGCTCGCATCTGTGCTCCAGGTCATCAGTCACAAGGGTCTGCAGCGAGTGGAGTTTGACCGGAGGGTGCATGCTGTCCTACAGGAGGCGGGCGTGGAGTTTGTGTGTCTGGCGGGGTTCATGCGCATCCTGAGCGGGGAGTTTGTCAGCCGATGGCACGGTCGCCTCATCAACATCCACCCCTCTCTTCTCCCCTCTTTCAAGGGCATGAACGCCCACAAACTGGTGCTGGAGGCTGGAGTGAGACTAACTGGTTGCTCGGTGCACTATGTGGTGGTAGGTGGAAGTCTTTTATCACAGACATTTAAGCTTCTGACACCGAGTGGCTGGAGGCATGATATTTTAGGGTTGTCCGTTCGTCCTGACCCCGTTTCAACTTGATTTCTTTTTCACAGTAAATACAAATCTAATGATCCCATTCCAAGGAAGTATTGTGCAAAGAAGGATCATTATATGGATATGGAAATTTTTGGTAAAATTCCTGAAAGGTCATAGGTCAATGAACTTTGCCAAAATAGACTTAAAAATTACCTACAAATTGATCTTTTTTTACAACAAATACAAATCCAATTAAATCCCATTCCAACCAAAAATTGTACAAAGATAGGTCACTAAACCAAAGTAGAAAGAGGTCAAATGTCAAAGCCAAACTTGGCTAATGATAGTCCCCAAAATGATATTATTTGCAATTACTAAATATTGAAGGACTTAATTCCAACTATGAATTAATGGTACATTTTCAATCAAACCTTCAATTGTTCTGAGCATAGAAGATTATCAATTTCAACAAGATGAAGCTAACAAGAAAGGGAAGGGATATTTTAATTGCTCTAGTTTTTCAGAGATAATTGCCTGAATTCAGGTCATTATATTTGCCCATATGTTAGGCCCTTTTTTGTACAGGGAAACCCTGTTTTAACGAGGGGGACGGGACCCACACTTTTTCCTCGCTATAGCCGATTGCTCGCTATATCAGTACATGATCAAAACATACAGAAACAGTGCATCTATAGGACTATACAAACAATAACATATTTACCGCTAGGACTGTAATATAAATGGCTTTGCAAGCATTCTAAACTGAATTCATGACCTAAAAATTCCTTTAAATATCTAACAGCACAGTTGAAAATGTAAATAAATGACACTTCCAACACCTCCGTTTACCGATAAATGAAGCAGCGGGGAGGCCCAGTTACCCGGCCGCGCCTGCCGTCATGACTGCGTGTTAGCAATGAATGATCATTGAACGCTATCTGCATGCATGCGGGGCCGCGGTCGTACACGCGCGGTGTCACACGTGTTTAGAGGCTTCTGCCATGTAAGTGCGTGAGCGGGACTGTGTTGATTGTTGCGCGCGGGGGCATGCAGTACCTAGAGCCGTATAGAGACACGGCTCTGGCAGTACCGCACGCATGTTATGTGGACATATGTATGTGTGGTTGTGTGTGTGTGTGTGGATTCTTGAACGGTGTGTGTGTGATCAGCGTTTAACGGCGCGAAGAAAATTGCCTGTGCTGTTGTTGCATTTCCCTCGCTGGGCGGCGTGGCTGAAGGGAGTTCTCGTAATAACGGAGTCAATTTCCTTTCTTTTTCTTTATTCTTGGGCTGGGAATTTGCCTCGCTATAGCAGAAATTTCACTATAGTCGATCTTGTTATATAAAAACAGAATGCACAGAGGTCTATGGAAGAAAAATCGGGACCCAAGAAATGTCCTCGTAATAGCAGGGTTCTCGCTATACCCGTGCTCGTTATAACGGGGTTTCCCTGTATCAAAGTATGTTCCATATTCTGTAGTAGTTTTTATGCTTACTGAATTTGAACGAACTAGTGGTGAAACTAACCAGGTGCTCCGTGCACTGTGTTGTGGAAGGTGGTCATTTTTGGCATTGCATTCTTTTTGTCAGATGCCAGCTTTGAGATAATAACCTGTATTCAGGCCCAGATATATTTTAGATCTTTGCCCATATCTTATTTGTGTGTGAACGTATGACAAATCAACAAAAGAAAAAAAGGTATAATAACTGTATTGCTCATTTCTTTGATTATGAAAAAGTCTACTTGTTCTTGTCTTTTTGAATGTGGGAGAAAGCAAACTTGTTGCACAGTTTTCAAATTAATACATAATGAGGTCAATATTGGCACCGAGTCAACGAGAGTAAATCTTGAATTCAATCAGGACTGAAATACTTATATCTTTGATTATCAAGACGTCTACCAGTTTCTGTTATTTATGAAAGCATTCTTATTGAGCAATTTAAAATGAATATATACCAGTACATGTTTGAACTCTAGTCTTTTTTTTTTTTCTCTCTCTCTCTCTCTCTCTCTCCCTCCCTCCCTCTCCCTCTCTCTCCCTCTCTCTCCCTGTCTCTCCCTGTCTCTCCCTGTCTCTCCCTCTCTCTCTCTCCTTTCCTCCTTCCTCCTCCCCTTCGCAGGAAGAGGTTGATGCTGGAGCCATCATAGTACAGGAGGCTGTCCCCGTGTTGCCGGGGGATACCGAATCCATCCTCCAGGAGCGGGTCAAAACAGCCGAGCATGTAGCCTACCCCCGCGCTCTCGAACTCATCGCCAGGGGTCAGGCCAATCTAGGCCAAGAGGGCAAAATAATGTGGAAAGTGGACTCGTAGCATCTTGCCCAACATGGTCCAGGAACCTGTTTTTGCAGACATTTGTGTCAACTTCCAGAATGGGATTTGAAATAAATAATTTATGATGGGATGCAGCGTACTGTGTAAAGCTGAAGTTATACAAGTTCTACAAGGAATTGAAATATTTGTGCCTACTCATCCTTGCTGAATGTATTTGGTGTGAAAATTGGAAGATGCAGACTTAGGCTAGCTGCTTTTTTTTTAGTGTTCACATTTTCTCTCTTTCTGCTGTGAGCAAGTGTCCCCATGGAGAAAATGCATGTTCACAGAGTTAGATGTAATAGGGATAGGGGATTGGAGTTGCCATTGAGTCAAATCATTGGCAACTCTCAGCATGAGCTGACTTGTCGACTTGCCTCATCCATTCACTTTGGAGCAGTCTGCTCCAGTTCTCAACAACAAAAGGTAATATTCTCTTGAAGTTGACAACAATTAGGACTAGAGTGAACATCTTTTCTCATTGTGGTGGGAGAAATCCCGCCAGGGACATATCGTAAAGATCTACAAATTAGTCATCATATGATAAATATTAATCATTAATCTGTATCACAAAGAAGTAACAATAGAAATTGATTATAATTTACAGTGGATATTGATTGAAGATCTATTATACTGATATGATTGATTGCAAAGTTATGCATAGCCTAGGACTTACAATAGATAAAAGTGATGGTTTTGTGATATGGCGATTTGCAATGGTTAGCAACTTGCAATTGATTGCAAATTTGCTATCGTTTGTGACTCACTCTTTCTGATGTGGGGCCCAGGGGGGCATTTCATGAAAGTTGTCAGCACTAACTAAATAGTCAGTGCCAATCCCCGGTTTTGATTGGCTGAGAGGCACTAGCCTCTGACTGTTACTATGGTAACTGTCGGAGAAAGACTACTTGTCAGTGCTAACTTTTAAATGCCCCCCAGGAACCGCTTGTAAATACATGTACGCAATAGAGGGTTTGCTACATTCGTATGAGTTAATTACTTTCTACAGGGTCGTGTTATTTTGATGCACATGGATTTGTTTGGAAATGTTGAAGAATACATGTAGTAGTTGAGTTGCGATGGTTTAAATCTTCCATCCCTTATCCAGCTTCACAATAGTTGTTCCAGGCTACAACAGTGTGCATGTCGTACATTCCATGTGAAAATAGTATTGAATGCTAAAAATATATCTTACAATTGCCGTACTAGAAAATATAATTGTAAGAAGAATGGGTACTTTTTCTGAATATGTTTAGACCAGTTGAAAAAATATAGATGTAAGAATGCCCTAACTGGAATATAAAGTTAAAGTTATGTTCACTAAAGCTAAAATGTAATTTTGTGTGGTTCAACAATTGAAATAATGTTTATGTATGTGCTGTCTTGTTTAAAAGGGTTGAAGTTTTCATGTATATTATTATTTATATTAGTTTCAAATCTCTTATTTTGGTAATAATGCTGAAATAAATTTGCTTAGAAGGCTGTTTCGTCTTGGTTGGTTTATTGCTATTTTGAATGTTTTGTGTTGTGTATAGAATACAGGCATTGCTTTAAGAGCACAGAATATGTCAATTGTACTTTATGTATCAAATACCCTCTTGCAGTTTTCAATGATAGCAAGAGAGATTTAGAAAAGTAGATAAGCAAATCATTCAAACATACTTGTATTTACCATGATTTCTCATTCTACAACAAAGAAGTGAATGTGCAACTTATAATTTGTACTAATTTCTCTGAAAGCTGTAAGTGGTGTAATGAAATCATTGCATAAATCACAAGAACAGAATGAAATTCTAGTTTCTTAGTGAATATTAAACGAATAAGTGACGTAGAATTCATGTAATGAATAAAAAAGATTTTGTTTTGAAGTTTTTCTTTGTCTGTGCAGCTTTTTTTTTCAAAATTAATTTGTCCTTCCTTCTTTCAAGAGGATATTAACAACAGGAACTATCTTAAGCTTTTCTTATCAAGGTCTCCAAAATCTTTTCTTGTCTATTACATTTTGCCTCACTCTGAAAGCATGTGGGATTCAATAAAAATGCAAATGAAAGTTGACAAGAAATGCTCCTTTTAACAGCATTCATATGACCAAATTGCTGAGATTGTGATGTTCAAAATGAAGTTGTGAGACTGTTTTAAGGTCTGCAGCTACAAGACTGGATGAAGATAATCCTACAAACAATCATAATGATTCCACTGACAAGAAAGGTTTCACTCTATATTCAATTCTATGTGCCATTGTATTTTTACGCAACCTGACGTTTTTGGCTTGCAAAATGCATACCTACACAGCCTTGAAATAGTTCATTCTGTGTACATTATAAAAGATCACTGTGGAGATATTTTGATGTGTTGTTTAAAAACTAATTTTGTATTACACTCTGAAAACAAAATGTGTTTGGGAGAAAACCTTGTTGAGGGTACGGTTGTCTACCTTCTGGTAATGAATGTTATACTTTGGTTATCAGTAAAGAGATGTGACCGTACATGTACGTGTAAATAGACAATCTTCAAGTCTGAGACGTCCAGTCTTTCTGAAATCTGTTCTTCTTTTGTCATTGATATGTCTTTGTGTTGTGTACAGTTTGTGAGGGGAATAGGAAGAGACAGAAACAGAGAGAGAGGGTGGTACGAATAGGGGGATGTAAGCTTTAGACCACCGTAGTACCAATGGTAGTTTAATCACGAGAGAGGTTTACGGTACACCATGTGTAAAGTCCTTGGAGGACTGAGATGAGAAAACGTGTGGATAGAATGAAGGTGGAATGGAAAGGGGAGAAAGTGGAGATTTGAAAGTAGAGTATTCTTTCGAAATGAGTGTAGTCCTGAAAAGGACTGTAAACCAGAAAGCTTGAAGAGCTGATGAGTAGAGAGGTAGACTCGACGTTTCGGGCAGATTGACTGTCGGTCTTCTGAAGACTGATGAATGTGAAACCATTTTTGTTTGAAGCAAGCAATCTCAGTAAAATGTGTATATGAAGAGCTCATTTGCAGAAAGGGTTAGATCCATATTTCATCAAATTTGATTTGTTTGTCTCCATGTACATGTATAGGTTTGAAGTAGCTCTGTAAGATGATACCAAAGAAAAGTTGAAATTCCCATTAAAAAGTGAACAAAAATGGCAAAGCAAAATCACTTCTTTTTCAAAAGGGGTTAGACCCATTTCAGTTTGTTTGCATAAGGGGCTAGATGCACAAAGGTAATTTTTGGGGAAAATATGTTAAAAATATGAAGACAGGTAGATTTCTTTTATACCCAAATTTATGTTCACATGGTAGGGTACTACATGTATATCATGACAATATAGTTTTGCATAAGAATATTGCAATATGGGAGAATGAAAAGCGTAGATTCAGAATGGTCTAAAGTGGATCTAACCCCTTTTGCAACCAAGCTCTTCATATGCCTGTAGAGAGCTCCTGACTGATCATGTTCACACCATCACACACATTTTTTTTAATGTGCACCACTTTTGCCAGAAGTGCCGGTCCCAAAAGCTATCCCATAGTGCATTTTGTTCATTCTGTGATGGGGTCCTTTGCCGTATTGCCCATCTCAAAGGTAACGTGATCATCTTCTTTGTGCTTTGTGCACTGGAATAAACAAAGCACCCAATGCAATGATGTGTTTGGTACAGGTGTGTATACAAGATGCAATATTTCAGGGCTTTCTTATTGGTAATATTCCACAAACTTCACCAATTTGCTGCTTTGTGCATCCACATGTATTGTTACAAGTTGTTTTTTGCCATTCAATGGCACAGAAAAAACACAAAATAAAGCAAAATAAAAAGAATGTATTCCGTGATATTTACAATTTTATTTCATGTTGACGTATAAACTTGTGTATCTTGTTACAGGCAATGTACAGAAACAAAAATGTACTGTATATTTCATCAGCCTATACAATATCAATCTCCCTTTCACATCTGGTTATGGAATTACACAACTTAAATCCATTTTCTTTTTCCTCTTCAATAGTGAGAGATTTCTAGAAACATACACATTCAAAAAAAAATATCTAAATCTACGTATGGACTACACAGAACTGAAGAAAAAATCTCTGTAAAAGTGTTCCTTTTTTCCCTTTCAGACAGTTGCACATTGGACCGATGTAAAGATGAACACTGAACTAAACTAAGCTCATGATAGAAACATACACAAAACTAAGAACATATCAAGTACAAACAAATCAACAAGTTCAGTTCCATGTCATCACTTCTTCACTAATTAAAACATATATTACATATCTGCCTCGAGTATAAATCAAAAACACCTCATAGTACAGTTTTCCCATCTTTACAATGAATTACACTTGAATCATGAAAAGGCAACGTTCTCTTTTCATTCAAGTTTGATCAATTCTCACTGAACTCGAAGTTAATGACGAAATAAGAAACACAGCGAGAAGAAACCGGCTGAGAGTTTTTTGCACTTTGTGATTCTGTTTTATGCACAAATGACGAGTCACAATCATCGAGTAGGTATTCTGTGCAGACATTTAAATATGGTTTTTCACCAATAACCTTTACAACAAATGGTTTCTATACAAATGACAAAAAGTGCATCGGACTGGAGAGAAGACTAATGCAGAGTGTCGCATCCTTGCTGTCTGTTAGAAAACAGGGAGAGAACGTCAACTCCTACTCCTAAGTATTGAAAGCACCATGACAATTTCTTCTCCTTCAAATGTTTATACTTCAACAAATGCTTATGAACACAAAAGACAAGATTCAATCATGCTTACAAAAATAGTCCTCTTTAACATTTCATCTACAAATCTCCCCTGGCTGCAACCCATCCACCACTACTGACCCCATCTCCCTGTCATATCTAATCCTTTAGTCAAACACCAATCAAAGTCAACAAAGGCAGTCTTGATCACAACAATTAATTTTTTTACATAACAAATTTCGCCCACACCGCACATTAACCGGACTAACATCTTGGTTCTCTTACGCAATTTCTTTGCAGTGAAGCTACAATAAATAAAACAGAAATATCTGGGTTTTCACCACATTAGAATTAATTTTTATCATCTTTGTCCATTTCCATTTCTGACTGTATCGATTATTGTGCAGCAACGAACATCATGATATTAAGTACAAATTAATCAAACAGCCATATATTACCCTCTTACAATTCCAAAACTAGTGCAAATATAAATTAGCTCTTTGCAATCTTCCCATTAAATAACAGACATCTGCAGAAAACGTATTCTTTTCATAATAAATCCTTTTCTTGCTTCAGAACTTAATGTAATTCCTGGATTTTTACTTCCAGTAGAAAGGTGATTAGTTTTCTGTCTTTCAGATTTCTTTTCTCAATAAAAAATAGGTTCTTTTCAAAATGAGATGAGTTCCAATTAACTTATAGCGAGCCACTGCAAGCTGATAGTAGGTCACTGTGCAAAATAACAATTTCAATCTTACGAATACCTCCATTAATACACTCATTGAGCTGCGCAACATTACTGACCGACAGTTGATATATTCATTGAACTCTCCATCAAAAATAAAACTCTCCACGAGTAGTGAATATTCTTCACATTTAAATTACATCGTTTAACTACGTGACATGGCCTCCCTTACAGGAAAGTATCCAATTACAACCTTAGACTTGCCTACTGGTATATCAGATCAGTGCCAGAAAACAAAATCAAGTGGAAGAGATTCTCAACTAAGTATCACCTCTCCTCCCGATCTTGCTAATCACCTGTGTGAGACAAACTAAGAATTGGTAGTCTTCTTTTCTAGGCACTTGTGTTATTGCAATGCTTCAACTGACCCATCGATTTGTTTGACATGGAAGTTCAGACTTGATCTACCGTAGGTTACAAGACTATGCACGCATGCCAGGATTCTTTCAAAGCACATGGCACTTTCACAACTTTGTCATTTTGTTTTTTTATGGCATTGCAAATAAAACTTTGCCAATATGACCCAATATGTTTTCACCAGCAAGCCTATTCATGAATGGCAACAGAATGACGAGCATGACAAAATCACTGTGGAATGCTTGGTTTAAAGACTAGATGAACAAACACAGCCATGCCATAAATATGCCTCCACCTCTAGTGTAAACTCAACAAATGTCTCTTGCAAGTACAATTCTTAAACGTTTTCCCTTTTATATTTCAACTTTAAAATGAATGCAGTAGTTATGGTATGCATGATCTATGCGCCAGATGAAGGACATACAAACTTCCAACTTTGACTTCATGGTAACATACATACATTCACTCACCAGATCTCCTGTTCCATTCAAAGAAAATGAGTGCGAGTTTAAGGTAAATAAATTGAGCTATTCCAAATATATGTCAACTCAAAAATAAGAGCATACCAGCAGTTAATTGTCTTTTAACCTCTGATGGATTGAATCCAAATATTATCAAGGACAAACAGATACAAAGTGTGATATAACCCGTCCAGCGGTTCCTATGACCTCTTAACAGCCATATTGTTTTGCAACCTTCATCGACACACAACCTTTGACAAATTAACCCCCAAATCTAACCAATTTGTCTGTTCCATAAAGCGCAACAGGCACCAAGTTTAAAGTGTATCCATCCTAAGATACTACTAAAACAGAAGGACGGACAAACAGACAACCTATAAACACAATGCTCCTGGCCACTTTGTGACAGAGGCATCAAAACAAATGTGGCATGACACAGGTGAACTTAATGTGTCATACATTTATGAATTTTTCAGATTTGTTAGAATTTAAACAGGGAATTGCACAAACATCCATTATAACCATCATATCTTTAAAAAGAAAGCACCCTCAAATAGAAATCTCATTTACATGCATGTCAATACTGTGAAAGTCATCACTCATTCTGCTGGCCATACAATTCTGCACTTGGCTAAACTTATGCTTTACATATTTCTGGAGAAAAATTAAACATGAAAACAATCACATCCCCATCGAAGGTGTTAGTTTTTTTAACCAAGGTCTCCAAAGACTTGTCACATCTACAACAATATTTGCCTCACTCTGAAAGCATGTGGGGTTCAATAGAAATGCAAAAAGAAATGTAATGCTTCTCTTCGGCACAAATACAAACACAAGGAAGAAACATGATCTTAAGAAACTTAAGGATTATCCTTCATTAACTTAGTGGGCAAGGAAAAAAAAAAGACCACCTGCATCATGAATGTTGCTCGGAATGTCGCAGTTACGTAATAGTAACACTGTCACACTGGAACTGCCACTACAATTACAAATACTCGTGGTTCCTGGGCATGAGCCTGCCCGTATTGTTCAACAAAATGAAGAAGTACGAAATGTAACTGCACTAAGACTCTTCTTTCCAACAACCCCCTTCACAAGAGTTCAGTACCAATCACACAGTGGAGGGGATGAGCACGCCGTGGAAAGAAACTTCAGTGCATTACCTGCACGCGTGTCGGGGCCTCAGGGGGATAGAGGGGTTTTGGTCAAAGGGAGAGTTCGTATAATGCACTTGCTATCCTCTCCTTGACCTCACCGTCGAGCAGCGGTGACATGGAGAGGTTGAGGAGGCGGTTCTGGTGCTGGAGGAACAGGGCTTTGTTGGCAGGCACCTTGGCCAGGCTGGCTAGGGCATCGCCGGCCCGTCGCATCATATCCTGGCTGGGCTTAGGCAGGTCAGGGTTCACCATGTGGGTAGAGTTCTTCTCACAGGACATGGCATACTCGTTGTCCTCGATGTAGCGCAGCAGAAAGGACACTGATGAGTTCTTGGTGGCAATGGCGCGGCTGGCGGTGAGGTCACATCGCGCCAGGTTGCTGAGCAGCACCAGAGCCAGCTCCCGCATAACGGGGTCAGACCGCTCCCCCAGGTATTGGGTCAGTGTGGCAAACAGGCGCTCCAGGCGGTGGAAGGGGGGCGTGGCGAGGATCATGTCCACGTTGGCCTCCTGGATGCTGAGCTTGGCTAGAGCCTCAATAGCCAGGCGCTGTGGGGTGAGGGGAGAGTCATTGGTCATGGTGGGGAAGGGATCCAGGGCCGAGGCAGACACACACACAGCCCAGTGCAGCAGGCCATCCAGCATGGGCAGCGTCACACGCTCCACGTACCGAGACACATCTAGTGCACCACCCAGGTTGGTCAGCGTCACCAGGGCGTTCTCCCGCAGGCACTCCAGGTGCTCTGACCACCAACGGTGCGAGTTGGTGATGGGGCACTCCAGGTCTAGGTCGTCCTGATCGTCTCGGTCGTAGGTCTGGGGAATCTCCTTCCTGCGGGGGTGGCGGTGGTGCAGCAGCAGCAAGCGGCTCAGCATAGTGAGCAGCCCAGGGTGCTTGGCCATCTCAGCATCATTGCCTGGGATGAAGGACAAGTTGCGCAGGATGTTGGACAGGCACACACACCGCTGCCCGATGCTGGTTTGGATATCGTCAGTTGTCACAAGCGATGGGGTATCGTTCACAAACTGTTCCTCATCCTCTAACACCACCTCCCCAGTCTTCTTCTTGGATTCTGATACATAAATTACATGCTTGTCTTTCTCATCCACATCAAAGTCCCTAATGGCTTTCAACTCCTCGCTGCAATGTCTTAACCATTCAATGGTGGATTTCCTTTCATCGCTACTCTCTGTGTCCTCATCCTCCTCGATGCGCTGGAACACGCGCAAGATGTGGCGAGTCATTTCTCCCCCTCCCTCCTTCCAATGCTGTGAGCTGACGTTGAATCCCTCGTGAACATCCCAAACCTGCTGGTTGCAGAAGAAGCCGTTGAGGATGCCGTCAAACTTGATGGGCTTGACCTTGTCCACCCCACGCAGCCTCTCCACATCAGCACATGTCCCTGCTTCCTCAAGCAGCTCTGCTTCCGTCATGTCCTCACTGTGCTTCACCTCTCCTTCCTCCCTGCCTTCCTCTTTGCAACAAGGGATGCTTCGCTGCAATTCATTACTAGTCCTAATTTCAAGGTCCTCAAAGGAGCCGAAGACCTCGATAAGGAGCGCTCGGTAGTGTTCACAGATGATCTCAAGGAGTCCTTTCATTTGTGCAAGGTCGAAGTACAGGACGGTGTTGTTGTCAAACAAGAGGACACTCAGGACTTCCAGAGCCCAGGTGCTCTCTGCCAGCAGGCCAGATTTCAGGGACATCATCAGTTTCCAGGCTTCAACAGCACCTGAAAATGTGAAAGCAACAACAGATTACTAAGATATATCGAGGCAAGTACATGCAGATGCAATGCTATAGCTCCTATATATCTCCTTGTTAACCTAACAGCTGAATAGCGAGTGCATACCACATTATATTTCACAACTACCTTCAACAGAAGAAATTGCTCATGGAAAAATGGCTGAACTACATATTATCGTTTCCAAGAGATCTTGTAAAACATTAATTAGACAATGAATTATTGTGCCGCTTCATATTGTAGACTTCTGTTACTCTTAACTCGATGTCATGTCCTTCTTTCTTCAATGTACTAAACAGCTTGATGTTTCTGTAGCAAAAGAATGACTCAACAACCTTCAAAATTGTTGTGGCATTCGTTCAGTACTTTGATAAGCTCCAATAAGTACTTGCCTATGTCTTTGCTGGTTTTGCGTTTGGTCTTGACCACAACTGGTTGCGTTGCCTCCACAGAGTCCGGTGGAAACACAATATCCTTCTTCTGCTGGGATGCTGAGAAGACGGGCTGCTGCGGCTTGTGAGGCTTCATGCCCTGCATGCCAGCCATGGGGTGCTGGTGTGGGCCACCTCGAGGCGGCATTCCCTGAGTCAGGACGGAGTGCAACGTGCGGGCCCCACCGTACGGCACCTGCTGGACCATGACGCTGCCCCCACCAGAGAAGGGGGGCCGGGGCATGTCCCTCTGCTGCACGCTGCCCCAGGAAGGGGAGGGGCCCATACCAGCATGACTGGAGGCTGGAGAAGGGGGCATCCCCTTGCTGAACTGGTCGGGTTGCATGGCATCTCGTTTCACACCTTGATCAGAGGGAAAGGGATAGTTAGAATGGTGGTGGGGGTGCCAGCCGGGCTCCCTCATGGGACCTGGCCCTGGGACATTGTGGAGTGAGGGGGTTGGGGTGTTGCGTGGGTGATACATGTCCATCGGTGGGGGGCCATCCATGCTGCTGTTGTGGGGCCACGACGGTCTCGAGTCATTGAAATACGGTGGATGTTGATACGAGCTTACAGCATTACCTAAGACTGTACAAAGGGATGGAGCAAGCAGGGGTAAAAAACAAAAGAACAGATATAATGGCACATCAGATCTTAGTCTATGAATAAACACACCAATATTTCCTTGAACAAACGGGGCTGGAGGGGGGGGGGGGGGCTTTAGGTTGTGTAATGCTCAAAATCATGGGACTATGTTAATCTGCTTTCAAGGGGATTTCAATGAGCAGAAAGGTTTCAGAAAAATAAGTATTTCTTTCAAATTTAAATCCATGCATGGAAGTATTCTCTTTTTAACTCTGCCAAACTAAACTACTGGTACATGAAACATAGTGTAATTACAAAAGTTTGAGCGTCAATCTTTATGACAATAGTTTGGGAGTATGAGTGATACTTCTATATGGAGACAGGGGAGGGGGGTGGGACATAAATGCAGACATAACCAAAGGGAAATACTAGTAATCAGGTCTACGAAGTGAGAATTAGTCAACCTCAACCTAAATGTGCCAATATATCCAAGGAGAGAATCCACTTGCGCATGCAAGACAGAGGACAGAAACAGAGACAGACACACACACTCACACACAAAGACAGAGACAGACACAAAAAGGATGTTACTGAAAAAAGAAAAGCAGAGAGGGAAACATACGAAAGACACAAAGCAGCAAGGAATAAACAGGATTTGCCTTGAAGATAAGACACATGTTGCAGATAGCTTTACAAATATTGCAACTTACAATACATTGCATTGTAAATTACAATGGCAATAAGTTCAATGCTCAGAGCTTGTTGTTTGCTTGAACTATTTCCAAGTATTTATAATTGGTTTTAAGTTACAATTTATTGCAAAGCTGTCTATGTCCACTGGTCTAGGTAATGGCAATGACAAAATCCCCCCAAAACAGTTTTACTTGCCCTCCCCCCCCCCCCCCAAAAAAAAGTGTATCTGATTTGTTTGCATATATGCCTTATTCAAAGGAAAATACAGGCAACAAAGAAATAAATTCAATGGAAATTGAATTGAGTTTGAATTATGAATATCAAATCAAATTTATATGCTAAGAGTGCTGTTGCAGTGAGCATTTCACATACAGGGTAAGTTTGTTTTTTCCTTCACTCAGCTGGTATGAGATTAAGGAAGTAATTTCCCTCAGAGTGTAGGAACTGTGAGATGATATTTCCAGTGTTTGTATTAACTTTTTCATTTGAATTTTTTTTGGGCTATAACATATCATTATAGAGACAAATGTATAGCATTATTATCTTCAACTTTTAGTCACAATCATAACTACAGGGCTGCCAACCTTTGAAAGTCAAAATTCATATTCTGCACCTCCAAAATTCGTATTTTGCCATCAAAATTCGTATTTTTAATGATGAAGCCAGTAAGTCTAAGCCTGTGACTAAACAAATACACTGTATTATCTGTCTAGTTCTACTCACTGGCCAACTGCCACTGACAGCTGATTGGCAGCTAGCTAGCAGTGTGTAGCATGTACTGTTAGTACAGTGCAGCACAGTACAGTGCACCACCACACTGAGCTTTCCTTCCCCAGAGTTTAGGGGGAAAACTTAGCTGGTGGTAGGGGTTACAAAATCGTAAATTTTCGATCTTTTTTTTCTCCAAATGATATGAAAATGTTCTTAAAACAACCTGAATATCATTAAAATGCACCATAAACGATATTCTAGTGTCCAACACTTACATTCCAGGTCTCAGTTTCTTCCTATCTTGCAGTGATTTGAGGCAGATTTCGCCATTTTTTCAGCTCTTCATCTTTAGCCTGGCCTAGTTCATTATTTCAAAAGGGTGCTCATATCTGTGTTGTGAGGGACAGGTGAAGCATAGCTTGGGAGCTTGCCTCCCCAGAGTTCCGGGGGAACTCGGCTAGCGGTAAGGGTTCAGAAACCATAAATTTTCGGGTTTTTTTCTTTTTCCAAATGTAATGAAAATGTTATTAAAACAACCTGACTACGATTTTAATGCACTATAAATGATATTCTAGTGATACACACATATATTTCAGGTTTCAGTTTCTTCATATCTTGCAGTAATTTGAGGTGAATTTCTCCACCTTTTTAGCCTGGAAAGGCTGGCCTGGTTCATTTGTCCATTGGGGTACAAGTATCTATGTTGTGAGGGACCAACTAGTGTGTGCTGAATGTACATGTATTGCCATTGGAATGAGTGTCGTGAATGCAGTCGGCAATCAGGTGTTACAGAAAGAGCTACGTGATTGGCTGAATTATTCTACGATGCTTAGGGGTAGTTTATTAATGCTAACCATAACATTTTACTTTACAAATATATTATTATAATAGTGGTCTCCAACAAGTTAATAATGATTGTTACATGCCACATTATCGCTCATGAAGAGGCAACTTTTGTCCTTTTTTGTGAGTTATTTCATTTTGCCGTGAAATCGTACTTTTATGATGCGCTTTCGTACTTTCGTATTCTCTTCCGTTTTTCATAACAAATACGATTTTTTCGTAACGGTTGGCAGCTCTGTAACTAAGGTTGTAGACACCCGCATTACCCAACTGATGTATGTACACTACAGAGCAATGACAGGACAGAAAGAGATGGTGAAAAGAAAATGCAAAGTTAGTAATCTGATGTCATCATGGAGGCTATAATGGCGGACAGCAAGCTACAAAGGAATGTAAGCATATATCCCGAAAGGTAGAAAAGGTAATTACATTTCATGTATACAAAAGAGTAATGCATGAGTTAGTAAGATTCATTCTACATGTATATTGATGTTAAACCTTGCCAAAATCAATTTCTTCTGTGCATTTCTTTGGTCTTGTACATTACAACAAAGCTTAGGGATGAACAACCATTGTGTGTGGACCAAGAGAACTTCTCCCGTTCACAAGTTGATATTTCAAGTAGATTAAGAACTATTGCAATTTGTATCTTGTTGATAAATCTGAACGTCAGTAAAGTGACAAATGAATAACAGAAATCATGTGATGGAAATTGAATTGGCAGATGTTCAACATCAATTATGACATCCCTGAATTATTGATGGAGAATAAACCCTTTAAGAACACATCAATTTGAATAAAAGCTCCAAGGAAAAGAAAAGCCATCTTCCACAAGTTTAAAGAAAATCTGCAAAACTATTAAAAGATTTGCATATAAATTCAAAATCACCAAAACCTCCGATGAGTATATCCACTTGTCTACTGCTGCATATTACAAACTCTTTGACCTGCCTGTCTGTGATGTTTTGTGTAGACTTAATCGCTCTTGTGCATAATGTTCAAAAATGCTCTTTGCTCAGTGCATCACTCACGGACATGCTCAATTTAGCAAAGATTTCAAGTGATCAAGTTCTTTTTTAAAGATTTTCCTGCAAATTTCGCCGATCTGTCTGATTTTTCTGCTTTGATTAAAATCAAGTTATGATGTTTTGTTCTCCATCAATGATTCAGTGATGTCATTATACAAATTGCAATCAAATTCAACTTGATCATTATACAATTCTACATGACAGCATGATGATTTCTATAATATGTTAGTGAGTTGATATATCCTTACATTGCATCGATCAATCACATGTTTACAATAACATTTTTACAGATATATTACTATCTTATACCCATCACCTGCCAAGAGCACACCTCCATAATCTAGAATGGTTATTTTCAATGGTACCATTTCAAAATAAAGTCACTTCACACATTGACTAAATCTTGAACATATCCTATACACAATGACAAAAGTGCATTGGCTGGGCACATTATATTTCCATACAGTCACAAAAGGATTCAAGTGACAAAACAAAATTCCATGTCTTCGTAAGAAGTCACAATCCTCTTCTTTTCACCCCATGTATTCGTAATGCAGAGCACCTATTTATCATTCAACATTGCAAAACTAAATCTGAATTCTTGTGTCTCTTTTTACATGCCATATGACTTATTTCAACCAGTAATGCAAACACATCCCAGAGATGGCATCTGGTCTAGAAAAGATTGGGTCAACATTCGTTAAAACAGGATAATCAATTTGTCACCTTTCCTTTGCACAGTCTACAACAAATGAACATGTAGATCTGACTGTTACTTATATCATTTAGAATGCAGTGTCACTTGATCCTTTTGTGCCTGAGCAGGGTGCATAGAGTATCAAAGTGTGATGTCACAAGAGCTCAGTGTCAAGCAATGGGTTCTACCTCATCTCTGCAAAGCAAGCTTCGAGGCGGAGGCATAAAAAGCCTGAAATATTGGCAAAATACACTGATACAGGGCCTGACTGCATTTTGCCTGGTATCTGGAAGTCTTTGCTCAATTCATGGGGTTGAATTACTTTTTTCTCCTTGTTTTTTGAAAGAGCAAGATTACTGCTAGATGTGACAACACCACTTTGATACTAGGTACACATACACACAGATGAAACTCACTCGGGCCATGTGGAGGGTGAGAGGGCTGCGGTCTGTCATTGTACACGGGCGGGAACGAGCTAGGGCCCATAGGCCTGTCGCTGCTGCCGAACCCACCCTGGGGGAAGTTTCCCTGCTGGGCGCTGTAGGGGGGCATGCCATGGAATCCGGGCCCCATGTGGCCCCCTGCACCAGGGTGACCCACCCCATCCCCGTGCGGCTGGCCCCCCATGAAGTCTGGGCGCTTGGGAGGCGGAGGAAAGACATCGCTCTATGGGGATTCAAAGAGAAGACATTGTTCAGGTTGAATTCTGAGAGAAAAAGGACAACTGGTAGTTAAAAATCAGAGAGAGGAGGGATACTGTTTCTTTTAATTTATTAATTTTATTAACTAATAACTTTGACTGTGAGAATATATAAACTAAAAATATGTATGTATAAAATCAAAAATATGTTGATTTTGTACTTTTGTCTGAGCAGGGTCAGATTTAGAATATTGTTGTTGTTACTCTTTTAATCTATAGGTAGACTCATGCAGATTTCTTCTTCAATTGAGCATACTAAGGTTAATCTATCAAGTCAAAATCTTTCATAAATTTCCTTTTGCTATCACAGGCAGCAGTAGAACCCAATCTAGCAAATTGGCAGCAGGCACTAGTGGCTGATTGACTCACTGGTCTCTTCTGAGGAAACTGCATCCTCATGGGGTCATTGCCATAGGGTGGCTGAGGTTGAGAGGAGACAGGGAGGGGCTGCGAGGAGGGAGGCTGTGGCCCCTGCTGCTGCTGCTGCTGTCCCTGGGCCTGTGAGTGTGGTGGCATGGCCGGCTGAGGAGGGGCCGCTGTCTGCAGGGAAGGCTGCGGTGGTGTCTGACCCTTGGGTGGTGTTGGGGGTGGTGCTGGTGATGCCCGCTGCTGCTGCTGAGCCGCACCCTGGCTGGCGGGCGTGCTGGGCGGCTGGGGCTTGGCCGGCGACGGCCCTGCGGCGGAGTAGGCCGGCTGGAGGAACGGGGACGAGGAAGCAGAGGTGTGGGAGTCGCTCGGGGTGGTGGGGCGGGAGCCCCCTGACTGGCCGAAGCGGGAAGAGAATGGAGGCTGCTGTTGCTGCTGCTGGTTGGGATCAGGCGTGCTGGAGGTGGAAAATGGAGGCATCATGGCTTGGCTTGATGGGGGACCCTGGCCTGGGCTGGGAGTCATGTGGGTGGTTGGAGATGCACTATACCTGCAACATCAGCAACACAACACAAAAAGATCATTACCATCTAAAGCATCTTACAAGCAAGCATAACAGTCAATCATTGCAGAATTAAAATTTCATTAAATGGACAGAAAAACATGGACAATTCCAAAATGGTTCAGTATTGTCATTCAACCTGCAAGTTGTGACACAGAAGATTGTTTCCTAGGGTTTGTATAGAAATTTCATGTTTCACTGCTCAATATCTAAAAGTATTGCTCACTTAATAAAAATTACCTTTTAGAATGCACAAAGATGAAAATGTGTGGCACCTTCACTGAGCAGATTGAACAGATCGAACAGAGATGGCTTTCCAGTATATTTCCACTGCAAAGTCTACAATAATCTCACCTGTTTTGATCAAAGTTGGGAGCCCCTGGAGGGTGGTTTCCCCCAGGTCCAGGGTACTGGCCAGTATTTGCTTGGTTGACCCCGGCAGCCCCTCCCCCTCCACCACTGAAGGGGTCCATGCTCCCCCTGCGGGTGTAGCTGTTCATGGCGTAGGGGTCGTTGCAAGGCATGTTCCTGTTTGACATGGCATAGGGGTCAGACTCGTCCGGCCCAGGTGGCCCGCCAAACGGCATGTTAGCACCGCTGGTCACCGGCCCAGGCCCACCAGGCCCGCCCATATTGTTCCTGTACTGGTGATTCATCGCGGCTGTGTGGCTACTAGGGGGGTAGGATCCATTCATGGCATTTTGCCCTGGGTAGGGCACCTGCTGCTGCTGCTGCTGCTGTGCAGTGTGCTGGTAATCCATGTCTGCAAATGGGTTGCAGGCCATGACGGTGTTGGCTGCAGTCATGTCTCCGCCGGGCCCACCGTGCATGGTGCTGTTTTGCATGTTAGGGCGGGGCCCCATGGGGCCCATGTTGTTGCCGTACATGGATGGGGGACCGTAGCCATGCATCTGGTTAGGCATGGGGGAGAAGCCAGGCTTGGCACCCTGAGGTCCAAACTGATTGTATGGATCGTTCGGACTAGGGTGGTGGTTGATGGCTGCTGTATGGATAAAGCAAAACAAAAAGCCCATCTTCTCTTTTACGTTTTGTAAACAACGATAGATACAATTATACACAGAGAATGATTTTTAGAACATCCTGAACTGCTGAGCTGTACTGGTGCAAGTTGGGATAAAATATTCCCTCATTTGTTCATTCACAATGTAAGAAAATAAAATACCTTATGATGAAATGGTTCTGGAGTACATCATCCAGCTTACTGCACTAAGAATTTGAAATGAAAATCAAGAAAAGAATCAACCTTTCTTCTGTAATGCAGCAATGGCTCAGCATAAATTGTGTAGGAAACCCTAAACTGAAACCCCTCAAAATTCAAATTAGAGCTCTTTCAAATTGTGCTGCTATATATAGAAAGAATATACTGCTCATTACTTAAGATTCTTCACTCATTTCTTGCTGATACAGAGCCCTTCACAGCAAAAAAGAATGACATTTTATACACTGCTCCTGATATTGTCATGAAGAACCAAACTACATAATTTTCCACATATGCATCTAAATAAAAAAAACTCATTAATCAAGTGGTATGCCTAGCACAATCCCCCTTTTCAAATGCTCCTGCCTAGATATTAGCATATGCCAGACAGCATAGCTTAATTTTCTTTTTATTAATCTATTTACATGGCTGCCAGTCATAAGTTCGGTTTTATAATATCACATAAAAATGTTAATATTACACACACAGCAGCCCCAAAACAAGCACAATATAATACCCTAAGGCCTTAGGTCAGGCTTTCATTTTTAGACCTTTCTGTTCTAGATTTGGCCCTGTGCTTTCTGATTAAGGGCGAGGGATAGTGGTGGTCAAGTTTACAGGACCTTGGTAAATGGCTGACCCCATTCTACCATCATCACGGGTCTCAATCTCATTGGATTCTAATAATTTTGAGACGGTTTCTTCATATGATTCTGAAAGCAAACAAGAATGTACCCTGTGGTTCCCATATTCTTGACCACCTCTATCCCTTGCCTTTGATAATGGATAAAGTGAATGATGAATCTCTCCGTGGGCTTACAAGTGGGGGTCTTACTCGAGGTGTCCTTGGACTTCTTGCCGGTGGTGCTGTCGATCTCGGCCAGGATCTGCTGGGGGTCAACGCCGCCCCTGTCAAACAGGCACTCATAGGCCAGCAGGTGGCGGATGTAGTTCTTCTTCAGCGTGAAGGCTGCGCTGTTGGAGTTGCCCACCGCAATCTCAATGGCAATCTGCTTCCACTGCTTGTTCTTGGACACCTGATGAATCAGTATGAGAGGTCAGATGTTGATGGTACGTTCCGTGAATGAAGGCTCTTGTGTGGTGAGAAGTATATGACGAGTTTCATGGTACACCATGTGTAAGACCTTAACAGGACTGTTGCATTTTACTTTTGGATAGTTCTCAAAAGTGAGAAAGGAAAGCAGAATGAAAAGTGTGAGAGTAGAGTTTTCTTTCAGGAAAGTTAGCTTTAAAAGGAGCTTTCGGCTCAAAGCATTGTGTGGACATTTAGGACACCTTACAGTAAGTAGAGCACTGAGCTACACAAGAGAAAGACATGCTGAATACCAGCATGCAGTTTTAAGTTTGTCTACACATCCAAGAGATAACAGATAATGATAAAAGATCAGATTTATAGAGTGCCATTATCTGTATTGATTGAATGCTCAAGGCGCTCGCCAAATATGACAAACAAATCAGACACGTCTGAGAAAAGAGAAACTGAATGTCTGTCTTCAAAACCTAACTTTTACATCGACACAATGTGGACTTGAACATATTCATCACGGCATGTGAGATTTGGAGTGGACTAGGGTGCATGTGAATAGCGCTGCCTACCTTGATGACACCACCCCTCTCCTTGACAGCATTGTAGAGCTTGAAGAGGTCAAGGACATGGCTGCTGATCTGAGGCATGGTACGGATGGGCTGGCCCCGGTCCTCCATCAACTTGAACAGCCTGTCTAGGAACGGCCGCCGCTCTGGATGCTGGCACAGCTCGTACAGCTTGTAGAGCTGAGAGAGGAAGAAAGGTGGCATGGAAGGATAGTGAGTAAGGAGGTATTTAAAAATGAAAGGACTTGATGACCATCACAAATTTGATGAGCAATTTCAGATTGCAAACAATCACGGGGAACACAGGAACTACATACAAAATATTGAAAGACATAACATTGATACAAGTAACAACTCATCTTCATTGATTGTCCCATTATTCTTCTCAGCTATATATGTAGCTCCAGTATTTATAAAAATGTATCTGCTCACCAAGACACTTACCAGGTTTCACATGTGCATTCCTCTTCAATTCAACTTGTTTTCATTATTGTAAGAGAAACAAGACACTTTACTATTGCCCAAATCTTGAATATTTAGTAAAGTTTCTTCTTCTCATGCATGGAAAGCATGCTATTTGGCTATGAAATGCAACTTATTGTGAGAGACCTGCCATGTGTCATTATTCCAAAACGTTTGGTAAAATTTGGTTACATGTGTAGTGTCGGGTTCTGTACACAGTTCCCTAGCACACTCTTACAGGCAACCTACACAGACAGTCAGGAGACATGATGTTTGCTGGTTGAAGTACTACAGCTAACTGCCAGTTTTTAATGTTCTCAATTTGTAAATGAATGGTAGATCACCAAGGACTAAATATTCATGAAGTTATACCAATCAACATAATAAAGTAATCTTGAATATTCAAATGAGTAAACAATAACTAACTGATAACTATTCATGATATGCAAATCATTCATGTTATCACATGTTATCATAGACCAATCATAAAAAAGAGCGGGAAACTAGAAAACCATTCATGAGGAAGAAGGGAAGGTACAACAATGGATGGGGTGATGGTCAGTGATGGTGGAATGGTCAAACACAAAAGAAACATGAGTGTGTGCAGGGTGTGGAAAGGGAATGACAGATTAGTGTGCAAGGGGTGAAACATGACCTTGGTGATAGAGGGAAATAATAGTTCAAAATAAATCCCTACACATGTTTCACAATATATAATATAAACAGTAGTATATCACAATGTGACCATTTAGCTTTGTCCTACCTGACCCAAAATTTAGTCACTCAATTGTCCTTTCATGAATTGTCATTTAACTATGTTGAGTGAAATGTGGTGTGACATTTTGAGTTATCATGTAAAAAGTGAAATTTGAAGATTTCACCTTTACCCTGTGACCTACATGACCAAAAATCTCATCAGTATTTGCCCGGCCACATGCTATTATTGTAGAATATTGATGAAATTCTGTCTATTATTTCTTTATTATTGCTTAAACAAGATCTGCACGAACCAATGGACCAACAGATGGACAACCCTGAAACATAATGCAATCTGGCAACTTCATTGCGGAGGCAGAAAAGTATACCACACCTTTTTCGGCAAGTTGAGGTTGGTTAGTTTGCTGGCTGGTTCCTGGGTCTGACCCTTTTTACTGGACTTTGTTGTTGTTGACGTTGTTGTCGGTGTTGCTGCTGTGGTTGCCGGCGTTGCAGGCACAGCTGGTTCCTGCTTGGGCTGCTGCTGCTGCTGCTGGGGATGATGAGGAGGCTGCTGTTGTTGTTGTTGCGAAGGATGAGGCGGATGGTGCTGCTGCATGTGCGGCGGGTGTTGCAGGTGTTGCTGCATGTGCCCCTGGCCCTGCTGCTGCTGGTACATGCCAGGGTATGGTGGAGGTGGCTGGTGTTGCGGCATGCCCATGCCGGGGCTGGGAGTGTTGGCCACGTCTTCCTGGGAAGATTTGCTCATGGCTCCAGGAGAGGCTAGCGGCGAAGGCCTGGAATGAACTGAAGGTGGTCTTGACAACACATTCTCCTCCTGAAATGGGAACAAACACAACATTATAAAAGAATGCACAGGTTCAGCAATGATGTGATTTTCAAAACCTGATATCTGGTCAGCCACTCCAAACAAGTAGTTAAGTTCAATCAGAATTATAAGATAGAATTCTGATTGAGAACGGAAAACATATCTGCAGAGAAACTGTTCTGTTTGCACACAAGATTTTTGCACATGCTTTGCCGTTCTCACGTAAAAAGGTGACATAACATGATACCTTCCCAATAAGTTTCCAATTTCAACAAGGGTTTGAAAAAAATCTGACACAGGCTTAGACTCAGATTTAGACGCATTTAAGGCGATATTGTGTTCTACTAAAAAAATTGGTAAAACAAACATATGTGTTAATGACAGATATGTCTTCCTTCTTTGTAACATTTCAGCTTTATGCCGTGCAATATCATTGACTCCACTATCACTGATCTTTAGAACTTGTCGGTAATATTTGCATTATGCATATTCTTCCCCCTTTATGCTAGCTCTATAAGAGGAAAATTGCTCCTCATACTCCCATCTGTATTTCTGAATTGGTCTCACTCTTCCACTTATGGCTGCGTATTTATATTGACAAGATTTATTCCAAAAAATTATGGGCCACCTCTGTGAAATGCCCTATGAGTATATTGCTGTATAGTGCACGCATGCAGTGCTAGAGTAGCGCGGCGCAGTGCAAATGATCTGAATGTATGAAAGTGATACAGTCGCGCCGCTGCATGCAATGCATGCAATAGGTAGCGAAATTCATGCACCTTGTGCATTGCCTATGGCAGCGGGATGCATAACGCGATACGCACACACGCAATCATTATTACACACTGCACGCATTATACACCACAGTGGTGCGCACACAACACACTGCCACTGCACCTTGCGCATATAATCCTTTTAACACACATGCGATGAGAGTATGGAAAGCCAAATATCACACAATCCCTAAAATGGAAAGTTCTGTTTTTAATAGCTACGCTTGGCAAATCTGAATACACAGTGGTACCGGCATCAACCTGACAGCTGAATTCAATCAATTGTAGTCTGTACAAACGTATGGAGCTGAATGTAATTGATTGTAACAGATTGCAGCCAGTGATTGCAACCACTGTGAGGGTGATGTTGGAGCAACTGTGGGTGACTGCTCGGAGTGACTGCTAGGTTTCCTTACCTTGATGATTGAATGAGGTGTTCCTGGTGTAGCAGCATCTCGGCTGGAATCGCTGGCTGTGCTCGCAGTTTGTGAGCTAATGGAGGATGCGACAGGAGTTGTAATGCTCTGTGTGACAGATGTAGTGTTGCTACCTGCAAGTGGAGGCATTCATATTACAGGAAAAACAAAGTGATTAATTACTATGTTAATGGAAACTGTGCTCCTCACAGGGAGTATGAGAAATTTTTAAAATTCTTGAGATTTTCTTTAAAAATTCTTGCATTAAGAAACTTCAGTATTGATGTAATGTGACTTTTTACCAACAAACTATGGGATCAGTGACATATTATGTCAACAGGAAGGAAACTTAAATATCTGCTGAAGGAAGGGAAATTAAGTTGATAGTCTTAAACAGATTTCAAGGAAATTACAAAAACTACATGTACTTTGTTTGTAGAAATGTCTTAGTCACTATATAATGAAGCCTTGTGGGAAAGTGACATCTAGATCTCTTCTTTCTTTTTATACAAGAAAAACAAAGAACAAACCACTGGATCAATTGAGCAGAGGCATTTGTCCAACAAACCTACCAGAATTGCTATTGGCTATCGTTGTTGCAGCAGTGTGAGGTGGCATTTGGTTCCCAGAGCTGGGGTGCATGTAGCCATGCATAGCATCATTGGGCACTGAAGAAGGCATTTGGTTAAAGTTTGTTTGGTCCCCACTGGCCGGCGCCCCTGGGCCTCCAGGGCCCCCAGGGAACGGGGGCCCACTACCCTGGTTGTACTGTTGTTGGTGCCTGAAGCCTTGTTGCTGCTGCTGCTGGCTCCACTGCTGCTGATGCTGGTGCGGGTGCTGCTGCTGCTGCTGCTGCTGGTTAGGGGGGAATGACTGGGGGTACGGCCCTTGGCCCTGAGGTGTGGGGTGTGGGCCGGGCTGCTGCCCCTGCATCTGCTGGTTTAGCGGGTACTGGCTGCGCTTCGCCGGGGTGTGCGCAGAGTTAGCTGCGGCGGCTACGGCTGCTGCAGCTGCTGCCTGCGCTCCAACTGCTGTTGTGACTCCTGCAGGGCCTGGGGACGGTCCAGGTGAAAGGCCTGGAGAGGGACCCGTGCTCATGCTATCTGTCCTATGCATCTGACCCTGGGCATTTTGTCCATATCCGTACGTGGGGCTCATACCCGGGCCTCCCCGTCCCATATTTGCACTCATGTTGTTTGGGCCAGTTTGATTGTGTTGTCCCATGACGTGGCTAGCATTAGGCATGTTGTTTGAGTTGTATCCACTGTGCTGCGAGTTGCTTTCCATTTTCACACTAACACCACTGCCACTGCTGTTGTTACGTAACCTTTGTTCATACCCCATTCCACCAGGAGCATTCGGGCCAGAGCTTGGTAAGTTTCCATGGTGACCTGGAAATCCCTGCATCCCGCCAGGTCTCCCAAAATTTCCTGCCATAAAGAAACAAGTGAATTATGTTATACTCATAAATATAGAATTCAACTCCATCACTTCCACATACCAAAGCACAAGAGTAAATGCAATAAACATGGCAAGTAAACTATTGTTCATTACTACATGAGTACAAATGCTTAAATATGCACAATAGTATAAGAAGAGAAGTCATGGACATTCACATCCTAAACCCATTGCAAAAATAAAACCTTTGAAGCAAAAAAAAAATACACAAGCAAAAAAGGGTTTAAACAAAACAAAAATCACAGCACATTGTACTCTGTTTTGAACAACATGTACACACTTTAACTCCCTTACAATTATTCACATGGCAACCCTTAACATACACATACGTATAGGCAAGCAGAGTTAAGCATTTTCATTCAATACCTTACATTTCTTTCTTTTTTGTACACATTTTTCAAGAAAGTGTGTACTTCACTTGATGTACATGTATGTTAATAGATATGCCCATTACAGTATCAATCCTTTTGTTGAACATCACGTAATATTTCACTAAAATTACAATATTAATTCACTCTTCATTTTGCTGTTTCTGTCAAACATAGAACAATTGCAGCCTGATAAGATTTTACAAAATTACTGAACATGTTGTTCACAAAATATATTGCCTGGAAACAAAATCTCATTCATACATTGTACCATGCACCATATGAAAATCAAGAATACTTATTACATATTTCCATTTTCCCTGTACAATTGCAACACATTAATGCTAGTATATCCCTTTTGCAGCATAACCAAATTTTGTAAAACACTACATGAACTGTAAGAACAGCATTAAAGCTTTGTGAAATATGAACTGCAAGAGTGATGTATGTAAACAAACTACTTGGTTCTTTGCCTCTAAGGCCGAGTTTCTGCTTCAAATGCAAATGAAACATGAAAAAGGTACAATATAATATACATGTTTGTCATTTGTTTACAAACAAATCTGATCACAAAGGTGAGAAATGATATTTGTTCGGAGTTATTCTTTGCCAAAATCTTGTTGAAGAAGAGATATTTGTTGGAAAAAGTAAGTCCCCCCCTAAGCAAAATAGCATAACTTTTTATCGAAGAGGTTTTGGGCAAAATAATTTGGCATGATTGTTCCTTAACTTATCAACTAACTTCTGAGTGAAAATCACATTAATCTAATAAGTCATGCATGAGTGGGCACATTTTAAAGGCAAACATATCACTTTTTAAAAGTCACAGGGTAATTTTAGGATTCTGTCATATGAGTTTTTGATAAATTCCATTTCTGGTGCATAATTTATGTCCTTTCATTGTTTATCATCCATGTCTCGATGCACTAACACCTATCCCAACACTTAACCCATTCTTCTGGTTGAGTGACCAACGTTTAACCAATACTCGTCCCTCTTGAGTTTAAAACTTTTAAAAACCCTTTATTTTGTGTCAAATTTTAAACTCTGGATATTTTGACAAAAATGTAACATGACCTGTTATGTAAACTGAAGTAACTTTCATGTCATGGTTGAGTGAATACACTTTAAAAATCACACAAGAAATACCAAAAAGTACTGTTAAAACAATTACCCTTGCAACTTTTGAAAAATGACATTTCTGCCTTTAAAATTTGCCCACTCATGCATGACTAATTGGATTAATGTGGTTTTCACACAGAAGTTAGTCAACACGTTAAGGAACAATCCTGCCAAATTATTTTGCCCAACCTCTTCGATTAAAAAATATGCTATTTTGCTTGGGGGGGGGGGGGGGGGGGACTTACTTTTTTCTTGTATTTGACACAAAAGTCATTTCTCCAAATATACTGCAATAATCACAATTAACCATTACCAGTCACATCTCCAACTGCAACCACAATAAAAATAAAATAAAATAAATTTACAATCAACTCAACCCCTACAAAGAGACCACTTTGTCTCCTTCTGTGGTCAGTATACACAGGTTTGGCTGTAGCCCCTTTTCACAGCAAAAATACAATGAATGATGCAATACAAGGTAAGCATACATACATGTACCAGAAAAGAAAAAAAATTGGGGTAGAATGGGAGACAGAGGTATGGATGGGCAATGGGCAACACTCTGGAAAGTGTCTCACCTTGCTGGCTATATGGACTATTTTGGTTGAAGTAACCACCACCGCTAGTACCACCACCGCTAGTACCACCACCAGTACCATGGCCGTGGTATCCCCAATACTGAGGCTGGCCCCCGCCCATCCCACCTGAGTACACAGATGACCCGCCTGTCGGAGGGAAGAACGACACAAATGGGGGGTCATGTTATCATCACCCCTCATTCTTCTTTCACTCATTTCTAAATATTCTTTGGCTGGCATACCTTTCAAGTCAAACAATACTGCTTCTTTGAGACTGATACACCATTTGTAAATGACAAAATGGATTTTTATCAAACAACAGTTGACTTTCTACATTCATGAAATTGTAAAAAATAAAAAATAAATAAGGGCTACATAAGTAAGGGTTTATCAAAATTTGCAATTTGCCAAATCATGTGAGAGAAATCAAACCTATCATGAAGTTCTGTCATTTAAAATTAGCACCATCTTGCCCACATTTTCACTATTTAGGAAGAGCTAGAAATACATGTAGGTAACTGCTCAAAGACTACACAATGGCACAGTATCAGACTCTTGAGCAATTGTCATTTGAAAAAATGCAACAGTCCAATAGTTCACTGTATAAGCTGTTATTTTCGCAAGGGTTTTATTTTCGCGAATCCCTGGGACGCAAATTTAAAACGCGAAAATATTGCCACTTCATCTTGGACGCATTAACCTAGCTAAATCAATGTACTGATGCATAGCGAGCGTGGCAGCATACTGCACCCAGCCCCATACATGTAGCTGGCTTGCTCTGCACACCGTACCCATCGCGCATGCATGCATAGGATACGCACTAGCTTCCAGGTGCACCCTCACTGCATGCGTGAGGCTAGCTAGGTAGCGCTTATAAAGAAAGGGGGAAAGTTTGCAGAGGTAAGAACTTAAAGGGGACCTCCGGCCATTACAAAACCAATGCTTCATTAATAAATACTATTTAGAAAATAGTAAAACTTTCGGTAACACCATGTGGTTGTGTTCTTTCGGATAATTGGCCCACTAATGGGATGAAGAAAGGAAAGGAAAGTGAAAAGTGAAAAAAGGAGAGGTGAATTTTTATATTTAAAACACTTACACAAGACTATTTTAAACTTTATTTTTCAGAGTTTTAAGCCGAAAATAAATGGGATGAAATGGATGAAATGTGTGTGCTAGAGCAGGATACTCATCTAGGGACGGTATGTGGATGCAATGCGTTGTGAATTCAGCTCGCAGACCTGTGTCACGTGCGAACGTGTTAGCTCAGCGGTATGGCTAGTACAAAAGGGTTCTTTGGGGTGGTGCGTGGGCGGTGTATGATTGCGCGCTGGCGCCGATGGTGGCACTATTATACTAGAACTGTGTAGCTCTGCCTAGAGAATCACATGCACACACGCTCAAGCGTGTAGCGATTATACATACGATCTGAGCAGATCAGAGTTTGTTACGTGCATATTGCAATCTTGCATATATGCAGACGTGCATATTGCAATCTTGCATATATGCAGCAGTTACCGTAACAACTGTTAATCGCGAAAAACAACACGCGAATACATCTCCGACCCCTCCATTCGCGAAAATATCTGTACGTGAAAATATTGGCTTATACAGTACATCATGTCCTATACCTCTGTACCATAACCATTTCGTTAAATGACCACATTGGCCCAAATTCAAAAAAACATAAATTTTAGATTTAGACTACATGTTATGCAGATTTCATGGCATAAAAACATAGTGTAAGTATGCTTGATTTAGTGCTATTCGTTGAGAGAGTGCATAATGACCATGTGCGAATAGGAGCTAAATTCATGCTGCTTCCTTTGGTTTAGAGCATGGTTTCATTCAAACTAATATAAATAAATCGTGGTCCAAACAATAGTATCTTCTAGCATGTATTCAGCATCCTATGCTAACTGCCAACTTCATCATTAAATCTCTGCATATGTACGCACTAAAATCAAGCACACTTTTGGCATGAAATCTGCATGAGCCATGGCCTACAATGTAAATCAATATAAATATGGTTAATTTGGTACAGTGATATAGGCACAACTGAAAGTTGCCTCAACACAGGAATGAAGTTAATTAGTCAGTCACAGGGATTTTATTTTTGCACATATGTTCACAACACATGAAAACAACATATATGTACACTACAGCTCAAAGGAATTTGCATAGGGAAAGGGAAAGGGAAGAAAGGGAAGGACCCGCAGTTTTGAACCGCTGTATATTTTGTTCAGTTCAGCATGAAACATGGTGCTTTTTAGGCTAAAGCATCATGTTTCATGGTGAACTGGACAAAATATACCACGGTTCAAAACGGCGGCTCATTCCCTTTCTTCCCTTTCCCTTTCCCTATGCCAATTCCTTTGAGCTGTTGTGTAGCTCCATTGCTTCCAACATATTCCGACACTTTAAAGCTACAAATACATTTCTCTCATTGATTCGACTTGGATCTCACAAAATATCTTCCCTACAGATCATTGAAGGTAACAGCCTCTGCCAGTCACAAAATTTGAAGCTGGTTTGCTTGTAAAAAAACATGAAAAGATGTCTGGGTGGATAAAATGATGGCGTATTTGTAACAACCTTGATACAGAATCAGCATTCTGAAAAGGAATTGTACAGCCAACCAATGACTTGGTGACATCTTTCAAATGGCCTTGGCATGGTATGAAGAGATAACAGAATGGACTTATCAGATTTCTTATTTTTATATGCTAGCATTACCAATTCACATGAACCACAAATAGGCTTCTGAAATTGTCAAAGAGTGAATTAAATGCTTTTTAACCATTCAAAACCTATTAGCTGTATATTAAACTCATGTAACACTGAATTACTTGAGTTTTCCATTCATAAAGCTAAGTGTAGATTTCCAACAAGACCTGTATCGTCTTCCAGACTTTTGAGCTTTTTAATATTGAACACCAGGATGAAATCAACAGCTTATTTGAATTCCAATTGGAATCAAATTTAATAGAAAAACAGAAACAACCATATTCATATCCTTAGAACAATCTCAGTTTCACATGTGAACAAACGTCACAGCTTTCCTCAACGAAAAAGCTAGAAAATAAAATGGACAAGACTGTCACTGCACAACGGTTCTGCTTTCTGATGAAATTACACATAAATAGTACACTGTATGAACAGCATAATCACAGCAATGCACAGCAAACTTTTCATTAAAAAATATGCGTCCTTTCACAAGTTTCAAGGACAATGATCTACTACTGGAAAAAAAAGAGCTCTTGTAATCATCTCATATTGAACAATTCCAAAAACTTTCTTTGAGAAGTTGCTTTCAAGGATGCAGACAAAAAGTCATTTAACCTCACAGAAATTTGTGGAAACTGTAACTAAAAACTGAAGGCAAAACACCCCATGTTTCCAAGTAACGATCAGATACATATATGCAACCAAATGTCTGTCTTTATGCTATGACTGACATTTTCAGTGAATTGTGAACTAAAAAAAACTCCCTCCTTGTACATGCATAATGTAACAAAACGTAATCATTGACCCAAACTTATAACTCTACAGCAGTCTTGCATTCAGAACAAATGGACTTAAAACACTACAAAAATAGTAATTAGACTCATGCTTGAGATGTAAATATGGTTCACAGTACTTGCACCAGATTGCAAGTGATCTCACAACTTTAACGAAAGCACAGTACTTGCAACAACTAAACAAGGAGGAAAAAATGTTCTTATACATGGAATCCAGAAAAAAAAAGGACAAAGAAACATAGGCACACTCAAAGTTTCCATGCATTAATCACACACATACCAAATTAAAAAAAATCATACATACAAGCATTTCACAAAGAAATTAGATTTATTCAATCCATATTCATTGTAACAATCGTTATTATCAAGCACACCAAAAGCATGTGGTAAACAGTTATTCCTCTCCAGTTTTGTTTTTAATTTTATTTTATCTCAAGCAGGTATTAAATAATACAAACTCAAGGAGAAATGTTAAGTAGCAGGCATTAAGATATGAGAGCGGGAAGGTATCAAGCTGGGAGGTGGGTAATGTAAGCAAGGTTTTGTAAAGTTAAAGAAATCAGGGAAGGGGTGCAGGAGGGAGTTAAAGAATTAGGAGATTATGGACCAGCAAATGGGATACTTGAAAAGACTAAGGGGGTAGCATACAGGTATCAGGAAAGCAAGTTATACACAGGCTCTTTTATGCTATCCAATGGTCCCAAATCTAGTTTTAAGCTTGCCAAATCTACCTGAGGCATTCTGGAATGGCATTTTGGAAGAAGGTCCCTGCTGGCTATTGTAGGGAGGGGGCATTTGTGCCGAACCACCTGCACCACCGCTATTACCACTGTTCATTCCATGCTGATTGTAGCCTTCGAAAAGGAACACACAAAACAAGTCAAGAGGGTTAGGTATGGTCACCTTGGAGGCACTCCACTCACAACATCCAAGACTCAAAATAAGATCATGCCTTTCTTGTCTACCACATAACACCCACACAAACACACACACACACACACAAACAAAAACAAACAACTAATCCTAAAAACTGCACCTGAAGGTGGATATTGAACAAATATGCAACTTCTTTTTGTAAAATGCAAAAGTTCAAACCCCTAAACTGCAAGCTTCGGTAATTAAGTATGCCCTTCTATAGATGAAAGAGCAGCATCTCAGCTTCATCCATATTAAGACCTTTTCAAAGTGGAGAAACAAGTGTATGGAAACTGACCATTCCCAGCCATTTGCCATAGGGGAGTATTGATCCCCTAACGTGTGCATAGTGAGACGCAGGTTTTTCCCTTGAAAATTACCCCAAAGTCCAAGTGCAGCTCATACGTGGCGTTCGCAAAAGTCGTGTCTTTCAAACCAACATGTATACACATGTATGGGACTATGCATTGTATGACAACATTAAACAACAAAATAGATGGCTCTGATAGCCTGATACAATTGATGTACCAGTAATACGATCTTAATCACATCATCAGCATAATTACCCTGTACTAAGAAAGCACCAGGACTAGTATTTGTCCGAGACACCTGAAAGATACCGCTAAGGAGAAAGCTAAGGCTCTAACTCGGAAACTCTGTTAGATGGGAGCCGCCATGTTTCTTTGATCTCCGGCGATACAGTCTCGTGTATAGCGCCATCTCACTTGTTTCAGTGTGCTTTATTCATTTACGTAAAATATCAGTTACCAAATTTAATTACAGACACAGATCCTTTGAAGCTTAATCAAGTCATTATTTCAGATCAGTCTTATTAATCTTCATCCATTACAATTTGCACATCAAACAAATATCACGAAAAATTGGTTTTCTATGTTAAATATCATGGTAAACTAAATATAGCTCGTTTTTCCAGCTTTCTTGATGCACGTAAGAAAATATTTCTTCATCCGTACAATAATCAAGACTATGGAAATGCATCCCAACATCACTTTTTGATTATGTTGGATAGGATACGATTTTAGTAAAATATGGATTTATTATGTATCACAATCCCAATATATATAGAGCACTCTAATCCATGGGTCAAACTTTGACTGAGCAGAAGACGAGACAGGAATATTTTAAACTAGGTAACCAATTCTCAGTAAGAGAAAGGCTGAACCTAAAATACCAGTTCCCATAAAACAATTGTTACACAACTTTCACTTCCATGAAAATAAACCCATCTCTTACCTCTGCTCTTCAAATCAATTTAACAATTATGTTCACATTGCCTAATGTCTACTAACCTCTGCTATCTGTGGGAGTTGACGTTGGTGTCTGGGGTGCAGCATCGGGTTGATTGGATGGAGGCTGGGATGGCTGGGGAGTCATTGAACCACCTGAAGGTTAAAAATCAATGCATTCTCACTAGAGGCTGTACATACTGTGGCTACCTAGCAGGACTGGACACAATCACAAGTCAATTCTCCATACCACAAATGCAAAGTCACGTGCACAGCACCCTTTTCATAATCCTTCAATTTACAGAGATTTCCTGACACACATTTATAATCGCGGCCTTACAAAGCAAGTGCCCGGCTAGACTGCAGTCCCCTTCTTCACCAGGCGAAGCATCAGCCATTACTTGAGATCTGGCTTATGTCTTGGCCTTCAACGTCTGTGATATCAAATTTAACATAAAAGTTCAAATTCACTTTTCGCTTGTGTATTTATCTATTACTGTATATAAAAAGCAGATGTAGAAATATCTAATTACGTGTAAACGGGCCCATAGACATTTTGCCTATGTGCGCAGATTTACAGAAATACCTCTTGACTTTGCAACAAAACAAACTTGGTAACATTGCATTTACATGCACATGTATGAGAGGCAGAGAAAAGACTATAGAGCAGCTGAATTACATGCCCGATTCTACTGCTCGGTACGCAGCGTATTAGCGTATTTCCGTCACTGTAACTCACCATGAACACTCGCCGGTGAGAGCGAGGAACGTGATATATGGCTGGCAGGCGAGCCCACAGGTGAAGGTGAGGGTCTCAGCGCCGTGACAGAGGGGTGGACATGGGGCGAGTGCACTGAGGTAGCGGGCGAAAGGGGCGGGGCCGCTGCGGAGCTTCCTGTCGACCCAGGCCCGCCGCTGTGGTTGTTGGTGGTAGGGGCGGCGGTGGTTGAGCTGCTATTTGAGTTGGGAGCGGAGGCCACATGGCTCCCAGAGTTACTGCTGGCTGATGCCGCTGCTGATGAGCCCGTTCCCGGCGCAGAGGCTGCCCCGCCGCCAGACGATGACTGGCTGTTGAAGTCACATCCTGTAGGAAGATCGTCTAATGATCCAGATAGGTCCTGCACAGAGAACAAGGGGAGAAGGATGGTGGGAACTTGATTAGGCCAGGCAACTGACAGGTCCAGCTCTCCAAGTCTTTCCAAAAGATGTCTCATTTGCTAGATTCCCTCCAATTACATTACACATACACAATCTACCTTTATCATCTTTGGCAAGAATGCGAACTGATTTTACTTCTTGAAAATTATAATTATTACAGCACACTCTGAAAAATTCAGGAATATATTCATAAAATACTTTAAAAGGTTATGGTTTTAAAAATATGATCAATTCTGTAAATCTACGGCAGAATTTGTAATGTTTACATATTGCTTTATCATAAAAACATATTTTCTTACATCATCAGTGCGCATATGCTGATTTTGGAGGTCACAAATTCCAGATGTTATTTGCAGCCCATTCAACAATCAACTTTCTTTTTTTTTTCAAAGAAATTATAGGCATACACCCAGTAGTAGTAAGGTTGGTCCTTATGGCGTACTACTCATGAATATTACTAAGTCAGATTTAATGAGACTCTTAGGATTTTGTTTCCATGTTATTGTTTCTTGATCCATGAACAAGAAAGAACTTTTTCTGACTTGTTTTTCAAGGAGCATCCTATCCGTACTACTGAGTGAAAGCCTAAAATTTCTTTTCAAAATTGAAATTTCCCCAGAAAGCCCTTTCACACAAAAAACACATATTGTTGTTGTTCATCTCTCAATTTACCTTAAACTTTTATTTCAACTTGTCAGCCTGCTACTGTCGTTAAAAATGTGTAAGGACATCTTTTAAATATATCTTTCACAGTCTGCTAAACTCCACCATCCACACTGGTTTGACTAACATTTCTCAAAGCGAACAATTATTTACATTCACTGTTTGAAAGATATGGAAGACAATGAGCTTTTAGAGTACAGTTTTCAAATTGCCTTGATAAAGAGAATGCATTCTAAATTTAAAAAAAAGGGGGGGGGGGGAGTAGTCAGGCTGCAACATATGCTTCTTCATCATTTTTGCTTGTATTTCTGTTTCAAAAATGCACATTTTTAAAGTTTTTCCACTCTGTTTCAAACCACTACTGTGATATCTCATGATAGTCCCTTGTCCTGCCCTTGACAGATTTGTACAACTACATATAGGTTTTGTCCTCCGGTCCCAATGGGATAATAGTTGTAAAATTAATATGTTCCGGGTTGGCAACATGATTCACCACCTTACATCTTGATGTGAACCCTAATTACCCTATCCAACAAGTTCTTCTGTCAATAGCAAAACCTCAACATTTACTCTGCACATGCTGGTTGGTGAGTATACTCAATAAAGCTGGTTGAGCAGGTGACTTCATTTATAATCCTGTCAAAAGGGCTGATCTCATCCAACACACCATTTAGCAATATAACCATTCCTCAGTGCCAATCAAACTGCCTTGTTAAGAAAAAAAAGAAGAAGAGAATAATCTGCTTATCGAAAGCAAAATAAAAAGTGTGGAGAATAATAGGAAGAAAATAATATTTGGTTTCTTTTTTTAAGGAAAACAATCTCTAATAGAGCCATCCACAGACAGAAGTTGTAAAATACTTTTTTATTAGCAAAATCTTCCCCCAAATCTTGGGCTTCTTTGCAAAATATCACGCTATTTGGTGGTATTTCTTGACCGAAATCATCTAAGTTGGCGAGTTTGCCATACACAACAGCACGCAGCAAATCTCACACTACATTAAAGGAATAGTTCACCCTGAAATTAAGTTGGGTTTCAAATCAAAGCAGGCACATAAAAGGAACACATTAGTGAAGTTTTGATTAAAGGGTTACTAAATCAGAAAAAAAAAGTTCCCACTTATCCATGTAAAATTGTCCACTAAGACTAAAAACAAATTTTACTTTGCCGCTATAAAGTCTCATTTTGACGAAAATTTGAAAAAACACACGCCTCCAGTGACGTCAGAGAAGTCAAAATGCCATAAATGGCAATGGCGTGAACAAAATATTTTATTCACGCCATTCAAACAATACGTTGCCAATGGGAACCCCAAAGCTTGTCCAAGGTTTGTCCGAAAAGCAACAACTAATAGATCCACAGTGCATTTCATCCATTGAATCTGAATGACAAGATACAGGTGAATGCAATAGCACGTTACTACGCAGTTAGGGGGGAAAGATGTGAATACATTACGAAAATGGTCTATTGTTGACTTCTGTACAATCTATGGCATTTTGACTTCTCTGATGTCACTGGAGGCATGCGTTTTTTCAAATTTTCATCAAAGTGAGACTATTTTGCGGCAAACAAATGTAAAATTCATTTTCAGTGGATAATTTTACATAAATTACTGGAAACTTATTTTTCTAATTTAGTTACCCTTTAGGACCTGTCCAAAGGTACTCTCCTATATGTTGTGTACAAATTTTTGTTAATGTCCATTTCCTCAAAAAGATATCCATCCTTCTACTTGTGCATTTCATAATCCATTAGAAACACATTTTTACACACATACCTTTAAGAAAAAAAAAACATATAAAGAGCACTTTATGGAATCATACAGCACACAACATAGGAGAGAACACTTCGCATGTGGTGTCACAAAATTGAAATTTCAAAAGATCATAACTTTCTTATCCTTTGATGGATTTTCATCAAACCTTAACTTATGTTTCTTTAATTTTTCTGCTTATATTGAAACCAACTTAACTTCAGGGGAAACTATCACTTTAAATAACAGCAAAAGCTTGATACATTTTTGGGTCTGTAAACACAATGGTGCACTAAGCTTGTTTGGGTCAAATGCAGACACAATTTCAATTCTGTGACAAAATTATAATCCTCTAATGCCAAAAAACTACCTGTAGACAACATACTCTAGCCCTTTTTAACAAACAAACTTAGAAAATATAATGCAGAGCATGGTTCAATGCTATGATAAAGTATAGAATGAAGGAACATCACATGATCTAAACCCAAACCGTGGAATTGCCCGTATATATGTACACTAAGCCTGAGTCGGATCGGTGGGTGAACCAGGGCCCGACGGCTTCGCTTGGCCTTGGTTTGATTTTTTTTTCCAATGGACCCAATACAATACATAAGAAATCTACAAGTTTAACAAAAGTCCAATTAAAAGATCTCATTTGTACATATGCACTCTAAATGCATATACCCATATCGCTGAAGAGCTTCTTCACAGATTCACTCAGCGAGCACAATATACTCTAGCGCAAATAACAGCATGCATTTCACGGGATTATCTTTCAATGACTAATCTTCCATAGGTTTGCACAATATAGTTTAAAATGAAATGAATTGTCTGTGATATTTCAAATTTGACCCCGCAGGGTCTGCCACGTGCAATGTTCTTATCCAATCGGTATCCAGACAGAGGTTATGTTGGCTGTGGTTGGCGTATTTCTCCGCAAATGTCAGCTTCTTATTGCCAAACGTTATCAGGACTTGTGAGTGTTTTCTCATTACTTGCATTGGAAAAAGCAACTTGCGGTTTATTTCTATAGTAATTTATTTCCAAACATGGCACTCAAGTCTTGCTAACTAACAAGCAATCTAGCAGCACACAAACATATACAACAAAGAGGAGTTCAGTAGATGTTATTGGTTTGGTTTGTTTATGCTTCATCATGCTTTTTGCCATATTAATTTCGACACTATTAATCACAAACTTTGAAACGCAATGTGACATCATTTTTCTGTGATAGGCTGCCGGCAGAGTTTTGTATAACGATTACCGTTAAATGTATTTTCTTTCTTTTGTCTATGTTTGCAGCCGTTAGGTGAGCGGCTTGCCATACCTCCCTCACCCCACAGGCAACAGGCGAATGGCAGCGTTCACTTTACATCTCGTTAACATGAAAAGCTGATTAAGTCAGATGGGGCTGGATTAAAAAACTGATGTGATTCAGGCTTAATATGTAACAGATTCCTACCAAAAAATGAAAAAATGTTTCAATATATGCAAATGAAAATGTATATGACACAATCGTGTACTGCAAATCCATGCAAGTTTTGCTTACAAATAATATACAGCTATACATATGGGTACAGTACATTGATTTCAACATAGCTTTGCTGAACCCTGAATCTATGAAGTGTTGAAGGCCTGATGTTCAAAAGCTACAGGTAGAGAGAGATAAATCCTCAACTGCCCCATAGAAAAACACACCTTAACCTTTCAAACAAGTTTTAAAATGTTACAACATAATGTCAACCTACATGAATGCTTCCAAAAATGTAGACTTACACTATACTTCAACTGTTTTAATCACTGTCTGTATCAAAGACTGTCTGTAATGCTAACCAGCTAGTTGAAATGGGGATTAACAAGGAAATTTCTCCTACATTACATTCTTTTTTCACTTAATTACATTATACTTCTTCACTACTGTTCATAACATACAATATAACAATGCCACAGAACCAGGAACACAACAAATATTTTTCAGGTTCCTTTATAACATAAACGTTCGTTTGGCAAAAATGTTTATCTAAGAATTAACTTTTCTTTCACGATGTAAATTAAGATTAAGAAAAACAAACATTGATTTAATCTATTTTACAGCACTAAGGGGAATAAGTTCAAATAATGCTATTTGGGTATTTTTTTGCAATATCTACATACTATGTGTGTTGCATATCACTCGAAGTGCAGCCATTGTACGGCCATAAACTGTACAGCTACATGTATACTGGTATTACATGCTTTTGCAGTCCATCATACACATGAGAAAGAAAGGGGATGGAATGAGAGAGGGGAGACAGAGAGAGAAGGGAGAGAGAGAGGGAGAGGGAGAGAGAGAGAGAGAGAGAGAGAGAGAGAGAGAGAGAGAGAGAGGGAGAGAGAGAGAGAGAGCCTCTAGCTTCAATTATAGAACTGCAAACCCAACCACTAGTTTTGTATGCCTGTGAAGGCTCCTGCTAGTGACTAGGCTGCATGGCCAATTTGATGATTAATGATTAACTTCTTTCGACTAAGTTATGAAATAAAATTGAGTACACAGGACAGACCAAAATACAAAGTTCATGTCTAAGTATTTTTGTGTTTATTTACAAATAGAAATAAAAGGAAAGGTCGTTGGATAGAGTTTCATTTGTGAGAAAAAAGCTGCTGCAAATTGGCAATGTCTCTCCTAGAGGTCTTTGAGTTTGAATAAAAAACACAGACTTGTTATCATTCAGGCTCCATACCATTATGCATCAGCGGATTCACTGCTGCCTAACCCTTGTGCACAGCACTAGCAGAGCCCAGTACAATACCATAGGCAGCATGCATGCACCATAGCACACAGCATAGAACGCATTCTATAGATTTAGCACACACAGAACGGGCACCTCTCTCTCTTTCTCTCTCTCCCTCTCTCTCTCACATATACACACACACACACACACACACACACACACACATACACACACACATGCAGATACACACACACCCATACACACTGTTATTAGCACAGGCAAGTGTGTGCACAGGCAGTGCATGTAGAATGAGTAATGGCTTATTTATGAGGCCACAACTCATTTGCATGCAAAAGTAGTTCCAGTCTGAAGGGGCCCCATAGGAGAATACAGGCGCTAGTGCTGTGTGTGCGCTTCCACTGCTCGGCAAATAACACACATACAGAATATCCATGCACGTACTGTAAGCATAACCCAACACTACACAAATGATTCCTTCCTGTAAACAAATATAGGAAAAAGTATGATTCCTAAACCATATGTATACTAAGAGGACAACAAAGTAGCAAAAATTGTGAAAGACAACAGCAATTTGGGCTGAGAAATGTTGATGAAAGACAGGGAAAGTTTTATTTATGAATTGCATGTGATCCCTTTGACCCCTTGTATTTCCCATGCATGACACACTTCCAAGAGGTCAAGAATAGCTGGGGATCAAATAGCAACAAAGGATGGCTCCTCCAGCTCCTGCAAGCACTCTCTCCCTTCACAGATTACACCAAATAGGCGTGTTTACCAGACAAAAAAACATCATCATCATGTTATGAAAGAACTCTTCCCACATCTGTGCTGGACAGCTCCACAGCACGCAGGCCCTGCTTTTCTCTCAACTTCAGCCTCTCACGCACGCCAGCGTGATCGATTTTCTTAGGTGATCCCTAATGTCATTTTTCCACCAGGCAGAGTCCATGCATTAGAGTTCCTTCAGGGATTTCTCCATGAAAAAGTTTGGCACCTTGACTGAAACTGAATTGTGGGTGGCATCAAAATTATCATGAGCATTGTTGATTATGATCTTTGGTACCCTCCTGGAGAATTTATGAATGAAAATTTGGGAGTTTTGTTTCTACAACACAGCTAATGTCCTATAGTAACATGTGTTAAATTTAACACTCCAGTTAACAATCATTAGATAACAATCAAATTATGATCCACATTTTACATTCCAGAAAAGAACATTTCTCGCAGTTACATGTGAACCAACTACCATCCTTCACAACTTCACATTATCTCCATAACCTAAAATTTTCCTTCTTTTGAAGACCAATTCAGGGATAAACTCAACAAAATTATACCTATACCAAGTGGTGGCACAAATGTATACTCTCTACAAAACTTTTTTAGTGTGTGAATCTGGCAAAACTTGGTGGGTCTGTTTCTATCAGTGCATTTGTTACACTGGTGGTATTATCAATAAGAAAAAAAGGGTTAAAAACAAGGGAATACTTATATCCATGCACAGCAGAGCATAGTGAACGGGTGTACAGTGCATGTGTGTGAATACACAAAATTATACCATACACTCCACACAGCAGTCTGAACAATGGAGAGAAGAGTGTGTACAACAACCATTGCTTTTGCAGGCCACTCCTTACTGTGCAAAAGCTAGCTTGGACTGATCTATGCAACTTCATGGTATATTCTGTTATATTTCATTAAGCACATAAATTAAAAAAAAGCTCTATAATTTGGAGTAAAGATCGTTTTCATGAATGGTGTAAGGTTATGACTTCAACACCGCACAATGTAAGAATGAACCAACCATGTGCTCCTCACAAGCCATTTTTTTTTCTTTTCAAATGTTACATAAAAGGCATAGATCAATATCAGCCAGAAAACACATCTGAAAGAACATTGCAGTGTCATTTCTTTACTTCACATGTTTCGAGTAAAGATCTACATACAGGTTTCCAGTTACTATCTTTTAAAGTGTATCTTCAGCCAAACTTACCCTTTTAAATTAGAATGAAAAACAGTAACACAGCCTTCTCAACTCTCAGCCTTCTCTTTGGCACACAAAGAAATTGAATCTGCATTATGATTATCTCGAGATGAGATGCAGCTAACGACCGACAGAGAAGGTCTAATGATTTTCAATCTGGTGATTAACTAGTAATGGGAACCCAAATCAACTAGATTTGAATGTAAGCATAAATGGGGGTTTGCAAACGCGTTTCAAAAGGACAACATGTGGACAAGCATGTGGATGTTGATTTGTACTGTTTTCTTAACTGAATGAATTCTGAGGATGCATAGACATTTGTACAATAAATATTTTAGAAGTATCCATGCCAGTCAGGTATTGGCAAAATTTATGTTTTAAGTCACTATACAAAAAACAAACAAATACAAAACCATGGTGACAAAAGGTATGTTCAACATCAGAAAAGACAAACATACAAATGTTGATGAATGTGCATGTACACATTTGGTCATGTTCTGTTTGTATGCTACATGTACATTCATGAAAGTCATTTAGTGCAAAGAGTGAGAGTGTGGTATTTTCTTCACAGCACCCTTTTCTCTCTCGCTCTCTCTCTCTCTCTCTGGCTTCCGCAATTGAACAGACGCATTGTGTGAGCAAAGAGGGATGACTGACTGACTGAATAGATGAATGGAAGAGTCATCAAGATATTAGGTACACAGAGATTTACCCCCCCCCCCCCCTTCACTTGTGTAGTATGCTCACTCGTCCTCCTGCCTGCCTCCCATGCAGAAACAGGCCTTTGTTATGACATGTGACCACATGGCTCAAATGACAGGTCAATGGCCTTGGTCATGTGACCGTGGGGATTACTGGGCTAATAATAGGTGACCTTAAATGAAAGTACAAACATTGCTGGCTCACAAAGCTGATACTGGAATGTAGTTTACTTTGGTTCTCTCACTTGACTTCACTACAGCCTTTCCTTGCAGACAGGATATGCTTTTGAATTATGTTGTGCTGTTATTTTTTGTTTGGAATGCTATTCTGTAAGGAAAGATCTTCTGTCCAATATATTTACATATACTGTAGTTTATAAATGTTTTTCTCCAAGTACGATGAGCCATGTAACAAACTAGTGATTTTATATACCCTCATTTCTTGTGGGTTTTTTTCTTTTTGGAAGTGGAAGGGGTCAGAGAGAAGATGGTTTGACATTTCAAAGCCAATCAGTTTTCCTAATTCATCAGGCTATGTCCTACCCTGACGAGTTTATCCCTGACGAGTTTATTTATGAATTTAGTAATACCCAGCCTTTCACGCATGACAACTAAAATAAGCTGTTGCATCCTATTCATCTGTCACATTACAAATTTCAACTGTGAAATTTAGTACTTTCTGTACTCTCCTCTCCGAGCCACATGACCATACCATCTCAACCTGCTCTTTCTCATCACCTGTCCTATCCTCACCAGGCCCATTGACTGGAGGTCTTCATTACTCTTTCTCTCACATAATGATAATTTTTCAAGGTAGTGTGCCCCTTTAAAAAATACAGTTGTGAAACTGCATGGATTTGAAGTATACTCTGACAATAATGTGAAAGAAAACCCAGTTGTAGCTTTACCAACAGTTTCAGGAGAAGTTAAACGCTAACCTTGTTTTTGTTTGAATGCTCCCCCCCCCCCCCCCTCATCATTTCGTAGTGATGATAGTCTACAATGTAGGCTGTATTCTAATTGCACAGCACCGAGAGAGAATCCACTCAACAACAAAATGTGCAATCTCGTCTCGTATTTTGTGAGCTAAAAGAATACAATGCCTCATCCCGCTCGTGGTGGAAAACAATTCTGGTTTAAGTCAGTTTATCATGGGAGTATTAATGCAGTATTTTATCTCTTTCTGTGATCACATTTGGTATTTTTTTGACCTGTTAAAGGGATACACTATACTTAATCTCAAATGAGATGCATTACTCTGTATAAATCATTCAATATGACTTGATCGTTTTAATTTCTCTTATCCTGACCCTACCTTCTCAATTGATTATGAATAAGGAGCTTGTTTTGCTTTCCTTCTTTTGGCGCTATGAACAAATGAAACCAGTGCAGACCCACTCACTGAAAATAAATAAAATCCCACTTACCGTTCAAAGAAGTAGTTCATGCCAACCAACAAGATGCTTAGAGTGATTTTATCCCTTTATCTTCTTGAAAAGATATCCCTCAATAATGCATCTTACTGGTAAAGGCAGTTTTTCTACTCGATGGTGGCATGTACTAGAGAACGTTTCTAAGATGTCTCCATAAAATGTGACCTCAGCCGCTCTAATGATGAGCCCGACCCCGCAAATATATTATATGGTGGACACTAGGGATGAGCACATACGAACGACGTTCTTTGATCCAATCATGACTACTACCTAATGAAAAAAATCAACATGTCGAGGTGCTCTTCTAGAGACTGAACACAGCAATTCAAATTATGCAACACCCTACAGATGGAAGACATAAGAAGTTGGTCTGTGAAATTAGGCACAATTCTGGTTTCCATCTCCATATGTAAACGTACAGTTACATCATGGTTGTTACTTGTTACATAATTTGAGCAGATATGGATGTAATTGTTGCAAGACGTTGATCAATACAATCTACCGTAGAACATGAACCTTCTAGTAAGGCAAAAACAGTGTGTGAACATCAAGTTTTTAAAAAACAGAAGCAAATAAAATTGGCAAACCTTCTAAAGTTCAGACAATTTAGGGACAGCTGCAATTTACTACACAGTGATAATCATGTTACAATAATTGTCACTGTACACAATATATGTACATGTATGTGTATTTCTATAAATTTCCCCAAATGTCTACTAAACTCATGTGTACTGAATGTTGCAAACTGTCAATGAACATGCACATGTACATGTACACATGGTATCTCACAAAGGGTTGGCATAATTGTGATTAATATCATCTCATGTTTTTTAAATAGTGTTTTAGTCCCCTTCCACAGACTTACATGAATGTGTTGGGGGAAAATTGTCCTGCATATTCATTCTGACACGTGAAGGTGCTTAAATTCAACATGTAACTTAACCTTGTTGATTCATTTTCTTTAACCATCACCCTATTTTTTCATACATGTACAGTAAGTTTGATAATACATTAGAGTATTCTCTGTTATAACAGAAATCATCATAGTTCCCTAACCTTTTGTCACATGAAATATAGTTCCTGAGGGAAGTAAACTGTCTTTTTATCAGTAGTATAGTAACATGGTTTAACTTGTAATTTAAGCTAAGGTGCTTTACTTTTCTTATTAAAAAATCAGTGATTCAAATTTCTGCATTCCTATGGAGGAAATAATTATTTTCAACAGTGTATGTGCATGCGCATTACTCTGTTATAGTCCTAACAAATGTGGATTAAAAATGCACTGAAGTCCATGAATTTTGTAAATTTCAAAATAGAGTAGATTACCGTGCTGCCTTTACGTGGCGTAAGGCAAAAATCAAGCCTTTCAAACCAGTGAGTAACCGATGAAACAACACAATACAACAGAAATCTCATGCATAACAAAAGACTCATAAATAGATCTTTATGTTTTTAGGTTCTTGAAATGTATTCTTACCACTCCTGGTGTTTTTTCTGTTCTCTCTTTGTGAGATAGGAACTAACAGCGTGTGATTTGGTTCATAGTTTGGTCGATGGCTACTAACGTTTACGTGCAATGTACATTTGCATGAATGATGAATGCTGCAAGCATATCGTACACAGTACAGTGAAGAACATGCTAGCCAACAAACGTAACTTACTTGTTACGATTTCGTGTTAATGCCCTAAACATTCATTGAGACCATGCCAGCGGCGCGTGCAGTACCTCTTTATGTACACAAACTCGCAAATACATACATGTACACCATGGAAGCTGCTGCGGCAGTTTTGCGCTAGAATCCCAACCCCAACGTCAAACGTTGGATTGCAAAATTCAAATTCACATCTACGCCTACGCATATCGCCGCGGAGCCGTTTAGCAGATTCATGCAGTGAATTCATGATTCTCTAGCATACTAACGGAGCGCTCTGAACAGCAAGTATTTGAGAAGGGAATCGCGTTCCAGAGGTTTGAGTTAGAATTAGAGTTTGAGGTAGAGTACAGAAAAATAAATTGTCTGTGATAATTTGAGTTGGAAACCACCATTTGCCATGTGCCGCAATCCTCTAATCGGTAAATAGAAAACCTTCCGCCTCCCCTGCCCCAGTAGTAACGGGCGAGTGGCAAGGTAGCACTCGATCTATTTCCATATATATATATATATATTTTTTATTAATTGCGGCCACTAAGTCAGAATGCGGCTAATGTGCAGATGCAGCTAATATGACGGTCAGTATGGTAAGTCAAAAAAAAATCCTTTAAAGGGCATATACTGTACTGGGAAGACAAAAATGCCTTCAAAAGGTGATAGTGAGCAATCTTCTTGCCAATGGTCTTAAATCCATGTATTGTCAATTTTAGAAACTTGCTGAAAGTTATTTGCCCTCACTTGATCCACATTTGGAGTAATTAGTGATTAAATCACAAATCCTCAACATGTTTAGCCTGAACATTTTGAGGATTTCACTAATAATCATTAATTACTCAAAATGTGGATCAAACCAGGGAAAATAACTTACCTACAGGCTATGAAAAACTCACATGCAAGTATTTAACAAAGCACTAAAAGCAATGTATTGACAAAAATGTACAGATGAAGAAATAAATACACACTACATCATTCAATCAATGACATTCACAAAGCTGCAAAGTCAAAGTTGTTTTTAGCTTTTCTCAGTAATGGTGTATCTAATCTTTAGGCTCCTTCAAAGAATCAAAGAGCCACATAGCAAAGTAAGCCACTTGACAATGAATACACAGGTACTGTAACTGTAACACTCACTGTACTTTGACAGGGTCAAAGAGGAAAGCCGAGACGTTCAGGGATTAGCCACCACAAATCAATACAACAATGCACTGTGGACTTTATGTGCATCCTCATGTATGCACATGTACATGTACCTAATTGACCACAGGCAATGCAAGAACTTCGTGTCAACAAGCATACCAGAATACCACCAATCCAAATACAAAATGGGTGGGTAAGGAGGGGGGTGGGGGGAGTAAAACATAATCAGGTGCTCTTATTTGTTTATGTGTACTTGCTCTAAAATCAATTTTGAAGTATAAGAGTATTTACATTACATGCAGATAGGGTCATGTAACAAAGGTACAGTATCACTAAGCAAAAAAATGATGACAGACAAGAACAACAAAATCAATTCCCCAACACTTAGCATGTAGCAGAGGTCATTAAAACCATTTGAGCATGGTAGATTGGCTCAGCAGGTGTCCTATAAATAGCACAGCAAGCCAAACTGGGGCTTTCCCTGTGCCAGGTGACTCATACCCCACCGGAGTAAGCCACATATGTAAATGAGATTTTGATTCAATGACATTATCTATCATGTGATCGGCTGTGGATTGACGTCATAGGAGCATGTCTTCCAGCCCGATTGACATAGGATATTACTGAGACACATCGGCTCTGGGGATTGACTTAGCGAGAAGACGGCAGGGGAGAAGGTCAATGACATGATTCAAGTATGGTAGCAAGGATTTCCACGCCATTTGATCCGATCACGAGTGGGTGGAATGTAAACATTGAAAGTCACGCTGGCCCTTTAGAGAGCGCTCCTTGGCGAGCAATGGATGATTAATTAATAGCCCTTGTAAGCACAATTTAATAGCCACCTGTCAGTTTCACTTCAATTTGATGAAAGATGAGTCCATGTTCTGTGACATTTCTCAAGACACCATCCTGAAAAAAAACCCATCTGCCTTGTATCATATGTTTCTACATGTATGTATTGACATTAAACTGATACAAGTAGACTGCTTGAATCATCTTCTACATTTTCTCCCTCCCTGTGCACATGTGCTACATGTTTTCTCTGTCGCACTCGATGTTCATCCAGTCCATTTCAAGGAGATACGTGCATATAATTTAAAGAAACATGCACAAAAGTGAAATACAAGAAGGGGGGGGGGGGGGAGGGGTAAGTGTCCTAAACTTCCATTTTACTTTGCCTGATCATACTTGACATGCTGTGCATTTTTTTCTTGTAGTTTCATGTTGATAGTAAGATCTTTTATTTGATGTCATAGCCCAAATTTCAAATTTGTCCGGTGCTGAAGCGGAAGAACACATCAGATATTCTTCATCTCCATGTAGTCATGTACCTGTACATGTCAAATAAAATCTACTGCATTTCAATATTTTGTGGCATTCCTTTTTTTTCTTTCTCTCTTTTTTTTTTGTTTTGTAGTCCATGGGCCAGAAACCGAAAAAGTCCCTCCTCCCCTCCTTAGCCACAATTTTAAACCATGTTTTAGTGTTCGCAAGACCCTTATCTGTCAGAATCTGCCTGTTTGCCATTACACTAGTGCTGGGTTTGGCCACCAGGGCTGTTACTATGGTTATGTGTCAATGAAATTATGGAATTTTAGGAAGTTGAGAAATTGCCATGTATTTCTTAAATGGTAATAAATCAAAAAAATTAGTGTCTTAGTATATATTTCACAAGTTGCTCAGCTAATTTAGATGCAGCACCGAGACTAATCCCAGTTTCTAAAAGAATGAATATCAAGATGTCAGAATGATAGCAATGAAGACTGAGGTCTGTTTAAGTGTTAACAGCCATGCATAATAGCACCATTGCTATGACAATACCTTGCTGTAAAAAATATTGAAATTACAGAAATATTAGAAATTACTACATATTTCTCAAATAGGTAAAATAAAACCACAAAATTAATGTCTAGGTATACATGTAAATTTGTTCAGGTGCCAAGTTGATTCTGATGGGAGTCTAAATGATGCAAAGTCATAAAGATGCCTAAAAATGGTTATTGCCATGGAAACACCATGTATACCTAGACACTAATTTTGTGTTTTTATGTTACCATATATGAGAAATAAATAGCAATTTCTTTTCGATCTGTAATACCAATTTGGTCCTGTGGTGTTGTCATAGCAATAGTGCATTTATATATGACTGTTAACACTTTAAAACATACCTCAATATTGACTGTTAGCATTCTGATGTCTTAATATTCATACTTTTAGAAACTGGGATAAGGTTTTGTGTTTGTATTTAAATTACTAAACAAAAATTGGCTTTTACTGTATCATTTCCATGGCAATGACAATTTGGGGGGCATAATCATTAGATCTGATCAGAGTCAACTGGGCAACTTGTAAAATGTATAGCCCCTTTTTTTGTATTCTTACTTTAACATATTTGAGAGAAGGATGACAATTTTTGAAATTCCAATATTGACATTCACAAAAATCACTGGTACATGTATTGGTTATTTTGTAGCAATTTGTGGACAATTTAAAACATGCTTACATGGACACAAACACACAAAGAAAATATTAAAAATATTTACTGTTTATTTCGACAGTTAAACAGAGTGCTTTTTTTACCGGATATTTAGTTATTTGTTTACAGAATTGCCTCAAGCACTTGAACTGAAAAAAGTCAAACTGGAGAATAAAAATACTAATGAACACATTTGCAATTTTTCACACTTGTTTGTACATAGTTGTGAGAAATATTCACTAAAATACTGTCTCCCACACAATGAAGTGGGAAAGAAAATTGGTAACTTATTTATTCATAGTGCAGGGCTGAAAACAGATTAGAGAACTTCAATTGATGACATAATGGCTTCAGTACAAAAACTCTTCCCTTCCCTTTCCTCTCTTTTTATTGAAAATACTAATACAAGAGACAGTTTTAGATTAAAAATAGTTGAATTTTAGATATTTCACTCTATAGAAGTAGCACAAGGTGTGCATGCAAGAATAAATGATAAACTGTACATGTACAAATGCATGACCAAGTTCAATATTTTTCTTACTTGATCATCTAGAATAGGGTCAGATAAATAGTGTTGGTCCTTTTTTCCACAATATGTGCATGACACTGATATTTCCCAGACAATACTCGAGATTTCAACTGGAAAATTGTCAACCATGATTTCAACTTATTTTCCATGAAACCTCTGCCACTTATCAATGCATTCTGTAAATCCTGAAGAGTTTTTTCACGGGTCACTCTACTAGTGCTGCAGGATATTTCGATAACATTGAGTTAAAGCGAAGTAAAAAAAAAACCTGAATAGCCGTTATTGAGTTCATGAGCAAGGCCATGTTGCATATACATGCAGGTTTTCAATCATTGTAACGTTCCATCAATGGTAACGTCCATGGCAACAGGTACAATAATGAGAGCTAATTGGCTGTTGCCATGGAAGTTACCTCAGCTGGGAAGGTACAATAATTGAAAATCTATACAGCCCAAGTCCATTTGTCATGAAGGCATGATAAGACTTAAAATATTGTCGATATTCACATTTCAGACATTTAATTTTGACATTGATATGGTAAAAGGCAAGGGAAAGCATTTTTAAATAAACAAACCTAACAGCACAAAGTGCATCATGGCAGAAACGAATATGCAGGCTTGGTCACAGGCTCAAATAAGGCTGTAGATCAACCCATATTGGCGTGAAGCATGGTAGGCACATGTGTGATGCATTGTTTGTACTTGTTTTCCATTATTTCTGCTCATTAGGGGCGTCTTTATTAATCAGATGTGGAGAAATAGCTAGCTAGTTCTGATCGGTATAGCCTAGCTAGATCACTAAACAGCTAGCTATTTGCGTCTTTATTAGCCAGATCAGGCAAATTAGCTACAGCTATTTGGTTGAGAAAATTTCCCAAGAAATCTTGGGATATATGGCCAAATAGCGAGCTGGCTCGCGAACGAGCTTGAGCTCGTTGGGAACGTCTCCATTAGCCTGAAAATTTCTCAATCCCAGCATGCATCAGCGCATACTGAGGCATTGTTTAAGTTAGATTTTTATACGTGCATAAATGAGAGCTCACAACCGAAGCCATTCCATCGCACACTGCGCGCATGTGCGAACATCAGGATAATTTATGCATCCCGAGTTTCCAGCTTATATCCCTATTTTCGAGCTAATGAAGATGCGATTGAAGCTTCAGGCTAGTTTCCTAAATCAGCAAACTAGCTCCCTATTTCGTCTGATCAGGCTAATGAAGACGCACCTATTGTTGACAATTGTTGTACTGATCCCAGAAAGATTTCCTCATTACTTGCCATGTAACAGTAAGTTTGAGGCTAAAAAAAAAAAATCAAATTATTTCTTGAAGGGCACAATCCCTTCTAAATTGTGTACATTTGAAAGCTCAACCAGGAATAGAAGACAATCAGCGTTATGACAGTAAGCACTAGTTATTTGAACTGATTTATTCGCCACATGGTATATTCCGATATAGCGTACAGAGAAATGAATTGTCTGTGATATTTTTAGTTGAACTCCGCGGTCTGCCACGTGCAGTGTTCTTTTCCAATCGATACACAGAAAACTTAATTTTTGACAGGATTCATCACAAACCCTGAAATGCAATGTCACATCATTTTTCCATGATAGGCTGCCAGCAGAGACATATGACCATTGAATGTATTTTCTTTCTCGTGTCTTTGTTTGTGGCAGTTAAGCGAGCAGTATACTCTCGTATAGGGTCTGGGGCTACCATTTTTTGTACGGCACTGTGTAGCCTACCGTAAAATGACAGGCTGAAATTTGACATCAGCGCCAATTCGAATTTTAGGGCTGAGGCTATCCCATGACACTCTGTTACAATGTAGATGGGAACTAAGGCCTTAGACTAGAAGTAAAGGTATAGTGGATGCTTGGGAAAAGTTTATGACAGAAGAACCTGCACTGGCCTTCATATTTTGAACGATCATAATTCTGGCACATATAGGGTCTAATGAACATTTGAAGCATGCACTGTAAATTACTGCAACAAGTATTCAAGTTTTGAACGTTATTTTTTTAATTGTCGCACATCAGTGACAATGTGGACCAACATTCAAATCACATTCATGGCCAACAGGGTTCTTGCTAATTTATTTTATAGCAGGTAACTCATCATTCACAGGCGGATATTTCCCAAAAAGCAGCGGGGTTCAGGGACAGCGCCCCTTTTTGCAAAAATGGTAAGGTAAAACCTTATATTCTAGATAACCTTCACGTACGAGGCAATTACTTATTTTAAATAAAGAACAAGGCAACAAACAAGTTAAAAATGCCAGCTCATATGACCTTGGTGCTCAGATTTAATGTTCATGTACAAGGCAATTACTCTTTTTTTTTTTTTTTTATATAGAAGCGGGATTCATGTCTGACGGGTAAGAAACGAACCCCCGACCATCGTTTTGACCATTATACAGAACTAAATAGCAGCAGGATTCATGTCTGACGGGTGAAAAACGAATCCCCGACCATCGTTTTGACCATTAAACGGAACTAAATAGCGGGATTCGTGTCTGACGGGTAAGAAACTAAACCCCGACCATCGTTTTGACCATTATACGGAACTAAATAGCAGCGGGATTGATGTCTGATGGGTAAAAAACAAAGTGCTTAGAATTATAAATAATTGTTAGCACTTTTTATGGGTAAAAAACAAAGTGCTAACAATTATTTTTAATTGTTAGCACTTAGTTTTTTACCCGTCAGACATGAATCCCACTAAAATTTAGTTCCGTATAATGGTCATAACAATGGGCGGGGATTTGTTTTTTACCCGTCAGACATGAATCCCGCTACTATTTAGTTCTATATAATGGTCAAAATGATGGTCGTGTGTTCGTTTCTTACCCGTAAGACATGAATCCCGCTACTATTCAGTTCCATAAAATGGTCAAAATAAACATCTGGGATTATTTGCTTACCCGTTAGACATGAATCCCGCTAATATTCAGTTCCGTATAATGGTCAAAACGAACATCTGGGATTATTTTCTTACCCGTCAGACATTAATCCCGGTAATGATACATGTAGTTCCCTATAATGGTCAAATGAATTTTTTTTTTTTTTTTTTTTTATGAGGCCACAGCCGGTTACGATCGGCATTACAGCTGGAAAAAATAACCTTTTACCGGCTATTAACAAGAACCCTGGGCCAATAAGTACAACCACAGCCTTAGCACATGCCTCAAAATATTTTTGGAAGGAACCACTATCCTCATGAATGCAGCCTCATGTTGTTCTTCATTGATGACAGCTTTGTGTTTCTTTAAAACTGAAAATGGCAACATGATTTCACATAAGAAACAAAAGAAAACATTCGCAACTTACCGGTAAACTTGGGGGTCTATTCATTCCAGCCTCTTGCGACGACGATTTGTTCGACGCAGATGAAGTCGAGTTTTGCGTGGTTGTGGTTTGTTGGTTGTTGCTCCTATTATTAGGAAATGTCCGTTGCTGCTGCTGCTGTGAGCCAGCAGTCTGATTCTGATTTTGGTTTTGCTGGGGCTGGGGCTGAGGCTGAGGCTGGGACTGGGACTGGGACTGGGACTGAAGCTGCTGTTGTTGTACAGGGGCTGTTTGTTGTGCCTCTACTGGGCCAGCCTGTGAAAGGGGTGGTTGACTTGCCTGGGAAGCTTGTTGAGCTTGCTGAGCCTGATGGGCTTGCTGCGTGCCATGCGGTGATGCCTGCTGTTGCTGCTGAGGATGGGGCGAGTGGCCCATGCTTTGATGCTGTTAAAAAAATAAATTGAGAATTATTTTTTTTTAAAGACCACCATACTCCCTCTCTGGTAAAGTGACTTGTCTTTCACTTCTTTATAGGAACTAAAACTTGAAATTACCCATTTCTTAAAGAAACACTTGAGTTAAGAAAGATAGGTTAAATAATACATTTACAATTTATAAATATTCCAATTAAACTTGTTTGAAGAGTAGTCTTCCTTTTCTCACATAAACAGTCCATGTGTCATACATTACTTGTATGACTATCAATCACCATTATTGTACATCCGTCCAAAACTTTTCTTGCTTTAAACAAAATGTATGCTTATGTTCCATTTTCAACAGACAACAGTGGTAGTTTTATTTTCATACACTTATGCATTTTTACCTGAAACTTTGTGATGATAGGCAATGCTACCACTTAAAAAAAATTACCTTTTGAACGGTTGTAGCAATCTCCACTGTTCACTGATTTGCAGAATGAAATGAGTGCATGGACTCCCCCCCCCCCCCCCCCCCCCCCCCACCATCACCAGAATTATTTGTGGACTTTGCATAACATCCTAATTTTGTTTCCAATCTTCAGACCAAACCAACAACAAAAACAATCACTGCCCTTAAATTACCTGTGGGTTCCACATTTGAGACTGCTGTGACTGTCCCTGGTGTTGCAAGGACTGGGAGGGAGGTCCCCCAGCACTGTTGCTGCCACCACCACCACCACCTCCCTGGGGCATGTAGCCCGAAGGCGGGCCATAGTTCATGCCCTGGGACTGGCTTGTTGGGCCATAGTGAGGGGACATCTTCATGAGCAAAGATCAAAGATGGAATGGAAATACCATAAGGGGCAGGCCAGCCCTAGGGAACAGGAGACTAGTTTATAGAGCATTCACATTTCTATTCGGTAAGAATGTTAAAAGCAAACTTTTCTGATATCCAACATTCTCAAGGGTCAGACACACGACTCGACAACTGCTATTGCCTAATTGCCCATCGAAAATTATCCCAAAATAACCAAATGCAAAAGTATTGAAGGAACTTTGCTTGATCGCTTTCAAATCCAGACACAAGCTTGCTCTAGTTAGACCACAATTTTTTAACAAATGAAACATGACATACAACATGGAAAGGTTGCATCATATAATCATGTTCATCCTCCTTGATGTGCCATGCATGTATTCAAGAGATTCCACAGGGTTTGAATGCGTCCTCCTGGCTGAGGGCAGGCAAACTTCAACCCACACTGAACAAGGTCTATGAAATCACACAATATGCACAATTCAAACTCACAATAACACTTACAAAGATAAACCCATTCAAAAATTTACAGTTAAAGAGAAATAGAAAAGCATAAGTAATCATAATTAGCAAAGTACAACACAGCACATTTCTGCTCAGGTGATATTAGAGCAGACTGTGGGTAAAGGTGGTATTTTGAAAGAAACTTAGGTTCAAAACTGTCTTAGCCAAGTTACAGTGTAGTTGGTATTCAGAAAACTGACTTAAGTCCAAAATTGCTCCCCCATGCTTTTAGCACAGAAATTGAAGCGTGCATTCACAATAACTGGCGCAGAGCACACTAGCGATCTTATGGTGAAAGTTAAAATAGTTTGGTATTCTAAAAAACGGCTGAAATCAAAATATGAGAAAAAAGTAAGCACCAGGCACTGCCTTACTTGTTGAGGGTACTGGCCAGGGCTTCCACCTGGTCCACCTCCACCAGGGGCATTGTATGAGCGGTTGCCATACATGGGGTTGGGGTACATCTGGGGCGACATGCCTGGGTACTGCCGCCCACCAAACTGGTTCTGGTAGGACCCGGGCGGGCCACCAGGGAAGGGCCTCTTCGGCATGGGGCTCTGACCATCCGGCATCATCCCAATCTAGGAGTAATCACAATTATATAATGTAAATGAGCAATAATTGTGTTCAGTCTACTTGTACAAAATTTTACATATTAATAAATAAACACACGTATGGCTTTGCTCGCTCGCTATCATGTCAATATCAGGTCTCTGGGACCTTGATTTGTTCTGTTTTATCGACTAGAATCCGATCGCACTATTGTCGCAGTGTACGTACGCGTACTCGAACTTGTGCGTGGCGCAGCATGACGCGGCATGGCGTAATAGTCGTCCGCGTGCAGCACCATACTGATGAAGGGGTATCCCCTGGGCATATTCAATGATCGTTCAATAAGTGCAAAGCTTACATTATGGTACAAAATGACTGACCATGCATCTTTCTTTTCTTACAATACAGAAACAAATCATTGAACATCCTGATTCAAATACTACGGAAAACATTACCCATCACATTCCGTACGGCATTTATACTCCACATAATTGATACAACTAAAGTACATGTATATAATCATGTTCTAATTGCGAATGCATTTGTTGACTGAGCACACAATTATGTACCATGATGTTATACCAGGATACTGAATATTGATGTTTTCTCAGATCTTGATCTTGATCAATATATTAGGTATTTGTGTCACAATCTGAATTCAGTATACTACATGTATAAGTATGAGTTTATGTGTTTCATTGATCTCCATATTATGGTATCACATTGTTAAGCAGTGCATATTATACAACTAACTTATGTGCTGCTATGACCTGGTACAATAAATCTATTAATGAGGTGGGGCGAAGTGACTATAACCCAAGGTTTTAGCCGAGGGTAATGGTAATTTCTACCCACCCCTGCCCCCTACGAGGTAATAGATTTACCCATTCATAGCAGCACATTGATTAGTTTTATATCACTCAAAGACAATGACAAAATAAAAGATATTTTATTGAAAATTAAGTGGAAGGTAGTGCAGTTCATTATGTTTCATTATGCCTATGAACGTACAAATACACACATTCTGTTGATATCACGTACTAGTGTGTGCGCGCAGCCAGCTGTCTCGCCTAGAACTTTACTATAGGTACGTATGTACGGTTTGGATATATCCTGGCCGTGATACTTTGCCTAGCCATCACAAAATGCATTTCGCAAGCTGGGTATGGGTGATATAAAAATGATTTGATCATAGGTCCAAAGCCAAATGAATATAATTTTTGTTATTTCTGTATGCATCCTTCTGCTTTGCATCAATGATATGTTTGAATTTGTCATACATGTACTTGTCTGCGTACTTGTCTGCCAAAAAGGAATTTTCTTCTTCGGAATAGGTTGCCTTTCTATATTTATTGGTAGCCTACAATGTAGTCTCTAGGCTGTGGAATGCATGAATACAATGAGTCTGTAAACATTTTGTAAGTCTGGCGATAAAGACTAACCCTTCTTCCCTACCTACTCTCTGCAAGGGGACAGACAGGACAGAGGGCTTAGTCTTTATTGTCAGGTGTACAATGTACAAGTTCACAGACTCAGTTGTGTCCATGCACTCCACAGCCTGGAGACTCAATGTAGGCCAGTCTTTTGGAAGCCATACTCATAAGAGTTGAACACTTGCCTGTGCATACGCTACAGAACCATGTATATGCAAGGATGTGTTATGGAAGGATATGAAACATTCTTTCTTTGAGCCCAAATTATGTGGTCTCAGCATGTGCTTTTCAGGTGTTTTAACAATAGCAAACAGGGTTGCCTAGCAACGGTTTCTCAAAGAGAACAAAAGAAATGTAGAGTCTTATTTCGCTTGTCGACTTCTGTTGGACTGCATCAATACTTTTGTGAGGAAAAGAGATCAGCGGACAAAGTTTTTTTTAGTAAAATATCTCAGCTGCACGCAAATTCATGCAAACTCTGTTAATGATAATAATTTTGATAACGATTGAATCCGACATTTCCGGAAATCTCCGGAAAGTGAAGAAATTTGTTAATTATTTAAGTAAGAATATTATCTTATATCTCCGTTTGTGCATCATTCAACAATTATTTAGAAGAAAAACGAATACAGGATCTTAAGCAGTGTTGCCCTTGACTTTCTTGAAAATTACAAAAAAATGTGATAAGAAACACAGCTTTGAGAAACAAAACAGGGATTTATAGATATTGCTTTACAAGTTGACAGCAGCTCAATGTCGGTGCCACGCATGGGACATCAAAGCATTGCAGTGATTGTGGAATGCTTTTGACATTCATTAGTACGCTTTAGTATCCATACAGATGTTTGAATATATTATGCTTGAGTTGTCCCTCCTTCCTAACATATCCCTGGAGGGTGTTTCACCAAGCTGTTCGTAAGTTACGAACGACTTTACGAACGACTGGTGATCCCTTCTTGTGCTAAATGCAATACCACACTCTGTTCACTGAGAATCTGACTTAGCAGAAGAGGGGATCACCAGTCGTTCGTAAAGTCGTTCGTAACTTACGAACAGCTTGGTGAAACACCACCCTGGTATACACTGTATGTGTTGGCTTTGTTCCTATTATTTATGCAGTGAGTAAGATGATTCTGCATGCATAAATTTTCCTAGAATGAAAGTAGGCAGTAATGTTCTTAGTAAGCTTTCATGAATAACAATTTGGTGGGCTACTCCATAGTAGGCTATTTGGAATTTGAGCCTCCAACCGGTCCTATGATTTCAAAGAAATTCTTTTCCACTATTATGTAACTTCTTTATCCAACTGTGAACTACAATGTACCTACAAATAATGATTAAAAATGATCCTAAAATTCTTGCAGGCATGTTCATGTTGCAATTTTGGGGAATGAAACAAATTGCATTCACCATTCCTACCTGTTATTACAATAAGAGAAGAATGTCACCATATGTTTCTCTATTCTACACTTTTGTGATAATTCTGCTGGTCAGCTTCATACTTTGCATCTCAACACTTTATCCACTCACTACAGCCACAATTGCTGTCAAATTTTGAGACCTTGTCAGCTTCATACTTGGTAAATACATACATGTAGGCCTCTTAGTAGCTCACAAAGGCCTACATGTACATGTAGTTTTCTACTAAGTTTGCAAGGCTTCATGGATATGGCCCCATGAATGTAAAGGGAAATTCTGTGATGAAGTGGACATGACCATCAAAATTAAAAAATTATAGAATGATTGCAATTCTGTGAACTATTGAAGTTTAACATAATGCCAATTAATTCTAATATGCATTACAACCCAATTAAACATGCATTCTGATAACATAAAAAAGAATTCAATAAAGTATTTAATTCTTTAAGGCAAGTAAAAACAAGCATTGAGAAAAACACAAATCATATTTTTGAGTTATTTTTAAGTTATATTTTCCAATTGAACAAATGGTCATGAATTGAAAGTTTGAGGGGTTTTGTGTTGTTTTATTGCAAAACTGTCTGTTGTAAAAGTTTTAAAAGATTCACATCAAAAGATGAAAAGAAAGTTATTGATGCTTGAAATATCAAAAATTTATCCAAAAGTGTCACAGCCTTGGAATTGCCCTAAATCAAAAATACACAACTCAAAGAAAAGAGGAAAACATTTCCTATTCAAATGCACCTATAATTAGACAATGCTTTTTCAAAAAGATTGGAGCAAAGAACGCATTTTCTAGTCATTCACTGGAAGTGTAAGTTCTGTAATTAAACAGTGCATGCATTCACCATGCTGTAAAATACACATATCAATTAAATCAATGTCATTGTTCACATCATTTGACCTATTGGTTTGTAATAAATGTAAAAAAAAAAAAAGTATTCACTACTCATATAAACATGGCATCACATATGTAATCAGATACTGTACTGCAGTGAAACTACAAGCTCAAGGGCAAACAACATGTGGGGCGCCATAGAGCTGGCTGACAAGGACATGCCTAGATGTAAGCCGTGCTGCTCCGCAGGTGGGAGGTGGCACTATTCAAGCTGTTATTGTGCTCTTCATAAATATTGGCTGGCCTTCAGAGACAGCAGCATCACTCACCAGATTCAGGGGATTCCCCTCACCCAGCATGGTTGGTGAGAGAAGGGGGGAGAGAAAAAGTCATGCTTGCTTGGTAATTGAGGCGCTTCTCTTGAACCACAAGCTGTTTACTCCATTCATGAAGGTGGATGGATTTATTGACATTGCTGCCTGGGAGGAGTGGTAGCTAGTAGGATTTTGCTTTGTAAATAAAGCTGATTACAATTATACTTTCAAGTCACCATCTACAATGAAGTTCTATTTAACGAGTATGGCATTTGCTTACTTTTCCTACATTTTCTTTGGACATGATTTGTATAGTACAGAACATGGGTAAATTCATACTTCAAATTCCACTTTTGCAACCCCAGCCCGGAATGATTTTTTCTGATATTTATCGCACAGATCTTAAGTTGGTGCACAATTCTTCTAAAATTATGTGACCTTTTACTTTCATGACTAAACTTGGAATCTTCACACTACAGTACAGCTCAAAGGAATTGGTATAGGGAAAGGGAAAGGGAAGAAAGGGAAGGAGCCACAATTTTAAACAACAATATATTTTGTCCAGTTCAGCATGAAACATGATGTTTTTCAGGCTAAACCATTGTGTTTCATGCTGAACTGGACAAAATACAACACGGTTTAAAACTGCGGCTCCTTCCCTTTCCCTTTCCATATGCCAATTTCTTTGAGCTGTAGTGTACCATACATGTAGCCATTTGTGCATCCTAAGAAATGGACTTTTCACACATCCTTTTGAATATCAAAAGGTTTTTTCATCAAATTTGGTAAACCTAAAGAACTGTATACGGTAAAGAATGTTAACATTCTGGGGCAATATTTGTATACTTTGAAATACTGAGAATATTTTTGCTTGTAATCAAATTACAATCTGACCTCATTCATCTGGCCATGTCAAAACAGCATCCAGTTCGGATAAGCAATTCATGCTCAAATACACCATTTGATGTAGTTTAATTATGATGGGTATATCGCAACAAGTTTGAGCAAGATTTACATGTCAAAATGAATTGAAAAATAGATAACATGATACTAGCACTGCAAGATGACAACCAGTTGATAACTGTTCCTCAACAATCTTTTTATTCTTCTTTATTTATCAATTTATAACAATGTTTTAAAATATCAACTACATTTATTCAAAACATATTAATGCAGACCCACATCCACAGCAAAAAGTGCAAGTGGTGCTAGAGAACATGTGTGAAGTTGCTGCCTAGCGGATGTTAAATGATGGAATAACTTAGATTTGCATCACAAATTCAGTGAACACATAATCACCAAAATTGTTATTTATTGAAGAAAACAAAGTTATACTATACTGTATGGTTTGAAATTCTGCTTAATTTTGAGGCTTTCACTTTAACGGCTTTCATGCGTAGTACGCAGGATATACATGTATCCCTAGCGCGCTGCCATATTGGGTACGCCGTGCGTTCCATGCAAAACGCACACTTACCTATGTGTATTGTTTCTCGGTCACTTACACATTTACCCGCCTGGTTAGAATGCACAATCCTTACCGAAGCTAAACCTTCGGCCCTGATCATGGCTAGCCATTTTGCTGCGTGCCGCATACGTGTGTTAAGTTTGCAAGTAAGCGTAGCAGCTAAATAGTGACCTCTCCCTTTTAACTTTAAAGCCATGACCAATCCTCTCATTTACAAAAAGACAATTGACCATTATAAAGTTCAATGCACAACATGATATGCAACAATACAACTAACAAGCTTTCTATGAGGACCCACACAACACACTACTGAAAACATGGTATATTGTGCGATGTTTTGATTTATGTAAAATTTGTACGATTCTTACACTGAGAATAAAAAAAATTACACAAGTTTGCCAACTGTTTGTTGGCTACATGTAGGCTGCGCGTATACTGTAAGCGCTGTTGTTAGCTACAACGCGCTACAAATGACTATGCACTGTAATATCCAGCACTGCATTCACAACCGCTTGCTTCATTAGCTACAGGCGCAGTGACGCATTGTCACTTTTCTGACTCCTATTGTATCATTTCATAGGTTTATAAAAGACAGGCATATGAGCTCACAAAATTAAGTGCCCACAAAATAGTCAGTATTTTAGTAATTATATGTTAACAGAATCTAAACAGAACATCCATGCTCATAAACATATCAAAACAAAAGTAACGATATTGCACACTGCACATGCAGCATTTTTAACTCCATGTTGAATTTGAAACATAAAAGGTAGGACTGAATACACAATATGATGAAGTATTTGAAGTTTGTATACCTGATTACGTTGACCGTATGGTCCCATTCCTGGATGTTGCATATGGCTTCGCCCGGGCCACTGTGATTGATAGGGCCCTCCTTGTCCCATCATGCCCATGGAACCATCAGGACCTTTGCCTACATTTACATCTCCCTGTCCTGAATAGTTCCCACTGTAATTATGGCTAGGGTGTTTTTGCCCTTGTAAAAGCTGAGAAAGAGTTGGTGCCGTGCTGGAGATTCGGTCGCCTGGACCAAATGAACGGGGGTTGTGTGAGCCGGCGTAACTCGTGCCACCTCCTGGGCCCATCGCAGGAGAGCCCATACCAGCTCGGCTACCCGACATGTTGGACATCGAGTATCCCGGTCTTGAGTTCATGTTCCCATCATACTGATTGTACGAGCTTGGATGAACCATTGAAGCTGGACCTCCACCACCACCAGCATTTGCGTTTCCTGGCATGGGCATAGCAGGTCCACCATGTTGATTCATACCATATCCTCCATTGTTTCTACTCCCAAAATATCCACCACTATATCCATCTTGACCATAAGCTGCCTGTTTACTCCCACCACTATTCTCCATGTACTGAGGTAAACCCCCGCTAGAAAACGGATCAACGTTTGGACTGGGCCCGTTGTACGAGCCTGCATTCGGGCGGCCCGCTTGCGGAAGCACGCCGTCTGCCTGGCCTGTTGAATTGCAGTTTGGCGTCTTTGTCACGTTATTTTCCTTAGACATATTCGCAGATTGCTGACCACGAGAATCCAAAGAATTGTTAATTCTTACTCCTCCTTGCCCGTCAGCTATAGGACCCGGTACTCCTCCGTGTCCTCCGCCACTGCTGGGGTCATGAGGTTGCGTTCCCTTCCCGGTTGTGTTGAATTCAGGAGGTCTGTCTGCATTTTCCATTGTGTCGTCTCTCGCTCGTTGGACACGGCCCAGTGCTGTAATTTCTTCATCACAATTGACATTTGCAGCAACCTCTGTTGCCATGCTGTTCTACAGAACACAAAGCATGAATGTGGGTTCCATTGGGCGCCAACCCCAATGTTTCACTCTAACAAGAAATCATAGATATTAGTTTGTGCGCTCCTCCGATCCGCACACGTGTTTTCTAAGTGCGATTTAGAGAATAACATAGAAAACTTAGTCTACCATCGGGAAGTCCTTATCACGCGCATATATTCCCTTATTTATTGTACGAGTCTATGGAACTGTATTAGGTGAATTTGCAGAAATTTTGTAACGAAAATTCATGCGCCGAGGGGTTAAATTTTCATGGAAAATGATGTGTTTCCCATTTGTTCTACCCCACCATTTATTCTGGACAAATTATCAAATTCACCTAAAGTCACACAGGTGACAATGGGTGCGTAAGATCGGACTGTTCTCCAATTATTTGAGAACTAATTCCTTTTGCCTCGCTAGGACACTGCATTCCACGGCGGTAGACAGTCCCAGGCATTCTTTTCATCCTGCTTTAGCGGCGCTGTGCCGTTTACTCCCTCTGGAAAAAAGAGATTCGCAATGTTTCACAGACATAGAGCAAATATACGATTATTTCTGCAATAAATCTTTACTTTGATAATTAATATGCACCATGCAGAGCGCTTGATTAAAATTGAACATGAATTGAGAAATTATTTATCTTTTAGTAAAAGTGAGCGGAGGAAGGTAGAGGGAGTATGATCGCTGCCCTCAGCTATCGGATTACCACCGAGTAATTGAAGACTGACGTCAGCAAGGCTGTATTTCTATTCGGTCTTTTGTTTGTAGTCGCTGTGCCCCAGTACCGTGTTTCACAGATGAATTATTTGCGATTTTTCTCTTTTTTCATTTAGCCCGCCGTTTCCTCGGGCCGACCTCTGAAGCAATCCTCAATGCTCTCGTATCTCGATAACCACCAATGAGATGAGAGGGCCAGTTTTACTTGAAGTTTACGGGCAAAAAATACTCCGCTCGCTTCATGCCGGGTATGAACATGGAGAGTTTTTTGTGAGGCAATTAACCATACCAGTACATGATACAACGCGGCGGGATGTACAGGAATTATCTTTCACTGACTCACTTATTGTATAAACTATGTTGAAATATTGAAATAGAAGAAACGTTTTCCCCGACATTCCCACTGTTTGAAGCCAAATCACATGGGGTTTATTTGAATATGCACAGGCCTAGATAATTAGGCCTTTAGAAGTGTAAATGTTGACAAATAGGCCTATAGAGCCTACACATTCAATGTTTTAAGCATTGTGATTGCATTCGAATTACTGTCATACCTATTAATTGAAAAATATCAAATTAACACACGTGAAGCCTTTCATGTTGTATTCATCTTTTACCATTTTGACGAATTTCTGGCCTTTTGGGTTGATACAATGCGATAATTTTGAGGCCCTGTTGTACAATTTTCCACTTTAAACTTGTAATATGATCCCGTGAGAAGAAAGCGCTGCTTGTGTCTTCTTTTCATCAACGGCAGATATTGAGAGCTCCAAGTGCATTATTTCTCACTTTATGAAACTTGAAATGCCACAAACAAGAACATTTTTCTTCCAAAACACAGCATAAACACACATAATAGTTTAAGAGTTGTTTTCCGTCTCAATATACGAAAATCCAGAATCAAGGCGGTAAAATGCATTCAAGTTTTTACAATCTTACCAGCTTTCTCTTTCTTTCTCCCCAAAGTCTCCTGTATTTTCCCATCGTCCCTTTTCTCTCCTCTCTCCTTTTTTCCATATCAGTTCACGTGCATTTTTTCGTTTACTGTCAACCCTCTCCCCATCTCCCACCCCCCCCTCTCTCTCTCCGATTACCCCCCCCCCCCACCGTCTCCACACACATACAAACACACAAACACACACACACACACACACACTTTCTCTTTTCCTCTCTCCCCTTTTGCCTTCTTGCTCCACCGTTCTCTTTTTCTTCGTCGCTGCTCCTCCCAAATATTTCCGTCTCTTTCGCCCTCCTTTTCACCATCGTTCCCCCCCCCTCTCTCTGTCTATCACACACACACACACACACACACACACACACACACACACACACACACACACACACACACACACACATACACACACACACACACACTCTCTCTCTCTCTCTCTCTCTCTCTCTCTCTCTCTCTCTATCTCTCTCTTTCTCTCTCACTTTCAATATTCTTCACTCTCTGCTGCTCTTGCTCAGTTTTAGTTTTATTTTCTTTCAACATGTTATAAGGTTTCAGTTCCGAACTCCCCCAATTAATTGCAGTGAACATGACCATACCACTGTACGGCTGTGTTAATAGTCATACAACGCTTAAGTAACTGGTGTGTAAAACTATTATGTCTATGATATAATGTAGAATTTGAAGGGGTTTGTGTTACATTTAAGAAAGAATCAGCATTAAAGACTAACTTAAATGGCAATAATAGTGGCACACTGGACAATGCCCACTAAAAAGGAAACAGTAAAGAAATGTAATTTGCCAGCAATGGAAGCATTTGATTGGCATGTGCAGATGAAATAAGTCATGTTTCGGCTAAATAACGATGTTGGAGATATAACTTGAATAAAGAATAAATACAGAATACCCCCTCCCCCCTAAAAATATATATGTATATAAATGAATAAATAAATAAATAAATATGACACTGCCGAAAAAGTAGGGAACAAAAGAGCAATAATTTATCCTTTTAAAGCTTTTTTTTTGGGGGGGGGAGGGGGCGGGGGAGGGGGAATTATTAACTCTGCATGCGAACTAGTAGTTCCATTATTATTGATCATAAACGTAAGCAATTTTATTTTACGACCTATTTGTACTAAAGTACTTACAGCACTCACGTTTCTTCATTGAAAATGTAGTACCAGCGTTATTGTTATTGTTTACATTCTCAGAAAGTGCAATGACCTCTTGTCGAACTCATCTTATTCACGGCGCGCAGTACGCGCACACGTATCATTAAAACGCGCGTACGCGCGTATGTTTGCATCTCTGGGTACGAACCATAGGAAGCTGGACAGCACACTTGGGGACGTTAACACTGAAACTTGCCGCGGCCTCTTGCGCCGCCTATAATCTTACGCCATAATTCTCCCGCCACGGTAAAACAAGGACATCGTTTTTGTTGGGAACCAGTTTACCGAATAGGGAAAACTATGTGAACAGCTGATTGTGGCAAGCGGTAGTTGCAAGCGGAGGTTGATTTTTCCATGTGATGGTAACAAACGAAAACATACAAAATTCATTGAAGGGCTAATGACAATATTTTGTAAGATTTGAACAGAGTCCTTAACGAAATGTTTTCTTACATGGTCATCCGACCTCGAAAACTTCTGTTGGCACAAAATAGTCCCCGTAGTTTATATGTATGATACACCTTAAAATACCTCAAGCAATATAGATAGACGGGTGCCCCCGGCTCCCTCCCCTTTCATACAGCACTAAAAAGGGGCTCGTCGGCAAAAAA
>OZ022585.1:21393035-21445401 GCA_963669155.1 Arbacia lixula
CGTTCCGTGGTCAAAGAGAATCAGGGGAAGAGATGGTAAAATGACTGACATTAATCGTGCCACAACCGATTCCGAATTTCATTAGATTATAACGATTAACGATTATCATTTTGAGTTTATCCCTTCCTTGAGAGAGTGAGTGAGAGAGAGAGAGAGAGAGAGAGAGAGAGAGAGAGAGAGGGGTGGGCGTATATTAGGTTTGTGGTAATACGAATGAAGATGATGTGCTACCTCTCAAAACAATACGGCATCCATCATGATTTGCGGATGAAGATATTAAATCGTTGTTGCGGAAATTGCAGTTTCCCTCCCGACACCATTTTCGTTATTTATGCGAATGTTATTAACATCGTTCAAGCAAAATGTTATGGTTACCCGAAAGCTTATCCGAGTAGCAACAAGTAATATATTCAGAGTGTGTTCCATCCATTGAAACTGAATCACGAAATACAAGCGAACGTAATAACGCGTCACCAGGCAGTCAAGTGGAAAATTTGAATACATTGCGAAATTAGTTCATTGCAAGAACCTGTGTTTTCGAGGAAACGTACTAATCAATTATGTAACAATCAATGCGCACGCGCGCGCGTGTGCAGTCCATAAACAGTTCGATAGCCGCTCGGGAACGCATCTAGCGGATGCACGATTTCACCCATTCCTCAAATGCATGGCGCCAAAATAGCGTTGCGTTACTATAACGACGGCTTTTGGAGGCTTGCACAAAGCCAAACGCTGTGATCGGGCGCGGCTGCGAAAGAGAAAGAATGCAGGTGCAACACAGGAGCGGATTAAGCACGCACTAGAAGGGTTTCTACTCGGAGGAGTGGCCACCTATTGTCGGGGAACGGCTAAGGTAGAACTCTGAATAGAATCATCCCTCCAAAAAAAATTTGAGATTGGAGGTGGAAATCTCAAGATTGACGACGATAATTGAAACTCGGATTGCATGGTAAATAGAGTCGTCCTTGTGTTCTCTCGACTATTTGTCAGCGATGATAGCCTTTCTTCATTTGTTCAAGTGCTGAGTGTATCGGAGTGTGTTAGGTCACCGTTCCCTCGAATCATCCCGCAGCATCTGACCGCTTGGAGTTGTTATCGTCAATCGTTAATTCATCATTGTTTGATTGCCGATACACCTTGTCTATAAAGCGAGTATGGAATTCATAATGGCCGTTATATATAACAAGGAGCGCTGAGGATACGAGAACATTGTGATAAACATATCGATGAACAGTTATTGATTTTTTGCCACGGCATGTATATGCATTAATGCTGTTCAGTTTTCTGTGTAATAATTACATACGATCGAGTTTCCGATATGTGGTGAGCAACATACCATATTTTTCTTTTTCTTCAGACATCAGTTCTCGGTGTCGAGTGATGTTCACCGAAGATAATAGCCATCAGTTCGTTCCAGCACGGATGAATATTGTCGTTTTGAGGTTATTCACTTAATAACTGGAAAACGTTAGTCTCAAACAAAATCAAATAGGTTTAATGGTCACCAAGGGATAATTTCTGCCACTAGGCTGATCCAAAGAATAAAAGATACCATGGCCGCTTTGGATATAGTAAAGAACACGCTAGCACCAGCTGTTTTATCGGACAAAGCACAGAGTGTAGATGCCGAGGGTGAGGGGCGCCCTCTGAAAATAGCAGGCAGTGACGTTGAAGGGAAGCTCGGAAGCGATGCCGACTCCGTTGCCGGTGGTGGCAGCGACGCGAACAGCGAAACCAGCAAACGGAGTATGGGTGGCAGCAAGGGTGCACCGACCCGGAAGCTATCCCAGTGGAGTCTGCTCAAGAAGCGCCTCAACATCCGCAGCGGCGCAACCGTGAGCGGCAGCAGTGGGATGAAAGGCAGCTCACAGGCGCAGGGGAACGCACTCCTCATCCGTACCACCTCAAAGAAGTCCATCGTCACCAACGCCAGCAACAACAACTCAATGGGGGAATCGGTGCGCATCGAAAACACCTACCAGCTCGCGCCGGACAGCCAGCGTACTTTCCGCCCACTCCGTGTCCAACGCGAGATCGAGGCTGTTCTTGAGCGGGTTCTGGCCAACGAGCGGTACGACGCGTCCCGCAGTGGTTTCATCACCGTGTGCATTGCCGATGCCGTCAAGGACAGGGTGAAGAAGCTGGGGTTCGTGCGACACAAGCTCGTCGTCCAGTCCATGCTCAGCTCGGCCGGTGGGCAGTGCTTCGAGATCGCCAGCAGGTGCCTGTGGAATGCGGACACAGACAACTACACCACGGCCGTGTATCAGAACCCAACGCTGTTTGCTATAGTGTCGGTTTATGGGCTATACTATGAGTAACATCATGACCATGATGGACTGTCGTGACTGTGACTCTATTCTTTGAATATGCTAACTGCTGGTGCCAGGATGATTCAAGATGCATCCTTGTGTGCCAGATTAACTGTTTCTCTATGGAAATTATCATGGGTATCAAATTTTGAAGAAAAAAAAAAAAACACATGTTGCACACTGAGGGTAATGGAATAACATGTACCACGAAATTTTATTTAACTCCTGCGCTATTGATTCATTTTGCACGAATCCCATTTGTAGCATTTCGTATGTCCCAGAAAGGGTTCATCATAAAAGTGTTTAACAATTTCATGATTACTTTGACTCGTCATTTGATTTCGTTGTCACAAAATGACGTGTTGAGAATTAGTGATGGCTGTGGACAATGGAAAATGCACACTGAATGACGATTGTATCTTATTTATTAGTTTTGATTATCATCGATTGTTCATTGTGTGTCGATGGTCCACATTGACCCTTCCTTACGTCGTGAAATATGCAGAGTACCACCGGACCAATCTGAATTTTGATTAATCACATTATTCCATGTTCTCGGCCTCGCCCCAAATAGACACTGTAGGGACATTCTCATTGGGCTTAAAAAATCGAGAGGTTAGAAAAATCGCGAAGTTAAGGGTGAAAGCAACCGTACCAAAAGCCGAATGGTCCTATTTTCCCTGTCCCCTAGCTTCTCATTTTTTTTTTCAACTTGGCGATTGTTTAAGCCCAATGAGAATGGCACTCATATTTCCATGTTCTGTGCGACCATCTCTGTCAGAACATTTATCACGCAACAAGGGATGATCCGACAAGTTTGCTCTCGGACAATAAGATGCAAGCATTTCAGTAGCTTATAACAGTTTGTCGGATAAAACGTCCGACAAGTCCTTTGATGAAATGCCCCCGAGGATGACGATGGGTGTGCTGATGATAGTCAAATCAAGGATATCTAAGTTACATGGAGTATCATCAGCCATTAAGATTCATTGTACTCTTTTTCTTGTCACAAAAGAATAATTTACAAAGATTTTCTCTTTGATCCCCCGTGTTCGAGTCCGCCGATTTGGGGAAATATCCTCAACCCATATGCTTGCGCAGTTAATTGTGACATGTAAAATATTGTTTCAATAAGGTAATAAGCCTCTAAACGTGACATCAAGTTGTACAAGTCTCGACTCCAAACTGATCCGCGTCATATTCCATAGAAAAAAAAAATGCTGGGAACGTTACTTCAAGATATTTTCCTTCCAGATAAGTATTTTCATTTCGAAAAGTATTAAAGTTTGTATTCGCTTGTCACCGTTAACTACAAAATAAGCACTTCGTGACAAATTTAAGAGCTCATCAGCGAAAGCTGAAATGTATTCATGTTTCGGAATAATGCATGACCTATTATAAAATCCAGCTGGACATGACGCAATCGCGTATATACATCGAATTGTTAAGAGCAGCCGCCAGTCATGAATATTGAGTACCGGATTCAAACCGTGAGCAAAGGGATGGATATCCATTTCTTCAAACATCCTTGGTCAAATACAAGTTTTGCGTTATTGACGTATTTATGAAATATATGGCAGCGAAATACAAGAGTGTACAAATGCAATAAAATAAGTAAAATACAAACACACACACATACACACACACACAAAAGCACACACAAGCACACACACACACACACACATTGTGTAGCTATGACAAGTGAATATTGTCTTGAATAATGTCGTTTTTAAAGCTGTCATCGAGTGCAGAGGTTTGCATAATTTGTATTAGGCATAAGACACGCCGTGCGTTTGAGAATGATGTAAATATTTCATGATTCGAACATGTTTCTATTATGTGTACATGTATACCTTGTTCATTCATACTTCATATGCAGAATACTGTACATTTTTGTCATTTTTAATCATAATTAAACAATGATTGCAACTTTTAAAATAGTTCGTTGTCATTTCTTTACAAATGCACCATTCACTATACGAACCCACAATCTGTAATCCATGTCCCATCTAATTATATCTAACGGACATTCTAATGTCCTTTTCTTGTTGATATATATGAATATAGATATATTCTGACCAAAATCATTGATATAGTTTCTCGTAATTACTTTAATAAAGCTCACATTTCCTTGCAGAGTGCGTTTGTTACTGCCTTAATGGAGTACAAAGAAGTAATGCCTATTTAGAAAGACGCATCGCTGCTGTGAAATAGTGAGATTCTGTCACGCTGATCAGTACTTTTTCTTGTACTTATTCACGGTTGAACTCTTTACGGAAAGAAAGTACATCGTTTTATTATGAGAAACCGTTGTACTTTTAACGAAATAGTCTTGTCTGGCTGGCAATAAATCGCTCCCGCAGAGTGACGCCTCCATCACGTTTGATCGTTGTGGAAGTGCTCACCTTCAGGTCTATTTTGGGGGCGTGAAGTCGCTAAACAGAAACTGTTATTGCCCAAGCAGAGCTCTGAGCATAGGATCATAGGAAGAGCGAGCCGCGAGCAGACGACCATCTCGACAGGTGCTATCGGGGCTATTATCGATCGCACTTTCCGCGCGCATAATGGATCAGAGATGATTTGTTATATCGTAACATGTTGCATCATATGAAAGCAAGTGCACCTTCATCACCAAAATCATGTAAAGGTCTCAAAGGATAACTGTAAACTGGGGAAATTGAAAAATACTTTTACTTACATTCAATTCACATCATTATCAGGTTTCTATCCAAACTGTTGTAGTAATTTGTCATTACCCCACTCCCACCATATGTGGAGTTGATTGTCGTGCGGCTACAGTAGAGGGGGAAAGCTTAGAAGTATGTAGGGGTGGAGTTAGATGCTCGAAGAGGAAGGAGTGAATTACAGATTGCTCTTAGCCTAGGTACTAGGCTGTGAGGTGCATATAGACACCAGCCAGTCTGTTAACAACTATGTCTGGTAACGCAGACTATGCCTCAATCCAATCCTCGCTCCATGGGAGGAAGCCAGAGGAGCTGTATGACGTCATTAGGGCGTAGTCTGTGTTACCAGACTGGGTTGTGTTCATGCACCTCACAGCCTGGTACCTAGGCTAGACTGCTCTCTACAATATCTTGTACATATTATGCTGTGAAAAGACGCAAAGAACAAATGCAACAATATTACCTCAATATATAAAGTCTCCGACATGATCATTCACTGTGTGACTACGTGTTTCCACATACTGTATCATCATACAACCAACGATCCCAACTTATTCACGGCCAGTGCAATTTTAGTGAAAACTAATGATTACTTCAAACTAAACGTAAAGACTGTATATACATGTATGTATCATTTGCAAAAGTCGTGAAACTCGGCAGGAATCAGCAGTATACCCTAACAATAACGTGTATGGAATTTCACAGTCATATAGCTTCACGAACATTTTCAGGAAAAGTGAAAAGAATGTCCTTGTCTAAGTTTGAAACGCAGCGAACATAGTCTACATTTATAATCGTATTGTCCATTCATAATCGCATTGTCCCTGTCAGCGCGCGATGTGGGCATTGCTCCCATTGAATGCATGCACCGTGGAGCGGACCGGTGCGGACCGTAGCGCACAACGGTCTCCGGTCTCTAGGCTATAGGTTTCGGACGACCCGCCTCAAATCTCTCCCAAACCGAGTTTGTCAATTTTGAGATTTGTAGATCCCTTTTACTCTATGTCGCATCATGGACCTATCATGGATGGACTGCGCTCGGATAGACTTCCTTTGATCTATGAGGTCCGCCGCCTCATAAAAATCCAAGACATTCAGGTGTTTTAAACAACTAGCTGTATTTCTAATTAGGTAGTGCCTTCCTCTGAATAACAAAAGAAAATCTGTTTTGAGAAGTATGCCAACCGTTCAGCCTTCGCTGGGAGCTCGTTGCTGATCTTTTTACACACACTGTGAATTAGTTTTGGGGTAAGCGAAGGGAAACTTTGAAAAAAATTGTAGAAAGAATTTGGTCCGTAACTTTTTCGGACACCTCCGCACACGAAATTGAGGTTGTTTCCATGAAAGATGAAACACTCAATAAACGATTTACAAGATATTTTTAAGGAAATATTATTTGGAAATGTGTGATATGGAGGCATTTCTCTGGCATGTTTTCTATAGTATTCTCATTTTATCACAAAAAACGAAGCAACAATATAATCTGAAATTCACAGAATCGTATCTTTATAAGATGTAATACTACTGCACATGCACTTCAGTTCATGTAGTGGTTCTGAAATCTTCTGCGCATACAGAATATATATTCCTCAAAATGCATCCTACATTTTGTCATGCTTGTTTGGCGGCGGATCTCCCTCGATCAAAGAGCCAAACGCGTAAAATATTCCATTGTGACATCAATGCACACGACTGCTGTAGGAATAAATTACACTTCGTGCTGACTCCATTCCTTACACCTCTCTGGTCGCATTAAAAAGTCTTTCGAAGGTAAGCAAAATTGGTTCCCATTCTACATTCATAATGTCGCTTAATGAATAACCTTACCCTTACCTTAACCCAGCTGGCATAATGCTGAATATTCATGAGTAAGTTAATGTAAATTAATAAGTTGATGCAGGATGGGAGCCTATATAGTACCGATCTTGAATGGTTAAAAGGAAGAGGGAGGGTGATCATATTTATTCTGTCGGCCTTACTCTTCAAACGAACAAATGCTTTGCAAGCATTTCTTGGAATCTATACTGATCAGGATCTGCATTGCTTACTGATTGTTAGAGTGCCCTTTCCCTTGTATGCAATAGCACGACCACAATAATGATTGTCATGCTATTTATGATCAAGTTGGCAATTTTGTTTAGATCGTCTTTGCAAGCATTTAAAAACAGTTACGATAATCAAATTTGAGATGATTTTGAACTGATTATTTAGATTTACGTAATATGCAACTTTCACTTCAAAGAATAGTACGAAGAATAGTAAACATATCAGTATCAAAACTAAGCTCATTAACTTGCGCATTGTGTGTTGCGCATGAACATCCTACGAAATATCACCATATATACAGTTTTTAATCAAATGAGTTTTGTCTGTATGTTGCCATGGAAACCACTTGAAAAAGCTTTCAAAACAATTTATGCACATAAAAAGTGGGCGATGTCACTCCTAAGTACTATGGTAGAAAAGAGTATGGTGAGGCCAACCCTTGTAATTTGCCAAATCAGATGGGAGGTGAGGGGGGGGGGGGGGGGGGGGTCTGGTAAGAATGCATTCAAACTGGCGCCCTAAAGATCAGCACAGGACAATTAATGTGTCCTAGGTGTTAGGCTTTCAAGTCCATATGTGACATAAGTAGATTAAATGTCAAATCCCCCCCCCCCCCCAAGAAAAAAAAATGTTCTTAACTACTCACACATCTCTTCTCAACTAAATATGCTAATTTCGTTGAATTTCTTGTCATTACTAACATGATTTTATAGTTATACTGAAAGTGGTCAAGTGAGCAAACCATACTCGTTATGTTGTACATCTTTAGCCTGACCATGACGGCATGACCTATCATGGATATGGATGGTTCTCGGATAGACTTCCTTTGATCTATCATTGTCGCCGCCTCATAACAATGCAAGGAATTCAGGTGTTTTAAACAATGCACTGTATATCTAATTACGCAATGCCTTCCTCTAAATAGAGTACCGAAGTGTGCCGTCATTTGAGTATTATTGTCTTATACAGACAGACCAACATTCATTTTTTTTTTTACATTGTTTGATATTGAAAACTCACTAGTGTTCGTTTACTTCATTCAAAATACGATTGATTCGGATGTTTTTCAAGTTGTCAAAATGGAAAGCATGAATGAAAATCAATGAATAAAATAAGGGATTGATGTTACAACAATTTTCATTATAATTATGTATTGTACATCAAGCCATAGAAAAATCAAAGTTTAAAAAAAAAAACATTCGCCCCATAGTTTAACAAAACTATAAGTATTTCAACCCAATAATAAATGCGGAATTTTATGGAAAAGGATGTATAAATCTGAAAATTCCGATACAGTATCGATACACGAGATGTCACTGATATCCGACTTAATATTTTCTAAGAACATATTTTTATATATTTTTTTATAGAATCATTAAAGGGATAGTTCACCCTATAGAATTAAGTTGATTTCATAAAAGCGGACACACGAAAGAAACATATCAGTGAAGGTTTGATGAAAATCCGTCAAAGTATATGTAATTTATAATCTCTTAAATGTCTTGATTATGCGACGTCACGTTCGAGGTGCTCTCCTTTATTATGTGGTGTACATTTGTTTTAAATGTTTATTTTCTCAAAAAGATTTATGAATTCCACTTCACCTCGGCGAGAAAAACCGATTCCATAAAAATTCTCATGATCATGAATTATTTGTGTATTATTGTATGTACAAATGACAAGAATCTACTTAGACGTTGCATAAAACAAATAATGAGTGTTTTTCCCTTCGTGCAATGGAAATAATTTTTTCATTCGGTGAAGGATTGAATGGAACATTCAACCTTTCAACGAATGGATTATTTCCGTTGCATTTTGGAACATTCATTTTGTATACTACTTTGTATGGAAAACGCTTGAGATAAGTGCACACGGTACATAGCTGACGGCTTCCACGGTTTTGCGCACGAGCTCACACTGTTCGGAGGATCTCGGATTTTCTCCGAAAGAAATCGAGCATTTCCGAGAATGAAAGAGCTTACATATTTCAACAATTAACTCTTTATTTGTCGTTGGTTTCATATTAAAAAAAGGATTTAATCTATGGAAAATTACTATTCTGTCAAAAAATATTTTCTTAACAATTAAAGATTGTTATTTTACTGTAAAATATATTTGACAACAAAATATTCAGATTTCATGCACCCGTCGAGCTAAGCCGAGGTTTGTACAAAAGTGTCGAGCTTTAGCTTTGTCCGATCCGATCCGGTGTGCGCGTCCGATATGTGTGCATGCAGCGATCGTCTCGCCATTTTGTACGCCATCTTCCTTTGAGTAACGAAAGCTGAACTTTTAATCCGTCTGAAGACCGCATTTTTCGTACGAAATTTACGTAAGATATACATGATGCCGAACAGAAACGACCAAAGAGGTGGTCAAGGACCAAGGAGGAATAATGCTCCCGGTGGTAATCGTATGAAAGAAGATAATTCAGGCCGAGAATCTGGACAGGGCCAGGGCCAAACACCAAAAAGCCAGCAAGGTACACCAACGCACGCGAAGCAGGACCGATCAGGACCACATGGACAGCAGGGCGGCCCGGGTTCCGGCGGAGGAGAAAGGAGAAACAGGGGTCCATACCAAGGTGGAAATAAAAGAGACTATCAGAAAAGTAGTGACGCTTTGAACCCTCTCCCTGAACTTGATGCTGGACCAAGACCAGAGAAAAAATTCACAGGGAGGTGTCGTCTGTTCGTTGGCAACCTGGCTGCAGATGTCACAGAATCAGATTTCAAACAGATGTTCGAAAAATATGGAGAGGTTTCTGAAACATTCCTGAACAGTCAGAAAGGATTTGGGTTCATCCGATTGGTAAGCCTTAGGATTCGAACACTTTGCCATTTGTTTGAAAATCATGAATATATTTGGTTTAAATCAAGTAAATAGTAGTATTGGCGTTGATGCCCGAGTGTCAATTGATGGCGTTACGCACGTAAGCGCAAAAACTGAATTGCAAAAAGTGGTGGGCGCAGCTTGCGAGACGCATGTCTGTTCGGGTCTAGGCCTTGCGATGACGATGTAGAATATTATCAAACTCAAAATAAATTGTGCCTTCATGGGTTAAGATTTTTGAGCATGGCGAACCCGGTGGATCTTTCATTTGCGACATAAGTTTTTGGAAAGCTGCGATGACGTAGCAGGATTGAAACATTTTGCGCTAAGTTTTTTATAATCAACTTCACTTTTTTTGTGAAATCATGGTAGAAATGGAATTGTTCTTTTATCTATGAGTTTCAATACGTACATTTACGGTTCTTGTATCGCAAGGCATTATTATGGGCAATGATGGAACGGAATTCTAGTAGCCTACGGGAGCGTTCAGTGATCGCTGCAGTTATTGACTATAATGTCATTTTCATGTTACAGATTTGTTACGTGGATCGGTTCTGATGTGATAATTTTCTGTAAATCTGAATTGTATTTTTAGGATGAGAACTCTTGATTCATATTATTGTATCTAAATAATGATGTATAAAGGGTTTGTTGAGAAAGTAATAAGTAAAGAGAGGGACCCTCGAGACGTCGTCGAGACTCGGGTAGTTCCATATACATGTGCAAAGATGTGTGTGCTGTGATGTGATGTGTGAAATTAAATAAATAAACAAAAAGTACAATAATACGAATCAAAGCTCTTATCGTTAAAATATGATTCAGATTGACTGAAAATAATCACGTCGGAACCGATTCACATAACATTCACATCTGTAACATGAATATAATAATATTGAACTTCGTGCTCGCCACGGCTAGCGTCATGAGCGTTGTAAACAATATGATCGCATCGATCGCTAAATGCTTGCATACTAGAATTCTGTCCCATTATGCATTGCGATGCAAGAACTGTAAAGGCACGTATTAGATTCAAGAATAGAGTGAATAGTAATCGGCGTAGTTGATAAATGTTATGAAATTCCGTTGGGGGCTGAACGACAATCGTCATGAAATTCTAAGCCTGGCTTGTCGGCTGCTATGATAGTTCCACAACCCTTTACTGGTTAACCTGAATCGCTTGGATCGTCGCTATAGCTGACCGCGATGCGTAGCCTGTGGACACAGTACCGCTCACGCACTATACCGTAATATCACCCACTGCATGCTTGCAGTTAGGGCACATTGCTAATATGCATACTTATGTATGCCTGACGTATAAATAGGCTGACGTATAAATACGGTATACCCACTGGTATATATGCTAAGCGTGTACTGGCAGAGCGTTAATTTACATTAGCAATGACGCATAGTGTAGCAACATCGTCTTTGTCTCGAAGATGATGCTAAAATCTTGTTTAAAGACAGCCAGTCCCTTTTTCAGATCACCGCAAAACCATCGAAAGATTGGCAAAACATATAGAGAAGTGTTAGCAAGCTCTATATTCACAATGTTAAACTGATACGTAGTGTAAAATTCAAATAATGCACGTGAACAACGTCTGATTAATAGTCTTTACCTCAGGCTCTTAGCAGTTTTTTGTTGAAATATCTGCTTTATTGATTAATCTGTTTATTAGATTATAAAACGCATTATGAAAAAAATTGTTCTATGGAAGGAATCATCTCCAAAGTTTGGTAGTTACTCATAAAATGAGGATTTCACACACGCATAATAAACCACATAGATACTGTAACAAAGACTAATACTTTTTTTGTAGTACGAAAAAAGTCGGTTTGAAATTTAACGGCTGAAATTTTTTACATATACAGAAAGCTTCAAAATGCTATATTCTTAGAAATGGTCTTGAATCACACTTTCTTCAATTTACGATCGTGATAGACGATTTCAAATTTTAAGCTTGCAAAAGGGACGAACAATCTTTAAGTAAATACTTTTTGTCTCGCCCACCGGAGGTGAAGGCGAGACTAAGGGATCCAAATGGCGTCCGTCCGTCGTCCGTCCGTCGTCCGTCCGTCGTCCGTCGTCCGTCGTCCGTCACAAATGTTAAAGTTTACCTGCAAGACTCTCTTATGATCCATAACTTCACATGGGTTGCTTGGATTACAACCTAACTTGGGTCATAGATGCACTGGGGGTACCTTCATGTTATGGTGGCGTTGGAGGTCACAGGATAAGGTCAAAGGTCATTTGAGGTCATACGTTAAAGTTTACCTGCAAGACTCTCTTTTGACAAATAACTTCACATGGGTTGCTTGGATTACAACCTAACTTGGGTCATAGATGCACTGGGGGTACCTTCATGTTATGGTGGCGTTGGAGGTCACAGGATAAGGTCAAAGGTCATTTGAGGTCATACGTTAAAGTTTACCTGCAAGACTCTCTTTTGACAAATAACTTCACATGGGTTGCTTGGATTACAACCTAACTTGGGTCATAGATGCACTGGGGGTACCTTCATGTTATGGTGGCGTTGGAGGTCACAGGATAAGGTCAAAGGTCATTTGAGGTCATACGTTAAAGTTTACCTGCAAGACTCTCTTTTGACAAATAACTTCACATGGGTTGCTTGGATTACAACCTAACTTGGGTCATAGATGCACTGGGGGTACCTACATGTTATGGTGCTGTTGGAGGTCACAGGATAAGGTCAAAGGTCATTTGAGGTCATACGTTAAAGTTTACCTGCAAGACTCTCTTTTGACAAATAACTTCACATAGGTTGCTTGGATTACAACCTAACTTGGGTCATAGATGCACTGGGGGTACCTTCATGTTATGGTACCGTTGGAGGTCACAGGATAAGGTCAAAGGTCATTTGAGGTCATACGTTAAAGTTTACTTGCAAGACACTCTTATCACACATAACTCATCACATGTTGCTACAATGGCAATCAAACTTGGATGATGGATGCACTGGGGGCACCTGCATGTTATTGTGCTGTAAGAGGTCACATGATAAGGTCAAAGGTCATTTGAGGTCATACATTAAAGTTTACTTGCAAGACTCTTGGTGAAGGCTTCCTAACTTGTGCACAGAATTGTGTGAGCATGTGTGAGCATTACTGATGTAGATTTAGGCAAACATTACTCATGCACATTTATGCAAATTTATTCAAAGTCACTATTTTGCACCTGATTTTGATGTTGTCTGTTTAAAGTTGCTTATTTGTTTGTTTCAGATTTCTTTTGCGTAGCAACGGAGATCGCGATATTTCTGGTTATTTTCGCAAGTGGGCGAGACACAATATTGCTAATGCCTTGTCTTGTTACTTTGCCAAAATCAATGATTTCTATGGATTATCAATAGTGCAAACAAGCAGATGGTGAGCATGTATATATTGAACTTGTTTTAATATATTGTATGCCCCCCTAGCGTTGTTAGCTCTTCTAAAAAAAATCATGAGAGCTCTTTTTTTCATACAAAATCCAAAAAGAGCTGTCATATAAAAATTAGTATTTTTTTTGACTGGGGTACATAATGGTGTATTGCGCACGCACTGGCATGACTTAGCTTAGGAGTAGGACCATGTTATGTATTCAGTATTCATCATGCGAATGATAGTAGCCGTCAATTAAACAAATTTAACTACAAACTAAATCGCAACTCCTTAGTTCCCTATCTCACAAACGAAACCAGAAAATAATTGGGTTTGGTAAGAATACATTTCAAGAACATAAACAAAAAAGATCTCTTTATGAGACTTATGTTAATCCTAAAATTTCTTATGTATTGTTTCATCGGACACTGGATTGGAAAAAATCGAACAGGAGCACGACGGCTTCGGTCGGTGACCGGTTCACCGACCGATCTGAACTCACGTTTACTCTCAATTAAGTAATATTTTAAAATAAGGGTCAATTCTGATTGAGGTCAAAGGTCAAGCAACTTTGTTAAAACAATCACAAAAAGTGACCTTTTGCACAATAAATTAAAGGTAAATATAGCTAAACAAAGAGATACTTTCTGCAAATGAATTTGCAAATGAATTGAAATTGCGCTAGATTGTGTTTGTGCTACATTTTTTCTTCTGAATATAATTGGTGCAATATAAACACAACAAAAAAAGTAAGCCCCCCCCCTAAACAAAATAGCATAACTTTTTATCAAAGAGGTTTTGGGCAAAATAATATGGCAGGATTGTTCCTTATCTTATTGCCTAACATATGTGAGAAAATCACATTAATCCAATTAGTCATGCATGAGTGGGCAAATTTTAAAGGCAAAATGTCACTTTTCATAAGTCACAAGGGTAATTTTGGGATTATGTCCTTTCAATGTTTATAATCCATCTCTCGATACACTAAACTCCTATCCCGACACTTAACCCATTGTTCTGGTTGAGTGAGCACTGTTTAACAAATACTCATCCCTCTTGAGTTTGAAACTTTTAAAAAAACTTTATTTTGGTGAAAAAATCAAACTGGATATTTTGACAAAAATGTAAAATGACCCGTTATGTAAACATAAGAGGTCATTTTTACGTCATGGTTGAGTGAAAGCACTTAAAAAAAAAGAAATGGCAAAATGTACTGTTAAAACGGTATGAACAATTATCCTTGTGACCTTTGAAAAGTGACATTTTTGCCTTAAAAATTTGCCCACTCATGCATGACTCATTTGATTATTGTGATTTTCACACAGAAGTTTGTCAAATAACTTAAGGAACAATCTTGCCAAGTTATTTTGCCCAAAACCTCTTTGATAAAAAGTTATGCTATTTTGCTTGGGGGAGGGGGTAGGGGATTACCTTTTTTGTTGCGTGTATATAAATTCTAATCAGATCAAAGAGATATGTTTATTTATATGTATTTCATGTTTTTATCTTCTGTTTGATATTAGGACACAAGGTTAAATGCTGAAGCGGCCAAAGCTGCCCTTGATGGTACATCCTACAAGAACCGCACAATCAGGGTCAGGTTTGCCACCCATGGAGCAGCACTACGTGTTAAAAACATCCCTCCAGCTACATCCAATGAGCTTGTGGAACAGGCTTTCTCCATGTTTGGCGAGGTTGAGAGGGCAATTGTGATTGTTGATGACAGGGGCAGGCCGACCAAGAATGGCATTGTTGAATTCTCCCGGAAACCTGGCGCACAGAATGCCTTGAACAGAATTCGACAAGGGGTGTTTTATCTTACTTCGTAAGTATAAGTATATTAACAAAACCGTTGACGTAAGATTACCAGTCTTAGTAGTCTCAGATCTTATAAAGAAAACACGACAGAGCTGAAAATAAAGAATACTCAGCCAATACAAACTCCTCTCCGAAAGACAAATACTGAACATAAATTACTCTATAGAATGATTCTTTTGTTAAAATGTATTTTCTGGCTAAAAAAAAGAAAGATTATTGAACTGGAGTTTTATAGAACTTTTAAAGTGTGTAACATACATGTAGGATGACTGGTAATCATGTTTACTGTTAGTCTTCTCCAAGAATCTCTTTTGTAATTTGTCATTATGAATTAGTCAAAGTATTACCTGAAATAGTTTGTTAGATTCAATTCATACATAAGCCGTACTGATATACACACTTCCTTCATTGTACTATCCTAATACCCATTGATTCTGATATATTTGATTCCACCACCAGTTCACCGTTCCCCATCTCGGTGGAGCCCTTGGAGCAGAAAGATGAGGAAGATGGCAACCCAGAGCGCTACATCCAGAAGAACAGGGAGTATCAGCGGGAGAGGGAGCAGCCGCCCCGCTTTGCCCAACCAGGCTCCTTTGAGTATGAGTGGGGGCAGCGCATGAAGGCCTTGGAGGAGGAGGAGAAGATGAAGCGGGAGCAGCTGGACAAGAACATTGAGGACTCGCGGCTCAAGGTCATGGATGAGATGGAGATTGCCAAGACAGAGCACCAGACCATGGTCATGCGTCAAGGTGAGTCAACTACATATGCTTAGCGACAAAGATTACTTACAAGTTCAATATTCTTGTCACCTTGGCTTAACAGGGATGCATTAATTCAGGCACATAGGTAAACAAATAAGATTGCTTCATGAGACTTTTGTTAAACATAACATTTCTTATGTATTGTTCTTTTTCATCGTACACTGGACTGGACGGGCAATGGTGCACCGACAGATCCAACTCAATTAGCTCATTTAGCGCAAGAACAGGTCACCAGCTGTACATTATGTTGTGCGTAACCTACATACATCTTGCTGATACAGGGTCTATGAGTATTCAACATGCATTAATTGTGTGCTCCTTGTGCTTATTTTTCATGCAGAACTAATGCGTCGCCAGGAAGAGCTTCAACGTTTAGAGGACCAGCGACGAGAATTTGAGATGAGGTATGTGTTAACAAAATAAAAGTTTAACTGGTGTACGGTATGATGCAACTACATTATTACTAACACAGGTCGACAACTATTTTGTGAATAATTCTTCATGGAATCATTACAAGTTTTCCATTAGAAGAGGAAATGTTACTAAAGATTTTGGCAGTACTTCAGTGCCTGCACAGGAGGGCGGAGGCATACCAATTGACTGTACACAGTCAGATTTCTTAATTTTTAACTGGCACGACACCCAGTCTATAAGGTTATGGTTTTGGGGATAAGTGAATGCAATGTTTAAATGTAGTTTGACGGTTGCTCTAGGAGACAAATGTAAGTCGACCACATGGTAAAACACCATCTTCCTATCTCTGTTCTGCCCAGGCGCAACGAGCGTGACGAGAGGCGTCGCCAGGAGGAGAACCTGTTCCGCCAGCAGCAGGAGGAGGTGATGCGTCGCCGCCAGGCCCAGCAGGATGACATGCGGCTGCAGCAGGACATGATGCGCAGACAAGAGGAGCTGATCATGGAGCAGCAGCAGGTAAGAAAGGCTCCTACAACAAACCTAGCCGAGCGTCGCTGCGTTAGGTCAGAAAAATATTTGGTTAAGTATCCCCTTAGTCTGGTACAGTAATACAAATCAAGCAGCTGCAACAGTCTAAGTGTGGTACTCTGAACTAAATTTGATTCAAAACCTTTTTCTGAAAATTGACTAAAATTAAAAAACTGTATCGATATGCCAATCACAGTTCTGGCCCGTAGAAGACTTACAGCAAACCTTGAATTCATGTATAGAATACCTCCCCCCAGAGAAGAGTGACATCCAGTCTAAAATGATTTGGTCAAGTATGCCCTTAGTCTTATGCAATGATACAAATGAAAGCACATGGTGAATGGAGGTGTATCTCATAGCCATTCAGCCTTTGCAGAGTAATGCATAACTCGGTGAATTGAATAGTCATATGCTACTGTTAATACAGCTTTTACAAGCTGTGGAGAAGATACTGCGAAGGGGTGTCCTGATGTTTTACACACATATGTCCCAAAACCTATACAAAAAATGGCTGCTTTAAAACAACCAAGGTAAGTTTTTAACAGTAATATTTCCTGTTTTTACATGGTAGGAGTGAATTTCCTACAATCCTAATCAAATTTATTAATTCTGTATACAGATGCTCCTGAACAACAAGAAACTAAATCTAAAACATCAGATTTCAACTTAAGCTGATGGGAAACAAAATAATTGAGTACAGGTCACCAGTTGTGCGTTTCTCACATACATCTTGGTGAACCCCCCCCCCCCCTTCTGAATTCTTATGAAATACAGTTCAAATGCTATGTGACTCCAACAGGTATGGCACAGAAGATCAAACCCATGTGGTTTGAGTCCTGTAATTCACCTGGTCTTTATCAGCAACTGGACCTCATGGTTGGAAGATTAAACAGTAGTAGACGTCTTAAGACCGAGTGTGTTTGGACCATATAACGCGTTCCTGAAATGAACTTCAGCAAGATGACTCAATACCAGCCCAGTTCCAAAATTTATAATTGTTGTATTCCCCAGCATCCGTGCACCCATTTATATGTTTGGAATAATTTGCAACCAACCAAATACTGCAAACCTTCTGGCAATGGTCACTGATGAGATGCTAAGAAGCTTGTAAGATCTGAAGGAATGTGTTTCGAGTCATCTTTGCATATTTCAACTGAACCAACCGTATAATGACAACGAGGCTCTTTAGACTTGTTATGAATTATTGCTCAAACTATATTCTGCTTACAATGCATCACACAACTGTATCTTTTCCTTAAATTCATTGCTGATTATCTTTATTCTTGCAATGAATTGGCTTGTATGCCATTAAGGAATAGAGTTCAATCAGTTTTTTACGGACTACAGCATTTCACAGGAACATCGCAATGCCCCTGTTTTATGCATTTACCATGTAGTGGCTGGAGGCATTCTGTTTTTGGGTTGTCAGTCGTCCTTCCGTCCCGAATCTGTTTATACAACATCTTCAGAACCGTTCAACGGATTTGCTTCAATCTTGATACCTGTATGTAATTGATAAAGCCAATGACCTGTGTAAAATTGGGTCAAATAAACCAGAAGTCAACGGTCAATAAACTTTGTAAAAAAATGCATCAAATATCCAGCCTGAAACTTGTGCAATATCTTAACATCTGTTCAACTGATTTGCTGCAAACCGCTGAAAGGTCAAAGGTCATTCAACTTCGTCAAAATTGCCCAAAGAGCCTAAAATGTGATCTTTCTCCACGTATTTAGAAATATAATTATCCGTTTTCAACCAAACTGGATACTAAGGTGTATTAATACATGGAGATAGACTGGTGAGATCAGAGGTCAGATTCCTGAGAGGTCAAAGGTCAATTAACTTTGTCCATAGTTAGGAATTCAATGGTCCTCTTTCTGCCAAACACAATTTTTCTCACCATAAACGAGTATCAGTTCATGTTAGGAAAAGCTAACATATAGGCAGAGGCATATTATTGACGGTGTGGCAGTCAAATTGCTTAGTTGTGTTTTTCCTCAACCCTTTACACCTATTTGTTGCCATAATAACAATGATAAAATGTACTCTAACAAAAAGTCTGACGCTAATACTTGTTTTATTGGGAGGTTCGTATCTGGATTCAAGTTCGTAGATATTTTAATTCTGTGCTTTGAAAAAGACTTGCTGTCTTCAATGGGTATTTGCTTAATATGGCTATTTGTCAGTTTGCAGTCAACATTTTCCCTCCACTCCTTGCTTTATATTCCTTCTTTGCCAAGGTTCTAGGTTGTGGAGTATGTGAACCTCTTGCATGCATTGTCATTTAAGACATGATATTGCAGTCAACTCTGGATACATGGACCATGAAAATACCCTTGTTATATCTGCCCTTTCTCAAGGTAGAAGGAATTACCATGTATTCAGTCTTGCTGTTATTGCATCAGAAAGAAACAAACTCAAAAGCCCAGAACAGAGGCTAATTCCTCCCTTTCTCAGTCTGCTCAATGGTCTAGACCTGTTCCGCTGAGATGGGTTTTCTCCACAGGAATTTCTTATCATACATTTACATGTAGTTTCATTGGAAAGTTATCTCTTGCATTCTTTACTGGCATTTCTCGTGTATTTCTTCTATTATCAGGAAACTTAATTTTGGATTCGTCAACTTAAAAAGAAATGAATGCACCGTTTACCTGCACCTTCCTCAACTGATTAATCACTTTGTGTCTCTTTTGCTATTTGGACAATCTTAAGATGTTACTTATAGCAGTATCACTTTCTCTATTGTGTTAACTATGTATGTGTGCATATTCATCCTTATAATGAATGCTAGTTTTTACTTGTTTTGAATCCAATCATGATTTATATTTTTAAGTAGTACAATGTACCTAACAAAAACGTTTTGCAGATGTGTGAGAGAAATCCTGTAGATAGGCATAGTGCATTGTATGCTAGTAATCCAGTCGAGATATGTTGGTGAATTATGGAGATAGCCTATCATTAGCATGGATGTGCTGCAAAATGCATAGTTACAACTGGATAAGATAGCAAAAGTGATGTGCCAGAATGGATCCTTTGATATTGAACTTTTTTGGCATATGGATATTCAGTTATTTTCCAGAACTAGAAAACCTGCTTAGCTGATTAAAGTCATTATTTTATTGCATTGAGAAAGAAATGTTCCCTATTCTGCATGTTACATTATAGTACCACAGAATGTACAATTGTTTTCATGCCTTCGCAACAAAGTTGCCAGATGGCATATTGTTTCCTGGTTGTCTGTCTGTCCTACTCTCGTTTACGGGAAAACTAAAAATATTATTGTCTGACTGTAATCAAACTTTGATAATACATGTATATTGCAGGGCAACCCACTGGTGAGATTTTGGGTCATGTAGGTCAAAGTTTTAAGGTCACAGGTCATGTTCAAGGTCAAACTTCTAACAGTTTGATGAGAATGTATGACTGAGACAATTTAGTGATTAATTTTTGGGTTAGATAGGTAAAAGGTCAAAGGTCAAGGTTCAATCTGTAAATTCCTCTTTTTACATAATTGAAGAAATAAAATTTCATCAAATCTTGTGCAATGATGATGTATGACAGGACAATTATCTGATTAGATTCGGGGTCATATAGGTCAAAAGGTACATGTCAGGATCAAATCCCTAAATGTCATTTTTACATAGCTTGAGGATTTATACTCTGAATGTCATCTAACTTTGTACAATGATGATATATAAGACAATTAAAAGTGATTCAAATGCGGATCAGATTGATTGCAGGTCAAGGTCAAATTGTTAATGTTGCTGCTTATGTAATTGTATCATATTTAAGTAATTAGCACCAAATGTGGTACAATGATGTATGATAGGTCTCACAATTAAATTGTGTTGGATAGCCAAATAGCGAATTTTCCATGCATTAGAGGATGGCATTTTACTAAATATCAGAGATATTGGCAATACTTCATTGTCTATGTAGGATAGTGGAAATAATTTCTCTGGTTTAAAGGAAATATACTGTACTGGGAAGACAAAAAGCCTTCAAAAAGGTGATAATGATCAATCTTCTTGCCAGTGGTCTTAATTCATGTATTGTCCACTTAAGAATCTTGCTGAAAGCTATTTGCCCGCAAATGATCCACATTTGGAGTAATGGGTGATTATATCACAAATCCTCAAAATGTTCGGGCCGAACAATTTGAGGATTGCAGTTCTTGTTTAGCAAGGAACAAACAAGTTTCTATGGATACTGTCTTGTCTTTGTCCTCAAATTTAGTGTGAAGAAAAGGAAATCAGAATATTTATGTGGTGAATTAAGATTTTGTGGTCAATTAGTGCAATTCAGTTATTCTTCAAAATATGTCCATATCTTACACTAGAATCCTATTTGAAAAAGCTAGCAGTGATAGATTTAAGAATATTGTTGACACAAATTTCTCTGTCTCATGGCCAAGTAAACTAATATAGAAAAAAAAAAGAAGTCATCTTTAATTTCCTCTTTGTGATTAAGCCAACGTATTGCATCTGAGCGTCGTAGACCTTTGATCTATTAAGTGCAAGTCAAGTGCAAACTGCATCTTTTAGTTGGGCCTTTACTCCCTACATTGCCATAAGCGAGACGCCTGCCAAACAAAGGAGAGCAGTCTGGTTGCTAGTCTAGCATTACCCAGTGAATGTGCCTGTACCTGTCCCCTCCCCGTTTTCCGTAGGGCTCTAGACGCCCCATGCCAGGAGTCGGTGGGCCCCAGCCCCTGATGGGGGGTGGGGTGTCGGGTGGTGGAGGAGGAGGAGGAGGTGGTGGTGGTCCCCAGGGAGGTGGCAACAACGACATGATGCCCCAGCAGATGCAGGGTGGAGGCGCCGCGGGGGTGAGTATCTGCTTTGTCTGGGAAAAGGGTGTAGCTGTATGAACGCAGCACTGCGCAGGCTTCAATAACGGGTGTGTGTGAGTTGGGGGATAGTGAATTGGTGGTTCTTTAGGTGTCCTCCCAGATCTTCAGAGGTGCAGTGTAATAACCCTTGAAGGGTAAACCAAAACTTCTTAATTTCTCAGATATAACATCTTATGCAGCTGATTGATCTATTAATTAAATGATCCCAGCAGTCTTCAGGTCTTAGGAATTGGAAAAGATATAGCCCTTTTTCATCTGAGTTAGAAATTAAAATCTCCATATGAGAGATACAAATCATACCTGCTCATCATAGACCAATAAAGCATTAAAAGTTTCTGTGTTTTCATGATGAGGAATAGATTGCCCTCATCATGAAGGCACGTCGACATTGCGCAACTTGAAGATAATGTACTCACTTTCTTACAAACTCTGCATATTCAGTTTGTAAGATTTTGTATGAACAAAGAATACTGTAGTTGAACTGAGCATATTTGTCATATGCACTAGCATCTACATGAGGTTTGTTGTCTTTGTTTCTGAATGGCAAAGCAACAGTTATAGATCATATAGTGAATAGAATGGATGAAAGAGGATCATGCAGTTTGATTTTGCCATCTGCATTGGAACTTAGTCTTGTTTTACCTTTTTTCCTACTGTGTCTGTGCAGAGATATATCTACTTAAAAAAGAATTTCTCTGTTGGGTGATTGATGTTTGCAGATGTCCTCATGAAGGTCTCTTGACCTCTCCAGCACTTTTTAAACCTTGCTTGTGAAACAAGCTTCACCTTTCTCTTTCCTCCTTTCTTTATGTTGACTCACTCTGCACATACCCATACTTGTTTGACTGTTCCTATTGCCGGATTCCTTATAACGGGAAAGGAGTACAGAAACGAAACATGAATGCGCGTAGTCAGAATTTATCTTTGTTTTTAATGGTTTATTTTTAACCCTCTTTACTTGATGCCGTTGTGGTGTCAATGTGAGTTTGTTTCATGCTGTGTGGCCATTGGAAATAATTTCAGTATTGAATGATTTTATTCTATACGCTACTCACAAAGACTTGAATACGTCCACCTTCTCTACTGTCAGTCAAAACAGTGAGACATTAAAAAATGAAAAATCACACAGGGTATGCATGGAACCCATATTATTTGAACAAGAGCTTATGAGCTAGTGAAACAGGTACTCTGCCATCTGAGGTGACATTTTTACCGTCCAACACTGGTAGAAATCGAAGTGTTTTTTTTTTGTGTGTGTTAGTGTAAAACAGGACATTTTGAATTGGACTAACATTTATTTCCCGAGTTGGTCTACATTTCATTTTCTTGCAAAGACACATTCAAAATGACTTGAAGTCATTTGACCGAATATCCATTGTGATTCTGTTTATATGCATTTCTCATTGCAATAGTAGTTTTATCAATACAAATATACCAGAAATATTTGTTTTGGTAATGTTCAGCTATTCTAAAGAAAGACATCACTTCCATAGTGAAAAATGAAAAATCAATGTCATTGTGTTCTGTTGTAGATTATTAAAGGAACAGTTATACCACCATGATGAAATTGCTAATAAACATCTCTTCTGCTTTTTAATTTTTTTTTAATTTTCCTTATTTTTTTTTACTTCGTGATATGTTGATCAGAGCCATTGTGTTGATCTACCAACACCAGACTCAACATATTTCATAGTCATGGTCCTTGATTAACAAACATGTATGTATTTATTTTGTTCAATGTTTGAGAAAGTGGCACTTGATAGGAACATGTCTGTAAAGTATTCGCTTCCACATGGTTTAGTCAATTCAGTGATGTGCATACAGTCCGCAGCAAGCAGAAGACTATATTGTTAGGTAGATCTAAATGGTGTGGAGATCAGTAAAGATCACTTTCTTGGGTATTGGGTTCTTTGGTCTACGGCTGGCTCCTTCCAATTCAGTTGTGGGGTTAATGGAAAACTGTACCACGGGCAGTGATTTGTCTTTGATGAATTCATGTGGGCTGTGGGCTACTCGAACATCAGATTTTTGCAATGCAGAATCTTATCTTCTTGAAGTATAAATATAACGTCTTATGAGACAGCACCTGATTTATTTATCTACACTCATATTTTTTGTTCTGATGACATTGATATTTACATGTATCTGTATTACGACCTAAAAGTTGTATTCTGATGACGAACAAATTTCCAGACCTTGCATATGTTTTCAGATGATGTCTTGATGCTCTTTTGTATATTTGGGCAATGATTCAATCTGTGGTATACATAGCAGTGTACGGATGCGATACTTCTAGTAATGGAAAATCTGTAGTGAAATATTTACATGTGGATTTACATTTGCTAGTATCACAATAGCTGTTCTTTATGTGAACCAGCGCTCCCTAGATTATATGTCACGCGCAGTTGCGCTTTTAATGTAAAGTACTACTTATTTGCATGCATCCCTCTATAGAACATCAGATTACATTTATAGGGGCTGTAGACACAGAAGGGATGTAAATATTGTTTTAAATTCAGTTTTACAAATTGGGGAAATTCAACTATACATCAGTAAGTGGAGAAAACTTCTTTTTTTTTTTGTTGCTGTGTATGGATTGCTTTTTTTTTGCGATGTACTGAGCTCAGAGTTCTGAGACTTATGTAACGAGCAGCAGAAGTTTGAATTTGGACAATTTGACATCTTTGTGGGCGTCCATTTGTGATGCAACTTGAGATTCAACCTGCTATACATACTTGTATCAAAACTATGTACATTTGCGCTCCCATCGAAAAGGAGACTTCATGAAAATTGTGTTTTTCTGAGACATGATTTGGCACGAAACTTTCGTTTCTTATCTGTATGCCACCATTTCTCATCAAATCACTAAACTTAGAATCTGATTATTCTGACAATTATAGTGTGGAAATTAAGGACCTGCTGTTTATGGGTTTTCTTCATTTAGTATGAAGTAATTGGTGTTGTCGGTGGGAACTTCTTTTCAATTTGCTGCCATACAGTCTTATTATGTGCCACAATGATTGGCCAAGTAATTCTGTTTGGCTCCGTCTACTTGTTTATCTTCAGAATTGCCGTTTTATCTGGGTTTTGATTGTCTTGGTTGTCATCTCCATGAATATGTTGACCTAAAGCTGAACGACTGTCTTAAACTGCTGCGTGACTGTTGCACTTCCGCTTAGAAAGACAAATGTACCATGATTGGAAGCATTTTAGTGAGTGTAACATTTATGTAAAAAGTGTCACTTTCAATATTTAGTTTAGACTCATGATCCTAATGATTACATTACCTTTATCTCTCTTCCCCATGTGCTTCGTTCCGTTTGTGCCAACTCTTGATGTCTCCTTTGGACGCCCACCCTGATTTGATCTGGTGCCCCACATATTTTTACTCAATCTTTTGATACCTGACCTCGCGGAACCTCCATCAATTAATTTTTTTTTGTTGCGCTGCCATTCTTTTTGTAATCTTTAATCCGAATGTACATAAACTCATCCTGCCATCCTTGTGAATGCTTGCGAATTGTACATTGGTAATCACTCCTTGTCGTTGACTGTGATGAAAACTATTACATGAACGAGCAGCGTCAGAGTAGGTTTGACCAGCCACCAGGAGGATTTAATGGTCAGAGTCGTGGCCCAGCTCCAGGAGGTCCACTTGGCGGAAACGGAGGTGGTGGAAACGCTGGAGGGGGTGCCCCTCGTGGAGGCCCAGGGGGGCCGGGGGTGCTTGGTAGCGCCCCAGGGAGCCAAGGCGGCCCAGCCAACCAGGGTGGCCGTGCTCCCCCACCTGCTGGGCGTGGCCCCAACCAGGGTGGCCCAGGACCGGCCATCGGCAACTCTCCCGGTTACGGCAGCAGGGGGCCCAACCGCCCACCCATGGATGAAGGCCGTGGCGGACGCATGCCCGTGGAGCGAAGAGATATCGACCGCGTAGATAGGGGCAGAATGGACCGCCGCGATGACTACATGAACAAGCGCATGCGCCGCTTCTAAAGTCTGACCTGGAAGAGTGAATGAAACATCAGTCACCCAAGCTGGAATAGTTTTAGGCCAGAATGTGCATAGTCAAGAGCACACCGTTATAAACATTAACTTGGTCTTCGAGCCATCCTTCTGACAGTTACTCCACTCCTTTTTCTTTTTTACAAGTAGACTCTATTCTAACCAATTGGCTTTGATTTATATATCGTTGTGGATTTTTTGATAGTGACGAAGAAAACCTGATTAGAAAGAGAGAAATCACCGTGTTTAACATGTAACTTCAATTTGGTATTACTCTCATTTTTCCAACAGAAGAACCACAAAGTGAAGCACTGTAGAGTGATTCAAATTGATACAAGATTATGATTACGTAGATGTATTAAATTATAGATTTTTGTACATACAAACACGAAACGGGACCTTCTTGAAAGAAAATCCATTTTTATATTGTAAGGCAGGAAGAATAAGTCTATTGAATAAGGATTGTTATCAGTTTAAACTCCAAATTTGGTTCTTTTTCATGTTGAACCTCTTCGAAATCAAATGGACACAAATCAAAGTGGCACAAGTCAATTCACATGGTTTCATCAGGGGTGGAACTTCTATACATCAACCAGAGAAGAATTAAATGTACAAATCATAGTTAACAAATGTAAATACAGTATAGATTGTAGTTCTCAATGTTTTGAACAATTTGTGAAGTGTTTGTGCTTTCCTAATACAAAAAAAAAAAAAAAAATGAACAGTTTCTTTAGAGAAAAAAAAAAGAAAAATAAGTTTGGGTACATCTGTTATGTTCCCACAACCATAAGTTCTTAGTTTTTATTCATCCTTGAGATGTATTATCCTCTTAGCTTCTTAACAGGATGATTTTGGCTTTTGTAAATACAGCTGCTTTTATATTCAACATATCAAAATATGTGAAGCATTTGCTATCATGAAAGGAAATTGCATACATGTATCTTAATGTCTTTTCAGTTAGAAAGCTCTGATGATCTAGATGGCATTTACATGCACCAAGTGTCATACACATCAATATTGTAACTGTTTAGATCTGTGTTATCTTGTAACTTGTGATTTTATTGTTATATATTCTACTAAGTGTTTACATTGTTCAAATTATGTTATTTTTAGATGAAAACTTGTTGAAGGATTGTATTAGGGACAAGATGAAAATGAAGGAAAGAATCGTGTAAATTATGCCTTTTAAAGAAATTGTAAGACACTTTAGGAAAGAGCAGAGGGATAATTGGTCTAATTGTTAGTGTAAAGCACAAGAAAATTGAGATATTTAAGTCTCATTGTTACCAGTGTTATCTTGTGATGTGATTTACCAACCAACATTAAAGCTTGTGAATCGTGTATGTTGAAAAACTCTTGAATGAAAGGTTCTATTTATCGCCTTGCTGTTTTCTTCATTATATACTCGTAAGACTTCTAATCTTTCACCACTGATTTAAATTGATCAGTAAGTTTCCTTCATAATCTAAAGCCTTAAAAGCTGAACAGTCATTTGTTTGCTGACTGGGATAGAAGTGCAGTAGTCCTCATTTGCACATCCAAGTAACATTTAAATAGTCTCAGTAAAGAGTAGGGAGAATGGTATGGATGGCAAAGAGAGGTGCAGTAGATGGCAGACATAAAGTGAGAAATATGTTGGAGAGAAAAGAGAGAAATGAGTTGGAGAGAAAAGAGAGAAATTAGTTTGGAGAGAAAGGAGAGGGAGAGAAAAGTTAGAAATGAGTTTGGAGAGAAAAGAGGGGGAGAGAAAAGACAGAAATAAGTTAGAAATGAGTTGGGAGAGAAAAGAGAGAAATTAGTTGGCAGAAAAATGGATATAAGAGAGAAGAAGAGGAAGGTAGTTAAAGATTTTCTTTGCATATTATGAAGTGTAATTGGACATTTAGTAAGCTTCAGATTCTATAATGCTGAATAATATTGTTAAATATGCTTAATATCACTGCATACCTTTAGTTGTCACATCTTGAATGTTCATCTAGTTGATTGAGCTGAAGTTGCATTGTGAGATTCAGTTTTTCTTTTCTACCTTTTCTACGACTGGTAACATTATTTACGTATTAAACATAAGTTTATTCAGAAGGGAAGAAATTCATACTTAAACATGATACTAGTGAGTTGAGAAACAAAAGAGTACTAAGGTCATGTAAACAGAGATGAGAGAAAGAGATTGGGGAAGAGTACAGGGGGGTGTTTCACCAAGCTGTTCGCAAGTTACGAACGACTTTACGAACAACTGGTGATCCCTTGTGCTAAATGTGATACCACTTTTTGTTCATTGAGAATCTGATTTAGCTGAAAAGGGGATCACCATTCGTTCCTAAAGTTGTTCGTAACTTATGAACAGTTTGGTGAAACACCCCCCTGTTCAGATGTACATGTAGCAGTATGAACCATGGGATTGAAGTAACACAGACTAGAATCTCGTCTAAAGATAGAATATTAAATTTGAATCAAAATAATAAAACATTGCCCTCATTCTGTACATATAGTGTTCAGATAGTAGCTACACCGATCATATCTGGATTGATGGCCTTTTTGTGGTCTAAATAATTTGAATATTTGGGTGAATGTTATACCACGTTACTCTGGATATACACCAGGGGAAAAAATATTTGTGGAGCTCCTAATCAAGCTTAATGGCATGCAAGGGACCTGCTGAAGCATGTTGTGCTTTATAATATATGGAGATTCTTTTCCCCCACAGTGGCTTATATGCTATTCACAGGGGCTTTTTTTTTTGCTTTTGGGGTAAATCAACCTGAGCCTATTTTGAAAAAATTGCTATGTATGTTCAGTGGCTTGTGGTTCTGCCTATCATACCAGGGCACAAGCTATGGAGTACCTATATCCTGGAGACAGTGCAGCTTTTAAATCTACTAGATACATTGCTTTGTGACGGGTGCAGTGGCGTTTCACAAACTTTTAATTTGGTTTGTATCTAATTTACTCAAACTATATATATATACATGTCTTGTGGTATCTCTGTCTCCCCTCTGTCTTTCTCCCTGTTTTCATTCTAGGCCTTTTCCTTTTATTCTTACTCTCAATCTATTTTTCTCCCTCTCAAGTATCCTTGGATATCCCTGTAGCTATCACTGTACCATCATTTATCAAATCAACCTTTCCCCAGTGTATTTGACTGCTGTGGTGATCTTTTCATCTTGAGTACACTCAGGGAAGTGAATCATTGTTTCCCATTTTCACCATTCTTTCCCATTTTCACCATTCTAAAATCAGCACATCCAGTAAGAGCAACATTATGTGCAAACTCAATTAATAGCCAGTCTCCATTGTTCATAGTGGTATAGAATGTGGACACAGTGGCCCACTCAGTGATTAAAGCTATTGAGTTTGCACATCCTCTTCTCAAAGCTACTGGATATGTTGATGCAGGATTTGTGAAATGGTGATTAGCTATCCACTTGGTATACTGTACCATAGCTAGAGAGCAACGTATACACTGAACACAAGTTACTTCACATGGTTTCATCAGGGGTGGAATTCCTATACATCAATCAGAGAAGACATGTCCATACAATTCCCCACCCTGACTAATATGAGAAATACTTAAATATCACTTGATGCACCAACAGTGGGACATGGTAATGCCATGACACACCTAGCTTGACTTCCAGACTTGGTAATTTCTTATCCAAACTATTTAAATTAGACGTCTGGCTGCAGAATTCTTATTATTCAGTCCTCCTTACAAAGGGAGAATGGAAAAGTGGCTGGTCTTGTTTGTGAAAACAAAGACCCTTTTTTTTTTAAAGGTTAAATTATATATGTCCAAAAGCCTAGAAGGCACCCTCACTCAAACAACATATCCCGGTCATTCAGGCTGCCTTAAAGCCATTGCACTGATACTTTACAAATTACGAATTATCTAATGTACGCTAGACTTCAAGATATATGAAGAAAGTACAAGTCCACAACAGTAATGGAGAACCGCCCAGGCATGGCACAAGGTTTGACGTCCTTTCGCTAAGCCGCTGGTTCGTGCAATGGATGACCCTCAGCAAGGAAACCTGTGCCTCACTGATAAACTTTGATTAATTTCTTCTTAACCTTAACGTGTTGATATTGAAATTGCATTAAATGTTCACATAGACTACAAAATATTCTCTTGCTAAAAGATTATTATTCTTTATTTTTTTTGGAAATATGGTGCAAAAAGTCAAAGGAATGTGATTTAAATTGTAAGTTCACGTACTTAATGTGCATCTGTGTTTCACTGAGAGGGATGGGGTTGGATTGTATTGTGTTTGTGTCTCAACTAAGCCTGAGTCATATCGATTTTTTCAGAAACCGGTGTTCGATGGCTTTGCGCCGATCGAACATCGATGCATCGACGGCACATTAACAAATTGTGTACAACGGATAGCGGAGTGCGAACGCCAGCGGTCGTGTACATTTTGCGTATTACATGACGTCATTCAGCCACTGCCAAGAGCCAATTTATGAATGAAAATATAGTAAGCATGCGCAGTGCAATCCTTCCATTTCCCCACACAGTATTCCACCAAAATAAGTGTGCAATTCTCTATCACCTCGTATCAAAATCGACCTAGAATTTCACTTTCCTTTATTTTATATGAGTTATGAAAGGTATTTTCGGAGAATCTATTTTCTCACCGATATCGCACATGTAAGCGAATTTCAATAACTTCTTGCTTTTCCGTCAAAATCTTAAGAATTAGCGTCAATATGGCATCGTGTAAGTTGTAACGTGTAACGTGCACAAAGTCAATTGGCTTCCGGGTTTCGGACAACGTGACCAGATATCGTTATCGCTATCGATTAGCGACCACGTGGTCATGACATGATCTACGCGATGCACCAATCAGCGGTCTCCGAATCGCTGTTACGAAGACGCTCTACCAGTCTGTTGGCAGCGTGTATGCAAATGAGCCTTAATGAGCGAACTTACGCACAATCGCCACTGTGCTGTTTCCGGGTTTTCACAACACACGATGCTATCCGTTGTACACAGTCTACAGACAAGTGTTCGTTGTGGCATTGCGCGGTATATAGTAGTGAACGAAAAGAAGCCAAGTATGTAGTAGCTGCTTGATCATCGAGCGACCAGTTCGTTCTCTTGATGTGCTACCTTCAAAACTCACAAAAGAGAGTAGGAACCAAGTAAGCAAATTAAACTAATTAAAAAATATTAAGATAAATTGTGTATAACAGGACTATCAAACAAAAGATTTTGTGCTTTCTAGTCAATTTGGTAATTTCGTCGATGCATCGAATTCATCAAAACGAAATCGGAGTTCGACTTCTTCGATCGAACACCGGCTTAATAATCGATTCGACTCAGGCTTAGTCTCAACAACACTAATGGTTTGCAGGTGCTGATCATGCAGAGCTGCCAAGTCTCCCTGATTTTGCAGGAGACTCCTTGAAAGTTGACCAAAAATATTGCATTGGATTTCATCACATTACCCAATCTCCCTGATTATTGATAGATTATTGTCATTAGGTTGTATGCATTTGATAGACATCTCTCTGATTTCTAATGAAATTTCCCAAAATCTTCCTGATTGTTGAATGTCAATGTTAGTAGCTCTGGATCACATTGGGTCTATGCTCATTCTGTAGCAATATAACAAGGATGCTTCACATCAACATGTATTCTTACACCACAAAGGGAAGTTGAATTTAGCATTACCATCAAAATAACTACCTAGACCTAGTATTTAGATTTCTATAATTTGTCTCTATTATAATTTCACATACGACATTTTGTATATGACTGTTAACCATTTTTGTCTGCAGGTCTGTAGTATATCAATGAACCAGAGTGCATTGTAAATGTTCAACTCTAAGGGTTATGGTATTGAAAATGCAGTGGCCATGAAATTATTCTCACATTCAATGATGTCAGTTTGATAAACCAGTGCTGCTGTAATAGTGGGATTTAAAGAAAACACAATTCTCCCTATCGCATATAGCCTATATCAAGCGATATCACCTCACGATACCGATATCTGATCGATTGCTCTTGGGACGTATACTTCCGGTAAGAGCTGGTTGTCGGCAGAAAGTGACCAAGAAATCACTTTTTTTTATGAATTAAGCCGTGAAAATTTTGTGTAGGGTTGTGGTTAGGGTCAGGGTCAGGTTCAGGGTTAGTGTTAAGGTCAGGGTTAGGTTTAGGGTTAATATTCATAAAATTAGGTGGATACCCTGGTCCCTTAATTGTACGGGATTGCCGAATGTTCGTGGACCGGAAGTTCATATCCCAAGAATTAAAGGTAAAAAAATTAGAGCGCCACACACGTTCAGATTCTGAGAGCTATATGCGATAGGGAGAATTAAGCATCATATGCAGATTTACATGTTTAGACAGATGAATAGAAATCTGTCCACTATAGGAATAAATATAACATGCCATGACAGGGCTAAATTAGTTGAGAATTTTTTGTGATGATCTCCAAATTATCAAAGTTGGCTCTTTTGAAAATATACAAATCTGGAAATAGTGGTATGAAAAGTGATATTGCCCTAGATGTGTCTGGTGCCAATAATGCCAATCTTGATTTTAACTTTCATTTTTCTAGTGGACTCACTTTCTGTGTGGGGAAAAGATTTTCTTTGTTATGATGACAACAGCTTCAAAGCACTCTGGCTGCACATGCAATAGATGAGAACTATTTGTTTTCTTGCAGTTATTGAAAAATGGGTTTTGTTTCATAAAATTATCTATTGGATATTTGGGCATAACACTAGTTTTAGGAACCGGCAACAAGCAAGCAATATGAATCGTGAGGTAAGTATGATTTGTAAACCCTTTTTCTATGTATCTCCAGCTTTTATATTACCTTTGTTTTCTCACTTCCTCCTCAATAGTATACTCATATTGTATTTATCATGTTCCCAGATCAACAAGAACTCTTGAATGTTAATCAAATTTCAAATAGTAATAAAAATCTCTCTCGAAATAACAAATTTTCGTGAGTTTGTCCAACAGGATTTGTGTTTGAGCAAGTGAGAAAGGAAATTAGCACAGCACATGAACTGAAAGATAAAATTGATTAGATTTGATGTAGCCTGCAAGAATATGCTAAGGATCAATTTTCTTGTCAAAAGATGCCTTCATTGTGTAGGAGCTGTTTAATTTATATTCAGCCCAAGATGGAATGCAATATTTGTGAGACTTCGTCAATCTTTTCACATAAAAAGCACTTCCCTCATTGTTAAAGGCTTCATGAACAATAGAAGTCACATTGTGTTCTTGCTCTCATTAATTTGTGAAAGGGGAACAAACCGTGATTAACAAGGGGATTTTACTCTTAAAACAATTCCATAAATGTGTATCTGACTTTTCTACTTCTAATCAAATCTTAAGGCTTTGCCGCCATTTCATGTTTTTATTGTAACTGATATACCCAGGATGTAAAGTGAGATTGATTGCTTGATGGTATTATATTGTCACATGGACATTTTTGTCCATGTGGAGGGATGCGGTCTTGCCAGACGATAATCCCATGGAACATGGCAATCTACAGGTGGATTCCAGTCAATGCATGACCTCTAACTGACGCAGCTCTGTGCTGTACATCAGAATGAACTCTTGCTGGGGGATTTCCCCCTTTGAGAAATGCTTGAGCAAGTACCATACTGACCGGCAGATAAGCCGCAATCCGCAAGCCGCAGCCCGACTTTGAGGACATAATTTGAAAAAACAAAAAACAAAACTGGAAATCGCAGCACATATGTATGGGACTAGATGCGTTGTGTGACAACACTCAACGACAACATATAGATGGCTTTGATAGCCATCCTGTGTGACACAATTGACATACCGGTAATACAATCTCAATCACATCACCGGCATAATTACCGGTACTAAGAAAGCACCAGGAGTAGTATTTGTCCGAGACAACTCGATGATACCGCTAATGAGAAAGCTAAGGCTCAAACTAGCCAACTTTGTTAGATGCAGGCAGCCATTGTTTCTTTGATCTCTGGCGGCCACACGATGGCGTAAAGACTTTCGTGTCACGGTCTCATTTATACGACCTGTACTTTTGCTAACCCCGCGTACAAGCCGCACCCCGGCTTGCGTGCGATTTTTAAGAACAAAACATGCGGCTAATACGCCGGTCAGTACAGCAAGAGGGTGCATTTTGTCGTTACATATGTTTAGCCTGTGGGTAATATTCAGTGATGCCAGTACCAAGATATCGAAGGTAAGGGAAAGTTGTAACAATTATTGAACCATAATTATGGTCAAACAATTCTGCTGTCATCACTGGTCCTGCTTACTTCTTACAATCTGTTGCATGCCCATTGTACCAGGAAATGATGTTCATAACATGAAAACAGTAGATACTGTGCCCAATATTGGAATATTTGATAACAAGGTCTGCTTACACATCAGGGATGGATATACTGCAGATGGTATGCAGGAGTTTTGAAAAGCTTCTGATACCCTTTCTCAGCCCCACACGATTTTCTTAAACTCTGCTAAGGAAATCCATGATGTTCATATTCAAAATCGTTAGCCCTGGACTTGATAGCTTATGAATATTTATGAGTGTACGTCTTGCACATCTGCTCTTTACCACTCTGCATCAAGGTCACTCGCCTGTCATGTATTATCTGATTGGTCACTGCGTTTCTGCCTAGTACTAGTTTTTTGTTTCTGTTTCTGTTTTCACTGGAGTTCTTAGCCCTGGATTTTATCGGTTGGGCTAGCCCAATGTGAACAGAAAATGGTCCAAGTTTAGCCCCATAATCTTCTCCAAAATATAAGCTGAAAAATTATATTTTTAGTTTCTGATTTTACATTTTTTTTCTGACATTACAACTGATAATGGAAAGTTTTAAAATTTGGTATTTAAGGAATATGTGATAAAATACTGCATTAAATATGTTGTTTTGGGAAGCTGTCCTGTGTTCTTTTTCTTTCAAAAATTAAATATTCATTAGCTTTTGCGATCCTCTGATTTTTTTTTTATACTTCAAAATAAACATTGTTTCGGACATTACAAAATTGTTAACGGAAAATTAGATCACTTTCTAACTTTGCAAAGAATTTGTCGAACACCTTCGCTATAACAGGGCATGGTTATTTTCATTATAGAGAACAATAAGGAGTAGCAAGTAAATATGTCATAACATTATATCATGTCATTAAATAGTATTCCCAGCGAGTTGAATAAGGGGTAAGATTGTTAACAGAAAATATAACATCTGAAACACCATTTACATAAAAGATAGAATGTGAAGTTTTTTTAAATTGCCTTGGAAGTTCCATTTATACTTATTCATTATCGAAACAAAAGAGTAGCATTGCTTTCAAAGTGCCAATAAATGCCAAGCTTTTATGGGTATGTTAAAAAAACAACAGCCTTTCTCTTGTGATGTAGAACTTGACAAAACTTTCTGTGTATGCAATGGCGCCAAAGAAATACCTTTCATGATGCGTTCCCTTTTATCTTACAATGCAATGGAGTGCATAACATAAAAGGCATCATTTGTCGCTGTGCTCAATTTGTAAGTCATGTCATCATGTAGAATTTACTTCGTAGTTACCAGTATTGTATAGAGAAGCATTGCATTTGCAATTCAATCAGGACTACTGAAAATATCCACAATTAGTGCTGCTTTTCATTTGGATTTGAAATGTTTCAATTTTCTACATTGTTGATAAATGGCACGTGGCAGAGAGGTAGAAATGCATGTAGAAATGCCCTTCTTCCTTGACGTATTATATTATCTATGGAATGTGTTGTTCTTACATGTTTAATTTTCTTCTCCTCTGTACAAGTTGGACAGGTAACGCCTTGTGTGCAGCAGATTTTGAGCTTGACGTACAACGGAGCTCTCGCGACCATGATCATCTTCATTCATCAAGCACCTGCAGTTCAGCATGTTCATTTTTTATTGTGGTCGCAAGCAGTATATTTGTGAAAAGTCTGTACTTTGTAACAAGCTATCCTGAGAACCATTCAAATGATCTACTCCAAACATTGTTCGTGTGTGTGATTCAGACATCAGGGTAAAATCCAAAGGCAGATGCTTTCCTCTTGTTAGTTTTAGCTAAGCTTTAAAACAAATGCATCATCTGGAGTGGGTTGCTCAGCATTAGTGAGATACAGGAAAACCCCTTTATAACGAGCATGAGTAAAGCAAGAATCCGCTTATTATTTCTTGGGTCCCAACTTTTCGTCCATATACCTATGTGTAATCTGCCTCCCATATAACGAGATGGGCTTTGGCGAAATTTCTGCTGTAGCAAGGCAAATTCCTAGCCCAAGAATAAAGAAAAACAAAAGAAATTGACCCCGTTATTACGAGCCCTCCCTTCAGCCACGCTGCCAAGTAGGGGAAATGCAACAACAACAACACAAGCGATATTTTCTTGTCATCAAACACCTTCCTTTGTGAGAGACTGATCACCCACGACCATGCGCGCAAAAGTCCACATTATGTGCGTGTGGTACTGCATGCCCGTGCCGAACCACCAACATGGTCACGCATGCACACAGAGATCCTCTGTACACATGTGACACTGTGTACGGCTGTGCGTGTGCATGAAGATGCATTGCGTTTAATGGTCATTCATTGTTTACACACGGTCATGCCAGCAGACGCAGCCGGGTAACTGAGCCTCCGCGCTGCTTCATTTGTTGGTAAATGGAAATATTTCAGTGAAATTTTAGCCAGTCAATTCAGTTTCGTATGCCTGCAAAACCATTTAAAGATTACAATATTAGCGGTAGATGTTATTGTATGTGTAGACCTATATGCTTATATTATAGCAAGCAATCTGCTATAGCCAAGAAAATGTAACAGGATTTGCCTGTAGTTCCCAAAGTCCCAAAATCTTCCAGGACATTCATATAAGACTTTTGAATAACATGTGATGACAGAGGGTCGAAGGATAGTCAATCAATGACCAAATTATATTGGGTAGGGAGGGGGGGGGGGGGGGATACAATTAGTATGTTAGCGCTTAATTAGTTCCAAGTACTTTTAAATGGTTTTCAAGGAAACATATAAAGCCTACACACTTTCTGAGGGCACCATCTCAATTCCCTTTGGAGCATTCCTTGTTAGATGCCATTTAACAGGTTCTCTCGACAAATCCATTCCAAATTTCCAACATCTGAGTTGTCCGACCTGGTCCTTATTTATTTCTGATCAAAGAGGGAAGGAGAATATCGGTATACAACAGACAATTTAGTGCTGACTGCAGGATGCTGTGCTCATATTCATAATCTTCGAATGGAATGGAATACTAGTAGTAGATGTTTTTTATTGTATTCATTCAGTTGTGGAAAAGTACTCTAGGGTTATGAATAATAATACATAGAATTTATGTAGCGCACTTTCCATCTTAATTGGATGCTCAAGGCGCTTCAGAGCAAATTAAAGTGAGAAAAAAATACAAAACAGGTATGAACTTAAACAAGTTAAAACATATATGGTTGTATGTATTTAGGTACACTACAGCTCAATGGAATAGGCACAAGGAAAGGGAAAGAAAAGAAAGGGAAGGAGTTGCAGTTTTAAACCGCGGTATATTTTGTCCAGTTCAGCATGAAACACGATGCTTTAGCCTAAAAAGTATCATGTTTCATGCTGAACTGGACAAAATATACCGCGGTTTAAAACTGCGGCTCCTTCCCTTTCCCTTTCCCTATGCCAATTCCTGTGAGCTGTAGTGTATGTTGTATATGAATCTGAATGATGTATGTTAAACATCCTTTAAAACCCAGATATGTAGCATTTCAATAGTTTGCTACAAATTTTCTTTAAACCTGACGTAAAAACTGCTTATTTCCACCTTTTACAGAAAGGATATGGAAGGAATATTCTGCCATCAGAACACAAGAGTGGAGTGTGAAGAAAGGATTTGGAACATGTTAAGTTTGAGTTATTAACATCAAATGATTGATATTTGAAGGGGAAAATTATGAAGTTGACACCAATGACTGTATATATTTGTTTTGTGTCTCTGTTAACCTAATCTTATTTCATCTGTCTTTGTTCACCCCACCACACTACTCTTGTTAATCCAAGTGTGTGCTCACATGAATGGTCTTCACCATCTTCATTTACAAGATGAAAAAACAGCCTGTGATGTGAACGTTAGTGCTGCTCTACCAGTATAAAATAACTTTGTTTACAAGGGCTTTTTTAGATTTTGTATGAAAAAAAGAGCTTGTAATTTTTTTTTTTTTTTAACGAGAGCTACCTCAAGGTTGGCCAGAGCTACTTTTATATAGCATGATTTTGTTTGAATTAAAAAAAATTGCTGCGCTGACTCTAAATTGTAAGATCATTCATCAGCATTCAGCACTCAACAGTCGATGCCATAGCATCTGTGATAAGAAATCCACAAATTACATTTGATCAAATTTAAAAATCTAATTGCTTTTAACTATAAATAAAGACAGTGATTTTCTGTTTTAAAAAAATCAGAAATTCTGTTTTAACTTGCCTGGAAAGGGAAATTTTGTTTCACCATAGACTTTGAACATAAGAAAAAGTGACATTTCTGTTTCATTATTTTTATATTTTTTTGCTGGGCAATCAACACTAACATGATGATGATAGCAAGTCTAAGCCTGTGACTAAAAAGATATCCAGGTATACCGAATACTAAATGGATCTACTTCATTGCTGACTGGTAAATTGCCGGCTCACACGGACTAAGCTGGTCGCAGGAGCAGCAACCGCAGTGCACCAGCATTAGCCTACTTTTCCTTCTCCAGAGCTAATTTTCAGTCATTTTTCTTCTTCCAAATGTTATGAAAATAATATTAAAACAACCTGAATATGATTTAAATGCTATTCTAATGTCATACATTGCATTTCAGGTCTCTATTTCTTCCTATCTTGCAAAAATTTGAGGCAAATTTTGCCATTTTTTAAAATGTCTTTATCTTGGTTCATCATTTCATATGGGTACAAGTATCAATGTTGTGATGGACCAGTTTGCAGAAAGAGCTACATGATTGGCTGAGATGTTCTGCGATGCTTAGTGGTAGTATATTAATGCTAACCATTATATTTCACTTTATAAATATATTTTCCCTGGGTGGTCAACAATCAACTTTCTTCAAGCCAAATGTCAATTTGGTTTGGTATTGGTTTGGGAAGGACTTTGCTCCTATCTTCCAAAATTTTCTTTCACGTAATTTGGTTACCAGCAGGTTTAAAAGCTTGCAGAAGCGAAATCACTCGTCGCTCCTGTGTATTTTGTTGGTTGTGTTATACCCTTCCCTCATCTCAGTGTCCTCCCATTGACCATTGTCCACCACCTCCCCCCCCCCACCACCTCCACTAACAACCCCCTGTTGTAATATAACAGTTACATGAATAAAACATGTGTGTGACCTTTGTAACGTCTAAGCGTTTGTTCCTCTCATTTTGTCTGTAATTGTAAGTATGAATTTTGTTTTGTTTGATCTTGAAAAGGGGCGCAAGAACTTGTACTTCTTTATTTAATTTCAAGCTCTTAGCTGATTCTTAGGCGAACATTTTAGTTTAAAAAACAGACATGTGATATAGCATGTGACAATCAAAATTCATTTTACTTCCATTTTTCATTGATGACAATTTCATTTGAAATATAAAGCAATGAAGAAGAGTTTTCCAAATTTATATATTCAACATGAGCATGCTTATAAGTTTCTTTGAAGACGAAGTCCTCTCTGACCTTAACTGTGTTTCTGCCAGCCGTATTGAACTGAAACTCTCATTGATATGGCTTGTCTAGGACGTTAATCTTAGTTTTCAGTGTCAAAATAAAAGTGTTCAGAAGATGGCTGATGATCATCTATGAGGAATATAGTATATGCTTGAAATTAATAAAAACAAGCATTTTCTTTACTGAAACTGTGTCGTCATACCCATTGTAGTGCAGGTTTATAAACCTGCACTACTATAAAGCGAGAATCATCAATGAAAGATGACCAATTGCAGCAAATCCTCAGATGTTTGTCATTCTTTTTAACTGGCCTTGCAGGCATCGGGGATTGTTGCTTCCTGCTGCATATACTATTAACAACTGCTACTACATGTACTTCTTCTTTCACTTCATGTATGTAGTTTTACTACTACATTCTTTTACTACGCTTGCATTGCTACCTTTTACTTCTACTTACCATGTGGTACTACCTAGTACCTACCTCCTACATGTATTACTTCATTTCTTCTACATACTCTTACTTCTAGTTATGCTCTCTTAATACTACATCTCTTCCTTTGCTTCTGTTACTGCTTCAGTGACAATTGGGGTAGATTTTTTTTTTTTTTTTTTTTTTTTTGGGGGGGGGGGGGGGGAGGTTTAGCAAAATTGGCTAGACAGCCTTGGAAACCTTTCTCTCAGTACCCTTCTCATTTATCAAACATCAAGGGTGATACTTTTTTAATTTGTATTTTTTTGTATTAATTTAGTATGATTATTATTATTATTTATTTATTTATTTATCTATTTTTTTTTTTTTTTTTTGGGGGGGGGGGGGGGGGTGGGGGAGGTAGTGCAAAACATCAGCTTTTTGGAAATGGCAACCAGTTTTTTTTTCTAATCCTAGAGTGTACTTTCTATACATGCAGGTAAAATAATTTTAAAAAGGTTGATGAGAGGCATTCCTTCCAAAGCACGCTGGATAGACAAATTTCACATTAAAATGCATTAAATAGTATTCAGATTCAAAATGAATATTTGGGAAGATGATAACGATCGACAGTCTTACGACTAGAATATAACTTTTTTTGCCTCAGCAACCAAGCTACCGGATGGCTTTATGTTTTCGGGTTGTCTGTCTGTCCGTCCAGATCTCATTTATGTGATAACCAAACAAATGATGGATCAAATTTCATCAAGCTTGGTGCAATTATAATATATGGCAGGGCAATTAAGTGATTAGATTTTGGGTCATGTAGGTCAACAGTGAAAAGTCACAGGTCAGGGATTTTTAACATTACTCTAGAAATATCAAACCAAACTTCACCAAAAATACTTTGATGATTTATGACAGGACAATTTAGTTCTTATATTTTGGGTCAAATGGGTCAAAGGTCAAGGTCAAATCCTAAATTTCACTTATTAAATAAGTCGTGAATTGATCAAATTTTACAAACTTTGTACAATGTACAGATATAACAGGACTATGAACTGATAAGAGTTTGGGTCATATAGGGCAAGGTCAAATCTTGAAATGTCATTTTTTTTACATAACTTAAGAAGTAATACCCTGAATTTCATCAAACTTGGCACAGTGATATATGACAGGAGAAATAAGATTTTTTCAATACCTCAGTGTCTGTGCAGGAGGGCAGAGGCATACCAGTTGACTGCATGCAGTCAAAATTTTTAAATTTTAATTTTGTTATTTTTTTTTTTTTTTTTTGAGGAGATGGCAGTTTTTTTTAATGGGTATTTTTCTCTGAGGTGTAACAAACTGTAAGATAATATGGGACATAAATTTTGGGCAACAATTTTTATTCATCGTGTCGATATTTACATGTCTATGTACATGTAGGTCATTATAAGTCTTGAAATCTTCCTCATATTTACAATGAGGTTATCTCTTAAACTGGATGAATTTATTTCTGAAGGGTTTAATGGTCTAGAGCATCGGCTGATAAGCATGTAGCAATGCCTGAGGCTGACTGTGACTCTACAGCATCAGATTCAAGTCACATACAAACACGATTTCTAGTTATGAGTCTTAGACTCTAGTCCGGAAATTTGTGTTAAATGTATGTTGTCCAAGCATTCCAATAAAGGAAAATTGCCTCTTCTATCCAAGGAAGACAATATAATTTCTTAGCAGGGGCTATTTTGCATGCCAGATTGGGGCTAAATCACCCTTTATCTGTCACTGTTCAGTGTTTGTTCTAGTGATGCACACAGTCTTGTAGGGAGGTATTTTGTGTGTCACAGGAGATCAGAAAAGTGTGAAATATAGTGGATTTTCACTCCCTTCGAACATGTACATGTAACATAAATGTTAAAGTGATTGTAAAAGACAGCCCGTCCCTTTTTCAGGTCACCACAAAAACATTGAAACATTGGCAATACATAAAGAGAAGTGTTAGCAAGCTGTATATTCATAATTTTAAACTGATACATAGTGTAAAATTCAAATAACGCACGTAAACAACGTCTGATTAATAGTCTTTACCTAAGGCTCTTAGCAGTTTGTTGTGAAATATCTGCTTTATTGATTCATCTGTTTATTAAATTATAAAACGCAATATGAAAAAAATTGTTCTATAGAAGGAATCATCTCCAAATTTTGGTAATTACTCATGAAATTAGGATTTCACACATGGATAATAACCACATAGATACTGTAACAAAGACTAATACTTTTTTCGTAGTACGAAAAAAGTCGGTTTGAAATTTAATGGCTGAATTTTATATACAGAAAGCTTCAACATGGTACAATCTTAGAAATGGTCTTGAATCACAATTTCTTCAATTTACGATCGTGATAGACGATTTCAAATTTTTAGCTTGCAAAAGGGACGGACAATCTTTAAGTCTACCAAAATTTATCTCCCCCAATCTCTAATGACACCTTGTCCAAGGAATCGTTCGTGTTGAAGTCAGTCCTTGGAGATCCACCTAAATCAGATTTTGTTGGAAAATGTTTTTAACGATCTTTATATTTCATGGAGCACAAATTCTCTGACTTATCAGGCAAAATTAGGGGGAATCAGTACATTTTCTCACCAGAAATTCTGCAGAAAAAAATATTACACAAGTACTGTAAAAGCTGCTTTGGTTCTCTAAAGTTGAAAGATATAATTTGGAGTTGGCGTTCATTGAAGAGTCATGACATGTCAACAGCAATTCAGCATTACGCATAAGAAGTAACAGTCGTAATGGTATTGCTTGTTCTATGCTCAGAAGTGATCTTAAGCTGTCTAGTTCTGTCCAAGTGTATATAACTAGTACACAATATTGTCTGAATTGTTTTGATTGTGCCATTTTTATGGTAACTTTTTTTAATTTTTTTTTAAAGCAGCTGTAAATCATGAATTTAATTTGGCAGTCAAAGCCAGACCAAAGAGACTAAGAAAGTTAAGATGTTATCTACCATTGAATTTGGGAGAAAGATATTTAATATCTAGAATGATGAATAATACCCGGTACTCAAAATTTGATCCGGAGAGTGTTTAAAGAGTTTGAGTTTAAGGAAGATTAACGCTCTGGGAAAGGGTTCAAAAGTTGTTACAAAAATTCACATACAAAGCCTGATGAAAGAAAGAATATTGCGCAATACCTCTGCCCGGCATCGCACTATACTAAGGCTGAGATACTGTATACGCCATATATTTCGCAGGGTTTTTATTTTCGTGGATTTCGCAAGTCTGGACTATTAGCGAATTTAACGGAAAATTTTAACCACTCGCGATATTGCCGGGAAGTCCTGATTTGCAAAAAATTTGACTTGCGAAATATATGGCGTATACAGTAATGCAGAGTGCGTGTTGTGACCTGTCTTTATAGGGGATTCAAAATTTCTACAGCGACAGTATATACCATATATGGTTTTATTGAAAAGGGAATTATCATTGCGGTTATGGTGAGACTATTTTCATCGCAGCGGAACAATTTATCTGGGCATGACAATGCATGAAGTAAAACGGAAATTAATGGATCAAATATCAAAATCAAGGGTGCCAGAACCTGTAATAATGGCAGAGGGTTTTGTCATAACAGATGCTGTAAATATGACTATCTTTCATATTTTAGAATTTTTAGCTGTCGTATGTAACAAGGGAAAGAGGTCAGTCGATTTTGAGCTGAAGCAGAATATGAACGGTAGTCTTATTACATGTAGTGTATTTATCAGCTACTAATCAATAGTGGAGGCCAGGTTAAAGACAGGAGCCTAAATTCAGGCATGCACTGCATTACTGCACATGTACTATTGGAGTGATTTTTAGATCCTGGAAAGAAAAGTAACTGCTATCCATGCACTTAGTATCATAGAGCTAGATTTGTAATTTGTAGGTCACACCCACCTAAAGTTCATAAGTGTTTCAGAGCCATAAGACTGCCTTTTTTTTTTTTCATCTCACTCGCTATATCTCGTTTTGTATTTTGTGCCATGTCGCCAACTCTTTGCCATTCTCTTTAGGAAATGTTGAGATATGAAGTGTGTACATCCAATCAAATGTTTGGAGGAAAGAAGAGGATAAGAGAAGCTGAATTCATTACGGGTTTGTATTGACTCACTGTCTTGCATCGTCGCGTCTTCATGTTGAATCCAGCAAGAAATGCAGGTATCTGTAAAACTATGTCGTCGTCCTACTCTTTTTTCCCCTTGTTCTATATCATATTTGCATCAAAATGTATCTCTCCTGTTTTTATGATAATGCAAATTGTGTTTTTCTCCAACTTACGGTACCGTACTTTATTTAATGATTAACACTGAACCTTCCTTTTTTATTATGTGGAGTATGGTTAATCTTATAATGTGAAAGTGTTTTCAAGGAAGCTCTGAATACACTTAAAAGAAGTGTCCCATGGCTATGTTTTACCATCCTTGATAATGTGTGGAAATAGTTGCACTACTATGAATCTGCGAATGTCATCAATGTAGACACAAAATCATTCACAGAAACGTGTGTCATCAACATAATTACCTTGATTAGCAAGTCTGTCATTACACTGTACCACTATGCACTAGCTATTAGCTACTGCACATGTACATGTATACAACTAACTCCCGTTACCCATGAAGACACTACCAACTGAGTCCTATCCAACCAGCTAGAATGGCCCTAGTTACGAGTTGATTTGCTTTGAAGTATAAAAATAGGAGGAGGGTCAGAGAACTGAAATGTTAATCACCAGCCCTAAAGGTTACTGCAGACGACACGATTCTGCAGTCGGAAGAGCCTACGACTGGATATGCGATATGTGATATGTGATTCAGCCAGTTCCAGAGTTGTATTACCGAACGAAACATGTATGCGGTGCCCTGTAGGTCGAGCATTACCTAATACCTACTTTTTTACGTCAACGATGGACTTGCTATTGTCCTATCTTGGACAGTTTACAAGATACATCTTGCATAAGCAATTCCATAGTGTTTATAGAGATATTAGACAATTGGATTGGGAGGTACTTGATTTCAGGAGTAGTGATTTAAATTTGAGTGAATCAGATACAGGTTTTACCTCACACTTTCACTTAGCTGCTTATCATGGTATTTGAATCTGGTTTGCTTTCCTTTCTAGTGTTGCTTTTAAAAGTGTGTCGTTACCCACACGACTGAAGTCAATTTAATGATAATGGACTGCTTTGGCACATACAATGCCTCAGGGAAAAAAAATAATGAAAAATTTTGGGGGGCTTCTTTTTGAGCACATCGGCCATTTGGCTACAATTTTACATTGTGTCTATGGGAATTTTGGGAGCTCTTTTACCACTTCTCAGGGCTCTTTTAAGTATTTCGGGGGAAAAATCGCCCCAAGCCCCCAGGTATTTTTTCCCTGCAATGCCTCTTTGTTTGCTGAAGCTGAACTATAAAAAGAAAAACTGCTAACTACCAGTATCTTTGCTCTTTGCAGGGATGTAAGGGATGCATGGAAAATAATGTATCCATTTATCAGGTTCCATTTGTTGAACTCAATGTGATATCAGTCTTCAAGAACAGGCAGTTGTTCTGTCTTTGGTAAATGATATGTGGCTTCTGTCAGAGATTTCTTTTAAACTTTAAGCAGTAATATAAACTGCTGTTTTTATCAAATACAAACAATACTTTCCATAATGCTAAATATGTTACTCATTGCGGAATTCCCTACTACAATTTAACCCCCTACTTACTACAATTTTGTATCACACCTGACGAAGTGTTGCAGCGGCGCACGAAATGTCATGATCTTATTCCGTTTACCTTACATTGCTAGACAAACGATTAACAGTAGCCAAACTTTCCATCTTGAACTAAAATTGTCCCAACTATCTTGGAACAGCTTATGTTAAAAACATACTTAGAGACTATGAATACATGATATTGTTGTTTGTGTTAACTCTCATAAAAGTGTCTGTTTTAATTAACACACACAGAGATTGATGAATTATTCTCAGAAATGAATACTGATGAAATGTTTGTGACTGATTTAAGTGCACATACACTGTATAGTTGATAAGCTGACCTGAAACAACATCCACTTTTATCATTGTGTTTGACAGGGTACAGAGTTGTTGACATCAAGACAATTACACTTAAAAGCACATTGATACTGTCTATTCAGCATTTCAGCATTTTGAAAAAAAAAAAATCAGTGAAAGCACGTATAAAGGAATCTTCTGCGATTAATATGTTCACTACTCTTCTTTGCCTGTAAAAATAATTTACTCGGTATTCCTCATTTAAAGATTTGTCCAAGTGAGACTGTTATTGACTTTGATCAATCTTCTCTTGATCACCTCAATGACTTCAAAATATTTGGAATTGTTGAACAAACATGGTGGTTACATATAATATATATTTCTCACTTATATGTTATCTTTTCGTTGCTGTTCTTTAATTAATGAGTAACTGATAACTGTATTTTACAGTATTGCTGACTGTGTCTTTCACCCTTCCATTTTGTAGTGTTGTATCATACACAATGTAAATATGAATCTTTTTTTTTCTGTATACAGAAATACAGACGTAACACTTTTTTTTAAATCATGATATATTGTGAAACTTTAATTTATATTTCAACTAGTTTTTGTTAGCTTTATCTCAATATTTGTAGTGATTTTACAATGTTGCTTGCCATGCCAATGCTTGAAGCTAACTCTTTGCTTTGTTGCATTCTACATTTCAGGCTCGTGTTGTACCTGTAGCTTCTTGATGTCTGAAAATTGCCTGCGAAGATCGTGAACTCTCATGTAAGCATATCCCCTCAACTCCTCCCTCTTTTTTTATCTTGCTCTCTCTCACTTTGTCCTTCTTTCTCCCTTCTCTATGTCGCTCTCCTCTGCTCCTTTTCTCTGTCTGTCCTTCTTTCTCTCTCATTCCCTCTTTTCTTTCTCCCATTCTCTACCTGTACCTATCCACACCCCACCCCTTTCCCTCCGTCTCTGTCTCTTCAATAAATCAAACAGATTCAAGAGAGTAGGTTCAGAATAACATATATATGAAATGATTCATCAAGGATGATGATTTTTGTGCTGTCACACATGCTACAGTTTGTCAAACAAATGGTTTCTGTTTAAATTTTACATATAAACTGGGATGTCAGATTTGAAGCAATAGCTTGATTCAGCTTCTTGCACCCATTATTTGCTCATACATTATGGTTTTGTGGATGTTGACTGTGAACAGGTGCATTGTAAGTATACTGTATACGCCATATATTTCACAAGTCTAATTTTTTGCGAATCAGGATTTCTCGACAATTTCGCAAGTGGTTAAATTTGCGATTGTGCGGTACTAGTACTAGTAGTACTTGTGCTTGAGCACGTTGTATTCATCATTTTGCATGTTGTTAAATACGCGAATAGTCCAGACTCGCAAAATTCGCAAAAATAAAAATCCTGCAAAATATATGGCGTATACAGTAGCTACTATCCTTGCAAATAAAATGTTTGAAAATGTCCCTGCTTATGACTGTGAAAAGAGATATGAAAATATTGTTGCAATGCATCTGATGACTAAACTTTTGTCCTGTGGTATTTCACAACAGTGACTGCAGATTTCCAGATCCACAGTGCAGGGTGGAGGAGTCTTGATGCTGGACTTACGCAACAGAGGTGAGCAGATGGTTTAAGGAGGTTTTGTTTGCTTCTATGTGATGGATAGTAGTTATACAGATGACCGCGTCCCATTCTGGTGTAATCACAGATTTCAGTCTGGTTGATTTCAAGATGTGCTGTTGAGGCAATTGCTTCTCCTGATTTTGAATGTGAATGGTCAAATGGGTCTCTAGTGATTAGTGATGTCATAATGTTTATCCTAACTCTCCATTAACTTGAACTGCATGAAACTATTTCTTTTCATTTTGAGTGAACACCAAGCTGTATTAAATCATGGATGGCAACCCAGCAATAGAACTGTGGAAGTGTGCAGATTGAAGAACATTTCATCACTGCCATTCAAGTGCTGATATTAATGGCATCACATTCCCACATTGATGATCATTTCTTATGGAAATGGAAGACCATCGAAATATGATTTATTCAAATGAATTTAGGTTAACGGGAAAGAACCATAGTGATGAGAATGAATTTCACTTGGCATAGCATTCCCTGATTAATACATGGTGTGCTATTGAACAAATCATAGGGCACTTCACATTTCTTGAGCCACTCCTGTCCAGGTTCTTGCGGTATTTTTTTTTTTTTTTTTTTGGGGGGGGGGGGGGGGGTAGAGAAAGGAGCAAAATTACCCTGACCCACCAATCAATTTCACTATGATGACATTGACTGTAATGTTCATTTTCATTTCAGTCAATCTGTGAAGAAGTGGACTCCTGATGTCTACCATATATGTCGCTGACTGAAGACTACTTTCATCAGGTAAACTTATTTTTTAAAAGCTTAGCATAAATTGTTTTATGTCATTGCGGTATATTTGCATGGTGAGCATGATCCATATCAGCCAATCATTGTGGATTTGGAAGATTAATTCATTCATTGTTTGTCTTGTAACTAGGCTTGCAAATATAGATTTCTCGTTATTGCCCCATGCAATGTTATAGAAACAATACAGAATTGTGCTACGATTCTTGGCCATGCTGCATTTAGCTTCACTTCTATTACAACTTGACAACATGGCAACTCAAGTGAGAAAAATATACACAAGGGCTCAGGGCATGTTAGGCTCCACAGTGTTATTAAGAGGCCTTGTGAATAGTAGTTTTTGCTCACATTGGATAATGTAAAGCATATGTGATGTGTTTATATCATGACATTAGGCTTGGAAAGCAGCCCTTTACAAAATAATGTTATTACTCCCCCCCAGGAACAAGAAATAAACTTTAAACATTTATTGTTTCTTCGCATGTTTCTTTCCAATAGGAGCTCTGGCTTGTCGCGTCGGCAGATGGAGCCTAAGTGAAGCGTCATTCTGCGGATGCAAGCAAGTTGTTAGCGTTTCCCAGCATGGTAAAGCAAGACATGTCCATCCATGTCGTAATCTTTTACTAACGAGGCCAGTCAGCTACTTCACCGGAGTAGAGAACACACTCTGAAAGGCCCAATAACTTTGCCATTATGGCGAGCAGTTAGCAGCAGATTGCTCTCAGATGCGTAAACAAGCATGCAACTAGTTTCCCTTATTCAGACTACTTGACCTTGTGGAGAGGGTTCGTGCCTACAAACTTAGCTGTAATCCACATCCTATGCTGGTTCAGTGGCCAGTGGAGAGCAAAGACATTATGATGTGGTTGAAGGTCCCCCATACATTTCCCCCTGATGAAGATTCTATAGTAGATACACTTGAGAATAAATACACTTGAGATTTGTAACCCAACCCAAAATATATTTCCTGAATTCATGTGGTCAAAGCTTGCATAAATTACACATTATCAGCCATAAGGACTTCTGAATATTGAGAACTGTTTCTGTCATGAGATTTCCCCATGTAATTTCATTGGTAGATTGTTGTCAGTTAAATTACTGTTAATGCTATTTTGAATTCTGTGTCATGTCTGTAAGAGTCAAGTTCAATTTCATTGCACTCTAGGTATGGGGTAGATTTAGAGAAAGATATGGGTTTGTACCTATGTGACAAATACTGTATACGCAATATATTTCGCGGTGTTATTTTCACGAATTTCACGAGTCTGGACTATTTGCAAATTTAACAACATGCAAAATGATTAATACGACGTGCTTAAGCACATGTACTACTAGCACTAGTACTCCACAATCGCGAATTTAACCACTCGTGAAATTGTCAAGAAGTCCTGATTCACAAAATATTAGCTTCATGAAATATATGGCATATACAGTAGTCGGCAGCACAGAGTAGTATAGAAAGAACAAGAGGTAGTACATGAAATGTGCTTTTACAGGATTGAATTTTCAAAGAAACGAAAACTAAACCCTAAGTATGCTTACTATCTTTCCACTTACCATTATTAGTAGCCTACAAGTATTAAGATTGCATACAAAAATTACTAGAAGTTGCCACATACGAAAGGTAGATCTTTTGCTAAGACGTACCGTAGTTATAGTAGTAGTGCACACATACACATACGTAAGATTATCAGGCGAGTATACAATCATGACGTGTCATCTTATTGGGTTTTGACTTCGGGATGAAATTATTATGTGTTCAGAACTGTTTGCCTAGAACACAGTACTATACTTGTTAATAAATTGAAGTTGATATTACTCAAGGTCTCAAACCAGATCATTTTTTGGCGCTAATGCACTTTGGTATCCCACTAGTTTTATGAATTTTAACCCTAAACCTAACCCTGACCCTAAACCCTAACCCTAGACAAAATTTTCGCTGTTTAATTTATCCCAAAAAGTGATTTCTAGGTCACTTTTTGCCGACGACAATCAGTATTGCAGCGTTCCCATTGCATGCATTATATATGTGGGATACCAAAGTGCATTAGCACCCATTTTTTCGCTAGTCACACGCCATACCAACAGCTAAGGATATGGTCAGCCTAGGTTGTGCATGAAGTGATGGGTTTGAACCGCGAGTGTTGCGACCAGTGTAGTGGCATGTGTGGTGATATGTATAGCGGCCGGTGTTGTGGCAAGTGTGATGATATGTGCAGCGAACTAGTGATGTGGCTCGTGAAATGGCAAATATGATGGCATGTGTGGCATCTAGGCATCTCTGGATTGAGTCATATGTTTGGCATAGTGGAGGTCCTTCTCATTAGCCATTGCCAGATCTTCCAGGCTGCATTCATTTTCAAGAAGTGGGCATCTCGGGTGATGCTGCATGGTCTGCTCCGAGCTTCCGCATTCACAGGCCATATCTGTCGCATCAGCATAGCCCCATTTACTCAAGTTGGTTTTGCTGTGGCCCATACCCGTACAGAGTCTGTTTAAACTTTAGGGACTTCTACTACTTCCACTCAGACTTATGGCCAGGTGCTAGTTGTTCACTGGTTGTTAGTGGCAGCTTTGCTACTGAATGTTTCTGGCTCCTGGTGGTTTGTATTCACTGCTAGTCTCCCAAGGTTTACGATGAGGATTTCTATGTTGTCACTATAAGAATGAAGTTCGGATGAGACCTAGTAGAAATAAGTACATGTAATCACTTTTCATGTTGGGCTGTTGTCTGTTACAAAAATGTTAACATTATCGTTCAACTTGCTCTCATTCCTTTATTTCTGCATCAATTGTATCCATACTTGATATGAATGATCCTTGGGAAATACCATGTGTGTTGATGAGGATGATGAGGTCAAAGGTCATCTAGGCACCTTTTTAAATAATTGAAAAACAACTTGACACTGTTTATTGATTGTGAAATCAAGCGAGACTTGTGGTTCGTGAACCACCTTGTTTATCATTGATAACGTCATTTTGAACAAAGATAGCACTGCAATATTTATCATATGGCCTTTCAATTCCTAACTTCATTCCAGGGATCTTAGGCTGGTTCCCTTGTTGCCCTCTTTGAGTCTCTTGTAGGCATAATATATCATAGGCAGTCATTATCTGAGCAGAGCTTCCCAATAAGGTGTTGTTTTGCAGATGAGAGCCCTTCAGTGTTGATGGATATCACTCGTCCGTCATGAAAAGGACGCAAGCTTTCGGCGACAGTTCGTGGAAATAATTGTATATTTGGTGGGTAGATGTCGAATATAGTCAATATTCAGTAGATGATGGTGATGGCAGAATTAGCTCAGAACGTAATCTAGGACGTTGTCCAGTTTCCAACCACGTGAAATGGACGCTTCTACCATGGCGAACAGTGATGTGGCAGGTGTGATGGCAAGTGTAGATACGACGTGCTGTGTTATTGTGTGTTAATCACTGCAAGTAGTATTGTGTGCTATTACTAGGTGAACATTCAATGTCATATTTTCCTTCCTTCTGACGTATCCTATTCTTCTTACCCTACGCCTGCCGCTATGGTATTCCACTGTCTTTTTGCCTGTTCTTTTCTTTTGTTTCATCTCTTGTTTTACCCTTTACTTTTCCTTTACCTTTAATGACTCAACTTCTGTTCTAATTCTACCGTTCTTTCTTTCACTGTCCTACAATTTCTTTGCTGTTCTCCATCTTCACCCTTTATCTTTATCTCTATAACTCTACTTCTCTATTTTACCTACTCTGTTGGTCCTCATCTTATTTCTCCTCTCCTCTTTGTAAAAAACACTTAAATATCACTGCACAACATGAGACATGATCATGGATACAAAACCTTGACAACATCCAATATCTAAGTAACATGTTATCATATAAGTGATCGTTAGGATGCGGGAGATTGTGGAGTGATTGAAGAGAAGGGTGTATGAGCGTGATGGGACAGGAATATTAGTTAAAGTAGAGTATAGTAGCACTTAATTAAGTCTTAATCAGGCCTATGTGCACAATTCCCCTTCTCTCCCTTTTCCCTGTCCTCTTCTTCCTATCTTCTTCCTCCTATCACGCCCCCTCCTCCTTTCCACCCGGGCAACCCAGAAACCCAGACTTCAGTGCATTGATGTGCTGAGTCGCGCTTTTTTTTTTTTTTTTTTTTTTTTTAACATAAGAGCGGTGTCAAGCAAGCTAACATGATGTCACAATGCTTTTGCGCCTTTTGCAACGCAAATACAATGGCCAATTA
>OZ022585.1:21445601-21532882 GCA_963669155.1 Arbacia lixula
ACACACATACATACATTCGCTCTCTCTCTCTCTTTCTCTCTCTGTCTCTGTCTCTGTCTCTCCTTCTATATTGCATATTCATCCGTCTAATCTTAATAGTCTGTTACAACGTCTAATATTAACAGTCTGTTACCTCATCGTTTATTGCATCTTTAATAGTGATATTTATGTATTGACATGCTGAAATAGTAACATAATCTGAACTAGGTATTGACCCATTTAACTAGCTTTCTTTGCGATCTCCCTCGTTCTTAATACAAAAATAAACATCTAAATACCAAAATTCGATAATTCTGAGCTATCATAAATCCATCTGTTTTTTTTTCTTTTTTCGAGTCTTCGTGTTCGGTCACGTTGATAATTGGTTTAACAATCAAGTAACGGCAAATTAGGATTTGCAAAATTTGTCCGAGGTATTATGACACGAAAAATTACGAACGTGTTTTTTCTAAACAAAATAATGTAAATTTGCAGCAAAGCTCTAGGGCAAAAACAATGAATATTTGTTAATGTTTTGCGCACAATTCGCAGCCACTGACTCCCACAGACCCCATTTAAAGGGAAAGTCTACCCTGAAGACAGTGGGATTTCTGGAAATATGCAGCATGCATGAGAGAGCATCTCGCACGTGACATCACAAAATTGAATATTAAAAAATCATAACTTTTTCATCCTTGACGAATTTTCGTCAAACCTTCACTAACAATTAGAAAGGGTGATCTGAGTGATGGGTCCTATAGGACTTTTCCTTTCCGTTGTTTCTTATCAGGCCAAATTCTATATAAAAAAAATAGAAATTCACCCTTTCGTTTTTCAAGTACAAGATGCGCAAAGTTAACAGAGCTTCCCTTCGCCAAAATAACTTCATTGCGCGTTTCAATTGTTGTGTCACAATGCCTACGCGTTGAAGACAAGCGCGTAGTTACTATTAGCAACCAAAATGCTCTATCTCACCGTGCTATAAACAAATTCAATCAGAATATGTTTTACTGGCTTTCTATTGCGACGTATCTGCTAGCTTCTGCAATCGTTGGAATTTTCTAGTGAAAATATTCTTTCCTGGATCTTGCGCCCAAGGATAATGGACACCTCTATCGCACCGCTGATTTTGGTTCTGATGTTGCTCGGTTCCACGGGCAAGACAGAGGCCAAAATCAGCACCGGAATGATCGACTCGGACACGGTAAATAAAACGACTTTAATGAAGTTACCAAGACGAAGTGATATAATTAGGAAAGTAATATTTTAACTGAGGAAAAATATAAATTCCAGACAGACACCGAAAAAAATTAGTTTATTGTGTTTTTTTTTTCAAACCAAAGAGAAAGAGATGAGGAGGAAAAACGAGGGAGAGATGTGATAGAGACAGGTTGATATAAGTCATTCATTCAATTTATGTAGGTCTAGCTATTTAAAATTTAGAATTCATCTATTTTAGTAGCAATTGTGCAAAACAAACAACGTATCCCACTATCCGTGTTCATGGGAGACAACGTCATGGATTACGACATAAAGTACCCGGCTGTAAGTAACACTGTTGTACGCATTAATGTCATTTAGACGGACATGGACGGAAGTGACGTTTATTATTCTACTGCTTTGATAACTTGATATCAATTGAGTGGAAAGAGTGATGGAAACATGTTGATGATCTAACCCTGAAGAAATCGTTAAAAGAGATTCCGAACCTGCCCTGAAGGGATCGCTTGATATTGTTTGGCAGATTGGTGTCGAAAGAATGATGTACTACGTAAACCATCTAAAGGCAACCTGGTGTTGGTATGTTTCCCTAGGAACACTGTTCCTCCAACTGATATACCCTTGACAATATGCATTTGAATGTTGTTGCTAGTTTGAAACTGGGACGTGCATGTTTCTGACATTTTTTCAAGAACCTCTCGTAGGCGTTATACTTTTTGCATTCTTATGAAATCCAAAGTCCACCCAGTGACATGTTAACGATTAACACAACCTACTATATCAGACCTATTCTAGAATACGCTAGCCCGATATGGCATACTTCAATCGCATAATCTCAATCTGACAAAATCAAGTTTGTGCAGAAACGAGCATTAAAGACAATAGAACGTAGAAATCAGAATTATAGTGCCATGAGCACTATATGGATTTACAATAATCTGCCAGGCGAGACAAATTATTGCTAAATGTTGGTAAAACTCTTCTCTCTTCAACAAAAGTTAAACACCTACCATGCCCACGCCCCTCCTTCAAGTCACACACCTACGTATGGCAGACAACTCAGAAACATGGCTGGACTCAAATGCAATACTGAAAGATATAGTAAATCCACAATACCTCAACTACTACAATCATGTATCTCTTCACTGAAGTTGAGCGGAGAGAAACAAGGTCTTGGAGATAAGAAGGAGCCAAGTTATGATTTATTTTGCTCACAAGGAGAAGATCTTTGAATACGATGCGCTGGTGGACTGCGAGTCAGTGGAGAGATTAGATGACTAGGGTTGTGTGTTCTGATTTTGTAGTAAGTGTGAAGTATGAAATATGATGAGAAACAGGCGTGAAGATATTTCCTGATTTTTCTACTTTTGCGAGTACAGTGTCTTAGTAGCAAATTGATTAAAATCACATTAAATTAAAGACGAATTGTGAATTCGGATGATGCCACTTTTACCGAAGGTTCGTTATTCTGAAAATAAAAAAGCGTTTGATATTTAGAATATTCGTTTATCCACAAATGAAGAAGGGCTCGTTAATTGGAAAGAAGATGTACTTCTTAAAGAAAGAGCTACGGTGTAGTAATAATTTTTTAAATAACGAGATAGTCCATCCTGAAGTTAAGTGGTGTTAAAAAAGCAGAAAAAAGAAAAACATAACAGTGAAGTTTTGACGAGAATCCGTCAAAGGATAACAAAGTTATGATCTTTTAAAATGTTGATTTTGTGAAGTTGATAGGAACAACCTAATTATTGATGGATGAAATACTATGACATGTCATTTAAGCACAAATGAAAATTGGTATCTAATCTCGTGTCTTTCAACCAATCAGGACCAGTCATCTTACAAGCTTGCTTCGTATGACGACTCTGTAGGCCAATGGACAACCCTCAGACCCAACATGGACTCGCTTGTAAGTTTGGATGAATTATACTTTCCTGGGTAGGCTACATGATTAATATATTTCGCTTTGGAATGTCTTTCAAGAAACAAGTTGTTTTATGACAGGCGAATTTTGCAAACATGTAGAAATAAATTTATTGTCTTAATACAATAATATATCCACTTTTTGTATTATTGTTTTTGATTATCCTCTCACACACAAGGGAACGATTCAGGAATCGTTTATTCCTTCCCCTGCCCTCGTCTTCCATATCTGTTTTTTTTTGTTAAATCTATACTTGCTCATGAGTTTGATGGTCTTTAGTTACTTTGTTTTCGTTCTCTCCTTTTTCTTCTTCTTCTTCTTCTTCTGTTTCTTTTCTTTTTCTTCTGCTTCTTCTTTTTCTTCTTCTTTTTCTTCTTCTTCTTCTTCTTCTTCTTCTTCTTCTTCTTCTTCTTCTGTTTCTTCTTTTCTTTTTCTTCTTCTTCTGCTTCTTCTTTTTCTTCTTCTTCTTCTTCTTCTTCTTCTTCTTCTCCTCCTTCTTCTTCTTCTTCTTCTTCTTCTTCTTCTTCTTCTTCTTCTTCGTCTTCTTCCTCTTCTTCTCCTCCTCCTCCCCCTCCTTCTTCTTCTTCTTGCCTGTTTCAACATTCTCTGGATTTTATACTCTCTCGTGCGTACCTCAAACGACATCTAGGATTGATCTCTTTGCTATCTTTTTGAAAAAACATTTAATAGAGAGTTTAGTTTTCACTGCTTTCTGACCAGTTTTGTTATCCATGCTTCTCCATCGCAGGAATGCAAGTACAAGTTGGATCGCCTGGACAACCCCGACTTCTTGTTCACGCTCTCTAGAGAGGAAGACATCTGTGATCTCGAAACGGACGACGATGGCCTTGAGGTAAGTAGACCTATAGAGTACCGAAGTGTGACGTTATATGTGGATGTTGTCAATACAACTGGTTCTAAACTATATGGGTAGAGCAAGCAGAAATACTCATAGTGGGGACTCTCTGTGGGAATGCCCGGGACCAGCCCGCTAGACAATGTCGGACCAGTAAATCTTCATCATAAGGGATGTTGTTTAGAACCAGAGACCTGCATAACACTGGATATGACGACATCACTTCGCTACTCTATATCATGTGGATGATCCAATATTGACATGGGAAGTTGGGAGAAGAACAAGAACAACTGATCAAGAAACAGGAGAAAAACTTAGAGAAGGAGGAGGAGGAGAATAAAAAATAAAATATATGCGGAAAGGAGAATATTAAGGAGGTGGAGCAGAGGTAAAGAAGGAAGAGGTAGAAAAGAAGAAGAATGAGAAGGAGAAACGGAGAGGAAAAAAGAGGATATGGCGTGAAGTCACAAAAAAGGAGAAATCAAAGAAAAGAGATGGAGGAAATTACTTTTTACGACATCGAGCCGTAAAAAATTATAAAGACACAATTGGAAATTTATTTTGATTACGAATGGATCAGAAGAGAGTCATATTTACATAATTTATTGTTTGTTTTCTTTGTTGTCAGTGGCTTCGTTGCCGTGGTCAACTTGACTTCTCCAGCCAGCCTCAACCCCGATGGTGGTTTATCCATCTGACCAACTGCCGGAAAGGTGGAGGAGGGCCGGTCGGCTTACGGAATGTTACCTATCGGTTTCACTTTACGAACGGGGAGCTCGGCATGCTGAGAGAATTCCCGGCAAATCAAAACCGTAAGAGAAAAGTCTGATTTGTAATTACTTGATTACAACGATGTAACGTCCCAAGATATCGCAATTAGCTAACATGCACATTTTTTTACCTTTTCTTTTAGACTATGAACAATATATATATTCATGCTAAAAGTTCTGCTAGATATATTTATTTATATATATGATTGTTGAAATCGTATTTGTGTTTCTATGGTTACACTGTTATATAAAAAGCCAATATTGTAAATATTGATGTTGGAAATTGATATCGAATTGCATGCATATTGAATTTCCGTTAGATGATCCTTGTCTTGTTCAATATTTATGAGATTTAGTCAACCAGTCGATAATAAGAATTATGCAGTCTATTATGTCTTAATGTCAGTAAGTAACATATTCGCAAACATCTAATCATTTCATCTATTCGTTCAATATTGTTTTTGTGTTTGTTCAGTCCAGTTGGAAACCGACTTGGGATTCTTGATTGGATATCTACTAATGGCCGTCATAGCGACTCAGTACCGATGTACGTACATAATACCTCGGCTTAGTACTTACCACATGCTTACTATCCTTATTCATGCTGCCATACGAGTATTGAATATTATAGTCCAGTTATATTCTTTCGTCAAATCTTACATTCCTGGAAACATAGGAAAGGGAGGGGGGGGGGGGGGGGGGAACTAACCATGTTCGGCTAGTTTGCAAGGAAGTCACAGCTTATGTAGGCCTTATCACTAACAAGAATTTAGTAGCCACTGTAATATAGAAAAAGTAATCAAAGTGTATCATTATCGTTTGGTATGTTTAGGCCGGAAATGTCCTCTGAAGCTGTGATTGATTGATAATTATTTTGATTTTGAGCCTTTCAATACCCATGCCACCTTCTGCATGATCATACTACGCTGATCCTGAAGGATTTTAATACGGTGGACTAGTTATCTAGCATGAGAATTGAAAGCATGGAAATCAACGGATATTCGTATAACCCGGATCACTCATTTTTCCTATTTTCCCCCTTTTTTCACCCAATATTCTTGATTTTAGTGAAGTTGCTGAAGAAGGGTCGACTGCATGTTACATACAGGTTGTTTTACATTAGCCTCCTGTTGCAGACAACATACATAGCGCTCTACTTCATCGGACTGTTTCAGTACGCAAGGTCTGGCATCGAAAAGACTACGATTCAAGATACAGGTATTATCTTCTTTACAAAGTGAAGTGCACTGTGTAATGATGATTCAAATCAGTCTATATACTTATGCCTTGAACAATACTTTTTGAGTAAATATGCTTGTTTTATGGTCATGTCATGCATCATGTCCATCAATCAGCCTTGTCACGTGGTACGGTACCTCGCTTGGTCGCCTTTCTTTTGATTCTGTTTGACTACTTTCTCCTTCTCGCTCCAGCTGAGATGTTCTCCTGCTTCGCATCGATCTTCTTTGTGTCAGTTCTTCTCCTGGTCTCCAAGGGATTCACGATCACGAGGTGAACATTATATTAATCCAGAGCTATCTCTAAGAATCACAATTACAGCTAAAAGGAAAAAGATGTAACTGTCTTTGAAACTAATCTGAGATCATACCGTCCATGGGGGTCGCGAGGGGGGGGGGGGGGTGCGAAAGGTGTGAACGCACACCCCTTCAGACCAAAAACAAAACAATGCAGAGAAAAAATAATAATGATTCAGAATAAATGGCTGTTGTATGTTTTTTTTACCCCCTTGAAAAAGGCTGGTGACGTAACGCACTGGGCATGCCATGCGGTAACAACACAAAACATGCATCTTTTATTGTAATAGGGGATGTCATTTTGTTCAAACTTGTCTTAGCAGATGGCCTCTATTTGTGCTGTCCATCCATTTGTGCTTCTTCCAGGGCGCGCATCAGTCGGACAGGGACCTGCAAGTTGGCGTTCTTTGGTATCATATACGCGGCATCGTATACAGTCTCTTTCGTCTATCGCCGGGTGATTCTGGACCCCAGGGATATTATCTTTGTCAACTTTAACATGGCTGCGGCTGGTATTGTGGGCGTCAAGATCTTAGGTGAGCTTATCAAAAAGTAAGAAGAAGAAATTAGTGGGACAATTACAAGATGACGAAGGAGAAGAAGAACATCGAAAAAAGGAACAACAGGGAAAAAATAAACAAGATTACTACGAACAAGAACAAGAAAGATGAAGAAAACAATGGAGAATGAGTAGGGGAAGAACGCAACGTGAACAGTAATTATAGTAGGATCAACAGACGAGCCATGAAATATGCGTTCCTTGAAAAAAATCGCAAGCCTTTTTGTTATTCTTCTGCAATTCATGTGTTTTATTTCTTCCAGGCGTGACCATGCTTATCTATGGAGTCTTCTTCACGGTTAAAAACCATCCGCGGAAGGCCTCGTTCTATCTGCCCTTCGTTATGTACTTCGGGGTGTGGTTCGCTGCTGAGCCTGTCTACATGCTGCTCTCCTACTCCTACTTCCCCATCTTCCGAAGGTGAATCCCAAATACGTTGTAAAAGAGTGCTTGATATTTGTCTTTAGGCAGATATATTATGAAATATGGCCGCATTCTCTGTGTTTTTGTTGTATCGTTTCTAAAAATGTGTGGCTTAAAAGTCGTGGCAATGAAAGATAGTTCTAAAATGTAAAACTCAAGTACTTTATTGTTGCATGAAACGTCTAAGCAATATCTAACACGAATGCTGCAAATTACTTCCCTTTTCCTTGCACAGTCCGAACGTCTCTAACGGAATCGACCTGGGACTGAGCTTTTTAGGCCACGCCTACTTTCTCTATTTGACGAGACCTTGTTACTTCAACAAGAGGTTCCCCTTCCATCTTAAGGCGCCTTCGGTAAGATCATGATAATATACCAAGGCCATTTTGGCTTTTCGGCTTAATAGGAGTCATAATTTCTGCAATCAATGATAAAACAGGAATTGGGAAATAAAATAAAATAAATTAACACAATACCGACCGCTTATATCTTTAATAAGACTGAGTGGAGTTTCCCGATTTCGTATTTTTCACTAAATTAAATATTGAAACCAATCAAAAAGGTTTCCATAATTTACAAGTTCTTCATAATCCATCACGCTAATGGTGGTCAGCGTTTTCATCAATTAAAGCAGATTATTCACGGTATTTGCTTTGTAAATCGATAACACTCGCTAGATTTTGAAAAAAGAAATCAATGTTTAAGATTAAAAATAAAACTGAATTGTACATATAAGATATGAGAATGCGGTGATGGTGATGTATGTTGTGTATGTCAACCGTGTTATGTAATCTGAAGCGATTCGCTGCACGTTTCTTCTCGAAACAGAACCCAACCGACATGATAGAAGACAAGGACTCCGAAAAACACATCGCCGTCTCCTCCGTCTACGAGGTTTCCAAGGATTCGTCTACGGATTCAACCTCCATCTCGATGCCGGAGGACCTTGGCGATCACTTCGAGACCGCAGTGGTAAGAGCGAATCATTACATCTGAACCACACCATCATGACCATGAAGACGACAGTTAAAACTCTATATTCGTATGTTTGTATTTTTGTTGTTGCGTCATCTTTAGGACAGAGCCATTTGATTTATCAAACAATTTGGAAACAATATCAACTCTGCATTTCAGAACATTTCATTTCATATCCAAATCATTTCTATCCAATGGGTTGATTATCATTTCAGACGATCTTCAACCCAGACTCGGATTCTGATTCTGACTTTGGCTGTGATGACGACGACGATGACCACCACCTGGAGGTCGTAGGAACCTCCGTAGGAACCTCCTTCTTCTCGATCGTGTCTCCTCCTCCATCAGAGGACTTCCAGGTCGTGGCGCCATCGTCATCAAACTTGACAACCATCACGACCTTGGTAGACCGACCAAAGACCAGGACATCAACTGCACCAGGCGATGACGGCGACACTCGGAAGGTAAGCCACGCCAGCCTCGAAAGGTCGCACTGAAGATGGTGATAAAATGGTAGCTAAGAAATACGTTTTAACCCGTTGCTCACGGTTAGACTCCCTGGCTTTTAAAATCTAAACACGAACCATGGATCTACTAACATATAGGTCCACACACGAATTATTGATCCATTATGTTATCATTCTTGGAGGAAGATACTTTTATGTCATTTTGAATGGAATTATGGATCAAAATATAAATCTAGGATAATTCTAGCTGATTTTTTTTAAGTTTAATGTTTTTAATTTAGCGGTCGTAACATGAGTACATGTTTGTTTTTATTTGTTAGTCATTCTCTCATCGAATATTCTTATAGTAAAATGCTTTTATGTCATTTTGAATGGGATTATGGATCAAAATATCATCATCTAAGATGATTGTAGCTGATTTTTTTAAAAGTTTGATGTTTTTAATTTAGCTGTCGTAACATGAGTAAACATGGCTTTTTTTTATTTGTTGGTCATTCTCTCATTGTATTTTCTCTTCTCGATTTCTATCTCCTCCTCCTCTTCCTCTTCCTTTACTTTTTACACCTTCTCTTCTTTCCCCTCCTCTTCCTCCTCCTCCTCCTCCTCCATCTTCTCCCCTTCCTCTCCCTCTCACAGAAGACTCGCAGAGAGCCTTCTTACCGACGGTTCACAAAGACCGATGAACTTATCGACCCTATCACGCCCATCCCTGATCCTCGAAAGGTGAGACTATTATCATGATCTGTTGTAGCAAGACTCAATTCCCTTTACGTCATTATTAAAGAAGACGTTTTTTATTTGATTCATTAGATGGAAAAAGTATCCAAGGCTTATAGTAGGGTATGAATTCTTAAGTCTTATAATTGAATTGTAAATAATTATATTGGAGGTACCAGTTTTACCCAACTCACGACGCTTTTCAAAATCTTAATTTGCCCCTTTCAATCTGCCTGTCTTTCCCTGGTATACCACTCTCTTCTACCATATCTATTTTAATCCCCCCTCTCTCTCTTCTCCCCCCCCCCTCTCTCTCTCTTTCTCTCTCTCTCTCTATCTCTCTCTCTCTCTCTCGTTGTGCAAACATACAGATTAAATGGACAAAGAGCAAGAAGAGGAAGCTTCTTAAGAAGTTCCTCAAGCAAGCGAGGAGGCACCTCCAGCCAAGCCCCCCCGCTAGCCTCCCGGAGACGGAGGCCTAAAACCACCCTACCATCACAACATAACCCACCAATTCAGATTTTATTTATTTATGCCCTTAATACTCATCGGATTTTTTGGAAAATAATTCAAATTGGGCAACTTTATTATTTTATTTTTATTACCACACAGAACCTGTTTCTTTTTGTTAATTGTTTGTATTTTGTATGATAGTGTGTGTAGTGTTTGTTATCGTTACTGTTATAAAACAACACAAATCTACTTGGAAACTGAAGAATTATGTTTGAGCATTTTCGCCTGCACCACGAAATAAACATTCTTTTTCGTGTATTTCTTGCTTTGAACAACTTAAAGCTACAACTTGCAGAGCAAAATTGCTGGCAGTCACACAAAGCAAAAATAGATTTAATTCAAGTAAATTCTAGCCACAGACTAAGTGAGAGGCGATAAAGCTCTGATACAATATTATAGCAAAACAAATAAAACTGGATACAAAATGTTCTCAGAAAATGAAACTAGAATGTACTTTGTCTTCTTGTCTTACAGAAGTCGACTTCTGTCTACACCATAAACGTATTCCGTGTATATGCAACAATCGAAACGATTGAAGATAAGCTACAACTTGCACATGTGCTCACAATCTCAACAAGGAAGATTATATTTGATTCAAGTAAATTATAGCAAAATAATGATAATCCTGCATTAAGATATGAATAATGATTTGCATTCGAGGAGAACAAAAACAAACCTTTCTGCAATATATCCACATTATTTACAGCTATTGTCAGTTGCTGCGCTCATGATTGGAATCGTGCAATAATCGTGTAGTCATTATGATTCGTAAGCTAAACGTTATTGGTGCACCGCAAAGTATTGAGCACGCAATAGGAACAAAACGAAGCAACATTTGAAAGTGAAATATTATAAGCAATATAAAAAAAAATGGTGAAATTTAAAGACATTTTAAAGCAATCTGTAAAGACGGAATTCACAAAACTTGTGCAACTATTCAATTTGAACAGAACATCCTTTTAACCAAATAACAAATTAATCTTTGATCTGTGATAACACAGCTATATGAATAAAATTCAATCTACTTAATGTGTCTGTTGTCCCTGCTTCGTTATTTTTTGTGGGTCTCTATCTCATCAGGTTTGTTACGAAGACATCGCTTTCCTTCTCTCGTCCCACGTATTACTCCTGCCTCTGAGCCTAATAAACCACTTAACAGACGATGACTCAACAAAGCTTATCGACCTCGTTTTCGTCTGCATTCTGCAACATTACACAAATTCATCGAACATTATCGTTAGTTTATCAAAAGTAATAAGGATTATTAGAGAGAAGAATCGTTAAAGGAAATAATTATTTATGTGTAAATGTCATTGTCTTTGTCACGTGCGTGATCATTAATATCTATGAATTTGCAGATTACGTCATTCGGATTGTTGCTATGTAATTTTCTATTTGAAAGGTATCGGCATGTTCATACGCATATTATCGTACTAGTATCCCTTTATTCACTGCTTGATCGATATGAATTTGAAGCGCGCAACGACATGATGGAAGTGGTACGATATCAGCCTCCTCCTTACCGCTTCTTCCTCCTAGAGACTTCATCTTCTCCTCCATTTCCTCCCTCTCCAATCTTTTGGCGAGCCAAAACGGCGTGCCTTTGGAGCACCTAAAGGGGGTGATCCATGAGAGTTAGCGCGCTAGACCGCGCCAACTCTGCAGGTGTAAACGGGCACAGAGATAGCACGCCGGAAGTCCATATTCAACACGCGGGAAATACCCATTGCGTATGAGCCGATTTGCCAATCGTTGTGCTTTCTTTGGTGGTATTTCCGTGAATAATTCCGTAGTGACTTACATAATCATTCCTTTTACACTGTTTTCGTTGGTTATTTAATAAGATAATGTTGTATTGTCACTCGTAAATCGTCCACATCGGAGGGACTTGGGGGTGGGGCGGGGGGGGGGGGGGGTGAGGAGAGAGAAGGATGGATGAAGAAGAGGTAGAGGAAGGCTGATGAAAGAGAGATGGATTTCAGGAAGAGGATATAGGAGGGGGGGTGAGGAGAGAGAGAAGGGTGGAGGAAGAGGATGGAGAGGGGTTGAGGAGGTAGAAAAGGGAGAGGAGGGGTGAGGAGAGAGAGAAGAATGAAGGAAGAGGAAGGGTGCGTGTACGCTACAGCCAGCAACGACAGCGCGAGATAGATAGCTTCGTAAATAGCGCGCGAAACCTTTGACCGTGTCATGGCAACAGGGGGGTGTTTCACCAAGCTGTTCGTAAGTTTAATACGAACGACTTTACGAACGACTGGTGATTCCTTCTTGTGCTAAATCAAATTCTCAACGAACAAAGAATGAACAAAGTGTGGTAACGCATTTAGCAAAAGAAGCGCTATCTCTACGGAAGCTTAGAAGTGCCCCCAGAAGACGAGATAATTTAGGACGTGAAGACGAGAAGACGAGACGAGAAGACGAGAAAAAGAGTCAAGAAGACAAAAAACAAGATCTTGGATCTCGTCAAGTCGACTTCTGTAAGACGAAAAGACAGAAAGACAAGATGCTGGATCTCGTCAAGTCGACTTCTGTAGGATGAGAGGACAAGAAGACGAGATCTTGGATCTCGTCAAGTCGACTTCTGTAAGACAAGAAGACAAGAAGACAAGATCTTGGATCTCGTCAAGTCGACTTATGTAAGACAAGAAGACAAAAAGACAAGATCCAAGGATCTCGGCAAGTCGACTTCTGTAGGGCGAGAAAACAAGATGACAAGATCCTGGATCTCGTCAAGTCGACTTGATGATTGAGCTACTTTTGGCTCAAACCGGCATATGACGCACGGTATTTACCAGATTTACAAAAGATGGCCATAACTCTTCCAAAAATGTAGGGGCTTCTAAACCTATCGCATGACACTTTAACTAACTAATAGATAGTATGAGGTCAAAGCTGAATAATTGTTCTTTACCCCCATATAGGTCCCATGTCGGAACTTTTTGATTCAGTCTTACTGTTGCAGTTTGAAGTCTGAGCTCAAACAGGCATTTCGGAAAATTTACGCACGGCATTATCAGAATTTACTACGGAAGCTTAGAAGTGCCCCCAGAAGACGAGATAATTTAGGACGTGAAGACGAGAAGACGAGACGAGAAGACGAGAAAAAGAGTCAAGAAGACAAAAAGACAAGATCTTGGATCTCGTCAAGTCGACTTCTGTAGGACGAGAAGACAAAAAGACAAGATCCTGAGAAGACGAGAAGACGAGAAAAAAGAGTCAAGAAGACAAAAAGACAAGATCTTGGATCTCGTCAAGTCGACTTCTGTAGGATGAGAAGACAAGAAGACGAGATCTTGGATCTCGTCAAGTCGACTTCTGTAAGACAAGAAGACAAGAAGACAAGATCTTGGATCTCGGCAAGTCGACTTCTGTAGGACAAGAAAAAAAGAAGACAAGATCCTTTATCTCGTCAAGTCGATGAGAAGACAAGAAGACGAGATCTTGGATCTCGTCAAGTCGACTTCTGTAAGATAAGAAGACAAAAAGACAAGAACCAAGGATCTCGGCAAGTCGACTTCTGTAGGGCGAGAAAACAAGATGACAAGATCCTGGATCTCGTCAAGTCGACTTGATGAGGATGGGAAGGCAAGAAGACGAATTCGAGATCGTCGCTCTATACGACCGACTCTAGGCTATATATAGGCAAGGGTGTTTGTCTATTGTGATCAGGCTTGACGCAACGTTTCATATTCACACTCATAGCATCGTTAAAACTTGTATAAAATCTACCAGTTGGTGTGATGGCTGAAACTGATAAGGTTTGGGCCTGATCTGGCGAGGATCAAAGGTCAATGAATAAAATATACACCCTACAAAATGTAGTTTCATGCAAAAAAATAACAAAGTACTCAAACAGCAATAATTGCAGAATGCGATAAAGCGGAGGCATATACCAGTCGACTGCGCGCAGTCGAATTTTTCTATTTTTTATTTATTTTATTTTTATTTTGTTTTTATTTATTCATTTATTTATTTATTTATTATTTTTTTTTTTGGGGGGGGGCTTTTGTATTACAAATATTCCAGTTTTTTTATTTAAAAATTATGTTTTTAGTATTTACCCTCCTTTGGTAGATGTAGAGGTTATTTGATACATTTTTATGAGATGTCTTTATGAGATGACAAAAAAAATAATGTGTGAGCGCAGTTGGTTTCATCGTGGATAATTTCTACATTTCATAAGAGAATACATTAAACATGTTAAAAACTTGCAATTGCTAGGGTTCAGATTTGTGTATAAATTTTGATGATAATTGTCATACAATTGTTATATTTCAGCATCAAATGCTTTGACTCAGGCTAATACTATGCTAAGATTTTTGAAGCTGTTTGAGAAGGTACATGTATGGTTGCATTGTATTTTGTTATGTACAATTAGGTGTTTGAGAATTTGTTGAAGGCTGACGAATCTTGCCCCATTTTTGTCATTTATGAAAAAAGACCCAGAATTTTGTCATCTCCAGTTATTGTACATGTTGAGGCTATTTTATACAGTTTCATATGGTGACAAACAAAATAAACATGTGAGTGTTTGTTTTCATTGTTGATTACTGCTGTGTGGAAATTTGTAGAATACATTTTGTGTCGTTGTGGTGTGATTATGTGAAAAGGAACAGGGAACGACATACTTACTAGGCTTTAGCCTTTTTGTATTGAAATCATGATGAATTTCATCATGCAATTATTTTAATATGTTTCATCCCAAGCGCAGCAGAACGTATTTTGATTTGGGGGGCAAAGTGAAAAAATGACACTTTCATGATAAAATCGAGCTAAATCGAGCTGGGTTTTTTGACGATATAATTATTCTTTTCAAAATATGTCTAATTTCCAGTGTCTACAAATGCGTTTCCTCGAATGGGTGCGTTGAGCTAGTCTTGGAGGCCAGACTTAATTTTCTCCCCGTCATAGTTCTCGAGCGGGACTATAATAAAACATGCAATTTCTTCAAAACTACACACACTCATACACACACGTACATACATATACGCTGCTTGATTCTGCTGTTTTATCTGATAGGATTTCACACACACACACACACACACACACACACCACTCACATACACACACGCACACATACACATTTGATTTGTAGCTTTAACTCTTTTGTTAAAGACAAGTTTTTCTTCGGTTCGACTTTCACTTTAAGGCTCTCAAATACCCCAGCCAATGTACGGATTGGCGGGATTTGTTTGTGTGTGTGTGTGTCTGTGTGTGTGGGTATGTCTGTCTTTGTGTGTGTGTGCGGGTTTTGTGTGTGTGTATGTTTTTGTGTGTGTGTATGTGTATGTGAGGGTGTATGTGTATGTGTGTGAGTATATATGTGTATGTGCGTATGTGTGTGTGCGTGTGTGCGAGTATATGTGTGTATGTGTATGTGCGTATGTGTGTGTGCATGTGCGTATGTGTGTGTTTGTGTGAAGTCCCATCAGATAAAACAGCAGAATCAAGCAGCGTATATGTATGTACGTGTGTGTATGAGTGTGTGTAGTTTTGATGAAATTGCATGTTTTATTATAGTCCCGCTCGCCTATATATAGCCTAGAGTCGGTCGTATAGAGCGACGATCTCGAATTCGTCATCTTGTTTTCTCGCCCTACAGAAGTCGACTTGCCGAGATCCTTGGATCTTGTCTTTTTGTCTTCTTGTCTTACAGAAGTCGACTTGACGAGATCCAAGATCTTGTCTTCTTGTCTTCTTGTCTTACAGAAGTCGACTTGACGAGATCCAAGATCTCGTCTTCTTGTCTTCTCATCCTACAGAAGTCGACTTGACGAGATCCAGCATCTTGTCTTTCTGTCTTTTCGTCTTACAGAAGTCGACTTGACGAGATCCAAGATCTTGTCTTTTTGTCTTCTTGACTCTTTTTTCTCGTCTTCTTGTCTTCTCAGGATCTTGTCTTTTTGTCTTCTCGTCCTACAGAAGTCGACTTGACGAGATCCAAGATCTTGTCTTTTTGTCTTCTTGACTCTTTTTCTCGTCTTCTCATCTCGTCTTCTCGTCTTCACGTCCTAAATTATCTCGTCTTCTGGGGGCACTTCTAAGCTTCCGTAATTTACCGAGAACGACCATACCTCTTTCAAAAGACCCAATTAAAAAGTTCCGACATGGCACCTATATGGAGATAAAGAGCAACTATTCAGCTTTGACCTCATACTTTTTATTAGTTAGTTAAAGTGTCATGCTATGGGTTTAAAAGCCCCTACATTTTTTAAAGAGTTATGGCCATTTTAGGTAAATTCTGATAATGCCGCTCGTAATATGCCGGTCTGAGCCCTATATTCAAATTGCAACAGTAAGACCCAATCAAAAAGTTCCGACATGGGACCTATATGGGGATAAGGAACAATCATTCAGCTTTTACCTCATATAAATCATGAGCTAGTTAAAGTGTCATGCGATAGGTTTAAAAGCCCCGACATTTCTGGAAGAGTTATGGCCATTTTCAGTAAATCTTGGGAATACCGTGCGAGATATGCCTGTTTGAGCCCGGATTTCAAAATGAAACAGTAAGATCTAGACAAAAAGTTTTGACATGCCATCTATTTGAGATTGTAGATCAACTAATTAGCTTTTATGTGATATAAATCATAAGTTAGTTTGTCATACGATAGTTTAACCCGTTCCAGCCGAAGAACGAGATAACTCGTTTTAGCTTTTCCACACTCACACCCGAAGAACGAGATAACTCGTGCACCGGGTGCGTAATGCTAAGGACATTTTCTATTCAACATTTAACACAGTTTTGCGTTGAAAATGATCATAATTTTTCCATCAGTCAAAAGTCTAAACCTTTTTCTTATTATTCAAGGCGGTTTCCGTCTCAAAAGATGTGATTTGCCTTCAGAAAATTTCGTATAAAGATATTATTTCTCCAGAATTTCGTCTCGAAAGCTGCCCATAGTAACCAGCCCTGTGTGTAAGAAAAATCAGCCAATCAAAGCGAAGCTGGCACTAGACCTCGGCATGAATTGTCCTCATTTGCATTTAGGCATGTTAGGAACGTGCATGTAACACGCCTTATGCTATTTGAATATGCCGTTATAATAGGAATAGGAAGTTCATATATATTTTTTTATTGGAAATCAACACCATCTACTTGTGTTATAAAATATCTCGCATGAAACATCATTATCAACGATAAGCAGATATAAATGATTTTGTAGGCACATAATTCCATATCATAACTTTGAAAGCATTCATTAATTAAACAAAAGTATTGCATGGGTTGTGAACATTCCCGAAGAAAAGATAATGCATTTCTGTTTGCTAACTCTTTGTGTGCCCCCGCGCTTTGCTCTCTGTGCCAGGTTTTTGCGCACTTCCCAAGACTCGTACTTGAGCAATGGCTGATATAAACATTTCAAATCGTTTTAACTTTTGATATGATGGTATAACAAAGAAATATTGTTTATATAAGTTTCAGGGAATTTTATGTTCTTTAGAGGGATGTTCATTGCATCCCGTGGCTTTATTCTTACACCGTGTCTGTTTTTATTAATCATGGACCTATCATGGATGGATTGCACTCGGAAAGACTTCCTTTGATCTATGATGACCGCCGCCTCATAAAATTCAAGATATTCAGGTGTTTCAAACAATACGTCGTATTTCTCATTAGGCAATGCCTCTGAATAACAAAAGAAAATCTGGTTTGAGAAATATGTCAACCGTTCAGCCTTCGCTGGGAGTTCACAACTGATTTTATTACACACACTGGAAATTAGATTGGGGGTGAGCGGAGCGAAATTTTTATAAAATTGTAGAAATGATTTCGTCCATAACTTTTTCGGACATCTCCGCTCATAAAATCGAGGTGGTTTCCATGAAAGGTGAAACACGCAATAAACGATTTACAAGATATTTGTAAGGAAATATGATTGCCCAATGTGCGATATGGAGGCATTTCTCTGACATGTTTTCGACATTATTCTCGATTTATCAAAAAACGAAGCAACAATATAATCTGAAGTTCACAGAATATTTATTCCTCTAAATGCATCCAAAATTTGTCATCCTTGTTTTTCGGCGGATCTCCCTAGATCAAAAAGCCAAACGAGTAAAATATTCCATTGTGATATCAATGCACGCGACTGCTGTAGGAATCAATTACACTTCATGCTGACTCCATTCCTTACATCTCTCTGATTCAAAGGGTTACTAAATTAGAAAAATAAGTTCCCACTAATCTATGTAAAATTATCCACTAAAAACGAATTTTACATTTGTTCGCCGCAATAAGGTCTCATTTTGACGAAAAGTTGAAGAAACGCACACCTCCAGTTACGTCAGAAAAGTAAAAATGCCAACGGCGTGTACGGAAGTCAACAATAGACGATTTTCGTAATGTATTCACAACTTTCCCCCTAACTGCGTAGTAACGCATTATTGCATTCCCCTGTATCTTGTCATTCATATTCAATGGATGGATGCACTTTGAATCTTTTAGTTGTTGCTACTCGACAAACCTCGGACAAACTTTGGGGTTCCCATGGGTAACACATTGTTTGAACGGCGTGAATAAAACATTTTATTCACGCCGTTGGCATTGATGGCATTTTGACTTTTCTGACGTCACTGGAGGTGTGCGGGGTTTTTTTTGTCAAATTTTCGTCAAAATGAGACTAAAAGGGCCCCTGTCGTCATAATATATGTTGACTTCTGTTGATGCAACATAATATGTATTTAACAAAATCACCAACTCAAGATTCCCCCTGTGACATCATCAAAGGTAGAAATTAGCAGGACAATAGACATAACTTATGCACAACCAAAACATTGCAATGTCTACCTGCAAGTGCTTCTAATAGCTTCACATAGCTAGCACATTTTTGACATAAGGAAACGATTATTCCCACATGAAAGGTTGTTAGATGAATTGTGTGAAGACATGTGATGCTCTTGTGGGCAGGTGGAGGTAGTCATTGCAATGTTAAATTTGTGCATAAATTATGCTTGTCATCCTGCTAATTTCTACCTTTGATGTTGTCACAGGGGGAATTTTGTGTTGGAGGATATTTTGGAGGCGGGGCTTATCAGTGCTGAGAAAAAATAAAGAAAATTGTTTCAAAATATAGCACGCATATTTTCATTGAATAGTTAGTGATTTTGTTATGTACATATTATTTTGCATCGACATAAGTCAACATACATTTTGATGACAGGGGATCTTTAAGTGCGGCAAACGAATGTGAAATTCGTTTTTAGTGGATAATTTTACATAAATTAGTGGGAACTTATTTTTCGAATTTAGTAACCCCTTCAACCTATGTTTCTTTCACTTCCTGTATACATGATTTTGCATGCACATCTAACGCTCTTGTTTATAGACTGGTAATAACGGTATGAAGGTCGTGTGTAGCAGGGGATCTACGCTTTCTTATGGTACCAAGTTCATTTTCAGTTTGAAAGGGGCCCATTTCATAGCTTATGAGAGGTACGTTCCTTGCTTTACAAAAGAGCAGGATGTGTGGTCATGCGCGCCTAATGAGCTCCTTAGGGGTGGGGTGAATGTCTAAAGAAGTGGGCCTTGGGTGTTACCCAGGTAATGTTGAAATGTTACATATGTATATGCACGAATACGCCTGCCATAGGCTCTAATCTTTCTTTGGTATCTGCAGGGCTACGATCCATTATCAGTTGAATTTGAAAAACCTATTGTGGAGCCAGTGAAAGGGCACTTTCTTTATGAAAGAACAGGAAGAGACGCACCCAAACCATTTTCAAATCATAGTCAATTACGGAGCGGGTCCTTTGAAAACTTGACAAAGCATGTAGCACGATAAACAGGACAGGAATTAATTTCTATAGAAGAGATCCCTGGGTGTTTCGATCAAAGCCACCATGATGGTTGGGTTGTAAACATTACTCTGAACTTCTCAAAATTAATAAAGCCACCTTTAATTCTTTATGCACATGATGAATATATTATAAACATTACTCTGAACCTCATGAGCAGCTTGCACCGAGTTAATATAAAACTGGATAATGTTGTTACAAGTGTTTAAAAATATTGAAGTTGTATATCTTTGTGTTGGGTAAAAGAAGAGTCGATCTCACTATCAGAGCTCACAATCTGCCATGTTCAGTACATATTCCACAAAGACGAAGCGAGGCTTCTTCTGGGGAGGTGGCATCTCATTCGTGACCAGCTGTCCCTCAAAATCGTGAATTTCTCAGAAATTTCGAATATAAATGATGTCGATAATCGGTGCGTGTCGGTAGAGTAACGTATGTGCAATTTGGCGTCGAGAATGTTAATAAATACCATTACACATGTATTGTTGTGGGTATGTGATTGCAAATAGCAACCTGTTTATCTTTCAATAATTGTCAAACTTTTATACCATTAATCCATCCCTTTTTATGTTTGTCCTAACACCGTTATACGCAATCATACACTGTAAAGACAGTGCTGTAAAGATGAAGGGGCTTGGGGCGCTTTCCCCCAAGATAATTCACGACCAAGAAAGAAAACAAACACGAGAGGAGTGAAGGATATTCTTTTCGGAATATTATGTTTTAATCTATTACAAATTTTGATCTTCTAGTAAAAATATCAAAAATTTTGCTCGCTCGCAATTTCGTCCCCTCAATTTGGAAATTTGGTAGAGGCAAATAAATTGACAGAGAGAAAGGTTGGCGAAAAGGGGAAATGAGATACAAGGAACTTTTGTATGGAATAATTTACCACATCTGTTTGAGCATGGTAAGTAATAAAGAGGGCAGGGGGTAATGTTGGCGAAAGGGAAAAGAGAGGAAAATAGAGAGAGAATGGGTATAGAAAACTGATAAATCATAGTTGGGTTCTTCCCGTCGTCCTTTTCCGTGATGTAAATTTTTAAACACTTTTCTAAACAAAATTCAAAAGGACTTAAGTAGTAGACCGTAATGCAAGTTAATGACGAGACATACTTGTGGACAAGTATAAGGTGGTCTGTATTGTCAACTTCGTGCACAGACATGGGATGGTAATGCACGGTGACACCATGGACCTTCCGTGGTGACACCATCTATTCATAAGAAATCAAGGGCAACGCTCACGAAAGGTCATAGCGCACTTACAACATACTATTTGCAAAGATTTTCCTAAATGATCAAATGTATGTGTTAGCAACATGATAAAGGGGAGAGAGTAAAAAAAGGGAAAGAAAATCTCAGAAAATGACAAAGTGAGGGATTGAACAGAAGAAGGTCGCAAAACTCGCATTGCAAAAGGAATGAAAAATTTACCCTACTCACACCAGGATTCGAGCCGGGGCCTCGCGTTCTTAAAACAGCGCCTTTCCCATTGAGCCACAAATCTTCCCATTCGTTTAACACGTAAAGCAGAAAAAGGGGCTATAATGATGTAAAAATCAATGTTTAAGCTGAAATTTCGCCATAATCCCGACGTCTGATTAGAAAATAAAGACCACGTTACAGAAAGCTAATAGACTGAGCTACAAAAAAAAAAAATCAGAGTAAAAGACTAAACATAAGTGAGTACAGCTCCTAAAAGATCGTCATGTCATTTCATGATTTGAAATAAATGCCCCTCCCAATGACATTACACGTACAAACATCCGATTTTTACATTAATGCCTATCATAAAAAATGTACACCATGAAGGCGTTATCAAAATGAAAAATAATGGCAATGTTACCATAGAACAATGTCTTAGGCACAACATACTGAAATTTGAGAGAAAATTTATGGATTACTGAGATACACGAAAACGGCTAAAGAAGTTCATGACGTCATACATGAACATTCATTTAATTCATTCAATTTAATGATGTCACGATGTACTTGAGGACAAAATGATACATGAAATCACATCTACATTCCATCATCTTTTAGAATACTAAAAGAAAATTGGGGGTCACAAGCCATTCTGAGGAGCTATGGCCGATTGAAGACAGTCATGTTTTTTGCAATATTTGCACACAAAAGTGTATTGACGCACGCGCAGACTTTCAACTTTGACGCACTCGACCTATTTATTGCAAGGAAATGGCTCAAATGACAACATAAACAACAATATAAAACTGTAGCTGCTTACTTCATAGTCTCCTCAATACCTCATTTTAGAAATACATGTATGAGAATCATGTATCAATTAATCACAATCAGACTGGGCATTGTTGATTCACACGAAAAATAGATTATAGATTAAAGGTCGACATGTCATTTCATGATGAGAAAAAAATGCCCCTTCCATTGACATAACACGTACAAGCGTGTGATTTTGACATAAATACCTATAATCAAATTACACCATGAAGCTGTCATCGACATGACTTCTGATTTATCACGGTAAATACATGTGGGTCTCTATACATTTCAGTATACAAGCAATCGGTCGACATATTTTGAATATCAGTTCTAACATAAGGTCATTTTAGTATGCACTATTTTAAAAGATTGCATTGACCATCTAAATTTGTACGTTTTTCGACATTTACTCCACATGGTTGTCACCGAATTAAACAATATTTGCAGGCCTATCATTGAAGATCAATGTACAACTTTGCTACTAGGCAAGTAAAGTTTGCATTTCGTAAGTATCCTTTTTCTTTTAGCACGGGCAGCGATCACTCAGGGGCATATGTACTCCCTTTGTCTAAAGTAACTATAGGTTGGGTAGTCTCTTCCCCCTCCCCCTAGATGAGGGACCAAAATCTCAATAATTTGCCATGCATTTTCTAATCTAACATTAATTTTTTTGTGAAAATAATGTTGATTTATTTTGGATAAAGTAAAACAAAATATTATTTTTAACATTTCTCTTTATATATTATCCTTGATTATACAGTGCGTCCCACAAAAAGGAAACCCATATTTGGAGCTAGATATCACAATAATCATTGATGATGTTTCGATCATAAATTCAACATTAATTGGTAATAAAAGGAATAGCACTTTGACAGGCATTATGAACGTACACAGAGTCGGCCATTCCATGCCTTGTACTTGCGTATGGAGACTGCATAGTCCGTCTGCTTTGTAAAATGTATACCATCGTTGGAGGCCAATGTGCGATAATACATGCCACGTAGCACATGCTATTATAGACTTCTACTGAATATGATGAATGAAATGAATACATAACGCACCTCATCACGTGAAATCTGCGCTCATTCCTCAAGCCTTATTTGGTGACAAGCTGCACCCTATTTCTTTATGAATACATCAAAGTACTAACAGGGGTCACGGCATTATTCCGTGCAAATATCTTATAGAAATAATTGTTTTGCAAGATCAAGATCTGACTGCGCGTGGGCCCAACCCAACGCTCAGTGTAAGTACATGCGGGAATCTTTCACCACGTGTAGTTGCAGTATTTATTTTACCATGGTTCAAACTCACCCGCCTCTATTTTCAGAGGCCCTTCTGTAAAGTGTTCATGAAACAGATATGCCATTTTCAGATAAACATATACCAATTACATACGTTCATATTATGTAAATGCAGTAGAACTTAGAGAGGGAACACATGGGGAAATGAGCTTCTTTCTTTGGTCAATGCGTTTGTGTGTATGTTCGTAATTGTATGTAGGCGTGTGTGTATGTGAGAAATAGAAAAAGAAATGGAAAGAAATATAGACAGAGAAACATAGAAAGAGAACAGAGGAAAGAGAAATGTAGGAGGAGAGACATACAGAGCTGATAATGGTGATAGGCTAAACATATGGATAACTACAGCCATCTATACACAGATTTTGGCAAGCAAGCAGACAATAAAATAATATGCGCCATATTGTTACCTATTGAAACTGAGTTGGCCAAACTGGCTCTGGGAAGAACGATGTAGAGAACGAACGGGAGAGTGCAAGAGAATATCAAAGAGATTGAAGGAGAGAGAGAGAGAGAAAGAGAGAGAGAGATTGAAGGAGAGACAGAGAGAGAAAGAGGGAGAGAGAGATTGAAGGAGAGACAGAGAGAGAAAGAGAGAGAGAGAGATTGAAGGAGAGACAGAGAGAGAAAGAGAGAGAGATTGAAGGAGAGACAGAGACAGACGAGAGGGACATACAGACAGACAAACAGAGGGGGGGGGGGGGGGCTTGCTACAGCGGCATATTGTCATTTATAAATATTTGATTATTTCCACCATATGAGAAGGCTGGAGTAATTACAAATCAGTTATACAAAATATGCTTTAAGATGTCTCTTTTGAAACACAACTTCCTCTTTTCAATGTACACAATAAATCGCACTAGATATCTGTACGGACTGGTCGGTTGATGTGTGTTAGCTCAATCCCGAAGAATGTATCTCCGGTTACACACACTAAAAAATCAGGGTACATTTGGGGTACAAAGTTACGTATTTTGAGGCATTATCTACCCCGAGGCAACTTTGTACCTTTGGGGGTACATTTTTTAGTCCTTCGAAATGATCACAAAGACAAGGGGTACAACTCTGAACCCCGGCGTAATACAACTAGTGCGGTTTCCAGACCCTATTGGATACTAATGATTGAAAAATGAAAGATTATTTTAATTTCTTACCCAACAACAGGTTAGTTACATAATAAACAGATGTAATTACTAATTGACAGACTTGAACACTCTTTTTCTGTATAAGGATAAACGAAAAACAATGATATTATTCAATTCAGCCACAATTTTGGTTTATAAACTTGAGACTACGTAATTAACGCGTCTAAACCAATTGCTGTGCAGTAAGCGGAGAGTGGCTGGCCAATCGGATGGCTTAATTTCGCGTCGAAAGCCACGTCGCGCGGCCTTCGATCACAAAAAGGAATTGCGAATTCATGCATACTATAGCGTATACGTGACGCGCGTATAGTGCAGTGACGACGGGTAAAACTCTGATCTTCTCTCCGAAACAGCGCGTCTGTAGCTTGTGAAAAGTAAGCAATTTAACCTTTTCTGAATATATTTTTTCTTTAATATTGGAGCATAATGTTTTGTAACAATTAATGGTTTTTTCTTACCCTTCGATCGAAAGTAACGATTCTTTGCATGAAAAATACTTAATGAATTTGTTGCGTTTTGTAAAAGCAGTTGTGTGCAACGTGTACCATGTATGTGTACGTGTGAGTGTAGTCCCATAATGTCAGTACTGTTGACTGTTGTGACAACTGACAGTAAGCCACCATTTGTAATCAAAATATTGTAAGAAAAAAATTGTTTTTCATTGTTCTAATCCATGTCTGTGTTTATGCATGTGTGTGTGTGTGTTTATATGTGTGTGTGTGTGTGTGTTGTGGGTGTGTGTGTGTTGTGTGTGTGTGTGTGTGTGTGCATGTATACATGTATGCGTGCAGTTCAGATTATATCAGCACCAGATGCACAAAACAATTTTGATTTTTAAAACGTGGTTCATTTATCCCAATACATTTGTTCTGTAGGATACCATCAAAGAGTCGCTTAAAACAAAATTTAAGCATGAAAGGGGGACTCTCCCAGCTCTGGATGACGTAGCCAGAAATCGAACATTCTATGGCCAAAAGTGGTAAGCGGACTACAGAAGAGAGAGCACCATCCCCAGTAAAGAGGAAGAAGCAGAACAGTGTTGAGGTAAAAAACAGTACAGTCAGTCACATACCTTTGTGATTGCTTTACAGTTTACAAACTCTTTTTTAATGATTTGGTTTGATTGATTTCAATTTGTGGTACATTTATCAAGAATTGATTCCATCCATAAAATTGTCACACTTCCAGAAAATTTCCTTGTCACAATATTTTTTGGCTTACTGTATTTGAATTTTAGACCTTTATTACTATAATAAAGAGTTGTATTGATTTGGACTTCTATTTTTACTTAAAGGGAGAAGGCGCCGGCAACTAAGAGGCATAAGTTAAGAATAAAAATGACATTGTATTATGAGAATTATGGTACATGGTGATAAAGACAGCTTAAATAAGGGGTACTTTGTAATACTCACCCTCATCAAGGCCCTATAAATTAGTTAATTTGTGTTTATTTTACGTCTTTGTAAGGTTTACCCTAAACAGCTTTAGGGGGAGGAGCTCATCAATTCAAACAGTACGTACATAAACAAGGTATGGCTAACACAAGTCGCGTGGCATGCATTGGTCACGCATGGTCAGCTCCAGTGCAGCGCACGCGCAATCTGACTGGTTGGCAAGAACTCAAATTTTATTTTCTTAATTTATGCCTGTTAGTTGCTGGTGCCTTCTCCCTTTAAAGTGATAGGCTAACATTGTGGAGCTTCAATTAAAAAAAAATGTTCAACTTTGATATCTCAGCTACATAGTAGCATTTGAATGTACAAATGAACATCCTAGAACACAAAAGTTTGGAAATTTATGCTGCCACTGGCAAGATATGAATGAATAAACAATTAATACTTGGGGCAAGTAGAAAATAACAAAGATCTACATGAGTAAATCTATGGGAGGAAAAGGGCAGGTGAAAACGGTCAACTTACTTTTCACTTTTTTAAAGCTCTAAATAATCATTTTGAAATACAATTTTTTCAGGGCTTCATTTTTAGACCTTATCAAAGACAATGCGGGCATTGGGAATTTTGTAGCTCACATTGTTTTAACTATGGTAAATGTTAGCCTATCACTTTAAATATTAAGTGGCATCAGATGTTTGTTTGAAGCTTCCTGTTGATAATAGAATTCATCTTTTCTTTTCTGTGATTTCTTATTTTATTTTGCTGTGCAGGACTACCCAGCTGGAGAGGATGACGCCAGCATCAAGCGGCATGTCGCTTCATTGAAGGACCAAGCAGCTAAGAGAAATCCTGATAGTGGTATTGTTGCAGACAGGATGAAACGTACGCGAGGGTACATTATTTGTCAACACTGTTTTTATGGTGTGTACTGCAATTATGCAGTAATCCAGAATGTTTAAGTTAGTAACAAGTTCTTATGATCATTGGTCATTTTCAACTTATGATTCAGATGATTGTATGATTTGGGATCAATCTGATACAGTGCGCTCCTGTTATGACAAACACAGTTCTATAGAAATTCCTAAGTGTGTATTTACTGGATGTATCGGTATGTTATTTCATAAAAAAGGACTCCAGAGTCCACACCAATTTATTTTACTTTCACTTTGAGCAATTAAAATCAACAATTAATGAAGTTTTTAGTCTTTTACTTGGTCAAGAAGGCAAGTGCTACAGTTCTGTCCAGCACTGTATATTATATTTTTTTTTTCTTTCCATGCATACTTTTTGGCCACAATTATTGTATTTTGGATGATAAGCAATCTTTAATTTATAATTACCGATTTGAACTGGCTGTTTTGCAATAAGTCAAGTGAAACAACATTGCCTCTTGAACAAATGCAGCAACTCTCTGAAATATTTTCAAACAACTAATTTGATATAGTAATATAGTAGAAGGATAGCAACTCTGTGTTATATATTGAGCAACTCATTTGGTAAATGTGGTACATGTATAAAGTGAGTTATGTGTTTTATTTGTATTTTGTATTTTTTTTTTTGTTTCATTATGATGTATTCCCACAAGTCTTTGGAGAAACCCCAAAGCTGAATAATAGGTTTACATCAGATAGTTCATTTTCTTTCTCCGTCCATTTGCCATTGTGTGCTTTGAAAAAAATAGGACTTGTTACTTAGCAATATTGTATTTTAAAAGAAATGGTGCTTTTGTTATTGAGGCTATATCAAGAACTAACAAACTGTTATTATTTTTTTGTATATTAAAGTACATGTACATGTTCAAGTATACTGTTCTCCGGTGATTACCAGTTTACCCTGCTTCTTGTAGTGTACATGTATGTGTGTGTATGTTGTGTGTGCTTGGATGCTTTTGTACATGATTGTGTAGGTGTTTGTGTGTGTATGTTTGTATGCATGGATTCAGGTTTGTATAAAGGGGATGTGTGTGCATGTGTGTTTGTACGTGTGTGTGTGTGTGGGTGTGTGTGTGTATGCATGAACCAAAAGGGTATAAATGTGAACCCATATGGGTGTAAAATATGCACCTATGGGGTGCAATTGTGGACCCATTAGGTTCTAATATTGGACCCCAAGGGGTCCAGTTTTAGACCCTAAGGTTCCATAATTGTACCCGTAGGGTCCAAATTTCAACCTATAGGGTTCAGTTTTAGACCCCAAGGTTCCATTTTTGTACCCTGAGGGTCCATATTTGTACGCCAAGGTTCCATTTTTGTACCCCAAGGGGTAGAAACTTATACCAGGAGGGTGCAAAATTGCACCCCAGGTTGGGGTACAAATTTTGCACCCCAAGAATAGGATTCAAAGTTGTACCCCTAGGGTGCAAAATTGCACCCCAGGTTGGGGTACAAATTTTGCACCCCAAGAATAGGGTTCAAAGTTGTACCCCTAGGGGTTCACCCGGTGTTGCATAGGATTGTACCCCTAGGGGTTCAAAGTTGTACCCTTATTTCTTAGTGTGCAGAATTCAGTCACGAGATTCACGCTACGCTGCACATCAATTGAATGTCTACAATAGATATGCAAATAGAGGTGATATGAGACAATACGTGTGTCAGGGAGCTGTTGCTCGGAAGCATACCCCCCCCCCCCTCCCCCCCCCCCCACATGTATCACTGCAGATATCAAACATAAATTATCATAAACATGTTTGCAAATAGAAAATATAAATTGGATATCAATTGATAAAAAATATTTGTATGTAGCTGCAAAATAAATGATTAGTGAGCAAAAAGGGAAGGGGAATAAAGTCACGGTAAATACATATGGGTCTCTATTCATTTCAGTATACAAGCAATCGGTCGACATATTTTGAATATCAGTTCTAACATAAGATCATTTTAGTATGCACTATTTTAAAAGATTGCATTGATCATCTTAATTTGTACGTTTTTCGACATTTACTCCACATGGTTTTCACCGAATTAAAGGGCATATACTGTACTGGGAAGACACACAGGCCTTCAAAAGGTGATCGTGAGCAATCTCCTTGCCAATGGTCTTACATTCATGTATTGTCCGTTTTAGAAACTTGGTGAAAGTTATTTGCCATCAAATGATCCACATTTGGAGTAATTTGTGATTATTCACAAATCCTCAAAATGTTCGGGCCGAACATTTCAGGAAATTGTGATTTGATCACTAATTACTCCAAATGTGGATCATTTGAGGGTAAATAACTTTCAGCAAGTTTATAAAATGGACAATACATGAATTTAAGACCATTGGCAAGAAGATCGCTCGCGATCACCTTTTGCAGGTTGTTTGTCTTCCCAGTACAGTATATTCCCTTTAAACAATATTTGCAGGCCTATCATTGAAGATCAATGTAAAACTTTGCTGCTGGGCAAGTAAAGTTTGCATTTCGTAAGTATCCTTTTTCTTTTAGCACGGGCAGCGATCGCTCGAGGGCATATGTACTCCCTTTGTCTAAAGTAACTATAGGTTGGGAAGCCTCTTCCCCCTCCCCCTAGATGAAGGAACCAAAATCTCAATGATTTGCCATGCGTTTTCTTATCTAACATTTTTGTGAAAAATAATGTTGATTTATTTTGGATAAAGTAAAACAAAATATTATTTTTAACATTTCTCTTCATATATTATCCTTGATTATACAGTGCGTCCCACAAAAAGGAAACCCATATTTGGAGCTAGATATCACAATAATCATTGATGATGTTTCGATCATAAATTCAACATTAATTGGTAATAAAAGGAATAGCACTTTGGCAGGCATTATGAACGTACACAGAGTCGGCCATTCCATGCCTTGTACTTGCGTATGGAGACTGCATAGTCCGTCTGCTTTGTAAAATGTATACCATCGTTGGAGGCCAATGTGCGATAATACATGCCACGTAGCACATGCTATTATAGACTTCTACTGAATATGATGAATGAAATGAATACATAACGCACCTCATCACGTGATGTCTGCGCTCATTCTTCAAGCCTTATTTGGTGACAAGCTGCACCCTATTTCTTTATGAATACATCAAAGTACTAACAGGGGTCACGGCATTATTCCGTGCAAATATCTTATAGAAATAATTGTTTTGCAAGATCAAGATCTGACTGCGCGTGGGCCCAACCCAACGCTCAGTGTAAGTACATGCGGGAATCTTTCACCACGTGTAGTTGCAGTATTTATTTTACCATGGTTCAAACTCACCCGCCTCTATTTTCAGAGGCCCTTCTGTAAAGTGTTCATGAAACAGATATGCCATTTTCAGATAAACATATACCAATTACATACGTTCATATTATGTAAATGCAGTAGAACTTAGAGAGGGAACACATGTCTTTCTTTGGTCAATGCGTTTGTGTGTATGTTCGTAATTGTATGTAGGCGTGTGTGTATGTGAGAAATAGAAAAAGAAATGGAAAGAAATATAGACAGAGAAACATAGAAAGAGAACAGAGGAAAGAGAAATGTAGGAGGAGAGACATACAGAGCTGATAATGGTGATAGGCTAAACATATGGATAACTACAGCCATCTATACACAGATTTTGGCAAGCAAGCAGACAATAAAATAATATGCGCCATATTGTTACCTATTGAAACTGAGTTGGCCAAACTGGCTCTGGGAATAACGATGTAGAGAACGAACGGGAGAGTGCAAGAGAATATCAAAGAGATTGAAGGAGAGAGAGAGAGAGAAAGAGAGAGAGAGAGAGAGATTGAAGGAGAGACAGAGAGAGAAAGAGAGAGAGATTGAAGGAGAGACAGAGACAGACGAGAGGGACATACAGACAGACAAACAGAGGGGGTGGGGGGGCTTGCTACAGCGGCATATTGTCATTAATAAATATTTGATTATTTCCACCATATGAGAAGGCTGGAGTAATTACAGATCAGTTATACAAAATATGTTTTAAGATGTCTCTTTTGAAACACAACTTCCTCTTTTCAATGTACACAATAAATCGCACTAGATATCTGTACGGACTGGTCGGTTGATGTGTGTTAGCTCAATCCCGAAGAATGTATCTCCGGTTACAGAATTCAGTCACGAGATTCACGCTACGCTGCACATCAATTGAATGTCTACAATAGATATGCAAATAGAGGTGATATGAGACAATACGTGTGTCAGGGAGCCCAGGGGTGGTATAAGCATAATATCTGTTGTTCGGAAGCATGTCCCCCCGCCCACATGTAGCACTGCTTGCAGATATCAAACATGAATTATCACGATACATACTTGTGGACAAGTATAAGGTGATCTGCATTGACAAATTTGTGCACAGACATGGTATGGTAAATGCACGGTGACACCATCGTCTTTCCATGGTGACACTATCTATTTATTAGAAATCAGAGGCAACGCTAAAGAAAACTCATAAAGCCACGTACAATATACTAACATTTCAGAGACTTCACAAAATGATCACATGTCTGTGCTAATAACATTTGATTAATATCATGTAAGATAAAGGGGCGAGAGAAAAAGAATGGGAAAGAAAATCTCAAAGACAATGACAAAGTGAGGGATAGAACATAGGAAAGTGGCAAAATAAACATTGCAAAAGGAATACAAAAATTGACCGTACCCACTCCAGGAAACGAACCGGGGGCCTCGAGATCTTAAAGCAGCGCCCGTTGAGCCACACATCTTCCCATTCACTTAACACGTAATGCCCAGCAGGGGCTAGGATGATTAAGAAATTGATATTCAAGCTGAAATTTCGCCATGATCGCGACATCTGATTAAAAAATAAAGGTTACGTTCACGAAAGCTAGTAGACTCAGCTACAACATACTAAAATTTCAGAGTAACAGAATTGAACATAAGCGAGATACAGCTCCTAGAAGCTCGTCATGTCATTTCATAAATACCCCTTCCATTGACATAACACGTACATGCGACCGATTTTGACATTAATGTCTATAATCAAATTTATACCATGAAGATGGAATCCTGTTAAGAATTAGGGCTGATACTTCATAGAGCAATGTCTCAGCTATCACATACTGAAATATGGAAGAAAATTGACAAAGGATTATTGAGATACGCAAGAACGGGTAAAAAAGTTTATGACGTCATACATGAAAATTGATTTTTTTTTTCGATTCATATGGCAATATGATGACGTCACGATGTATTTAACGACCAAATGATACATGAAATAGCATCTAGAGTTCCCACTCTTTCAAAATATGAAGAAAAAAAATTGGGGGTTACCAGCCATTCTGAGGAGCTATTTTGAGGAGCCGATTGAATATAGTCATGTATTTTGCAATATTTGCACACAAAAACGTATTGACGCGCGCGCGGACTTTGAACTTTGACGCACCCGCACGACCTTATTATTGCATGAAAATGGCTCAAAATTGCAGAATGTAATTTATGGAGTGTCAGAAACATGAAACCAGTAAAAACACGGAATTTTGACGCTGCGTTTGCGCTACGCACGGAAAAACGGGCGAACGCGCGCGTACGCGCGGAAATTTTTGAAATGCTCGAAATAGCCTAAAACATATGCAAAAAAAATTCTAGCTGATTTAGAGCATTTTTAAATTTTGCACGCTTGTAAATGCAATAACGTACGCGTACGCGCGCGTTTTTTTGTAATGAAATTATTTGTCAACTTGTTTGATTTATTCATGTCAAATTTCATTTTGATCCAATTATCCATTCTGGAGTAGGATGAAGTAATAGTTTTTCAATAAATTGCTCGTTGATGACGTTATGATCATGTGATGACCTTGAAAAGCTTATTCCTAAAAGATTACATTAATACCAAGAAGTGATAAAAGTTTCAATAAAAATGATGTGGCAATTACTAGTTATGCCCGGCACAAAAAAGTGGGGGTGAAGGAATAAAAATAAAGAACAAGAAGAAGAAGAAGAAGAAAAAGAAAAGTTTAACGAAATTAAGAGGTGATCTGTCGTTGACGACAGACCACCTAATAATAATAGATCTGATCTTCAGTAAACCAGGGGGTGAAAGAGAGAGGGAGAGAGAGAGAGAGGGGGGGGGGGTCGCAGATAAATGTCCCTCCTCCATTTTTGACACATAAACGGTTTGGAGGAATACTTATTCCGTAAATGAGCCCTAACTTTATCCCAATGGAAGATGAATAATCGACTTATTTATCTTCTTATTTTACTGTTGCTTCTTCCCCTTCCTCCCCCTCTTCTTCTTCTCCTTCCCTTTCTTTTCTTGCTGATATTCTTCTCATCAACTCCCCCATCTTTTATTTCTCTTGCTTTTCCTTCTTCTTTATCGACTCCTTCTTCTTTATCATCTCTATTTCCTTCTTTATTGTCTTCTTCTCATTCGTTTTTTATTCTTCTTATTGTCGTCATCTCTTTTGATATCATTCTTTTCCTTCTCCTTCTTATTCTGCTCCTTCTACCTCTCCCTCCTTCTACATCTCCTGCTTTCCTTCTTCGTTATTCTTCCTCTATACCTTGCTTTTCTTCTTCTTCTCCTCGTTCTTCTTCTCTCTTCTCTCCGTTTTCCTTTTTTTCTCCCCCCCCCCCCCCCCGCCTCCCCCTCTTCTAGTATCCTTGCGTCTGCTTCGTATTTTTTAAAAATCTTTTTCTCCTCCTTCTCCTTTTTTTCTCCTCTTATCCTTCTTCATTTCTTTCAATATTTCTCTTCACCTCCTCTTTCTGCTAATTCTTCCCCTCCCTTTTCTTTCACGTCTTCTTCTCCCATCCCCCTTCTACATCTCTTTTTTGCCTCTCCTTCGTTATTCATCTCCTCCTTTCTCTCCTTCTTCTTCTTCTTCTTCTTCTTCTTCTACCTCTTCTACTTCGTTGTTCTGCATTTTTTCTTTGTCTTTTTTTCCCCTCACCCCCTCTCCTACTAGTTTCTCCTTCTTTTGTCATTCTTCTTTTCATTTTTTTTGCCCTTTTCTCTTTCTTCATCCCCCCCCCCCCCCCCCCCGTGATCACGACCGCTGCGATGACATAACTCCGCTCTTCATGAATATGGATTTCGATGCGGAGATCGTGAGGTGCACGCTATTGGTCAAACAAGACGAATATATGAATATCCATCTATGACAGTCGTTTTTCATGAATATTCATTACATAATGACGTCGAAAGAAGGGAAATCGCTCATCCGGAGAGCGCTTTCTTTCTATTGGCGGAACGCGCGCTAAGCACCGCCTACTGATGGAAACGCCGCGGTCTTCTGTTTCCTGGAAATGAAATCGTACGGCGCGGTTCACGCTCAGTTATTGAAATCGGGCTTCTCGGGTTAAAAGGTATTATCATTGTTAAAGGAGTTACGACTATTTTCTGTTTATCCTGTGAATGCTGTGCATAAATTGACCGAAACGCCGGTTTGAGTCCATATTTCAAATTGGAACAGTAAGATCCAGTCAAAGTGTTCCGACATGCCACCTATATGAGAGTGTAGAGCAATTATTCAGCTTTTGCCCGATATAAATCATTAGTTAGTTTCAGTGTCAAATGATAGTGGTCAAAGCCCTGGATTTTGATAAGGATTACACGCCTTTTTCTTGAGGACATGGCCGATACGCCGCTTATATCGTTTTCCAAGTTGGGTTTGTTCATCATCTCTACGGAAGAAAAAGATTGTTTTTACGTTTTTCATATATCAAGTAAAGTCATAAAAAGATCCTTTAAATGATCCAGCTTCGTTTTTCTTATAAGTGCCACGTAATGTATTTTTTTATTCCACTTCTTGTCTCTTTATTTTACACTTAACGCTTTAAATTCTCATTTGTTTTTTTGAAGACACCGTAGCACCAAATTCTATTGTTCTCACTCGTAGCAGACGACGGAAGTCTTAATGGTCGCGGACCGGAAGTCTTATTGGTCGCTAAAAGTAGCTCAATCATCAAGTCGACTTGACGAGATCCAGAATCTTGTCATCTTGTTTTCTCGCCCTACAGAAGTCGACTTGCCGAGATCTTTGGTTCTTGTCTTTCTGTCTTCTTGTCTCACAGAAGTCGATTTGACGAGATCCAAGATCTCGTCTTCTTGTCTTCTCATCCTACATAAGTAGACTTGACGAGATCCAAGTTCTTGTCTTTTTGTCTCTTCGTCTTACATATACGGAAGCTTAAAAGTGCCCCCAGAAGACGAGATAATTTAGGATGTGAAGACGAGAAGACGAGACGAGAAGACGAGAAAAAGAGTCAAGAAGACAAAAAGACAAGATCTTGGATCTCGTCAAGTCGACTTCTGTAGGACGAGAAGACAAAAAGACAAGATCCTGAGAAGACGAGAAGACGAGAAAAAAGAGTCAAGAAGACAAAAAGACAAGATCTTGGATCTCGTCAAGTCGACTTCTGTAAGACGAAAAGACAGAAAGACAAGATGCTGGATCTCGTCAAGTCGACTTCTGTAAGACAAGAAGACAAGAAGACAAGATCTTGGATCTCGTCAAGTCGACTTCTGTAAGACAAGAAGACAAAAAGACAAGATCCAAGGATCTCGGCAAGTCGACTTCTGTAGGGCGAGAAAACAAGATGACAAGATCCTGGATCTCGTCAAGTCGACTTGATGATTGAGCTACTTTTGGCGACCGATAAGACTTCCGTCGTCTGCTACGAGTGAGAACAATAGAATTTGGTGCTACGGTGTCTTCAATAAAACAAATGAGAATTTAAAGCGTTAAGTGTAAAATAAAGAGACAAGAAGTGGAATAAAAAAATACATTACGTGGCACTTATAAGAAAAACGAAGCTGGATCTTTTAAAGGATCTATTCATGTCTTTACTTGATATATAAAAAACGTAAAAACAATCTGTTTCTTCCGTAGAGATGATGAACAAACCCAACTTGGAAAACGATATAAGCGGCGTATCGGCAATGTCCTAAAGAAAAAGGCGCGTAATCCTTATCAAAATCCAGGGCTTTTACCACTATCATTTGACACTGAAACTAACTAATGATTTATATCGGGTAAAAGCTGAATAATTGCTCTACACTCTTATATAGGTGGCATGTCGGAACACTTTGACTGGATCTTACTGTTCCAATTTAAAATATGGGCTCAAACCGGTGTTTCGGTCAATTTATGCACAGCATTCACAGGATAAACAGAAAATAGTCGTAACTCCTTTAACAATGTTAATACCTTTTAAACTATCGTATGACACTTAAACTAACTTATGATTTATATCACATAAAAGCTAATTAGTTGATCTACAATCTCAAATAGATGGCATGTCAAAACTTTTTGTCTAGATCTTACTGTTTAATTTTGAAATCCGGGCTCAAACAGGCATATCTCGCACGGTATTCCCAAGATTGACTGAAAATGGCCATAACTCTTCCAGAAATGTCGGGGCTTTTAAACCCATAGCATGACACTTTAACTAATAAAAAGTATGAGCTGAAGTAGCTGCTCTTTATCTCCATATAGATTCCATGTCGGAACGTTTTGATTCAGTCTTACTGTTGCAGTTTGAATTCAGGTCTCAAACCGGCATATTACGCACCGCATGCGTAGGATTTACCGAAGATGGCTATAACTCTTCCAAAAATGTCGGGGCTTTTAAACCCATCGCATGACACTTTAACTAACTAATAAATAGTATGAGGTCAAAGCTGCATAGTTGTTTTTTATCCCCATATAGGTGCCATGTCGGAACTTTTTGATTGGGTCTTTTGGAAGAGGTATGGCCGTTCCAGGTAAATTCTGATAATGCCGTGCGTAAATTTTCCGAAATGCCGGTTTGAGCTCAGACTTCAAACTGCAACAGTAAGACTGAATCAAAAAGTTCCGACATGGGACCTATATGGGGGTAAAGAGCAATTATTCAGCTTTTACCTCATACTATTTATTAGTTAGTTAAAGTGTCATGCGATAGGTTTAGAAGCCCCTACATTTTTGGAAGAGTTATGGCCATCTTTTGTAAATCTGGTGAATACCGTGCGTCATATGCCGGTTTGAGCCCGGATTTCAAAATTAAACAGTAAGATCTAGACAAAAAGTTTTGACATGACATCTATTTGAGATTGTAGATCAACTAATTAGCTTTTATGTGATATAAATCATAAGTTAGTTTAAGTGTCATACGATAGTTTAAAAGGTATTAACATTGTTAAAGGAGTTACGACTATTTTCTGTTTATCCTGTGAATGCTGTGCATAAATTGACCGAAACACCGGTTTGAGCCCATATTTTAAATTGGAACAGTAAGATCCAGTCAAAGTGTTCCGACATGCCACCTATATAAGAGTGTAGAGCAATTATTCAGCTTTTACCCGATATAAATCATTAGTTAGTTTCAGTGTCAAATGATAGTGGTAAAAGCCCTGGATTTTGATAAGGATTACGCGCCTTTTTCTTTAGGACATTGCCGATACGCCGCTTATATCGTTTTCCAAGTTGGGTTTGTTCATCATCTCTACGGAAGAAGAAGATTGTTTTTACGTTTTTTATATATCAAGTAAAGACATAAATAGATCCTTTAAAAGATCCAGCTTCGTTTTTCTTATAAGTGCCACGTAATGTATTTTTTTATTCCACTTCTTGTCTCTTTATTTTACACTTAACGCTTTAAATTCTCATTTGCTTTTTTGAAGACACCGTATCACCAATTCTATTGTTCTCACTCGTAGCAGACGACGGAAGTCTTAATGGTCGCGGACCGGAAATCTTATTGGTCGCCAAAAGTAGCTCAATCATCAAGTCGACTTGACGAGATCCAGGGTTTTGTCATCTTGTTTTCTCGCCCTACAGAAGTCGACTTGCCGAGATCCTTGGATCTTGTCTTTTTGTCTTCTTGTCTTACAGAAGTCGACTTGACGAGATCCAAGATCTTGTCTTCTTGTCTTCTTGTCTTACAGAAGTCGATTTGACGAGATCCAAGATCTCGTCTTCTTGTCTTCTCATCCCACATAAGTAGACTTGACGAGATCCAAGATCTTGTCTTTTTGTCTCTTCGTCTTACAGAAGTCGACTTGACGAGATCCAGCATCTTGTCTTTCTGTCTTTTCGTCTTACAGAAGTCGACTTGACGAGATCCAAGATCTTGTCTTTTTGTCTTCTTGACTCTTTTTTCTCGTCTTCTCGTCTTCTCATGATCTTGTCTTTTTGTCTTCTCGTCCTACAGAAGTCGACTTGACGAGATCCAAGATCTTGTCTTTTTGTCTTCTTGACTCTTTTTCTCGTTTTCTCGTCTCGTCTTCTCGTCTTCACGTCCCAAATTATCTCGTCTTCTGGAGGCACTTCTACACTCTAAAAAAACAGGGATCATTCGTGGTTATTTTTACGACATTTTGCCGTGGTCGAAAATTATTAACCACGTTCGCGGTTATTTTTCCTCGTGTTTTTTTCTTCTTCTATTTGAAACGACATCAACGCGATGTTGGCCGTGCGTGGTTAAATGATCCCGTGGTCATTTTCGATTGCGACTCGTAATTTCATTGGCTAATTGACAGATACGTCATCACTGCATATTTCGCGCCTCGCGTAATTTGGAAAATGGACGTGGAAGAGCTGTTGAGAGAGTGGGGATTTGAAGAGTATGCTGCAACGTTCAGAGGTAAGTGAAGTGTAAAGTAATCATCTAAACTACACAAATAAATATCATAGATTATTTGTAGGTATTGTTTGTAATAACATGTGAATCGGTTGCAAAGATTGAAGTGGATTAGCTCAAGAGTTTCTCGGTCGCGGGATTGTTGTGCATGTACGCGCTAGGCACAAACTACAGTATGCACGCTGCATAATACAGAATTGCCGGGGGTCGTATGAACGGACGCTAGATTGAAGTTTGTTTTATGAAGTGTTTTCTTTGGATTCAACAACAACTATTTATAAAATAACACCAATCATCATCAATGTTTGTTCTCTATTATATATACTATACATTATATTGCTTGTAAGTTGAATAACTTCAATTGACATTCCAGATAGATCTACACATGTTCTTGTTGGACTCGGGTTGGGACACACAAAGCGACTGTGCGCTAGCGCTTCAAGATCCGGTCTCGCGCCAAACGAAACAAGGACTCGCCGCCGCGGCTGGCGCTCGGCCGGCTGCGGAGATGCCTCCGCTGTACATGTATTTCGTTACCGGTGCAAAAGCGCACAGGAGGCCTAGGCATATAATTAGGCATCGCCATTACCGACGCATTAAGGTATGCACACAAATCCAGTGCCGTGGGGTTATCACAATTCTGTGATTTAGCACAGGAGCCAAATTCCAGTAAAGCACATTCCTTGTGCAAAGTTTGGCAAAGATAAAGTTAGTCCTCGTATTACTGCGAATGGCGCCACGCATGATCCAGGCCAGGGTACCGTACTCGTCCACAAATTATCTACAGTATAGTAATCTAGACCTAGTCGTACTGGCAGTACTAGGTCTAGATCTACTACAGCTAGTAGGCCTACACCATTATCTCAAGAATACCTGTACAGCACTGACATTGACTGGGCAGTCGGGCTGTAGAGTGTAGTGTAGCCCATGCCCTAGCCTAGGTTCTGGGTACCAGTGGCAGATCCAGGATTTACCGGGGGGGGGGGGGGGGGGGGAGAGATGGGGGATGCATACCCCCAGAATTTTGGGTTGGGGGATGGTGTCTTCAATCACCCCCCCCCCCCCCCTGGATTTTGAGATCTATAAAATTGTAATTTTTTTTAAAAGATATATACAAATTTAACATTATGTGATTATTATTATCATCATTATTATTATCATTCTTTTTGTTATCAGTATAATTGTTATAATGTAATTACAATACTGATGTCAGCATGTTTTAACTTGAAATCTGTTTGGATCTAATGGCCAATGTGAAAGTTTAGTGGTATGGATCGATTCATTTTCGATTCATTGTTAAACTGTTAAGAAAAAGTTGAAATTAGATCATAGATATTTTTTGTAGTTTGGAAGCTTTTCAAAAACTTGTTAAGACTCATTTTGCTGAGTCATTAGTCTTTTTCGTTTTAATATTATTTCTCTTTAACCTTTGTTATTATTTTACTACTGATTTAATCCATCAAATGCAATGTGCTATGTGAGTTTTCAATATTTTCTCTTCCCTCCGGTTTATTAAAAAATATCTCCTTTTATTATAATCCTGGGGAGAGCATTCAGAACAGCAAGCACTCTGAGTAGTTTGTAACTAGATATAGCACTTTATATGAAATTACTTATTATTATTATTATTATTATTATTATTATTATTATTATTCATTGGTCCTGATTTCATCCCCAAAACTTGATTACATGTTAGGGCTTGCATCATCCCCTGATAGTGATAATAATAGGGGGGGGAGGGGGGGCGTCCCCTCATAACTTTAGAATGTCATGATAAATCCCCAGGTTTTATGGGGGAGGGAATAGCAAACTCAAAATTAATACGACGTATTTTAGCAAAAAGTTAATTGCAACGAACAACAATAACAAATTAACAGTAATTATACCGTTTACACTTTAGCCAATCAGACAGTTTCTTGCAATTCTATATTCCAGTTATTTAGAGTTTCTGTAATATATTTTGGCTTGCAATGGAGAATCATGTTCGTCCACAGATTGAAGCTGCATCGTGCTGCTATAAAGCACAAAATAGAGATAATTGGTATCTCCATGTCAGTCACTTATCACATCCACTTTGGTCTAGGATTCAACATTTTTTTTAAAAGTTTCCTCCTTAATTGGTATTTCCACCATTCTTCATGATACACTTTACACAGTGACACCCCTGGCGTGTCGGATTGTCTTCCTTTACCCATTTTTTTTTGGGGGGGGGGGGGAGGGGAGCTGGGCGCCCTAAAGCTTAACGAAAATAGTACTTGTTTGATAAATGGTTATATTGTATTATCAACATCATGGATTGCAGCTTAAGTCCTTGAATATTATGGCTATTGCACCTCCATGAATTCAGCTACTTTGTTGGTATTTTCGCTTTCCTAAAGAAGAAACAAAATTGATATCAAATTACCTAATAATTCTAAGATGAAATTGAATATTTATTTTTTAAAGGGTTAGTTTAGGGGCTTGCCCGATTCACTCGCTCGCAAAATTTATTCTTAAAGATGATGCACCATATCCAAAATTATACAGCCCCTCTTCTGAAATTCCGGTCCATTAGGCCACTTCAGAGTCTCACTTATATACTTATACATGTATACGATTGTATGACTCATCCTGTAAATGAATGAAATATACTTGTCAATATTGTTGTATAACGTATTCCTTTATTACTTTGCATGTTCTTATTAAAAAAAAAGCCCAAAGACGCTTGAAAATACGCCATGGCTCAACCCCCGCCCTACTACCATGGCAACTATCAACATCCACCTCCACCGATTGTCACAGCGCCTCAACCGGCTTACTTTGGTAACCCACCCGTCAACAACAACAACATGATGTCTGCCAACACGACCGTTGTGATGTCCGGATACGGGATTGCCCAACCTGCGCCGACCACCATATACCAGGTATGGAACAACTCAGTGGTGACTTGCACTTTTAAATTGGAAATGAATGGCAACTTATGGGGGAAGGGGGGGGGGGGGGACAGAGAGAGAACTAGAGAGACATAAGGAGACAGAGTGAGACAGAGAGAGAGAGAGAGACGGGGAGGGGGGGGGATTCTGTGATGCCAATTAGAAACGGCTCGTAAAATTTAAGTTCAGAGACATTTATTCCACACTCACACAAACACGCAAACACACACACACACACACACGGACACGCATAATACATACGAGACTGAAAGAGAGAGAGTAAGGGAGAGAAAGAGACAGAGGAAGAGAGAGAGAGGCAGAGATAGAGAGAGAGAGATGGGAAGTGAGAAAGAGAGAGAGAGAGAGAAAGAGAGAGAGAGAGACAGAGAGAGGGAGGGAGAAAGAGAGAGAGAGAGAAGAGAGAGAATATAGTATCTAGATATCCCACTTTGATATGCGTACTTAGCACGCATAATATTTGCCATGTTTGGAGTTGGGGAAGGTGAGGTGGTTAGTGAGGAACAAGATGGGGAAAAATCAAAAGAAAAAACAATGGGGTTTCGAATGCATCCATCCATCGATCCATCCTTTCCACTCAGTCGATCACCATCTCATCCACAGACTCGGCGATCAGGCAACGACTGCTGCTCCGGCGAGTCGCCCAACTTCAACGGCGCCGCGGGGCGGGTAACGGGCCTCATCATGCTCGTGTGCGGAATCGTGACCATTGTCGTGATCGCCATCGCTCTCGGAGTCAAACCTACCATCTTTCCTGGAGGACATTTTTGAGGGTGAAAGGAGGCAACCCTTCGTACTCCTCCTTGGAGAGCGATGTCGTCCTTCACAGACCTTTGTTATCTTTGAGGGAAGGGCCATGGCAGCTCCTTCACTTTTGAAGGCCATCGACCTTTGTTTCAAGACAATATACGTCTTTGATGTGGAGTATGCACCCCAGTGCTCCACAACTTGGGAATTTATACAAAAATACATCTTTGAAATAAGTGACAATGTGAAAGGCAAAGTTGGGACGTCACCTTCGGTACGTAGCCTAAGGGCTCATCTTAGTAACTTGTCCCAGTAGACATTCGAGTTTCTAGTATGCAAACTTTGTAAAGAAAGCTTGAAAGAAAACAAAATACTACTCCAATTGTTTTGATATGTTTTGGAAATATTTTTACTAGTGCTAGTATGGTCAAACACACTGGTTCCCTTTCTGTCGGGACCCAATTTGAATTTTTCAGAACCTGTGCACTGAAAAAAAACAACTAAAAAATCTAAGCTGGTTTAGATCTAATAAATTTCATTCATATCAAAACTTTCACATGATATTTAATTTCAAACCTTCAAATTCATGGTCATAAATTGTTTCATGGATTTTCATATATATCAAGCAGGCCTGTGAATTTTTTTTTAAAGGAAATATTCTTTTGAAATGTTTCTATAATGCCAGGGTCCTGCCCACCCGCATTTTGTTATAGTTTCAGGATGAGGACCATTTCAGTAGGGGTGGGCTATAAAATGGTGATGTTTCTAATCAATTTAGGCTCATTCTTATTTGATGCAATTTTATCTTCTGAGCATTTTGACACCAATTTTATGAAAATCTGCCAAAAAATGAGAAAGTGCCGCCCAAAAAACTGATTGGGTCGATCCTGAGGGGAACCGAAAATCGTCTCTTTATAGCACGTATTTTTGTAACTTCGTCATTTAGTAACCGATGTTAACCATTTTTGTATCATTTCCTGGGTTTTAGGGGTCAAGGAATGCATTAAGAATACTAATTTTTAATCTGATTCCGCCTTCTTTGTCAAATCTACATTTATTCCGATTTTATAAAGGATTACAGTGGCGGTTAATTATTTCCCCTCATGTCATAGTAACTGATTTTTAGGGACTAACTATGTGTACACGGATCCTAGTTACACAATATTTTGTTACTCGGATCAAAAATTGCTAAAAATCGTGATTTCATGTACAAATCCAGGAAAAATTCATGAATGTATAATTATTTTTACTATTATCAAAATCAATTAGTTTTAGTCAGGTTATGATCTATTTTAGGTGTGTTCAGATATGATACGACTCTGTGCTGCCATGTACGCTAATGAACCTAATGAACATACATCAACGTGCCAAGCCACAACAAAAGAGAGAATTTTGCCAAAACTTGTGCCAACTTTTTTATAAATTTGATCAGTATTCATTCTTTTGCAGCCCAACAGCAAACCAAAATATGTCCTGCCTCAGCTACATTTTTTTGGTCACCCTAAAACCCCTAGACCTGTACACAAAAAATGTGGCACGAATCAGCATCATATCCCAACGCGCCTCTTGTTTTTCATTTTTGTACAGTGTGACCCATGATATCTTGTCCATTAAATGGGGACATGAATTAAGCAAGTTATTTCTGATTTAATGCTTTTTAACTGAATGCTCGTATTATAATCTGTGAACAGAATGTGTATATTTACAATGTAATTTGTCATTGTCTCTTCTAAAACTGCATGATAAAGAATGGACAAGAAAACATGTGACATGGGAAACATTAAAATTGAAGACAAAATGCAACTGTAACCATATCTTAACTGGGGAGGAGGGTCAAATTGACCCCCCCCCCCTTGACATTTTTCGCGATAATTTTACAACGCACATAGATTTTGCCACGCGATTTCATGACTTTTTAAAACAATCTCCCACACATTTCAAGACCAAATTTGCGATGTCTGGGTACAGTGTTGTGAAGTTACTTAATATTTTGTGCATGCACGTCAACCGAGAACAGCTCAATTTGTGATTTTGTATGTCAATTCTATGTTTAGATAAATTAATATAATTTGGATTATTTCCACTTTTAATCATTATTATTAATTTATTTTAGTGTTAAAAAGCTTGAAAAGGTGTCTGCAACAAATTTTGGTTATAAATGATAAAAAAAAACCCACAAGAAATTGATTTTGTTTGTGCTATTTTGTTTGTTGCAGACACCTTTTCAAGCTTTTAGCAAGGGAATCTTTTGGTGTATGTTGAGGAATACCAATACAAAAAATTAGCAACACTTTTTATGGAGTTATATAGGTGAAAATATGATTTCATGCATATATTTGAATAATTCATTAAAAATAGAAAGCCGAATTTTTCTTATATATGACCATCCGGCTCTATGTCCAGGCAAAATTGAAGGGGGGGGGGGGGTCAAACTGAACCCCCCAGTGAAAATTTTGTCTTAAATGGCCCAGTTAAAATAGGATCAAGGCAAAATTAGTTTTGACGTTTATATATTCTCATGTTGTAAAGGGGTTAAATGATAGAGAAATATAACATCTAAAGGATTTTAATTCTTGTGCTTAAGAAAATGTTTATGTATTCTAATGCTTGTATTTTATTGCTGTATATATTATGTTTGACAGATGGGAATGATCATCATAATTTATTCCATTATGTTGAAATGAATTTCCATGCTGTATGAAATAGCATTACTGCAAAACATATGTTGTTTAAAATCAAAAGAAACCACATAGCAGTTCTATGTGAAAACATTCATTTTGTGCTTAAGAAAATGTTTATGTATTCTAATGCAGTAGTTGTTTCCGTAGATATCTTGATATGTCGTGAACAATATTTTTATGCCTGTGTCAACAGATGGTGGATGCCAGAGGCATGTATTTTTCAGGTTGTCTGCCCGTCTATCCCTTTTTCATTGTTGCGATAACTTAAGAACCATTGAACAGCTCAACTGCATACTTGGTTCATGTATGAATATGGGAAGGACGATGATGTGAGTTGATTTTGGGGTTACGAGGTCAAAGGTCAAAGGCTACATACATGAAAATGGTTGGTTCTCTCAATGACTTAGAACCATGGATGGATAAGCTTCAAATTTGGCCGACACAGTGTCATTTGAACATAGAACCTTTGGTGTTTTTTCCCAGTTTGCAGTACATTTCCAGTAATTAAAAGTGATATCTTTCTGATCCGGCAAAGCCGGAGGCATAGATTTCAACCACGTATACTCGAGGATTCATCCAGTCACCATGAAAAAAAAAATAGGGAATTCTATTTATGGGTCTCTTTTAGGTCAGAATATCTCATATTCTACCATTAAGGTCAAACTATGCATAAATATATCTATATAACTGGAATATAATGTATAAATTACGAAATTATTGTACCTGTATTGACAATTACTTTTCTTGATGTTCGAATTGACTGTTTGAAATTTGAATAAAATTCAACTCATTTGATCAGAAAATTCATTGCACATTGTAACATTCAATTTTGTTGTCAAAAGTGACCTGATGCGTGAAAGAGTATAGAAGAATGATGAGGTTCGACAATATCATTAATTCAACCACGGCATGAAATGACCACGTGATGACCACGTTCAAGTGTTGTATTGACCACAGAAGCGTGGTCATTTTATGACCACGTTTGGGTTATTTTATAACCACAATATGATGTTATTTGAAATGACCACGGAGAACGTGGTTGAAACGACCACGGTTGTAGTAGGTGCATAGTTGGCCCCTGTGACGTGGTTAAAAATAACCACGTCGTGGTCAATTTTTTTTTAGAGTGTAAGCTTCCGTACTAGGCTATATATAGGCAAGGGTGTTTGTCTATTGTGATCAGGCTTGACGCAACGTTTCATATTCACACTCATAGAATCGTTAAAACTTGTATAAAATCTACCAGTTGGTGTGATGGCTGAAAATGCAGTTGAGAAGGAGGGCGACTCTCCTTCGTCGACAGAGTTTAATGACGACGACAACGACAAAACTGAACCTGAACCCATCAAGCTTCTATGTTTATAGTCCGGGAGCCCAGAAGATTTATTCATGTGAAAAGGGCCGGCCCCAACTGACAACAACTGACCCCATAGGTCGAAAGGATATACCCTGGACATCACAAAAAAGTTTTGCTGGCAAGGTGTACCCGATGCTTCCCCCCCCCCCCCCCCCCAAATCACCACAAATTTGAGGTCACTACCGGAAAGCCTTTTTTCAAAAATGGTCAGAATATGATACATGGTACCATCATAACAAAGGTGTTAACACGCATTTTTTTATGCCCAATTATCAAACTTGATTGGTATAGTTTAGTTGCCTAGTAAATGTGCAACATCATCATTGACTTGTTTTGGCAATGGCAGGTCTGTGGGCGACGTCGACGACGACGACATGTCGCGACGACGTCAGCAAAATGCAACACTTTTGTTCGTTTTTTGTGCTCTTTTTCGGTTAAAACTTTTTCAATTCTTGTAGTTCACAAACCATTCGAAATATTTATTTTAGAATTAGTTTGCTGTGTTTGGCATCTCTCAAGCTTTTCAAAACATATAAGAATGTGACATTTGGTCACGCTAATGGCCATCTCCTGACCAATAATAAAGCGTAGTGTTTTGGAAGAATGCACGTAAAGTCGTACAAAATATTGCCAACGTCCTGTACACGCGTATATTCTGGATACGTGCTACTGTTTGGTTGAAACATTTTAAATCCTTGTAATCCTAGAACCATACCCCATATTTCCTCTTGATTTAGCCTTATGTTTTTGGCATTTCTTCCACTTTTCAAAACATGTATGGATGTTACATATTGTTACACCTATGGTTATCTCCTGACCAATAATGTAATGGAGCATTTTGGAACAACTGCGTGAAATTGGACAAAATGTTGCGTATTAACTGCATACGTGTATTCTCTGTATGCGTGTTACTTTTGGATTGGAACTTGTTAGATCCTTGTACTCCAAGAACCATACAACATATTACTTTCCGACATGTTCTGGTGATTTCGGCATCCCTTCCACCTTTCAAAACGTATATGGATGTTACATATTGTCACGCTAAATGTCATCCACTGACCAATAACATAACGTAAGGGTTTTTCAAAGTGAAATCGGACAAATCACTGCGTATACGTTTTATATGTGTCCATTCTGGACAAAATTATGCTGAATGCGCGTTACTTTTTGGTTGATTTTTTTATGTATCCCTATGGTTAAAAAAAAAAAACATCCCACAATATATTTTCCGGACTTGTTCTGGTGTTTATGCATGGATGCTGCGTATTGAAACCCTAGCCTTATGGTCATCTCCTGGCCAATAATGAAACGCAACACTTTGGAAGAATCCGCGTAAATTGTATAAGATATGGAGTTTATTTTATAATCCTTCCCTCGATTGATAGTCCTTTGCTTGATATATAATTCTCTGTATTATAAACTTCACGATATTTGTTTAAAACTTCAGTTGTCGTCGTCTCTATGAGCGTATAAGGATATTTGTGATCAAGCTTGTGTTCACTTACGGGTCATCGTATCAATTTATGCAAAATAATGTGTGCAAATAAAACAACCTACACTGTAGTATGTTGATCATTATACGAGATCTAGCTCAATGAATAATTTATCTAGTGTTTTACATCGACAGCCCTGACGGTTTGGGTTGGGTTGAAGTGTGTCGACCGACTATGTCGATAAGAAAATTACATCAATTTATAGCGGACATCTCGTAGATTACCCTCCAAAATGACCCAATTGTTATTTGTGGCATCACTACCGGAAAGACCGTTGGAGGGTCTGTGAAATGGCATTATCATTATTGAGTAAGGTACTCAAATTAAAACATATACATATATTTACAAGTTACAATATCTAATTTTGTTCACCACGCTTGTCTTTTCAAGGGCAATATCGACATTCATTTTTTTCCTGGCGATGGATGGGCACTGTTCGATGTTAACGACGGCAGCCGGTTGCCTTTCCCTCGGCGAAAAGCAGTTTTTTCTCATGTTCACGTGATTTTGGTGTAAACTGTGCCAAAACATTGCATCTAAAAAGCATTCGAAGCTTCTATGAAGTTTTGGCTGGTAGCAATTAGAAAAAAAATATTACTTTGGTAAAATATAGGCTGGAAAGGATTTGATACCGACGGCTGAATAATGCCAAAGCATATTCTATTTTGTCGATGAGTTTCACAAAAATGAGTTGCTGCATGGCGGGTCGTGCATACAACCGTGGTCTACCCGCCAAAATGAACTATACGGACATCACTTTTTTATTTGCGCAATAAAGTAAAATTGTTCATATACATAGTGACATCATACAACATGTTACATTGTAAAATTTCGTTAGATTACTCAGTTTGGTTTAACTCTGCCATGTCGGTCGACTAGTGTATGTGCGCAACTACCCAAGTGTGTTGGCAATGGCAACGCTCAGGGTGATATTGGCATGATTGGCGACGGAGACTTGAAATAGCGATGCCTGCGAAATTTAATTATATTTGAAATACCCTTTTAAGCTTGTAGTGAAATTTAGCAAGTATTTGTTTGACAGATTACTTTCACAAACACATTAGACATGTTAGATGTGAGCCTCCAGTAGATATTTGCTTCCACGAGCATAATTGCCAAACTGACGCAAACCAAGAGTGTTTGGTAAGATTCCGGAAATCTTTCGAAAAGTCACTTTTACATTCTTCAAAAGTGCTGTAAATCTATTTAAGTGTGACAATGTGTGTGGTGGCTAAACTATCCTTCCGGCTCCAGCTTATGCTTATAATCGTAAAACACAGATACATCATTATTCATCATCGATCAAGCATTTCGTTCACGTACGTGTAAGAGTTGGAATATTTGTTTACTTATGTAATTATGTAATTATGTTATAATGCATATTCATGGATTTCGGGTCGTCGATTTGATATAAATCCTATAACCCCCTTGATCACAAACTCAAAACCATGCATTGAAGAAGGCTCACCCCACACCTTAATATATGCTAGTCAAAAATAATATACGAATCATGACTGAACCGTTTTGTATCATAACGGGTTTGATCTTAACTATTCCATAATTTCAAAACAATTTAAAGCAGTCATGAAATCTAACAATAATTTGGAATGTAGTCATGGTTCCGTAATGTGGCCCCGTAATCCTTACCACAATCAGCATTAGCAGGGCACCCACATGTGGACCATACTTAATTATAGTGTGAATGGAGCATGCTAAACGGATTATGATAGATGTACATGCAAAATTTCACCACCAAAACAGACATGGCCGCTGCATGCCTTCGTCGTCGATGTCGCCGGAAAACACATGAGCTATTGCGCCCATACCATGCAGGCAACTGAGTTTAAAGTTGGGGTTACTATCATCACGGGCCGTTATCATGGTAGAACCATTCTGCCGTGACTGGGTCTGGTCATATACTTTGGTACTTTTGGGGGGAAGGACATGGCTATGTTCACAATCTGCCATGTATCAACACATTAATGTACACAGTGCACTTCATCGACAGAGTAGAATCCAACATACTTCGGCGTTATTCGGCCATCGTTCTTGAATTGTAAGCAACCTTGACATTTCGTAATTTATAGTGGGTTTCATCCCCCACCCCCCCCCACCCCCCCCCCCCGCACCCCGAAAAAAAAAAATCCAAAAGTTCAAAGAAACTTGGAAAGCAATCTGTCGAACGCAACATTTTCACTTAATTCTCATCAAAACCAGCAATACTTTCAAATGTAAAAAAAAAAAAAAAACGCTGTCACAGATGGCACCGCGGCAAGCCGTCATCTTTGACGTAGCCCAGGGTGCTTCCATCGCCAGAAAAAAAAATTGATGTTGATATTGCCCATGTACAAGGAAAGCAAGATCAACATAATGTGTGTTTTAATGTTAATACCTTATTTACAATGATATCCTTACTAAATATTACAATAGGCATATCTAAAAAGCAGACAATAAGCAAAAATATTAGTACAAGTTTCGAAGAAATATGTTGGATAATTTTTTTTTAACAACAATAAGTTTAATGGTTTCGTGCAAAAAGAAAAACGGGCATAAATCATACACGTGTGTCATGTATGTAGCATCGACACACTATTTTGTCCGATTTGACGCGCATTATGAAACATCATAATGTTTCTGTATATTATTAGACATTAGAGATGTTGGATGACCATAAGTGTAACAATATATGCAATCCATACATTTACTGAAAGGTGGAACAGATGCCAAAACATTAGAGGAAGTCTGAAAGAAATAAGTTCTAACTGATTTTCAGCAAAAGGGATATAAAAAGTTTCAAACAAAAAGTATCAGGCATCCAGAACACGTATACCGAAAACAAAAGGTATACGCAATATTTTGTCAGACTTTACGCTCATTTTCCCGAAACGATACTTTATGCTATTAGTCAGGAGATGACTATAAGCGTGACAATATGTAACATCCATGTTTTGAATGGCTAAAAGATGCCTGAAACATCAGAGCATGTCGAAATGTAATATGTTATATGGTTCTTTAAGTACGAGGATCTAAAAAGTTTCAACCATCAAGTAACACAAGTACCTATAATAATACACGTATGCAGTTAATACGCAGAATTTTGTCCGATTTCACTCAATTCTTCCAAAATGCTCCGTTACATTATTGGTCCGGTGATGACCATAGATGTGACAATGAGCAACATCCATACATGTTTTGAAAAGCGGAAGAAATGCCAAAAACATAAAGCTAAATGAAAAGGAAATGTGTTGTACGGTTCTTGGATTACAATGATTTTAAAAAGTTTCAACCGAAGAGTAACACGCAGCAAAATATCTTCGTTTATAGAACGTATGCAGTATTTTGTCGGATTTTACGCTCGTTCTTCCAAAATGTGACATTATGTTATTGGTCAGTAGATGACTATAAGCGTGATAATATATAACATCAATATATGTTTTGAAAGGTGGAATAAATGCCAAAACCACCAGAACATGTCGGAAAGTAATATGTTGTATGGTTCTTGAAGTACAGGGATCTAAACAGTTTTAAGCAAAAAATAACACGCATACAGAATATACACATGTGCAGTTAATACGCAACATTTTGTCCAATTTCACGCAGTTGTTCCAAAATGCTCCGTTACATTATTGGACAGGAGATAACCATAGGTGTAACAATATGTAACATCCATATATGTTTTGAAAAGTGGAAGAAATGCCAAGAACATAAGGCTAAATCAAGAGGAAATATGGGGTATGGTTCTTGGATTACAAGGATTTAAAATGTTTCAACCAAACAGTAGCACATATCCAGAATATACGCGTGTACAGGACGTAGGCAGTATTTTGTACGACTTTACGTGCATTCTTCCAAAACACTACGCTTTATTATTAGTCAGGAGATGGCCATTAGCGTGACCAAATGTCACATTCTTATATGTTTTGAAAAGCTTGAGAGATGCCAAACACAGCAAACTAATTCTAAAATAAATATTTCGAATGGTTTGTGAACTACAAGAATTGAAAAAGTTTTAACCGAAAAAGAGCACAAAAAACGAACAAAAGTGTTGCATTTTGCTGACGTCGTCGCGACATGTCGTCGTCGACGTCGCCCACAGACCTGCCATTGCCAAAACAAGTCAATGATGATGTTGCACATTTACTAAGCAACCAAACTATACCAATCAAGTTTGATAATTGGGCATAAAAAATGTGTGTTAACACCTTTGTTATGATGTTACCATGTATTATATTGTGACCATTTTTGAAAAAAGGCTTTCCGGTAGTGACGTCACATTTGTGGTGATTTTTTTTTTTTTTTTTTTTTTTTTTTTTTTGGGGGGGGGGGGGGGGAAGCATCGCGTACACCTTGCCAGCAAAACATTTTTGTGATGTCCAGGGTATATCCGTTCGACCTATGGGGTCAGTTGTTGTCAGTTGGGGCCGGCCCTTTTCACATGAATAAATCTTCTGGGCTCCCGGACTATAAACATAGAAGCTTGATGGGTTCAGGTTCAGTTTTGTCGTTGTCGTCGTCATTAAACTCTGTCGACGAAGGAGAGTCGCCCTCCTTCTCAACTGCATTTTCAGCCATCACACCAACTGGTAGATTTTATACAAGTTTTAACGATTCTATGAGTGTGAATATGAAACGTTGCGTCAAGCCTGATCACAATAGACAAACACCCTTGCCTATATATAGCCTAGAGTCGGTCGTATAGAGCGACGATCTCGAATTCGTCTTCTTGCCTTCCCATCCTCATCAAGTCGACTTAACGAGATCCAGGATCTTGTCATCTTGTTTTCTCGCCCTACAGAAGTCGACTTGCCGAGATCCTTGGATCTTGTCTTTTTGTCTTCTTGTCTTACAGAAGTCGACTTGACGAGATCCAAGATCTTGTCTTCTTGTCTTCTTGTCTTACAGAAGTCGACTTGACGAGATCCAAGATCTCGTCTTCTTGTCTTCTCATCCTACATAAGTCGACTTGACGAGATCCAGCATCTTGTCTTTCTGTCTTCTCATCCTACATAAGTCGACTTGACGAGATCCAGCATCTTGTCTTTTTGTCTTCTCGTCCTACAGAAGTCGACTTGACGAGATCCAAGATCTTGTCTTTTTGTCTTCTTGACTCTTTTTCTCGTCTTCTCGTCTCGTCTTCTCGTCTTCACGTCCTAAATTATTTCGTCTTCTGGGGGCACTTCTAAGCTTCCGTATTTTGTCTTCTCGTCCTACAGAAGTCGACTTGACGAGATCCAAGATCTTGTCTTTTCGTCTTCTTGACTCTTTTTCTCGTCTTCTCGTCTCGTCTTCTCGTCTTCACGTCCTAAATTATTTCGTCTTCTGGGGGCACTTCTAAGCTTCCGTAGAATCACACACTGTACGGAGCAAAATACTTCGACCGTTGGAAGGTCTACCTCAATCCACATATTAAAAACACAGTAGGCAAATAAAGTCTACGCCTATCTTAGGCAACGGGAATATCCGGTTCCCATACTGAATAAGTAAAAATTATCATTGCGTCATTTCATTGCACTAATAGAGTAATTTTTCATATGAATGACATGAATCATTATGCCATTCAAACAAAATAAGGATTTTGCTGACATAATGTCGCAGATTACATCAACAATTCCAACTTTTTGCATTCAAAGAGAATATCAAAGTAGCATTTTTTTCATGCTGAAACCATGACATCTTGTGTAGCTCAAACTTTGAAGACGATTTGGGAAGGAATTTGAGAGATCACATAGCCTAGGCCCTGTCTACAACTTATGGCTATAGGCAGGACCTAAGTACGGTCCATGTACTTTTTTTTTTTACAGAACTTTATTCCACAAAAGCTATATAGTGACATAGTGTAACAAGGAGTTCATGGAGCTTAAAGACAGCCAGTCCCTTTTTCAGATCACCACAAACCATCGAAACATTGGCAAAACATATAGAGAAGTGTTAGCAAACTCTATATTCACAATTTGAAACTGATACTTAGTGTAACATCATAGAGTTAAATACGTACTAAACGTACGTGTTTAGGTTTATATAACTCTATGTGTAACATTCAAATAATGCACGTAAACAACGTCTGATTAATAGTCTTTACCTCAGGCTCTTAGCAGTTTGTGTCGAAATGCCTGCTTTATTGATTAATCTGTTTATTAAGTTATAAAACGCATTATGAAAAAAATTGTTCTATGGAAGGAATCATCTCCAAAGTTTGGTAGTTACTCATAAAATTAGGATTTCACACACGCATAATAACCACATAGATACTGTAACAAAGACTAATACTTTTTTCATAGTACGAAAAAAGTCGGTTTGAAATTTAACGGCTGAATTTTTTTACATATAGGGCCTACAGAAAGCTTCAACATGCTATATTCTTAGAAATGGACTTGAATCACACTTTCTTCAATTTATGATCGTGATAGACGATTTCAAATTTTAAGGTTGCAAAAGGGACGGACAATCTTTAATATGACCTCTCAAATTCCTTCCCAATCGTCTTCTAATTTTAAGCTGCACAATGTGGCTTGTTTCAGGTCGGCGCATGCAGTGTTATCTCAGAAACTACACTATCCTAGTGTTTTATTTGATCCCTCGTTTATATTGAAAGCAAATGGCATTCATGCATAATCTGTCCGAATAGCCTACTCTTTGTGTGCCAGATATAAAATACTGTAATTCTTGTATATTGATGGTGAAATAATCCACGAGTAGAAAGAGCCGATGGAGGTCTAACTTAGTGTTTAACAGAGCTTCTATTTGTAGCCATATAACAGTTTACATAATACGTACGTCTAGGTTTATTCTCGACTAGACCGAAATCTCCGACCTGCAACATGACTGGACTCGATTTAAAATAGTTTTAATACATGTAATTACAAGGACCAGAGGTCTTGTGTTAATGACGAGTTCGGTCGATACACACAGGTCAAAGCTTTCCGTCTAGAATTAGACCAAGCTGTAACTGTCAATAATGACTGGAAATAGAAGGTCTAAAAATAAGACCTCGATCTGAAATTTTGGTTAGACCGAACTTAGAACTAGGTCTTCTGATCTACTTTAGATGTGGATGTTAGTGTTAGAGTTTTTATGTGAGGTCTAATCTGGCTGGATCACACTCACATAGACAGGAATAACCATCTCATTCGGGGGCATTCTTTAATCAAAATGACATTTTTGGACATACCTCCGAAATAGGGCGTTCAGAGGAGCCAGATGCAATCTCAGTGGATCCAACGTCCTAGACACTCACAGGAGTTGTCACACAAGTCATAATGTACAACAGTTACAATCTAAGTTAACTAGTGTCGTTATCCAGATAAGTCTCTAAAACTATTCTAGGCCAGGATAGAAGAGAAATGACTTACTTTTTTATCTGCAGGATTTTTCCAAGGCTAAAGCAGCTAGCAACTCTCCCCTCGACAACAACAAAAAAATCATGTAGTGTGTGCAGACTGCACTGCACATGCACAGCGTAGGTGATATGGAGCAGCAGTCAACTATGTTTACACCAAAGATGATAGAGCGCCGCTAAGCGGCGCTCTAACATCTTTGGTTTACACTACAGGGCGGCGGACCGTGCATGGGCGGACCGTTTGATCGCGCTATCGTAGCGCGATCCAACGGTCCGCCAAAAAAACTCGCCGCGTTTACATTAGGGAGCTTTCGTTATAACACCGCGGACGAAAACGAGGAAAGTGAGCCGTCCGTCCGTGGTAGTCACAGGCACTTTCGCAAAATAAGACAGAGAACGCTAACGGCGGTGCGTGGGACGTCATCTGACCCCCTGACACCCCCCCTGACACCCCCCCCCCCCCCCCCCCCCCCCCGACGCGGTCGGGTGCACGTGCAATTTGCAATGACATCATCTGCACGGGCGCTGATTGCCTGCCGTCCGCAACTCGTCGAGAACGAAAAATCTCAAAATTCTCGTTCTCGATTCCTCGCGCGTACAGCGAGGCGGAGGGTGGCGCATGCGCAGATCGATCTTGGTATCGGATTACCGTTCTCGAGCCCGTCCGTCCTCAAAACGAAAGCTCGCTATTGCAGTGAGACAGCGCGCGCGGTCCATCGTAGCGAACATGGCGCACTGATCGAACGAACAATGTTGTACTTTTAAGGCCACAAGTCTGGCAATTTGGCGGTTTGCAGCCTATTTTTCAGCTGCATTAAGAAGTTTCGGGATGGAGTTCCACACTCTGGCGATCTTCTGTAAGTTTAAAGCTACTTTTTTAATAAAAGTTGATAAGAAAAAGGAATTTATTTGTATAAGCAGCCTCGTGTAATCTGTGATAGCGTTAGTCTACACATCTTACCTAGATCTTGAGAGCACTGACCGTGCGTGTACGTTTCGTACGCCGTAAGTAGTAATAATACGCTGAATGATTAATGATTTGTCATTGGAATGTGTGTCAATATTTGAGTAAATACTGCTAAATGTACATTAGCCTTTGGGGGTCAAAATTAGCATCAAATTTAGGCATTTTATGAACATATGTTTATTTCCTCATAAATTGCATATTATGACCCTTTTCAGAATATCATTGCATTTTAAATAGTGTATGTTGTACCTTTCACAAGATATCATTTGTACTCTATACAGATGTAATGCATTGCGTCTCGCCTGAGTAAAAGGTGTTTTATGGTTTTATCAAATGCTCTCTGGTCTGCGGCAGATAACTTCATGCCATAGTTGAAGATAACTATCAAAGGTAGATTAAAGCATGTACTCATGAAAAGCAGTCATACCACAGTTTTCCGACTTTTATTAAGAACAAAGCAGATCTAGTAGTATTATGTGATGGCCACAACGTTTCCATTACTTCATGAATGGCAATTTTGCAATTTATTAACTTGTTTTACAGTACTGGACACGAGTGAGTTAGACTTAGACTCACGTATCTGATTACGTCAGGAATCTCAGGAAGCTTGATAAGGCACAAGTCTGTAAGTTTGTTTTGATGAAAAGGTTTTGTGTATAATTATGCATGACATATAACTATGTGCATAAGTCCATGTATGGAAGGCCGAGCATAAGTCCAAGTATGGAAAGTCGTTATTACGTTATTTTATTGCCTTTTTTTTATGTATGGGAAGTTACTTAAAACTTTATAAATTAAAAATGCTATAATATCTCTACTTGTGCAAAATGTAGATATTGCGTTTTTCCATGGGGGGGGGGCAGTGCGTTAGCGTCCTTAAGTTTTGCAAATGAGAGTGCAATGGAACAGGAAAGATAGGAGAGGGAGGAAATGGAGAGAAGATAAATAGCACGAAGGAAGTGGTGGTGGACTGGTGGCGGGGGGGGGGGGGGGAGGTGGACAAGTCTAGAGGAGGAAGAAGCGGTAAGGAGGAGGCTGATATCGTACTACTTCCATCATGGACAAGTCTAGAGGAGGAAGAAGTGGTAAGGAGGTGGCTGATATCGTACTACTCTCATCATGTCGTTGCGCGCTTCAAATTCATATCGATCAAGCAGTTAAAAGGGATACTAGTACGATAATATGCGTATGAACATGCCGATACCTTTCAAATAGAAAATTACATAGCAACAATGTGAATGTCGTAATCTGCAATTTCTTTAATGAATAGTAATGATTGCGCACGTGACAATGAAAATGACATTAAACATTGACAATGATTTCCTTTAATGATTCTTTTCTTTAACAAACCTTATTACTTTTGATGAATTTGTGTAATGTTGCAGTAATGTCATGTCATGTAATGTAATGTCATGTCATGTCATGTAATGTAATGTAACGAGAACGATGTTGATAAGCTTTGTTGAGTCATCGTCTGTTAAGTGGTGTATTAGGCTAAGTAGAGGCAGGAGTAATACATTTATGGGACGAGAGAAGGAAAGCGATGTCTTCGTAACCATTGTAACAAACATGATGAGATGGAGACCCACAAGAAATAACGAAGCAGGGACAACAGACACATTAAGTAGATTGAATTTTATTCATATAGCTGTGTTACCACAGATCAAAGATGAATTTGTTATTTTGTTGAAAAGATGTTCAGTTCAAATTGAATAGTTGCACAAGTTTTGTGAATTCCGTCTTTACAGATTGCTTTAAAATGTCTTAAAGTGTCAACATATGGAACTATTAATATTGTCTATAATATTTCACTCTTAAAAGGTATGTGATTTTGTTCCTATTGCGTGCTCAATACTTTGCGGTGCACCAATAACGTTTAGCTTACGAATCATAATGACTACACGATTATTGCACGATTTCAATCATGAGCGCAGCAATTAACTGATTTACAATACCTCTAAATAATATGGATATTGCAGAAAGGTTTGTTTTTGTTCTCCTCGAATGCAAATCATTAATCATATCGTAATGCAGGATTATCATTATTTTGCTATAATTTACTTGAATCAAATATAATCTTGCTTGTTGAGATTGTGAGCACATGTGCAAGTTGTATTTTGTCTTATGTTGTTTCAATAAATTTCTTGCATCAATGGAATACATGCATGCATTTATGGTGTAGGCGAAAACGTTCAATCATAATTCTCGATTTCAAAGTACATTTTAGTATATTTTTCTGAGAACATTTTGTATCCGGGTTTATTTGTATAATATTTAATCCGAGCTTTATCGCCTCTCACTTAGTCTGTGGCTAGAATTTACTTGAATTAAATCTATTTTTGCTTGGTGTGACTGCCAGCAATTTTGCTATACAACTTATAGATTTAAGTTGTTGAAAGCAAGAAATACACGTAAAAGAATGTTTATTTCGTGGTGCCGGCTAAAATACTCAAACATAATTTTTCGGTTTCCAAGTAGATTTGTGTTGCTTTATAACAGTAACGATAACAAACACTACACACACTATCATACAAACTACAAACAATTAACAAAAAGAAACAGGTTCTGTGTGGTAATAAAAATAAAGTAAGAAACCTGCCCAATTTGAATTATTTTCCAAAAATCCGGTGAGTAAGGGCATGAATAAAGAAAATCTGAATTGTTGGGTTATGTTGTGATGGTAGGGTGGTTTTAGGCCTCCGTCTTCGGGAGGCTAGCGGGGGGGGGGGGGGGCTTGGCGGGAGGTGCCTCCTCGCTTGCTTGAGGAACTTCTTAAGAACCTTCCTCTTCTTGCTCTTTGTCCACTTGATCTGTAGGTGTACACAACGAGAGAGAGAGAGAGAGAGAGAGAGAGAGGGGGAGAGAGAGAGAGAGAGAGAAAGAAAGAGGGAGAGAGAGTGTGAGAGAGTGAGAGGGGGGTAGGGAGAGAGAGAGCGGGGGACAGAGAGAAAGAGGGGGGAGAGAGGGGAGGGGGGTTAAAATATAGATATGGGGTAGAAGAGAGTGGTATACCAGAGAAAGACAGGCAGATTGAATGGTGCCAATTAAAATTTTAAAAAGCGTCGTGAGTTGGGTAAAATTGGTAAAATTGGTTGGTACGAATATAATTATTTACAATAATAATTACGAATTCATACCCTACTATAAGCCTTGGATACTTTTTCCATCTAATAAATCAAATAAAAAACGTCTTCTTTATATATGACGTAAAGGGAATTGAGTCTTGCTACAACAGATCATGATAATATAGTCTCACCTTTCGAGGATCAGGGATGGGCGTGATAGGGTCGATAAGTTCACCGGTCTTTGTGAACCGACGGTATGAAGGTTCTCTGCGAGTCTTCTGTGAGACGGAGAGGAAGGGGAGAAGATGGAGGAGGAGTAGGAAGAGGAAGGGGAGAGTGAAATCGAGAAGAGAAGATACGATGAGAGAATGACCAACAAATGAAAAAAAAACATGTACATGTTAAAAAAAAAAAAACGTCTAAATTAAAAACATTAAACTTTAAAAAAAATCAGCTAGAATTATCCTACATTTATATTTTGATCCATAATTCCATTCAAAGTGACATAAAAGTATTTTCCTCCAAGAATGATAACATAATGGATCAATAATTCGTGTATGGACCTACATGTTAGCAGATCCATGGTTCGTGTTTAGATTTTAAAAGACAGAGAGTCTAACCGTGAGCAACGGGTGAAAATGTATTTCTTAGCGCACATTTTATCACCCTCTTCAGAGCGACCTTTCATGGTTGGCGTGGCTTACCTGGCTTCCGAGTGTCGCCGTTATCGCCGGGAGCTGGGGACCCATCCTTGGAGCGAGAGCCGCTGGTCTCATCAGATTCACCTGCTGCTGGAGGTGCGGTGAGGAGTGGCTGGTCAAGGGCACCAATCGGGAGTTTCGGATTGGAGACCGGGGAGGGAGCGGCGGGTGGCTTGCTGCTCTCCTCGATCGCAGGTAGCTGAAATTAAGGAATGATATAAATCATAGTTACATTTAATAGAGATGTTGCAATACGATTTTATGTACCTGCGAGATATTTTCGCAGTGTTGTACTCTGTGATATATATTGTATCAAGCTCAATTGTCTTACCTTTTTTGGTCAGAAGAAGGGGGATCCGTCCTGAGCTGCGGAAGCCTGTGGGAAAAAAAAAAATATATTAAGATGTTGATTTTATGACCCAAGATGAATTAGAATATTGAATACTTTTGGGGGAGTACCAGTATTCAAGATTGACAAACTAAATTATTTACTTGTTGTTTTTTTCGTACTGCTTCATGGGATTGATCTTGTTGGAAGGTCTTTGAGAAACCATGCGCTCCGAAGAGACTTGCTCGCTTCACGTTTCGGGTAGGTCGACTGTCCGTTATTAGCTTTTGAAGTGCCAAAGAGACTGTTGCGGTGCAGATGTCTTGAGCAATAAGCAACGCTCCAAATATAGAGATGAGCCATGGCAGTATTCTACACACGAGTAGAAAACTACTTAAATAATAACTAGACTAATTTCTACCTACCTTGCTAGCAATGGGCCTAAGCGTAGTCTTGTTCTTTAGACTGGTTTCAGGCAGACAGCTGAGCGGGGCTAGTAGTGGTGCCCATCTTTGCGATGTTGACCCCTGGTCGTCTGGTGCAGTTGATGTCCTGGTCTTCTTAGACTTTGGTCGGTCTACCAAGGTCGTGATGGTTGTCAGGTTTGATGACGATGGCGCCACGACCTGGAAGTCTTCTGATGGAGGAGGAGACACGATCGAGAAGAATGATATGTCTAATGTAAAAAAGGATATTTTTTCACTTGATCTGGGGGGCATTTCATCAAAGGACTTGTCGGATATTTTATCCGACAAGTTTGCTCTCGGCCAATAAGATGCAAGCATTTCAGTAGCTTATAACAGTTTGTCGGATAATACGTCCGACAAGTCCTTTGATGAAATGCCCTCCTGGTTTGTGAAGTTATAACTGAGATCTCTTCCATATAATTTGTGTATACTGCTGATCCATGCCAAGTTTCATGACTTTGGGAAAGGGCTACCTTCTATTTAAGTATGAGAGGGGAAGATGGATTCTTTTTACCCAAGCTTTTCTCGCAAGAAGTTACATGTAGCTTAAAATGGCATGATCAATAAAAAGATAACCTTTCTTGTCTTGATAGAAGTTCGTTCACATGTACATGGTCTAATGGGAGCTTACCAGTCTGGATCCTGAACAAATTCAAACAAAATCAACTGATATTATTAACCCTTCTTCAAGCTATCAGAAGTAAGCTTATGAAAAATATTCTAGATAGAAAAGGACACATGCACTCCGATACATGAGCATGAAACATTGAGAATTTGTAATTATTGTTTCATGTGCTTTTGAATAAAAACCATGAATCTGTTTTTGATTTATGTTAAGGCATTTACATGAGTTGTTTCCTTCTAATATTCAATTTGTTGCGCTTCCATAATTCATTGAAATGGACGAATATATTTTAACCAGACATTTCAATTTTCTTCCATGCTAATCATGTTAGAATACATATTATGTATCATCCTGAATTATATTTCAAAGTATGATGTTCTTTAGAGCATACATAGGTTTTGATCAATACACTTACAGTTATCTATATGTCATTTCCTAGCAGGACTAACAATATTTATAGTAAGAGCCTGATATTTACATGTGTCTTAATGAATGATTCCATTGCATTAAACTCAATTGTCCAATCTACTTTATCTACCTCCTCAGTTGTCAGGCCTGCATCAGCTACCCCTTCACTCTCCTCATCTGAATACAAAAGAGTACTGCTCGTCTCGTGCTCTGATTCCTGTTAAGTGAATGCAAAGGTACACCATAAAAGAAATGTAATATTATCATAATTATTGTTACACCAGCAAACATACATTTATCTGAGAAGAAGAAATCTAACATTATGGTAGCTGAATGCTGGAGTGGTATTTTCGAGATGATCAAGATACACTGTAGTAGTGGGACGTCATGACACTAACAATTACAATGCCTATCATGTCCATTAATACGCTTGTCTCAAAGTACTTCTCAGAGCTCAGTTCATGGGACGAGGTTAAAAATGAACTTAAATATTTGCGCCATGTACACCATTGTGACAATATTGAACCCCTATATTCTACATAAAAAAGAGTGACAAATAAAGGAAATACACGTAATATGTTAACAATATTGTATACAATCAAACCTTATCCTACAAGGAATAAAATACACAATGTTATTCTCCTGAGAAGGAGGCCTCTATGTATAATAATTTTTGATATTTGTATTATTAACTTTGGTTAAGTTTGCGAAATACTGGTGTTATGGAACTTCCTATACTAGTTTGTTTCTGGAATAAGCATTATAACTGGAAGACAGGAGCACAAGCACACCTTGTGGCTCCTCCAGAGCCCATCCACATAGGCGCTTGAGGAAGCATTCCTTTCGGTCTTTTGGAATGCAGTGTAGTGCCTCCGATGAACATCATCCGAGTGGGCCATAAACTTGGCCAGCGATCTCTCTTCTTGTGGCACGAGGGCCTCTGCACCCTGAAATTCAAAATTTTATGAAAGTGATCTAAATACCGTGAACAAACATGTAACATACCTATCCATAGTTCATGATAAGCCTACATTTTGGAAATATTTCAATTCAGAGATAGTAGAGGTTTAGCTCTCATCAATATGAGAGTACAATACAGTTCATCTCCCAATATCTACTAAATTCTGATCCATTCAATGAGCCGTTTTTTATAATGTATTTCCAAATCTCCCCCTTATTGTGTCGTAATATGTTACTCCATTCACCTGTACTTGGTTATTCAGGTGAATCACGAACCACGAGTGTATTGCATACTGAATTTATTAGTTTGCTCATTCTAGGGCAAACCTTGGACAAGTATTATGGTTACCATTGGTAATGTATTGTTTGAGCATCGTGAATGAAAAACAATTAACATACATGACAAAAATGGTCTAGTATATTCATGTCACAAATCATGGACATGGAAGTCGATCAAAACAATACATCTGATACATCCAACACTCAAGCACACCAATTTTGTTAATATTAGAAAGTGTACATTAATCATCATTCTCAACAATTCTTGCACAAAGTACTTGTTATGGCGAGAACAATTTAATTTCCATCGCTAATTTTGAAAAAAAAATGGGGTGCATGTTTATTGTACCCATTCTGAAGCCATCGATTTACTTTTGTAGATTAAGACATTGAAGGTATGCCTTCCATGATTACTTACACAGGTTGCCACCGTCTTCCTGATTATAGTTGGTTGGAATGTGCAGTTGAATCCTCTGGTAGTCCACAAGCCCTGGAGCAGTTGCCCCGGGTTTGCAATGGCGTTCCCATCGCGGGATAGCAGGAGAGGCCCGCCACTCACGCTCTCCATCGCCAACCCGGGACTGAAATCCCGTGCTTTGTTGACATAGAGCTGCAGGGTTTTGAAATCCTTCATGTGCATGAAGATCTCCGCAGCTCCATGTGTCGCCGCTGTCTTGTGATCCACCACCTCAAGGGCAAGCAACAGAAGTACATACATTTCACACATTTATTCATCTCTTACATGTGGATTGTATTAAATCGTGATTGTTTTTTTTTGTATGTTAATTGTATTATAAAGTAAAAGGAACAGATTAATTTATAACATTAAGAAGTTATATGCATGAAATCATTACTTTCCAATGATAATTACTAGTAGGGAAATAAGTGAAAACATTTATTATATATATTTGCATGCCTAATTTCAAATTTGATTTTGACTACCGGGTCCCATTAATAGAAAATGCTCAAGCAAATGCTCAAGCAAACTGATAAATGACGTCTAAGGTAAAGTTTTTCCCTATAAATTAAGGTTACAGTTCGATGTTCCAAAGGTTTGTTATTCGAAACATTTGTTACTCCGAAGGTTCGTAATTCCGAAACACATAAATTGCCTATACCTCAATGCTTGTTAGTCCGAAAACGAAAAAGGGTTCGATAATCTGAGCATTTGTGGCGTTATTCCGAAGGTTCGTCAATCCGAAAATAAAATAGGGTTCATTTTTCCGAAGGTTCGTTAATCCGAAAATGAAATAAGGTTCAGACCTTCAGATTAAAGATCCTTTGAAACAACACAAACCTTTTTATGGTTTCGGACAAACAAACATTTTTTTTCGGACTAACGAACCTTTGGAGTAACAAATTATCTTCGGAATACAGAGTGCTTCCCGAAATTGGGGGGGGGGGGGGGGGTCACACTTCACACTTCACCAGATTCGATAGTTGGAACACGTTGCCTTATGAAGTTTAAAGTTTAAGACATATCTTGATATGAATTGTATTTCATACAAGCAATAGTCACATCATGACTTCAATGCTTTTTAAATATTCCTTGTCAGCTAACTCACTTTCATAACGACCTTCTCTCCGTGGACTTTTGCAGCGAGGAAATCATCAACGCTGAGTGCCGTAATGATGCCACTTCTTACAGCATTTTGTAAGACCATCTCTACCACTATGTGGTCTCGAATGGCCTTTATGTCGCCCCACGCAAAGGCCCCACTGCTGAGGATGACATCTGAAATGTGCATTTGGTGGTGAGTTTAGACTTTACAAAGTAATCTTGTGTTAAAGTGGAGAAATCAGAGAGGCAGATGTGTTGCTTTGATATCAAATTATATCAAAACATGTCAAATGATAGCAGGAAAATGCATTTTGTGACATGTGAGACTCTTGATGGAGTTACCAATGTCAATGTTTATATAGTTAAAGGGCATATACTGTACTGGGAAGGCAAAAAAGCCTTCAAAATGTAATTGTGAGCAATCTTCTTGCCAATGGTCTTAAATTCATGTATTGACCATTTTAGAAGCTTGCTGAAAGTTATTTGCCCTCAAATGATCCACATATGGAGTAATTAATGATTAATGATTATATCCTCAAAATGTTCGGCCCCAACATTTCGAGGATTTGTGATTTAATCATTCATTACTCAAAATGTAGATCATTTGAGGGCAAATAACTTTCAGCAAGCTTCTAAAATAGACAATACATGAATTTAAGACCATTGGCAAGAAGATTGCTCACAATTACATTTTGAAGGCTTTTTTGCCTTCCCAGTACAGTATATGCCCTTTAAAATGTTCATGAGTTTCTTATTGTTGGATTTTCCTGGATTTATTTTTGCTCTGCCTCTCAAATTATTTCTGCTTTTTCACCTCAATGCATGAAAGAACCCCAATACATTCTTATCCTTCCACAAAGACACTTTTAAGTGAATTAGATTTTACACCCAAACTACCAAAAATAAATTGTTTCATAACTAGCTATCATTTTAGGCTATGGTTACTTTGGACTAACAATTTGAATGGAATCCAAACTAACACTGCTGCAAGAAATTAAGTCTGGACTAACATAATGCTATCAAGCACCTGTTCTGAGGGACTCCTAGAGAGAGTTCGCATACATGTACGTATCTAGACTAAGGTGTGCTTGGCAACAGTGCATGGGAACTTTTTCGGTTCTGGCCCATGGGCTAATACCTTTGGCTTTGTTTGCCTCATCTCTCATCATGCCTCTGAACTGCTCTACAGCTTGCTGGTCAAGGAGCTGGTCTGCATGACAGGGGAAAGTTTTGCAATATTTTGCATGATCATTCTGAAACATGTTAAGATATTTTTGTGTGATTTTATTGCTCTCTTGTATGCAGTCTTATACAATATTTGAGACTTGATTTGTGATGACCAAATATGTCATCATGTTGCCATATTACCTTTCGTGAGACAATGTCGTCCCATATTTGGCTCATTGTAGTGATGTGTTTACAATTCCAAAGGAAAGCAACGTCCATTTTACTCATGAAAACATGGTTAGTTTCTTCATCCTAAAAAAATCAATAGATTTTTTTTTTCTTTTCATGGTTGGACAATTTGTGTTGTAAGTTTTGATATATGAAAGAGAACAAAGACAAACAAAATTTGTAAAAAATCACAAAGCAAAGTAAAATGTGAACAAAAAAAGCTGATGTGCATCTTTGTATGCTAAGAACTTCTTTATAAATTTATAAAGTAAAGGTGTGCAAAGTGATCCTTCTATTTGACCATTATTAGTTTGAAATTTCCACAAACATATAAACATTTTTTATAGTATGTTACAACAAAAAACATGAGTATACCTCTGATTTTTTCTTTGTTTGCAGTCTCCCATTTCCGTATTGGCCCCCGTAGCCCTCTCATATACAATTTTGCCTTTCGTTTAACCTTCAGAAGGTCTTCCACCTTTACTCCTTTCAGAGGAAGTTCCCCTTCCTCTCCTAGGAGATATTCGGTGAATTTTCTCACGGTGTCTAGATACTTGTGTATCGTTTTAGGAGCGAAGGTCTTCGCAAGCTGCGTGTAGAGCCTACAACAAAAGGATATTAGGAAGGAAAGATTTATATAAATCTTTAATATTTTGAAGTAATAACATTTATAATATCTTAAAAAGAAATTCTACAGCATGTAATCAGGTTACAGAGCTCTAGAAGTTCCACCATGAAGTATGTTTTTATTATAATGTACACAAATTATTTGTATGTAATCTGGGCATAGATTAAGTGAGAGTAATTCAGGTTTTTAAGGTTAATGGTTTACACTTCAAATGGTCGTATGACGTCAAACCATACTACTTCAGCAAAATATTCCTGAGAAAACATTGAGGTAATTAAGGTTAGGCCATCAACTTAACCCTGGATTGCTCTTCCATATTTTGTACTAGTGTGTGACATTAGAGGCAACTCTATTAGACTATTCGTTTTATTTGAACAAAATGTAAACAAATTGCAATATTTTTTGGAAAGCAGAATCCCCCCTCCCCTTCCTGTGAATAAATAGCTAAGATTGCTAAACATTTTTATTTTTAACGGTGGTAAAACCATTGCGATTCAAGCTTAGGATAAATCACATGTGTATAAGATGGGAGCATAAACTCTTCATCCTAAATGTTAACTTGAATATTTATTGTAAAACATTACTTGTTTAAGGTGCCCCTTGTATTGAAGAGGTGTAGCAGCCCCCCTGTAATTTCTATGATTGTGAGCAGTTGCTGCTTATGTTGTTTTGCGCTGGCGTTCACCCCACCGCGGGCAAAGACCAGGTGATCGTAGAAGTCATCTTCGAGCTTTGATGTCCTTTTCTGCCTGGGTGGATCTGTTAAAAAATATTTTTCCTTTAAAAGAGTACACAAAATGTTTTATTTAGCAAGTATGATATATTCTAACTCTATGATGAATTCCAAGTTGTCTAGAAGCATATTAAAGAATTTATGAGCATCGAGGGGGCTTAGTTTAATTTACAACATTAGTAACGTCAGAGTATATATTCCATCTCATTTTTTGATCAATTTTGGGGCTATTGCAAGTCGCAAATTCAAAAAAGTCATAAATAATCATTTGGGAGTTTGAAACTCCTCCATTTTGATCTTCATGGCGTTAAAATCCATCAAGAATTAAGAGAGTTATTCGAAGTGGACTGTAATACAAAATCGTTTGACCACCTTTTCCGCATTAATGTACCGCATTTCCCATTGACATTGTACGTAAATTATGTCGTTGTCCCTCGTCTGCGAGTCGGCCTGCCATAACACGGTTAGGCCGCTCCAATGCGTTTGTTGAGAGAGAGAGGGAGAGAGAGTGTGAGAGAGTGAGAGGGGGGGGGGGAAGGGAGAGAGAGGGGGGAGAGAGAGATAGAGAGAGCGGGGGACAGAGAGGGAGAGGGGGGAAGAGGAAGGAGAGATTGAGAGAGGGGGGGGGAGAGGGGAGGGGAGTTAAAATAGATATGGTAGAAGAGAGTGGTATACCACAGAAAGACAGGCAGATTAAATGGTTCCAATTAAGATTTTAAAAAGCGTCGTGAGTTGGGTAAAATTTGTAAAATTGGTAGGTACCAATATAATTATTTACAATAATAATTACGAATTCATACCCTACTATAAGCCTTGGATACTTTTTCCATCTAATAAATCAAATAAAAAAGTCTTCGTTATTAATGACGTAAAGGGAATTGAGTCTTGCTACAACAGATCATAATAATAGTCTTACCTTTAGAGGATCAGGGATGGGCGTGATAGGGTCGATAAGTTCACCGGTCTTTGTGAACCGACGGTAAGAAGGTTCTCTGCGAGTCTTCTGTGACAGGGAGAGGAAGGGGAGAAGGAGGAGGAGGAGGAAGAGGAGGAGAGTGAAATCGAGAAGAGAAGATACGATGAGAGAATGACCAAGAAATGAAAAAAAAACATGTACTCATGTAAAAAAAAAAAAAAAACGTCTAAATTAAAAACATTAAACTTTTAAAAAAAAGTCAGCTAGAATTATCCTAGACTTATATTTTGATCCATAATTCCATTCAAAGTGACATAAAAGTATTTTCCTCTAAGAATGATAACATAATGGATCAATAATTCGTGTATGGACCTACATGTTAGCAGATCCATGGTTCGTGTTTCGATTTTAAAAGACAGAGAATCTAACCGTGAGCAACGGGTTAAAATGTATTTCTTAGCGCACATTTTACCACCCTTTTCAGAGCGACCTTTCATGGTTGGCGTGGCTTACCTTCCGAGTGTCGCCGTTATCGCCGGGAGCTGGGGACCCATCCTTGGAGCGAGAGCCGCTGGTCTCATCAGATTCACCTGCTGCTGGAGGTGCGGTGAGGAGTGGCTGGTCAAGGGCACCAATCGGGAGTTTCGGCTTGGAGACCGGGGAGGGAGCGGCGGGTGGCTTGCTGCTCTCTCCGATCGCAGGTAGCTGAAATTAAGGAATGATATAAATCATAGTTACATTTAATAGAGATGTTGCAATACGATTTTATGTCCCTGCGAGATATTTTTGCAGTGTTGTACTGTGATATATATTGTATCAAGCTCAATTGTCTTACCTTCTTTGGGCAGAAGATGGGGGATCCGTCCTGAGCTGCGGAAGCCTGTGGGGAAAAAAAAACAATATTAAGATGTTGATTTTATGACCCAAGATGAATTAGAATATTGAATACTTTTGGGGGAGTATTCAAGATTGACAAACTAAATTATTTACTTGTTTTTTTTTCGTACTGCTTCATGGGATTGATCTGAAAAATCTTGTTGGAAGGTCTTTGAGAAACCATGCGCTCCCAAGAGACTTGCTCGCTTCACGTTTCGGGTAGGTTGACTGTCCGTTATTAGCTTTTGACGTGCCAAAGAGACTGTTGCGGTACAGATGTCTTGAGCAATAAGCAACGCTCCAAATAGAGAGATGAGCCATGGCAGTATTCTACACACGAGTAGGAAACTACTTGAATAATAAGTAGACTAATTTCTACCTACCTTGCTAGCAATGGGCCTAAGCGTAGTCTTGTTCTTCAGACTGGTTTCAGGCAGACAGCTGAGCGGGGCTAGAAGTGGTGTCGATCTTTGCGATGTTGGCCCGTGGTCGTCTAGTGCAGTTGATGTCCTGGTTTTCTTAGACTTTGGTCGGTCTACCAAGGTCGTGATGGTTGTCAGGTTTGATGACGATGGCGCCACGACCTGGAAGTCTTCTGATGGAGGAGGAGACACGATCGAGAAGAATGATATGTCTAATGTAAAAAAGTATAGTTTTTCCTTTGATCTGATTTGTGAAGTTATAAATGAGATCTCTTCCATTTAATTTGTGTATACGGCTGATCCATGCCAAGTTTCATGACTTTGGGAAAGGGCTACCTTCCATTTAAGTATATGAGAGGGAAAGATGGATTCTTTTTACCCGAGCTTTTCTCGCAAGAAATTACATGTAGCTTAAAATGGCATGATCGATTTCTTGTCTTGATAGAAGACCGCTTGCATGGTCTAATGGGAGCTTACCAGTCTGGATCCTGAACAGATTCAAACAAAATCAACTGATATTATTAACCCTTCTTCAAGCTATCAGAAGTACGGTTATCAAAAATGTTCTAGATAGAAAAGGACACATGCACTCCGATATATGAGCATGAAACATTGAGAATTTGTAATTATTGTTGCATGTGCTTTTGAATAAAAACCATGAATCTGTTTTTGATTTATGTTAAGGCATTTACATGAGTTGTTTCCTTCTAATATTCAATTTGTTGCGCTTCCATAATTCATTGAAATGGACGAATATATTTTAACCAGACATTTCAATTTTCTTCCATGCTAATCATATTAGAATACGTATTATGTATCATCCTGAATTATATTTCAAAGTATGATGTTCTTTAGAGCATACATAGGTTTTGATAAATACATTTACAGTTATCTATATGTCATTTCCTAGCAGGACAGACAATATTAGTAAGAGCCTGATATTTACATGTGTCTTAATGAATGATTCCATTGCATTAAACTCAATTGTCCAATCTACTTTCTCTACTCCTCAGTTGCCAGGCCTGCCTCAGCTACACTCTCCTCGTCCGAATATAAGAGAGGACTGCTCGTCTCGTGCTCTGATTCCTGTTAAGTGAATGCAAAGGTACACCATAAAAGAAATGTAATATTATCATAATTATTGTTACACCAGCAAACATACATTTATCTCAGAAGAAGAAATCTAGCATTATGGTAGCTGAATGCTGGAGTGGTATTTTCGAGATGATCAAGATACACTGTAGTAGTGGGACGTCATGACACTAACAATTACAATGCCTATCATGTCCATTAATACGCTTGTCTCAAAGTACTTCTCAGAGCTCAGTTCATGGGACGAGGTTAAAAATGAACTTAAATATTTGCGCCATGTACACCATTGTGACAATATTGAACCCCTATATTCTACATTGAAAAGAGTGACAAATAAAGGAAATACACGTAATATGTTAACAATATTGTATACAATCAAACCTTATCCTACAAGGAATAAGGTCTCTATGTATAATAATTCTTGATATTTTTATTATTAACTTTGGTTAAGTTTGCGAAATACTGGTGTTATGGAACTTCCTATACTAGTTTGTTTCTGGAATAAGCATTATAACTGGAAGACAGGAGCACAAGCACACCTTGTGGCTCCTCCAGAGCCCATCCACATAGGCGCTTGAGGAAGCATTCCTTTCGGTCTTTTGGAATACAGTGTAGTGCCTCCGATGAACATCATCCGAGTGGGCCATAAACTTGGCCAGCGATCTCTCTTCTTGTGGCACGAGGGCCTCTGCACCCTGAAATTCAAAATTTTATGAAAGTGATCTAAATACCGTGAACAAACATGTAACATACCTATCCATAGTTCATGATAAGCCTACATTTTGGAAATATTTCAATTCAGAGATAGTAGAGGTTTAGCTCTCATCAATATGAGAGTACAATACAGTTCATCTCCCAATATCTACTAAATTCTGATCCATTCAATGAGCCGTGTTATATAATGTATTTCCAAATCTCCCCCTTATTGTGTCGTAATATGTTACTCCATTCACCTGTACTTGGTTATTCAGGTGAATCACGAACCACGAGTGTATTGCATACTGAATTTATTAGTTTGCTCATTCTAGGGCAAACCTTGGACAAGTATTATGGTTACCATTGGTAATGTATTGTTTGAGCATCGTGAATGAAAAACAATTAACATACATGACAAAAATGGTCTAGTATATTCATGTCACAAATCATGGACATGGAAGTCGATCAAAACAATACATCTGATACATCCAACACTCAAGCACCCCAATTTTGTTAATATTAGAAAGCTATTCCTCATAACTGGAGGAGAAATATTCCGAAGTGTACAGAGGTAATTCTTACTTCTCAGGAAACTATGATTAAAAACATAATGAAAGTGAAGAGAGTCTGTCGATATATTCATAGCTTGAGTGTTCAACAAATGTTCAATCCCCCAAAAGCAATCGATAAATGGAACACTCTTTTAAATGTTCCAAATTCAGATTGGTCCAAAATATGTTTAGTACCTATTAAATCTTGTTTATCAACACGTATTCGTTATTTTCAGTTTAAATTAATTCATCGTATACTTGGAGTTAACAAATATCTCAAAATACTGAATATTTCGAAGTCCGATTTATGCTCATTATGTAATAACTATGAGGAATCTATAGAACATTTATTTTGGGATTGCCCAATTACTAGAGGTTTTATTATGGACGTACAACATTTTATTTTAGAAGATAAAGTTACATTAACTAAAAATAACTTTCTTTTTGGATTTTATGAAAATATAGGAGTTAAATTCAATTTGGTTATTTTATACGCCAAATATCATATTTTTTCTAACAAAGGCAGAGATGGTACATTATCATTAAACGCATTTAAATCTATGTTGAATTTTTATCGCTCTGTTGAACATTACATTTATATTAAAAATAATAAATTTGTATCATTTGACAGTAGATGGAGAAACATAATTTTGCTGTAGAACTATTCTATTGAATATGTTATATTTAAAGTATACATTTGCTGTGGTATTGTTATAAACAGAAATATATTATGTTATGTTATATTTTGTTATGGTCGAAAGATATTATGAAATAAATATGATTTGATAAAGAAAAAAAAAATATTAGAAAGTGTACATTAATAATCATTCTCAACAATTCTTGCACGAAGTACTTGTTATGGCGAGAACAATTTAATTTCCATCGCTAATTTTGAAAAAAAATGGGGTGCTTGTTTATTGTACCCATTCTGAAGCCATCAATTTACTTTTGTAGATTAAGACATTGAAGGTATGCCTTCCATGATTACTTACACAGGTTGCCACCGTCTTCCTGATTATAGTTGGTTGGAATGTGCCGTTGAATCCTCTGGTAGTCCACAAGCCCTGGAGCAGTTGCCCCGGGTTTGCAATGGCGTTCCCATCGCGGGATAGCAGGAGAGGCCCGCCACTCACGCTCTCCATCGCCAACCCGGGACTGAAATCCCGTGCTTTGTTGACATAGAGCTGCAGGGTTTTGAAATCCTTCATGTGCATGAAGATCTCCGCAGCTCCATGTGTCGCCGCTGTCTTGTGATCCACCACCTCAAGGGCAAGCAACAGAAGTACATACATTTCACACATTTATTCATCTCTTACATGTGGATTGTATTAAATCGTGATTGGTTTTTTTTGTATGTTAATTGTATTATAAAGTAAGAGGAACAGATTAATTTATAACATTAAGAAGTTATATGCATGAAATCATTACTTTCCAATGATAATTACTAGTAGGGAAGTAAGTGAAAACATTTATTATATAATTTATATTTGCATGCCTAATTTCAAATTTGATTTTGACTACCGGGTCCCATTAATAGAAAATGCTCAAGCAAATGCTCAAGCAAACTGATAAATGACGTCTAAGGTAAAGTTTGTCCCTAGAAATTAAGGTTACAGTTCGATATTCCAAAGGTTTGTTATTCGAAACATTTGTTATTCCGAAGGTTCGTAATTCCGAAACACGTAAATTGCCTATACCTCAATGCTTGTTAGTCCGAAAACGAAAAAGGGTTCGATAATCTGAGCATTTGTGGCGTTATTCCGAAGGTCCATTAATCCGAAAATAAAACAGGGTTCATTTTTCCGAAGGTTCGTTAATCCGAAAATGAAATAAGGTTCAGACCTTCAGATTAAAGATCCTTTGAAACAACACAAACCTTTTTATGGTTTCGGACAAACAAATAATTTTTTTCGGACTAACGAACCTTTGGAGTAACAAACTATCTTCGGAATACAGAGTGCTTCCCGAAATTGGGGGGGGGGGGGGGGGGTCACACTTCACACTTCACCAGATTCGATAGTTGGAACACGTTGCCTTATGAAGTTTAAAGTTTAAGACATATCTTGATATGAATTGTATTTCATACAAGCAATAGTCACATCATGACTTCAATGCTTTTTAAATATTCCTTGTCAGCTAACTCACTTTCATAACGACCTTCTCTCCGTGGACCGTTGCAGCGAGGAAATCATCAACGCTGAGTGCCGTAATGATGCCACTTCTTACAGCATTTTGTAAGACCATCTCTACCACTATGTGGTCTCGAATGGCCTTTATGTCGCCCCACGCAAAGGCCCCACTGCTGAGGATGACATCTGAAATGTGCATTTGGTGGTGAGTTTAGACTTTACAAAGTAATCTTGTGTTAAAGTGGAGAAATCAGAGAGGCAGATGTGTTGCTATGATATCAAATTATATCAAAACATGTCAAATGATAGCAGGAAAATGCATTTTGTGACATGTGAGACTCTTGATGGAGTTACCAATGTCAATGTTTATATAGTTTAAAGGGCATATACTGTACTGGGAAGGCAAAAAAGCCTTCAAAATGTAATTGTGAGCAATCTTCTTGCCAATGGTCTTAAATTCATGTATTGACCATTTTAGAAGCTTGCTGAAAGTTATTTGCCCTCAAATGATCCACATATGGAGTAATTAATGATTAATGATTAAATCCTCAAAATGTTCGGCCCCAACATTTCGAGGATTTGTGATTTAATCATTCATTACTCAAAATGTAGATCATTTGAGGGCAAATAACTTTCAGCAAGCTTCTAAAATAGACAATACATGAATTTAAGACCATTGGCAAGAAGATTGCTCACAATTACATTTTGAAGGCTTTTTTGCCTTCCCAGTACAGTATATGCCCTTTAAAATGTTCATGAGTTTCTTATTGTTGGATTTTCCTGGATTTATTTTTGCTCTGCCTCTCAAATTATTTCTGCTTTTTCACCTCAATGCATGAAAGAACCCCCATACATTCTTATCCTTCCACAAAGACACTGTCAAGTGAATTAGATTTTACACCCAAACTACCAAAAATAAATTGTTTCATAACTAGCTATCATTTTAGGCTATGGTTACTTTGGACTAACAATTTGAATGGAATCCAAACTAACACTGCTGCAAGAACTTAAGTCTGGACTAACATATGCTATCAAGCACCTGTTCTGAGGGACTCCTAGAGAGAGTTCGCATACATGTACGTATCTAGACTAAGGTGTGCTTGGCAACAGTGCATGGGAACTTTTTCGGTTCTGGCCCATGGGCTAATGCCTTTGGCTATGTTTGCCTCATCTCTCATCATGCCTCTGAACTGCTCTACAGCTTGCTGGTCAAGGAGCTGGTCTGCATGACAGGGGAAAATTTTGCAATATTTTGCATGATCATTCTGAAACATGTTAAGATATTTTTGTGTGATTTTATTGCTCTCTTGCATGCAGTCTTATACAATATTTGAGACTTGATTTGTGATGACCAAATATGTCATCATGTTGCCATATTACCTTTTGTGAGACAATGTCGTCCCATATTTGGCTCATTGTAGTGATGTGTTTACAATTCCAAAGGAAAGCAACGTCCATTTTACTCATGAAAACATGGTTAGTTTCTTCATCCTAAAAAAAATCGATATTTTTTTTTCTTTTCATGGTTGGACAATTTGTGTTGTAAGTTTTGATATATGAAAGAGAACAAAGACAAACAAAATTTGTAAAAAATCACAAAGCAAAGTAAAATGTGAACAAAAATAGCTGATGTGCATCTTTGTATGCTAAGAACTTCTTTATAAATTTATAAAGTAAAGGTGTGCAAAGTGATCCTTCTATTTGACCATTATCAGTTTGAAATTTCCACAAACATATAAACATTTTTTATAATATGTTACAACAAAAAACATGAGTATACCTCTGATTTTTTCTTTGTTTGCAGTCTCCCGTTTCCGTATTGGCCCCCGTAGCCCTCTCATATACAATTTTGCCTTTCGTTTAACCTTCAGAAGGTCTTCCACCTTTATTCCTTTCAGAGGAAGTTCCCCTTCCTCTCCTAGGAGATATTCGGTGAATTTTCCCACGTTGTCTAGATACTTGTGTATCGTTTTAGGAGCGAAGGTCTTCGCAAGCTGCGTGTAGAGCCTACAACAAAAGGATATTAGGAAGGAAAGATTTATATAAATCTTTAATATTTTGAAGTAGTTAACATTTATAATATCTTAAAAAGAAATTCTACAGCATGTAATCAGGTTACAGAGCTCTAGAAGTTCCACCATGAAGTATGTTTTTGTTATAATGTACACAAATTATTTGTTTGTAATCTGGGCATAGATTAAGTGAGAGTAATTCAGGTTTTTAAGGTTAATGGTTTACACTTCAAATGGTCGTATGACGTCAAACCATACTACTTCAGCAAAATATTCCTGAGAAAACATTGAGGTAATTAAGGTTAGGCCATCAACTTAACTCATAGTTACAATTGATATAGATGTTGCATTACGATTGTATGTACCTGCGAGATGTCATATTTCTGCAGTATTGTACAGTGGTATATATCTATCAAACTCAATTGTCTTACCTTCTTTGGGCAGAAGATGGGGGATCCGTCCTGAGCTGAGGAAGCCTGTGGGAAAAAAAAAACAATATTAAGATGTTGATTTTATGACCAAAGATGAATTAGAATATTGAATACTTTGGGGGGAGTATTCAAGATTGACAAACTAAATTATTTACTTCTTGTTGTTTTTTTAGTACTGCTTCATGGGATTGATCTGAAAAATCTTGTTAAAAGGTCTTTGAGAAACCATGCGCTCCGAAGAGACTTGCTCGCTTCACGTTTTGGGTAGGTCGACTGTCCGTTATTAGCTTTTGAAGTGCCAAAGAGACTGTTTCGGTACAGATGTCTTGAGCAATAAGCAACGCTCCAAATAGAGAGATGAGCCATAGCAGTATTCTACACACGAGTAGGAAACTACTTAAATAATAAGTAGACTAATTTCTACCTACCTTGCTAGCAATGGGCCTAAGCGTAGTCTTGTTCTTCAGACTGGTTTCAGGCAGAGAGCTGAGCGGGGCTAGAAGTGGTGCCGATCTTTGCGATGTTGGCCTGTGGTCGTCTAGTGCAGTTGATGTCCTGGCTTTCTTAGACTTTGGTCGGTCTACCAAGGTCGTGATGGTTGTCAGGTTTGATGACGATGGCGCCACGACCTGGAAGTCTTCTGATGGAGGAGGAGACACGATCGAGAAGAATGATATGTCTAATTTTAAAAAAGGATAGTTTTTCACTTGATCTGATTTGTGAAGTTATAAATGAGATCTCTTCCATATAATATGTGTATACGGCTGATCCATGCCAAGTTTCATGACTTTGGGAAAGGGCTACCTTCCATTTAAGTATATGAGAGGGAAAGATGGATTCTTTTTACCCGAGCTTTTCTCGCAAGAAGTTACATGTAGCTTAAAATGGCATGATCGATTTCTTGTCTTGTTAGAAGACCGCTTGCATGGTCTAATGGAAGCTTACCAGTCTGGATCCTGAACAGATTCAAACAAAATCAACTGATATTATTAACCCTTCTTCAGGCTATCAGAAGTACGGTTATCAAAAATATTCTAGATAGAAAAGGACACGTGCACTACACTCCGATATATGAGCATGAAACATTGAGAATTTGTAATTATTGTTGCATGTGCTTTGAATAAAAACCATGAATCTGTTTTTGAATAATGTTAAAGCATTTACATTAGTTTCCTTCTGATATTCAATTTGTTGCACTTCCATTATGCATTGAAATGGACAAATTATATATTTTAGCTAGACATTTCAGGTTTCTTCCATGCAAATCATGTTAGAATGCATACTATGTATTATCCTGAGATTATATTTCAAAGTGTGATGTTCTGTAGAGTATGCATATGTTTTAATAAATACATTTTGAAGACAATTACAGTTTTCTATATATGTCATTTCCTAGCAGGACCAACAATATTTATAGTAAGATCCTGACATTTACATGTGTCTTAATGAACGATTCCATTGCATTAAACTCAATTGTCCAATCTACTTTCTCTACCTCCTCAGTTGCCAGGCCTGCATCAGCTACCCCTTCACTCTCCTCATCTGAGTACAAGAGAGGATTGCTGGTCTCGTGTTCTGATTCCTGTTAAGTGAATGCAAAGGTACACCATAAAAGAAATGTAATATTATTATTATTTTTATTATGATTATTGTTATTATTACACCAGCAAACATACATTTATCTGAGAAGAAGAAATCTAACATTATCATGATTATGGTAGCTTCAAGCTGGAGTGGTATTCCGAGATGATCAAGATAGTGGTGTGACGTCATGGCACTGACAATGACAATGCCTATCATGTCAATCAATGCGCTTGTCTCAAAGTACTTCTCAGAGCTCAGTGCATGCACGCGCCGAGGTAAACAATGAAAACGAAATAAGGTTCTTTTTTCCGAAGGTTCGTTAATCCGAAAATGAAATCAGGTTCGAACCTTATTTCTTTTTCGGACGAACGAATCTTTGGAATAACGAACCTGATTTCTTTTTCGGACTAACGAACCTTCGGAATAACAAACCTTATTTTGTTTTCGGACTAACGAGCCTTCGGTATAACAAGCCTTCGGAATAGTGAACCTTCGGAATAAAAAACCCTCGGAGTATTCGAACCTTCAGAATAACGAACCTTCGGAATAACGAGTGCTCCCCTCACAATTTTGTGATAACTCCAGCAATGTAAAACCAACCTTCACTAAACTTGATTTAATGATAATATATGACAGGTCATTTGGGGTCAGGTATCTGAAAAGGTCAAAGTATAATGTTATCTTTGATGATAATTTGAGAACTAATTGATAGAATTCCATCGATCGAACTTGACACAATGATGACATGCTACAAGAAATTATTATAGTTCAAAGGTCAAGGTCAAATTCTAAGATGTAAGTTTTTACATGAGAACTCATCAAATTTGCTACAATGATATGTCTAGTGTAAAAAAAGGATAGTTTTTCACTTTCACTTCAGTTGTTTGTGAAGTTATGACTGAGATCTCTTCCAGATAATTTGTGTATATTGCTGATCCATGCCAAGTTTCATGTCTTTGGGAAACGGCTGCCTTCCATTTAAGTGTGAGAGGGAAAGATGGATTCTTTTTACCCAAGCTTTTCTCGCAAGAAGTTAATTGTAGCTTAAAATTATATGATTGATAAAAAGATAACCTTTCTTGACTTGATAGAAGACTATTTACGTGGTCTAATGGGAGCTTCCCAGTCTTTATCCTGAACAGATTCAAACAAAATCAATTGATATTATTAACCCTTCTTCAGGCTATCAGAAGTAAGCTTATCAAAAATATTCTAGATTGAAAAGGACACATGCACTAGACTCCGATATATGAGCATGAAACATTGAGAATTTGTAATTATTGTTTCATGTGCTTTTGAATAAAAACTATGAATCTGTTTTTGATTAATGTTAAGGCATTTACATAAGTTGTTTCCTTCTGATATTCAATTTGTTGCACTTCCATTATTCATTGAAATGGACAAATTATATATTTTAGCTAGACATTTCAGTTTTCTTCCATGCAAATCATGTTAGAATGCATACTATGTATTATCCTGAGATTATATTTCAAAGTGTGATGTTCTGTAGAGTATACATATGTTTTAATAAATACATTTTGAAGACAATTACAGTTTTCTATATGTCATTTCCTAGCAGGACCAACAATATTCATAGTAAGAGCCTGACATTTACATGTGTCTTAATGAACGATTCCATTGCATTAAACTCAATTGTCCAATCTACTTTCTCTACCTCCTCAGTTTCCAGGCCTGCATCAGCTACCCCTTCACTCTCCTCATCTGAATACAAGAGAGGACTGCTCGTCTCGTGCTCTGATTCCTGTTAATTGAATGCAAAGGTACACCACAAAAGAAATGTAATATTATCATTATTGATATTATTACACCAGCAAACATACATTTATCTGAGAAGAAGAAATCTAACATTATGGTAGCTGAATGCTGGAGTGGTATTCCGAGATGATCAAGATAGTGGTGTGACGTCATGGCACTGACAATGACAATGCCTATCATGTCCATTAATGCGCTTGTCTCAAAGTACTTCTCAGAGCTCATTGCATGCATGCGCCGAGGTTAAAAAATGAAGTGAAATATTTGCGCCGTACACCGCATTGTAACAATATTGGACCCCTATATTCTACATTGAAAAGAGTAACAAATAATGAAAGACACGTAATATGTTAACGATATTGTATACAACCAAACGTAATCCTAGAAGGAATAAAATACACAATTTTATTCTGTAAAGGAGGCCTCTGTGCGTAATAATTCTCGATATTTGTATCATAACCTTTGGTTGAGCTTATGAAATACTGGTGTTATGGAAATTCCTCTACTAGCTTGTTTCTGGAATAAGCATTTTACCCGGAAGACAGCAGCACAGCAAATGACTTCTGAAGAAAAATATTAAATTTAAACTTTATTTAAACTTGGCTGGAATTCACATGTGTAGTTAAAGGTGACATAAGTAGTGGCTGCTTTGCTATAGATTGTATTGTTATACTATCTTTTGACAATTTGGTTTAGTGTATGAATGGAGTTGGGAACAAAGGATTGATGGAAGCGTGTTCGGTTTGTACGTGGGGCTCGCAGTCTGATATAAGAACGATTGAATGTGTAGTATTGATTGAGTGGGTGACTTTTGATATTTCATTATGTTATTAATTTTTGACAATAGTCTCTGTTCGATAGTCAATAGTCTATGTAAAATGTTACTTCATTCACCTGCACTTCGTGATTCAGTTTCAATTAGTGTATTGCACACTGAATTTATTAGTTGCTTATTCTAGGGCAAACCTCGGACAAGTGTTAGAGTTACCATTTGTAACGTATTGTTTGAGCATCGTGCATAAAAAACAATTTACATACATGACACAAATGGTCTAGTGTATTCATGTCACGAATCATGGACATGGAAGTCGATCAAAACAATACATCTGATACATCCAACAAATAAGTACCCCAATTTTGTCAATATTAACAGGGTAAAATATCATTATCAACGATACTTGCACAAAGTACTTGTTTTGGAGAGGACAATGATTAATTTCCATTGCTAATTTTGACAAAATTGGGGTTCTTGTTTTTTTGTACCCATTCTGTAGCCACCAATTTTACTTTTGTAAAATTAAGACATTGAAGATACGCCTTCCATGATTACTTACACAGGTTTTCACCGTTTTTCTGATCCCGGTGGGCTGGAAGGTGCCGTGGAAACCTCTCCCTCTCCACAGCCCTTGGAGCAGCTGGCGCGGGTTGGCGATGGGATTCTCACGGGATAGCAGGAGAGGGCTATTCCCGCTCTCCATTGCCAACCCAGGACTGAAATCCCTTGCTTATTGGGCGACGTACATCTGAAGGGTTTTAAAGTCCTTTAGATGCAAGAAGATCTCCGCTGCCCAATGGGTTGCAGAGGTCTTGTGATCCACAACCTAAAGAGCAAGCGACAGAAATACAGATATTTCAAATATTTATTCGTCTCTTACATGTGTATTAAATCATAATTGTTTTTCTTGTATGTTAATTATATTATACAGAAAAGGACGAAATATTAATTAACAATACTCACAACTAATAACTAATATTAAGAAGTTGTATGCATGCAATCATTACTCTCCGATGATGTTTACTAGGAGGGAAATATAAGTAAAATCATTTATTATATATGTTTGCATACCTGATTTATAATAAGATTTTGACTACCAGCTCCATTAAAAAAAAATGGTCAAGCAAAATGATAAAAGACGTCCCAGGTAAAGTTTGTGGTGGTTGTACACTCCATTGCTGAGAAATTAAGATGGAGGGGGTGGTCACACTTCACCACAGTCGATAAATGTAGTTGGAACACGTTGCCTCATGAAGTTTAAGACATATCGTGAGCTGAGTTATATTTCATACAAGCATCAGTCACATAATGACTTCAATGCTTTTTAAATATTTCTAGTAAAAAAACTCACGTTCATTACTATCTTCTCCACGTGGACTATTGCAGCAAAGAAATCGTCAAAGGTGAGGGCCATGATAATGCCACTCCTCACCGCATTTTGCAGCACCAGCTCGACCACAAAGTGGTCGCAAATGACCTTGATGTGGTACCACCCACGGACCCCACTTTTGAGGATGAAATGTACACTTGGTGGTGAGTCGGTGGTGCCAAAGTCAATGTTTATATAATTAGAATGCTCATGAGTTTCTTATTAATTTTCCTGGATTCATTTCTTTTATGCTTCTCAAATAATTTCTGTAATTTCACCTCAATGCATGAAAGAGCCCCCGTACGTTCTTTTCATTAAGACACTGTCAAGTGAATTAGATTTCACAACCAAGCTACCAAAAATAAATTGATTGCCGTAATATTGCATTTCATTCTTTATAAGATTGCCTGCTGACAACCCCAATTTAATTTAAATTTTGTTTCATAAAAAGCTATCATTTCATGCTATGATGAGTGTGGGCTAACAATTTAAAAGGAATCCAAACTAACAATGCCTGCTGCAAGAACTTTAGTCTGGACTAATATGCTAACATCAAGCACCATTTGTGGGGGAATCGTACAGAGAATTAGCATGTACGTATCTAGACTGAGGTGTGCTTTGCAACAGTGCATGGGAAAGCTGAGAACCAGACTGCACAGCCCAGAATGCAGAATCCTTAGTCCTAGACTGTGGACTACTTAGCCCCCCCCCCCCCCCCCCTTATTTTCCTTTGTGTTTTTAACTTAGTCAGGACCGTCAGCTATCATAATGTACCTGTTTGCCCTCAAATACCTCAAACTTCATTGTCTTGATTCTGACATCTAAATATTCATACTTTTAGAAGCCTCAAATGACTTCAACTGAATTTCTATCAGAATCAATTGGGTAACTTGTGAAATGTATACTGAGACACTAATTTGGTCTTTTTAGTTACCATGGTTACTATTCAAGAAATTTAAAGCAATTTCTTAACTTCCTCAAATTCCCAAATTTCATTGACACGTTACCATGTTAACGGCCCTGGTGGCCACACCCACCACCAGCACAACGGCAAATAGGCAGATTCTGACAGCTGAGGGTCCTGACTAACATAAACAAATGGTTTAAAGTTGTGGCTAAACTGGGGGACCTTTTCGGTTTCTGGCCCATGGACTTGACTTAGGCTTTGTTTGCATCGTCTCTCATCACGCCTCTGAACTGCTATACAGCGTGTTGGTCAAGGAGTTATTCTGCATGCCAGGGTAAAATTATGCAATGTCTTGCATGATTATTCTGAAAAATGTTAAGATATTTTTGTTTGACTTTATTGCTCTCTTGTATGCAGCCTTATAAAATATTTAAGATTTGATTTGTGATGACCAAGTATGTCATCATGTTGCCATATCACCTTTCGTGAGACAATGTCGCCCCATATTTATTTCATTGTAGTGATGTATTTACAAATCCAGAAGAGCAACTTTCACCTTACTCATGAAAACATGATTAGTTTTTTTCATCCTAAAAGAAATCTATTCAATGATTTGTGTCTTTTCAAGGTTGGACAATTTGTGTTATAAGTTTTGATTGAAGAAAGTATGGAAGAGTACAAGGCAAACAAAATATATAAAGAATATCACAAAGCAAAATAAAATAAACAAAAATAGCTGAAATGCATCTTTGTATGCTAAGAACTTCTGAATAAAGTTATAAAGTAGAGTGTTGCAAACGTATGCTACTATTTGACTATTATTAGGTTGATATTTCCACAAACACAAACTTGTTATAAGATGTAACAACAAAAAACATCCGCTTACCTCGGATATTATCCTTGAGGTTTCTCTTTTGCGCATGGGCCCCCGTAGCCCACCCACGTGCTTCGTCTTCCTTTGATCTTAAGGAAATTGCCCAATTTCACTCCTTGGAGAGGAAACTGTCCTTCACCTCCAAGAAAGAAGTGTGGAAATTTCTTTACGGTATCTAGGTATTAGAGTACCGTCTTGGGCGAGTAGGCCTTGGTAAGCTGCGTACAGAGCCTAAAACAAAAGTATATTTAAGGAAATATTTATATTTATTTAGGCCTCCGTCTCCGGGAGGCTAGCGGGGGGGCTTGGCTGGAGGTGCCTCCTCGCTTGCTTGAGGAACTTCTTAAGAACCTTCCTCTTCTTGCTCTTTATTTATATTTTTGAAGTAGTTAACATTTATACTACTTTTTAAAGGAATTCTACAGCATGTAATCAGGTTAGAGCTGGAAATTTCACCAGGAAGTATGTTTTTGTTATAATTTACAACAATTATTCGTTTGTAATCTTGGTAGGTCTAAAGACTAAGCGAGAGCATACAGGGTTTTTAGGCAAATCGTTCAAACCGTAGGCCTACTACTCCAGCTCAAATATTCCTGGGAAAAAAATTGATGGTATTTTAAAATTAATAGTTCATCAACTTAACCTTGGGTTGCTCTAACCATGTTTTCTGCTGGTGTGTGACATTAGAGGCAACTTTACCAGACAATTCCGTTTAATTGAACAAAAAAAAATTAACAAATTGAAATGTTTTTTTTTTTTTTTAAGAAACCATTGTGACTCAAGCTCAGGACAAATTACATGTGCATTAGATGGAAGCATAACTCTTTATCATAAATGTTTAAATAAAAAATTATTGTAAATCATTACTTGTTTATGGTGTCACTGGGCCCCGTAACATAAAGGTCTGTAAATCCATCGCAAAATGGCAATGGCCAATCAACATCATTGTTGCATGCGCTTTTTGTTCAAAAGGCCGACCAGTAACCAATCAGAATTTGTATTTCAACTTTGCGATTGATCGCAAACCTTTATGTCACGGGGCCCCGAGTCTTGTAAATGGTAGGCCCCCTGCGATCTCCATGATTGCTATAAGTTAATGTTTATATCGTTTCGCGCTGACGGTCACCCCGCCACGGGCAAAGATTACATGTATTTGGTCCAAATATTTCTTGAGACATGACTTTGTTTGTTGATTGTCATTTTGAGAGAGAGAGAGAGAGAGAGAGAGAGAGAGCAAATGTGTGATTGTAGATAAGGTTGAGCAGAATAATTTGAAGCATGTTTAGGAATATTTTTTTTCCATACAAAGAAACATTTATGGAAGGATGACAGAGGGGGGGGGGGGAGATGGACGAGCAATATTTTCATTTTAGCGTATTGAAAACACGTCACAGGCCTAAGGACGTGTGTGTGTGTGTGTGTGTGTTTTATACTTTAAAGGATTTTTAAAAATGTGTTAGGAGCAAAATTCTTCGACCGTGGGAATTCCTACCTCAATCCACATAACGCAGAAAGCAACGGGAATACCCGGTTCCCATAGTAAATAAGTAAAAATCATCATTGCGTCATTGCATTGCACTGATATAGTATTTTTGAATACGAATGACATGAATCATATTCATGCGATTCAAACAAAATAAGGATTTTGCTGACATAATGTCGCAGATTACATCGACAATTCCAACTTTTTGCATTCAAAGAAAAAATCAAAGTAGCATTTTTGTTCTGAAACTATGACACATAATTGTGTAGCTCAAAATTTTGAAGACGATTTGGGAAGGAATTTGAGAGATGACATAGTCATGACCGGACTAGATTTAAACAGTTTGAATAGTGACAAAGACCAGAGCGCTGCTCAGTCGATACACAGGTCAAACCTTTCCGTCTAGAATTAGGCAAAACTGTTAATAATGGCTGGAAATAGAAGGTCTGAAAATTAGACCTCGATCTAACTTTGGTTAGACCGAACTCAGATCTACGTAAATAGGACTAGATCTACTTTAGATGTGGATGTAGATTTTTTAGGTGAGGTCTAATCTGGCTGGATCACACTCACTAGATCAGGATTTGTCACAAGTCATTACAGTCACACAGTGACAATGTCGTTATCCAGATCTAGGACTAAGTCTCTAAAACTATTATAGGCCAAGATAGAAGAGAAATAACTTACGTTTTTATCTGCAGGATTTTTTTCAAGGGCCAAGGCTAAAGCAGCTAGCAACTTTCCCCTCGACAACAACAGAAATATCCTGATAGTGTGTGCAGACTGCATGTACTGCACAGCGCAGAGCTCTGACGCAGCAGCAATCAATGAGCCCTTTAGTACTATACTACAGGGCAGCGGACCGTTGGATCGCGCTATCGTAGCGCGATCCAACGGTACGGTCAAAAAAAGCGCCGCGTTTACATTGCAGTGAGATAGCGCTTCTTTTGCTAAATGCGTTACCACACTTTGTTCATTCTTTGTTCGTTGAGAATTTGATTTAGCACAAGAAGGAATCACCAGTCGTTCGTATTAAACTTACGAACAGCTTGGTGAAACACCCCCCTGTTGCCATGACACGGTCAATTAAAGGTTTCGCGCGCTATTTACGAAGCTATCTATCTCGCGCTGTCGTTGCTGGCTGTAGCGTACACGCACCCTTCCTCTTCCTTCATTCTTCTCTCTCTCCTCACCCCTCCTCTCCCTTTTCTACCTCCTCAACCCCTCTCCATCCTCTTCCTCCACCCTTCTCTCTCTCCTCATCCCCTCTATCCTCTTCCTGAAATCCATCTTTCTTTCATCAGCCTTCCTCTACCTCTTCTTCATCCATCCTTCTAGCGTACGTGCGCATCCCTCCTCTTCCTTCATTCTTCTCTCTCTCCTCACCCCTCCTCTCCCTTCTCTTCCTCCTCACCCCCTCTCGATCCCCTTCCTCTACCCTTCTCTCTCTCCTGACCCCCCCCCCCTATCCTCTTCCTGAAATTTGTATCTCTCTTTCATCAGCCTTCCTCTACCTCTTCTTCATCCATCCTTCTCTCTCTCTCCTCACCCACCCCCCCCCCCCCCCGCCCCACCCCAAGTCCCTCCGATGTGGACGATTTACGAGTGGCAATACAACATTATCTTATTAAATAACCAACGAAAACAGTGTAAAAGGAATGATTATGTAAGTCACTACGGAATTATTCACGGAAATACCACCAAAGAAAGCACAACGATTGAGAAATCGGCTCATACGCAATGGGTATTTCCCGCGTGTTGAATATGGACTTCCGGCGTGCTATCTCTGTGCCCGTTTACACTTGCAGTGTTGGCGCGGTCTAGCGCGCTAACTCTCCTGGACCACCCCCTTTAGGTGCTCCAAAGGCACGCCGTTTTGGCTCGCCAAAAGATTGGAGAGGGAGGAAAAGGAGGAGAAGATGAATAGCACGAAGGAAGTGTGTGTGTGTGCGGGGGGGGGGGGGGGGGGGGGCAAGTCTCTAGGAGGAAGAAGCGGTAAGGAGGAGGCTGATATCGTACCACTTCCATCATGTCGTTGCGCGCTTCAAATTCATATCGATCAAGCAGTGAATAAAGGGATACTAGTACGATAATATGCGTATGAACATGCCGATACCTTTCAAATCGAAAATTACATAGCAACAATCCGAATGACGTAATATGCAATTCATAGATATTAATGATCAGGCACGTGACAAAGACAATGACATTTACACATAAATAATGATTTCCTTTAACGATTCTTCTCTCTAATAATCCTTATTACTTTTGATAAAATAACGATAATGTTCGATGAATTTGTGTAATGTTGCAGAATGCAGACGAAAACGAGGTCGATAAGCTTTGTTGAGTCATCGTCTGTTAAGTGGTTTATTAGGCTCAGAGGCAGGAGTAATACATT
>OZ022585.1:21533082-21593413 GCA_963669155.1 Arbacia lixula
AAAGAAAGAAGAAGAAATTAGTTGGACAATTACAAGATGACGAAGGAGAAGAAGAACATCGAAAAAAAAGGAACAACAGGGAAAAGAGAACAATGGAGAATGACGAGGGGAAGAACGAAATGTGAACAGTGATTATCGTGGGACGAGCCATGAAATATGCGTTCCTGGAAAAAATACAAGCATTTTTGTTATTGTTCTGCAATTTCATGTGTGTTATTTTTTTTCCAGGCGTGACCATGCTTATCTATGGAGTCTTCTTCACGGTTAAGAACCATCCACGGAAGGCCTCGTTCTATCTGCCCTTCGTTATGTACTTCGGGGTGTGGTTCGCTGCTGAGCCTGTCTACATGCTGCTCTCCTACTCCTACTTTCCCATCTTCCGAAGGTGAATCCCAAATACGTTGTAAAAGAGTGCTTGATATTTGTCTTTAGGCAGAACTATTATGAAATATGGCCGCATTCTCTGTGTTTTTGTTGTATCGTTTCTAAAGACGTGTGGCTTAAAAGTCTTGGCATTGAAAGCTAGTTCTAAAAATGTAAAACTCAAGTACTTTATTGTTGCATGAAACGTCTAAGCAATATCCAACACGAATGCTGCAACTTACTTCCCTTTGCCTTGCACAGTCCGAACGTCTCTAACGGAATCGACCTGGGACTGAGCTTTTTAGGCCACGCCTACTTTCTCTATTTGATGAGACCTTGTTACTTCAACAAGAGGTTCCCCTTCCATCTTAAGGCGCCTTCGGTAAGATCATGACAATATACCAAGGCCATATAGGCTTTTCGGTTAGGAGTCATAATTTCTGCAATCAATAATAAAACAGGAATTGGGAAATAAAATAAGGTAAATTAACACAATACCGACTGCTTATATCTGTAATAAGACTTTGTGGAGTTTCCCGATTTCGTATTTTTCACTTCATGCAATATTGAAACCAATCAAAAAGTTCTTCATAATCCATCACGCTATTAGTGGTCCGCGTTTTCATCAATTAAATTAGATTATTCACGGTGTTTGCTTTGTAAATCGATAGCACTCGCTAGATTTTGATAGCACTCGCTAGATTTTGAAAAAAGAAATGAATGTTTAAGATTAAAAATAAAACTGAATTGTACATATAAGATATGAGAACGCGGTGATGGTGATGTATGTTGTGTATGTCAACCGTGTTATGTAATCTGAAGCGATTCGCTGCACGTTTCTTCTCGAAACAGAACCCAACCGACATGATAGAAGACACGGACTCCGAAAAACACATCGCAGTCTCCTCCGTCTACGAGGTTTCCAAGGATTCGTCTACGGATTCAACCTCCATCTCGATGCCGGAGGACCTTGGCGACCACTTCGAGACCGCAGTGGTAAGAGCGAATCATTACATCTGAACCACACCATCATGACCATGAAGACGACAGTTAAAACTCTATATTCGTATGTTTGTATTGTTGTTGTTGCATCATCTTTTGGACAGAGCCATTTGATTTATCAAACAATTTGGAAACAATATCAAGTCTGCATTTCAGAAAATTTCATTTCATATCCAAATCATTTCTATCCAATGGGTTGATTATCATTTCAGACGATCTTCAACCCGGACTCGGATTCTGATTCTGACTTTGGCTGTGATGACGACGACGATGACCACCACCTGGAGGTCGTAGGAACCTCCGTAGGAACCTCCTTCTTCTCGATCGTGTCTCCTCCTCCATCAGAGGACTTCCAGGTCGTGGCGCCATCGTCGTCCAACTTGACAACTATCACGACCTTGGTAGACCGGCCAAAGACTAAGACCAGGACATCAACTGCACCAGGCGATAACGGCGACACTCGGAAGGTAAGCCACGCCAGCCTCGAAAGGTCGCACTGAAGATGGTGATAAAATGGTAGCTAAGAAATACGTTTTAACCCGTTGCTCACGGTTAGACTCCCTGGCTTTTGAAATCTAAACACGAACCATGGATCTACTAACATATAGGTCCACACACGAATTATTAATCCATTATGTTATCATTCTTGGAGGAAAATACTTTTATGTCATTTTGAATGGAATTATGGATCAAAATATAAATCTAGTATAATTCTAGCTGATTTTTTTTTAAGTTTAATGTTTTTAATTTAGCGGTCGTAACATGAGTACATGTTTTTTTTTATCTTTTGGTCATTCTCTGATCGAATATTCTTATAGTAAAGTGCTTTTATGTCATTTTGAATTGGATTATGGATCAAAATATCATCATCTAAGATGATTGTATATAGCTGATTTTTTAAAAGTTTGATGTTTTTAATTTAGCTGTCGTAACATGAGTAAACATGGCTTTTTTTATTTGTTGGTCATTCTCTCATCGTATTTTCTCTTCTCGATTTCTCTCTCCTCCTCCTCTTCCTCCACTTTTTACACCTTCTTCTTTCCCCTCCTCTTCCTCCTCCTCCTCCTCCATCTTCTCCCCTTCCTCTCTCTCTCACAGAAGACTCACAGAGAGCCTTCTTACCGACGGTTCACAAAGACCGGTGAACTTATCGACCCTATCACGCCCATCCCTGATCCTCCAAAGGTGAGACTATATTATCATGATCTGTTTTAGCAAGACTCAATTCCCTTTACGTCATATATAAAGAATACGTTTTTTATTTGATTTATTAGATGGAAAAAGTATCCAAGGCCTATAGTAGGGTATGAATTCTTAAGTCTTATAATTTAATTGTAAATAATTATATTGGTACCTACCAGTTTTACCCAACTCACGACGCTTTTCAAAATCTTAATTGGCCCCTTTCAATCTGCCTGTCTTTCCCTGGTATACCACTCTCTTCTACCATATCTATTTTAATCCCCCCTCTCTCTCTTCTCTCCCCCCCCCCCCCTCTCTCTCTCTCTCTCTCTCTCTCTTTCTCTCTCTCTCTCTTTATCTCTCTCTCTCTCTCTCTCTCTCTCTCGTTGTGCAAACATACAGATTAAGTGGACAAAGAGCAAGAAGAGGAAGCTTCTTAAGACATAGTGAAACATTGTGGACATTTGCTCACCGTGCGCGCGTGTGCATGTCCGCGCGTCGATATAACACGTAAATTTTTGTTAGATTTCTTGATATTGTGTCATAAATCGCTAATTTTTTACATGTTAGCATAAATATCCTCGCTTGGGGCGAGTAGCATCTGAAAGCCAACACTTTTCTACACATGATTAACTAACAATAATTCGAGGATATCAAGTAGTCTCGTTGCACTTTTTGCTTGAAATCTGTTACGCATTCGTCTTTTGGGATGGAAGTCTATGGGAAATGCCTCCGAATTCGACGAACAAACATGTACATCACACACGTGTAGGCCTACAAAAAGCAAAGGAAGCAAGCGGTCAGTCTGGGGCGAGCGGTTTCTGACAGAAGAGATTTCACACTAAATCTTGATATAAGACTTATTCTTATTGGCTGTAAAATCTCGTTGCACTTTTGTTCCAAAAAGTTTTGTCTAATGAGAGACAATAATAGAAAAGAAGGAAACGAGAACCGCGGCAAATGACGTAATGCGACGATTCCATTATAGAGCGGGGGCGTCGCGAGCGTTGCGCGCAATCAGGTACGCGCTGCATGCAGACGCGCAGGACTCACGACTCAGCGACGAGAACTGCATATTCCTGTGACATTTGTGTTCCTTTACTTAAAGTTCTAACAATGTCCAGAATATTTAGAACAATGCAGGTGAGATATTTGAAAGTTCACCCATTGTTTAATGCTGTATGGAGCGTATTTCCCATACACATCGCTAAATAATGAAATAAACGCATATTTTCGGTGCTGTCTGCACTCTGCAGCGGAAAGAATATTGTGTGAACGGTGACTGAGACTTGGTCCCACGCGTGCAAATTTATGTTGGTTTTATAGTACTAGTAGCAGCTTTATTACGAAATGATTAATTTGGTAGCTAGCGTATGATGGGGGGGCCATATTCGCCGCACTTTCGATTTGAAACGAAAACAAATGCGTATTTCGATATACTCTTACACTAAATCACACTTAATTTCATGCTTTATATTTTCAAAATCATATTATAGAGACATTTTGAGTAAGCACTTACGAATAAATGTATTTTCAGTGCAAAACTGTTAGCCTGTCAATATTTGTCGACGATAAAGTTGTGGCCCTTAAACGCCGCACCGTTTACGTGTATTGTCAATGGGCTTTTCCTGATCGATTATGTGTTCGATTTCATGGTTACTTGGTGATTTGAATAAAAAAGAAAAAAAAAAAGAAATTTGTAGTTTGCTTGTTCATGTGATTTACGTTTGAAGTGGAATATTGATAGAAGAATTCTATTTTCTTTAAGGCTACCATAGATGTTTAATGGAACGAGGTCCGAAAAAAGAGACTGCCACAATACGAGAGTCTTCATTTCGATCGCATTTTCTCGGAACGCGCATGATGTAGTGCCGAAGGCATGCGCATCACGATCACACTGACTTCTCCGTTCGGCTAGCGAAGCGATCGCGGAGCGGGATCGCGGCAGGAATTTTGGAGAAAACAGACTTTCTGGTCGGCAAATAATTTTGACCTTTACGAAATAATGTGATTTTTTGTAGCTTAAAATTTTAAAAGACGATAATTAGATAAAACTTGCGTTTTTTGACTCGTAATTGCGTAGCATGACAGAAACTGTTGTGCCGACGGTGATTCTGTAGTCTCACGCGTGATACGCTTACCATTTTGTTCTGATACGCATTTTTGCTAGTGCGTCGATTAAGGGCCCCGCGGTGAGAATGGGCCACTAGCCATACACTTGTGGGAATAAACATGGTAACTCAATAGAGCATGTCGACCCCGCCCCTTAATTGTTACTGGTCTTGTTACTTGTGTTGGAATTCATGGTTTCAACCTGACAAGGTTTGACTTCATTTGCATTCGTCTGACTCTGAGTTTGAAATGAGGGCTTGATAGCTCTGGCTAGGCTCTAGCTGGTTCCGCCAGTTGAAGGGAAGATTTTAGAGCAATGCTTCGTTTCCCCTGTAACCAACCCCATAACTACAATTATGTTATGAAACACAAGTGCTTGCGGTCAATAGCTGAAGAACGTGTGGAGGATGCATGCGAAATGACTATCTGTTTGCATTTGGAATCATTTGAACCTGTGTCCTATACTTGTGCAGCCGTGGGAGGGATAATCCGTAAATTAAGCAATCACCCCTATATGCCATAATGGAGTAGTCCTACCCAATTCGAGCCGAGACCGGTGATGCGCGCTCGGGCAGCGAGCGCGTATTCACCTTTTGTCCAAAACGGGCTCAAAGTTTTCACTATGGTTCCTCAAGCAAGCGAGGAGGCACCTCCAGCCAAGCCCCCGCGCTAGCCTCCCGGAGACGGAGGCCTAAAACCACCCAACCATCACAACATAACCCACCAATTCAGATTTTATTTATTTATGCCCTTAATACTCATCGGATTTTTTGGAAAATAATTCAAATTGGGCAACTTTATTATTTTATTTTTATTACCACACAGAACCTGTTTCTTTTTGTTAATTGTTTGTATTTTGTATGATAGTGTGTGTAGTGTTTGTTATCGTTACTGTTATAAAACAACACAAATCTACTTGGAAACTGAAGAATTATGTTTGAGCATTTTCGCCTGCACCACGAAATAAACATTCTTTTTCGTGTATTTCTTGCTTTGAACAACTTAAACCTACAACTTGCAGAGCAAAATTGCTGGCAGTCACACAAAGCAAAAATAGATTTAATTCAAGTAAATTCTAGCCACAGACTAAGTGAGAGGCGATAAAGCTCGGATACAATATTATAGCAAAACAAATAAAACTGGATACAAAATGTTCTCAGAAAATGATACTAGAATGTACTTTGAAATCGAGAATTAGGATTGAACGTTTTCGTCTGCACCATAAACGTATTTCGTGTATATGCAACAATCGAAACGATTGAAGATAAGCTACAACTTGCACATGTGCTCACAATCTCAACAAGGAAGATTATTTTGATTCAAGTAAATTATAGCAAAATTATGGTAATCCTGCATTAAGATAGGAATAATGATTTGCATTCGAGGAGAACAAAAACAAACCTTTCTGCAATATATCCACATTATTTTCAGCTATTGTCAGTTGCTGCGCTCATGATTGGAATCGTGCAATAATCGTGTAGTCATTATGATTCGTAGGCTAAACGTTATTGGTGCACCGCAAAGTATTGAGCACGCAATAGGAACAAAACGAAGCAACATTTGAAAGTGAAATATTATAAGCAATATTAGTAGTTCTATATGGTGAAATTTAAAGACATTTTAAAGCAATCTGTAAAGACGGAATTCACAAAACTTGTGCAACTATCCAATTTGAACAGAACATCCTTTTAACCAAATAACAAATTAATCTTTGATCTGTGATAACACAGCTATATGAATAAAATTCAATCTACTTAATGTGCCTTTTGTCCCTGCTTCGTTATTTCTTGTGGGTCTCTATCTCATCAGGTTTGTTACGAAGACATCGCTTTCCTTCTCTCGTCCCATAAATGTATTACTCCTGCCTCTGAGCCTAATAAACCACTTAACAGACGATGACTCAACAAAGCTTATCGACCTCGTTTTCGTCTGCATTCTGCAACATTACACAAATTCATCGAACATTATCGTTAGTTTATCAAAAGTAATAAGGATTATTAGAGGGAAGAATCGTTAAAGGAAATCATTATTTATGTGTAAATGTCATTGCATTGTCTTTGTCACGTGCGTGATCATTAATATCTATGAATTTGTAGATTACGTCATTCGGATTGTTGTTATGTAATTTTCTATTTGAAAGGTATCGGCATGTTCATACGCATATTATCATACTAGTATCCCTTTATTCACTGCTTGATCGATATGAATTTGAAGCGCGCAACGACATGATGGAAGTGGTACGATATCAGCCTCCTCCTTACCGCTTCTTCCTCCTAGAGACTTGCCCCCCCCCCCCCCCCGCACACACACTTCCTTCGTGCTATTCATCTTCTCCTCCATTTCCTCCCTCACCAATCTTTTGGCGAGCCAAAACGGCGTGCCTTTGGAGCACCTAAAGGGGGTGTTCCATGAGAGTTAGCGCGCTAGACCGCGCCAACACTGCAAGTGTAAACGGGCACAGAGATAGCACGCCGGAAGTCCATATTCAACACGCGGGAAATACCCATTGCGTATGAGCCGATTTGTCAATCGTTGTGCTTTCTTTGGTGGTATTTCCGTGAATAATTCCGTAGTGACTTACATAATCATTCCTTTTACACTGTTTTCGTTGGTTATTTAATAAGATAATGTTGTATTGTCATTCGTAAATCGTCCACATCGGAGGGACTTGGGGTGGGGCGAGGGTGGGTGGGTGAGGAGAGAGAGAGAAGGATGGATGAAGAAGAGGTAGAGGAAGGCTGATGAAAGAGAGATGGATTTCAGGAAGAGAATATGGGGGGGGGGTGAGAAGAGAGAGAAGAGTGGAGGAAGAGGATCGAGAGGGGGTGAGGAGGAAGAGAAGGGAGAGGAGGGGTGAGGAGAGAGAGAAGAATGAAGGAAGAGGAGGGATGCGCATGTACGCTAGAAGGATGGGTGAAGAAGAGGTAGAGGAAGGCTGATGAAAGAGAGATGGATTTCAGGAAGAGGATAGAGGGGATGAGGAGAGAGAGAAGGGTGGAGGAAGAAGATGGAGAGGGGTTGAGGAGGTAGAAAAGGGAGAGGAGGGGTGAGGAGAGAGAGAAGAATAAAGGAAGAGGAAGGGTGCGTGTACGCTACAGCCAGCAACGACAGCGCGAGATAGATAGCTTCGTAAATAGCGCGCGAAACCTTTGACCGTGTCATGGCAACAGGGGGGTGTTTCACCAAGCTGTTCGTAAGTTTAATACGAACGAATTTACGAACGACTGGTGATTCCTTCTTGTGCTAAATCAAATTCTCAACGAACAAAGAATGAACGCATTTAGCAAAAGAAGCGCTATCTCACTGCAATGTAAACGCGGCGCTTTTTTTGACCGTACCGTTGGAGCGCGCTACGATAGCGCGATCCAATGGTCCGCTGCCCTGTAGTACTGTAAAGGGCTCATTGATTGCTGCTGCATCAGAGCTCTGCGCTGTGCACGTGCAGTACATGCAGTCTGCACACACTACAGGATATTTCTGTTGTTGTCGAGGGGAAAGTTGCTAGCTGCTTTAGCCTTGGCCCTTGAACAAAATCCTGCAGATAAAAAAGTAAGTTATTTCTCTTCTATCTTGGCCTAGAATAGTTTTAGAGACTTAGTCCTAGATCTGGATAACGACATTGTCACTGTGTGACTGTAATGACTTGTGACAAATCCTGATCTAGTGAGTGTGATCCAGCCAGATTAGACCTCACCTACACTCTACATCCACATCTAAAGTAGATCTAGTCCTATCTACCTAGATCTAAGTTCGGTCTAACCAAAGTTAGATCGAGGTCTAATTTTTAGACCTTCTATTTCCAGCCAGTATTGACAGTTACAGTTTTGTCTAATTCGAGACGGAAAGGTTTGACCTGTGTATCGACTGAGCAGCGCTCTGGTCTTTGTCACTATTAAAACTGTTAAATCGAGTCCGGTCATGACTACTAGTATGTCATCTCTCAAATTCCTTCCCAAATCGTCTTCAAAATTTTGAGCTACACAATGTGTCATAGTTTCAGAACAAAAAATGCTACTTTGATTTTTTCTTTGAATGCAAAAAGTTGGAATTGTCGATGTAATCTGCGACATTATGTCAGCAAAATCCTTATTACTTATTTACTATGGGAACCGGGTATTCCCGTTGCTTTCTGTGTTATGTGGATTGAGGTAGGAATTCCCACGGTGGAAGAATTTTGCTCCTAACACATTTTTAAAAATCCTTTAAAGTATAAAACACACACACACACACACACACACACACACGTCCTTAGGCCTGTGACGTGTTTTCAATACGCTAAAATGAAAATATTGCTCGTCCATCTCCCCCCCCCCTCTGTCATCCTTCCATAAATGTTTATTTGTATGGAAAAAAAATATTCCTAAACATGCTTCAAATTATTCTGCTCAACCTTATCTACAAACACACATTTGCTCTCTCTCTCTCTCTCTCTCTCTCTCTCTCTCAAAATGACAATCAACAAACAAAGTCATGTCTCAAGAAATATTTGGACCAAATACATGTAATTATGATCTTTGCCCGTGGCGGGGTGACCGTCAGCGCGAAACAATATACAGTAAACATTAACTTATAGCAATCATGGAGATCGCAGGGGGCCTACCATTTACAAGACTCGGGGCCCCGTAACATAAAGGTTTGCGATCAATCGCAAAGTTCAAATACAAATTCTGATAGGTTACTGGTCGGCCTTTTGAACAAAAAGCGCATGCAACAATGATGTTGTTGGCCATTGCCATTTTGCGATGGATTTACAGACCTTTATGTTACGGGGCCCAGTGACACCATAAACAAGTAATGATTTACAATAATTTTTTATTTAAACATTTATGATAAAGAGTTATGCTTCCATCTAATGCACATGTAATTTGTCCTGAGCTTGAGTCACAATGGTTTCTTAAAAAAAAAAACTCATTTCAATTTGTTTATTTTTTTTTTGTTCAATTAAACGGAATTGTCTGGTAAAGTTGCCTCTAATGTCACACACCAGCAGAAAACATGGAAGAACAACCCAAGGTTAAGTTGATGACCTATTGATTTTAAAATACCATCAATTTTTTTTTCCAGGAATATTTGAGCTAAAGTAGTACGGTTTGAACGATTTACCTAAAAAACCCTGTATGCTCTCGCTTAGTCTTTAGACCTACCAAGATTACAAACAAATAATTGTTGTAAATTATAACAAAAACATACTTCCTGGTGAAATTTCCAGCTCTAACCTGATTACATGCTGTAGAATTCCTTTAAAAAGTAGTATAAATGTTAACTACTTCAAAAATATAAATAAAGAGCAAGAAGAGGAAGGTTCTTAAGAAGTTCCTCAAGCAAGCGAGGAGGCACCTCCAGCCAAGCCCCTTCGCTAGCCTCCCGGAGACAGAGGCCTAAATAAATATAAATATTTCCTTAAATATACTTTTGTTTTAGGCTCTGTACGCAGCTTACCAAGGCCTACTCGCCCAAGACGGTACTCTAATACCTAGATACCGTAAAGAAATTTCCAGACTTCCTTCTTGGAGGTGAAGGACAGTTTCCTCTCCAAGGAGTGAAATTGGGCAATTTCCTTAAGATCAAAGGAAGACGAAGCACATGGGTGGGCTACGGGGGCCCCTGCGCAAAAGAGAAACCTTAAGGATAATATCCGAGGTAAGCGGATGTTTTTTGTTGTTACATATTATAACAAGTTTGTGTTTGTGGAAATATCAACCTAATAATAGTCAAATAGTAGCATACGTTTGCAACACTCTACTTTATAACTTTATTCAGAAGTTCTTAGCATACAAAGATGCATTTCAGCTATTTTTGTTCCCATTTTATTTTGCTTTGTGATATTTTTTATATATTTTGCTTGCCTTGTACTCTTCCGTACTTTCTTCAATCAAAACTTATAACACAAATTGTCCAACCTTGAAAAGACACAAATCATTGAATAGATTTCTTTTAGGATGAAAAAAACTAATCATGTTTTCATGAGTAAGGTGAAAGTTGCTCTTCTGGATTTGTAAACACATCACTACAATGAAATAAATATGGGGCGACATTGTCTCACGAAAGGTGATATGGCAACATGATGACATACTTGGTCATCACAAATCAAATCTTAAATATTTTATAAGGCTGCATACAAAAGAGCAATAAAGTCACACAAAAATATCTTAACATTTTTCAGAATAATCATGCAAGACATTGCATAATTTTACCCTGGCATGCAGAATAACTCCTTGACCAACACGCTGTATAGCAGTTCAGAGGCGTGATGAGATGCAAACAAAGCTTAAGTCAAGTCCATGGGCCAGAAACAGAAAAGGTCCCTCAGTTTAGCCACAACTTTAAACCATTTGTTTATTTTAGACAGGACCCTCGGCTGTCAGAATCTGCCTATTTGCCGTTGTGCTGGTGGTGGGTGTGGCCACCAGGGCCCTTAACATGGTAACATGTCAATGAAATTTGGGAATTTGAGGAAGTTAAGATATTGCTTTAAATTTCTTGAATAGTAACTAAAAAGACCAAATTAGTGTCTCAGTATACATTTCAAAAGTTACCCAATTGATTCTGATAGGAATTCAATTTAAGTCATATGAGGCATATTGCTATGGAAATGCTCAGAAAAATGTAAATAGGTAGCACAAAGCCTAATCACAGTTTCTAAAAGTATTAATATTTAGATGTCAGAATCAAGGCAATGAAGTTTGAGGTATTTGAGGGCAAACAGGTACATTCTGATAGCTGACGGTCCTGGCTAAGATAAAAACACAAAAAAAAATTGTGGCTAAGGGGGGGGGGGGGGGGGGGTGTCTAAGTAGTCCACAGTCTAGGACTAAGGATTCTGCATTCTTGGCTGTGAAGTCTGGTTCTTAGCTTTCCCATGCACTGTTGCAAAGCACACCTCAGTATAGATACGTACATGCTAATTCTCTGTAGGATTCCCTCACTATGGTGCTTGATGTTAGCATGTTAGTCTAGACTAAAGTTCTTGCAGCAGGCATTGTTAGTTTGGATTCATTTTAAATTATTAGTCCACACTCATCATAGTCTGAAATGATAGCTTGTTATGAAAAAAAAAATTAAAAGCTAAATTAAAATTTGCATGGGGTTGTCAGCAGGCAATCTTAAAGAATGAAATGCAATATTACGGCAATCAATCTATTTTTGATAGCTTGGGTGTAAAATCTAATTCATTTGTCAGTGTCTTTGTGAGAGGAAAAGAATGTACGGGGGCTCTTTCATGCATTGAGGTGAAATCGCAGAAATTATTTGAGAAGCAGAACATAAATAAATCCAGGAAAATTGATAAGAAACTCATAAGCATTTTAATTATATAAACATTGACTTTGGAAACTCCATCAAGAGTCTGACATGTTACAAGTGCACTTTCCCGCTATCATTTGACATGTTTTGATATAATTTGATATCATAGGAACACATCTGCCTCTCTAATTTCTCCACTTTAACACAAGATCACCTTTTAAAGTCTAAACTCACCATCAAGTGTACATTTCAGATGTCATCCTCAAAAGTGGGGTCGTGGGTGGTCCCACATCAAGGCCATTCGCGACCATATTGTGGTCGAGATGGTGCTGCAAAATTTTGCTTTGTGACATTTTTAATATATTTTGTTTGCGTTGTACTCTTCCATACTTTCTCTTCTGGATTTGTAAACACATCACTACAATGAAATAAATATGGGGCGACATTGTCTCACGAAAGGTGATATGGCAACATGATGACATACTTGGTCATCACAAATCAAATCTTAAATATTTTATAAGGCTGCATACAAGAGAGCAATAAAGTCACACAAAAATATCTTAACATTTTTCAGAATAATCATTCAAGACATTGCATAATTTTACCCTGGCATGCAGAGCAACTCCTTGACCAACACGCTGTATAGCAGTTCAGAGGCGCGATGAGAGACGATGCAAACAAAGCCTAAGTCAAGTCCATGGGCCAGAAACCGAAAAGGTCCCCCAGTTAAACCACAACTTTAAACCATTTGTTTATGTTTAATAGGCAGGACCCTCGGCTGTCAGAATCTGCCTTTTTGCCGTTGTGCTGGTGGTGGGTGTGGCCACCAGGGCTGTTAACATGGTAACATGTCAATGAAATTTTGGAATTTGAGAAAGTTAAGATATTGCTTTAGATTTCTTGAATAGTAACTAAAAAGACCATATGAGTGTCTCAGTATACATTTTACAAGTTACACAATTGATTCTGATGCGAATTCAATTGAAGTCATTTGAGGCTTATTGCCATGGAAATGCTCAGAAAGATGTAAATAGGTAGCACAAAGCCTAATCACAGTTCCTGAAAATATGAATATTTAGATGTCAGAATCAAGGCAATGAAGCTTGAGGTATTTGAGGGCAAACAGGTACATTCTGATAGCTGACGGTCCTGGCTAAGATAAAAACACAAAAGAAAATTGTGGCTAGGGGGGGGGGGGGGGGGTGTCTAAGTAGTCCACAGTCTAGGACTAAGGATTCTGCATTCTGGGCTGTGAAGTCTGGTTCTTAGCTTTCCCATGCACTGTTGCAAAGCACACCTCAGTCTAGATACGTACATGCTAATTCTCTGTAGGATTCCCTCACAAATGGTGCTTGATGTTAGCATGTTAGTCCAGACTAAAGTTCTTGCAGCAGGCATTGATAGTTTGGATTCCTTTTAAATTGTTAGCCCACACCATAGAGCTATATTTAAACACTAGAGTGCGCAGTCTCTATTCCGCGTACGCAACGCTGGCGCGCCAGCATGGGGGAGCGGCAGCCATTATCAAAGAGGTCAACAGAGGACGAAGTACCCGGATGTAACCCACAGTGCGCGTACGAATTTCAGTGCAAATCGACACTTCATCAATCACGACTGTATGGTTTTATCGTACGTCGAGCCGTACATACCAACATTTTGATGTTTGATGGATTGATCATTTGAAATAACAGTATTTCCATGAAATGGAAGGGTATACACATTACAATTAGCCTTACCGTATCGACGAAAATCAGCTACAATTCTAGTGATGCTCCGCTGACCAAGTTGTACAGCTTCCACAAAAACGATACGGCATTCCCGTTAGCGGCGATGATAACACAAGGTCCAAGCTGGTCAAGTTCGGCAGTGTTTTAAGTTTTCACTAGATATCGCCGGTAATTGCAGCTACATAAAAGCCTATTGCCCTAAAAACAGTATGGTTTTCGTCAGCTGGTGCCTTTTTGATGCTTGGTTCCCATTGACGAATCGCTCGGTGTAAAGTCTGCCATGGTGATGAAGAATGGTCTTGATGAACAAAGTGCTGATCATCTTAACCAGTTGAGTGCCGTGATCGTCCTCCTCTGTCACATCGTGATCCATGAAGTGCTCCTTTAAGTCGGTGAAAACCGACCCACGTACTGTGTTCAACAATTCCACTTGCACAGATTTTACCAGATCATGAGAAGTCTTCAGTAGTGGCCCGCTAGATGCGATGGATAATTTTCTCCTATATATTTGGAAGAAAAAAGCTAACGTTAAGTTCAAATTTCAGACTCAAGGCTTTGGAGTTTGATAATGTGAACGTAAAATTCATCGATAGCCACACTGATATGACTGTCCTATCGGTTTATAAATACCAACTGTTCAAATCTTTATTGCAGAAGTCAGTGGTATATAACCAGCAAGAGTGGGATACATGAGGGGGTGGTTGAGGTATATGAGCCTCCGCTAGGGCCGTCAATCCCTAGGTGTGTAACCCGGCCCCGACCTCCCCTCCCCCATTCTGTCAGCAAGGTTGGCATTAATGTGAAATAGATGTAGGTGGAATATTTTAATGAAATAAATTGTTTTGTAACTAATATTTCTTTCCATTGCTAATATGCCACAGTATTTTGACAAATTTGACCCCCTCCCCACCCCAATCTATTTTCCTTCTCCCCCTTTGTTTTCATTTGTGGACATTCTTTCTCCTTTGTCTCAATATTTTGTCAAAGTAGACATGTAACTATATATAATATATAAATTGAATATTATGCCCGTTTTCCTGCCAATACGACGCACCGTTGCACATAATCGCAGTTCACGTAAACAGATATGCATTAATTTTATTTCATTTATTTACACATTCAAATTCAACAAAGTAAAACAACAATGTAAAAAAGCAAATGTAACCCCAAACAAACACAAATTTCAAGTACAAGCAATAAAAAACGAACATAAGGTATCAAAAAGAGGTTGAGAGCATAACATAGTACTGTACATGTATCTAAATGTGGAGGTACCACCAAAAGCCCAAGAGGCTTATCGAGGGTGGGCCCTGTGAGTATACCAAATACAGTATTAGGTTCTCAAATACCAGGGATGTGTTATGGAAGGATATGAAACAACTTTCTTTCTTTGAACCCATTCGTGGCACCGCCGAATAACTATGTCTTCTCAGCATGTGCTTTTCAGGTGTTTTAACAATAACGAACACGATTGCGTAGCAACGGTTTCTCAGAGAGAGCAAAAGAAATGTAGAGTCTTATTTCACTTGTCCAGTTCTGTTGGATTGCATCAATACTTTTGTGAGGAAAAGAGATATCAGCGAACAAAAATAAACAGTTTTTTCTAGTAAAATATCTCTGCTGCACGCAGATGCACGCAAACTCTGTTAATGAAAATAAGCAGCTTAAGATATAATTTCGATGATGATTGAATCCCACATTTCCGGAAATCGCCGGAGAGTGACGAAATTGGTTAATTGTGTTATTTGTCTTATTTCTCCTTTGGTGCATCATTCAACAATTATTTTTAAGAAAGCCGACTACATGATATTTAGTGGAGTTGCCCTTAACTTTCTTGAAAATTGCAAAAAAAAATGTGATAAGAAACACAGCTTCGAGATACAAAACAGGGAATTAGAGATATTTTTCAAGTTGACAGCAGCTAAATGTCGGTGCCGCGCATGGGACATCAAATCATTGTAGTGATTGTGAAATTCTTTTGACATTCATTAGCACGCTTACATATGTTTGAATATATTATACTCGAGTTGTTTCTCCTTCCTAACACATCCCTGGAAATACGACACACCGTTGTAGTGCACTTAAGCCCAGTTCACGCAAAACAGATATGCATTCATTGAATTTAATTTATTAATTTCCACATTCACATTCAACAAAGTAAAGCAATAACAATGTAGTCCGAAACAAACATAACATTCAAATAAAAGCAATAAAAAAGGAACATAAGGTATCAAAGAGAGGTTAAGAGCATAACATAGTACATGTATCTAAATGTGCATGGAGGACCACCAAAAGCCATAGAGGCTTATCGAGGGTGGTCCCTGTGAGTATACCAAATATTAGTTTCTGAAAAAAAGAGAGAGGGGTAGAGAAGAAGAAGGAAGGATAGAGAGAAAAAGACATATTTATATATGTCACGTCCAAGGGACTATGACAAACACTGTCATATATATTTTTAAAACATTTTTAAACAAAGCATGCTCCTTGATATCTAATGGCATATTTATAACTCATGTGGAGATACTCATACCATAGTGTGGTGTACCAATTTATTCCCCGATTTCCATAATCTGGTGTAAAAATATATTTATCCATTCAGTGATTTACATAGAACGATGTACCGTTTCCAGGCCAACAGTTTACGGTGCATGCGCGTTCGTGTGCGACTTTCGTTACTACGCAGCTAGGGGGGAAGTTGTGAAACATTACGAAAATGGTCTATTTAGACATTGCCGTCACTGACTCAAAGAAGATAAAAGTACTGTATAGTGAAATTTTAACAACAAACAAACAAAAGGGTAACACAAATTGGAAGCTGATAAAATTACAAGAACAGAATAGAATGAAGAACATATTACCTTTAATCATTTTGTAGTCTATAGAGTTTTCACAAAATGTGAACAGGTCAAATTGCAAATTGTAAGAATCTAGCAAAAACGAAGTGAATTATTGTTAACATAACTAAAGCAAACAAAATAATTTAGAACAACGGGGTATTAGTAGGCTATAGGCGATATTTTCAGAATACCTGAGAATTTTGTCAGTGGTCTGAATTATCCTGAAAACATCCTCTCTTGGTTTAATCAGGCCACCTCTGTCCTTTCTGGTTGTAAGCAGGCTAAATTGGGATTTAGGTTCACATGGTTCAGACGAATTTCTATGAAGAGCTACACAACATTGAGTGCATTTGCAATCTCGCACAACATGCCTTGTGACATAGCCCGCCATGTAGTGTAGTACGTGTTCGTGGTATTCAGAAGGTTGGGACAGTAGTCTCGCGAACTTCTGCATGTGCTCATTTGTGTGACGAACGGCCGCGGATGGTGCCTGGTTGAAAAGATTGTTGATTGGTTCTTCCACGCTGACATTGGCATTCTTTGATGGCATTATGGAGTTCTTCATTAGTATGCATCTTAATGCCCATTTAAACTGGAGACAGTTTGGGTTATTATTCCAACCCCCTCTTCTACGCACTCGACTGAAGAACATCTCTAAATGGTCTTGTGACATCTTAAATGTTAGGACGTATCTAAAGGGCTCTGGACCTTTCAAAAGACGCTCACAAATATCCAGGACTGAATCAATGGAGACCATGAAACCAACCCAGGCTGTCTTCCTACGTCCCATGCACAGCTGCTGCCCTTTGTCATCTTTCAGCTCTTCGAAATACCTCTTGGTGTCAAGTAGCCATTTCTTCCTACTCTCAAAGTTGTACAGATTCATTGGGCGTTTGTATCCCTTTCCAGCAGCGGTCTTGGAATTCATGAAGTCAAATAGCTTGTCAACTGTCCGTATGAATTCTGTTGTTTTCTCACTACCAGCAAAATCTGGGTGCTTGAGATCTTCTCTGAGGAAGTCAATTGCATCAGCAACAGAGGAGCTTAAGGCTTGAACCGCTACTTTCACATTCATCTTATGTTGTTGCCACAATACATGTTTGGCCTTCAGTTTGTTATTCAAGTGCAAGTTGTCTTTCTGCTGGATCTCGTGCAATTTCTCAATGTACTGCCAGGATATAGGCTCTCCATCATGGTATATTGTTCCGTAAGTAGCCAAACAATTCCTGACCAGCTTAATGAGATGACAGGCGTCAAATACAAAGTGCACCTTTTCACCAGGGTTCAATGGATGAGGGAAGAAGTGTTGAACTGATCCAGGGACCAAGGAACATCCCAACTTGGTTGCAGTGGCTTGGTTAGCATATGACCCATCACAAACTACTCCGTGCACTTTCATTCCTGCTTCTGTCAACACACAGATTAACTGTTTGATGATCTCAGCTTGGGCATCACCCGATAAATGATCAGCCAGAAAGTAAGCCACAGGAAACTTCCAATGTCCAGTTAGCCCTACGACCATAAACACCAGAGCCTCAGTAGCTAGAGAATCGCCGCATGAAGGCTGAAAATTGCCACAATCTACAAAACCTGCATAGGTGCCATTTTTGGGGTCAAACACAACCTCTTTCTTGAGTGCCATGGCATCAAGCATGATCGTACAATGTTTTTTTAAGGCATTTTCTCTCACCATATTCTTCAAATAGTCGATCACCTCTGTCAGAAACCCGGGTTGGCAGTTTATGCTGGAGCTCCATTTACGGATAGTAGCTTGATGTGGAAGATGCAGGTATTCCCTCATAAATTCGTATGCCTGAGCACTATAGAAGTGCAAAGTGACAGCGAACTTCTTCAAGTCGTCCGAATACCTTAAACCATGCTTGTCTGTATTTTGGGCTTTTAACTCGTTCTCAATGAGGAGAAAAGTTTTTTCCCCAAAGTTTAATTTCAGAAGATCAAGCTGACCTTGATTTAAGAGGTTTTGATCTCTTACAGTTTCTAACAATTTAGCAATTGTAGCATCTCTTCTCTTTACTTTTTCTTTCAAACCCTTTAGTTCCTTGCGAGCATCCTGTAGTTTTTTGTTTGTTTCTTCAAGCTTTTTGGTGACAGCATCTGGTGGTAGGCTGTAGTCATGTTCTTTGAACATGTCGGTCTTCCTTTCTTTGGGGTGAGGAGATTCATCAGAAGAGGGGAGAGTCCTCTTCTTTGGTGCTGCTCTTTTATTTGGAGTAACTCTTTGTTTGTGGGGTGGATGAGCAGGAAATATAGTTGGAACTGCATTGTTGAGAAGCTCATGTTTGATTGCCTGTACATCATCTCTAGGATGAATACCTAGGAAAAAGAAAACATGAAAACGTTTTGCATCAAATTGTTGACCATTTATAACCTTGCTTATGTTGGTAATCTTTAGTTGTTTTTTACCCCCCCCCTTTTTTTTTTTTGGGGGGGGGGGGGGGGGTTGGGGTCAAGCTGGTGAGTTAAATATGCTTTGTAAACAAACCATAGCTCTTTTTTTTTTAACATTCATAAGACTTACAGTTTAGTGGTTCTATATTATCGTTTCACTGAGTATCAGTGCAGATTTGACTGTGAATTCCGTACCACACGAAATTGGGGGGAAATTTGTTAGTCCTTCATACTCAGTCTGGTGTAGGCACAGAGGCTACAAAACTTCACACTCGTGGGCATCTAGACACGTGTTACTTTCGTGCACGAGTCATGGAGTGTTCTTTGAAAATGTGAATGAATATGATTTCTACATTTTGAAGATCTTCTCTAAATATTTCATTTATCAAGCTTTTTGTCTTCAGTTTGTTCAATAATATAGATTCAAAATTGTTTTATTTACATTACTTATTTAAATAATATTGGTGTTACCGTACCTCGACAGAAAGAAATTGCAAACAATTATCGGGGGGGGGGGGGGGGGTGGATGGAGTTTTCCCCAACCCTAACTCACAAAGTGTAACATGAACACTCATTCACTATGACTGTGCACCTGTGTCAAATCCTGATTACAAGCCCTATAATCCATATGCCTTTGAAGTATCTTCAATAATCTGACTGCATGCAGTCTGATTACATCTAGTTGGCAATACTATTACAAACAATGCATTATGTACTTAAGATTATTCACACAGATATTTAATCAGTCTTGTTGATATTAATCAACCAAAGTAATTGTATAACATGATAATTGGATAATTAAACCACTTCATGGCTCAAAACATGCACACATTTGCTACTGCTGGGACTTGAACCCAGAACTGTTCTTAGATTAAGAACCGTTTTAGCATTAAACTACAGTAGCTCGTGATTATGTGCTTTTGAGCAAGGTTGCTGAAGGGTAAACAAAGAAAATGGTAATTCTGATGATCAATCAGAATAAAAATACTTTGTATATAAAAATCTTCCCATCGGCTTTTACAAGGACTTTGGACCTTCATTTTTTGATAATTAACAAAAAATGGTAGCCTTAAAAGATTGTTATTATTGTCGCTGTTATTATTGCTTTGTCATCATTACACTGTCACATGGCAGGAACTAGAAATGCAAACTTAATCATTATTACCCTCTGGAAGCAGTCCCAGGTAGTGTTCATATGGATATGTGACCACAACACCAGGTTTTCACCCTACTGTTTTTTATGAGTGTGTGAGTTTTTTTATGTGCTGAGGTTTTCTGTCTCAGCACAGGACCTCCGGCTTTACGTCACATACACAAATTGCTACATTTTTTTTAATGTTGGACATATGCACCGCCTTTCGAGTGTCTGTAATTGACATAGTTCGTACACACATCATCATCACACTCTGTCGCAGTCACACAGTCTTAGCTCAGACAGTGTCAGGATTACCAGTGTCAGTCAGAGCCGAGTCAAGCTACGCTACCACCGCACTGGCACGATCACGATCACCATCTCATTCTTCTGTTCTTCCAGGAGTGCAAACTCGACTTTGCCAAGACAATTATTTCTATGAACTCCAGACCCCTAGTCATATCAAATGCCTGCCAAAGAAACTTAAATTCAACACTTACCACTCAAGAAGAATTTTGGTAAGTAAACAATGGCACTCCACTCAAACCAGATTTAGTCACAAAACTAGGGCAGAAAAATGTTCAAAGTTAGTCCTGCTGAAATGGCGTTATAAAACCATCAATTTCACGAATAAATATACAAATTAGGTATCATACGAAAGGAAATTTTCCATTGACCGACTTACCCAAACATGGCTACTCCACAAGAGCACAAGCGCGAGAAAATCAAGTTAACGTCAGCCCTTGCATTATTCTCCAAAGCTATCCGAATTTTTTGTATGAGCTTGTTCTTTACTCAAACGGTAGAGAGCTGCACGATAAAACACGCGCAATATGCTCATTAGCGTGTGTGCAGCGGGTAGACTGTTTCATTAGAGGTACAGCAAACTAAAACTACAGAAAAATATAATTTCAAAATTCTACAGGTTGACAAGGATGAATTAGTTTTTATCTTTCTTGGACAGGCCGGTGCACATAAACTCCCACATAACCTTTGGAAAAACAAACAAAAGATGAAAACCAAACAACTGAGTAGCACAATGATAGATTTAATCTTATAATTTTCAATCTGAAAACATTCAGGTATTTGCTCAGACCCTATGCCTTTAATTGGTATGCAGAAGGTCACTGGTTCAAATCCAACCAGGTTTTTTTTTTTTGTTCAGAGCCTATGTACACCAGCCTCTCTTGTGAAAGACAAAAACTAATTCAATAGTCCTACCCTTGGTAGTCTCACCTCTTACATAGTCCTCCTTCACAAAGTGTTCACTGCATACTCTGTGGTATATAGAAGGTCTGAAATTGTCTCGACTGATGTTAGCCAACCATCTGCCCAACAAAATGGGATCTTCAAGAGGGAACCTAAAATAAAAAAAGAAGTTTAAGGTACACTCCAGCTGAAAGGAATAGACATAAGGGGAAGGGAAGAAAGGGAAGGAGCCGCAGTTTTAAACCGCAGTATATTTTGTCCAGATCAGCATGAAACATGATGCTTTTTAGGCTAAAGCATCATGTTTCATCCTGAACTGGACAAAATATGCCATGGTTTAAAAGATCATGATCATATGTGAAGAGGAAATATGTAACGTTGCTTAGCATTTTCAAACAATTTCATAGCTCATGTATACATTTAGCCATTTATATGTAATAAATGTATGAAATGAGTAATTCATTCATGTACACGGGTTGATTTCTCAGTAGTCAGACCAGACATGCAAGGAAATTGGTGGCGAGCCCTCAGGATGCTCTCGCTGCGCGGGAGCAGCCCCGGCGCTAGGCTAGGCCCAGGGCATTTTCTTTTCAGGCTCAGCTTTTAGCATAATTCCCATAAAAGTTTACTTAAAATTATAGAGCCCAAAAGCCAGACCATCGGGTAGGCTGAGTTGGTAATCATTTAAGCGTGATTCAAAGAAAACACATTGGCATTGGCTGCATTGTACATTCCAATTCATAAAATAATGTAGACTTACCAGTAAATTGTACTTTGTAGTGCAGTTCCCGTCATGCTAAAAAATTGCTACTGTCTACTGTCCGAGTCTGAGAAATTAAGTTGAGGGTACATGAACACAAATCTCGCTCTGTACTCAGCATGTTCAGAAATGGTACTTTGTTTGACCATTAAACAATAATGGGCAAGAAAAACGCACGTAATAGCTTGCATTCTTGAAATAAATTGTTCATCAATAAACCAAGTACGGCATTGCTGTACGGGCCTGTGTCGATGATCGCCCGGGCCCGGCCGGATTGATCTAACGCGATAATCATGCCGCGGGCGCATAGTCAGTGAGAATCATTCATAGTAGTATGACTCTCACTCTCTCAGGCGAGATGTATTAAGTTTCAGATTTTAAACTTTGAATCCCGGTTATTCCACAAAGCACACCACGATTTAAAGGTGAAAATGATTTCAAATTACGCCCATTTATAATAACATCGATGTCGATGAGGCCAAATTCAACCCCGGAAATTCAAGTGCCAGTGCAGAAGTCAGCTACTTAGTACCTAGCTAGTCTATATCGCGGCGCTGCTTGCCCGCCGAACTCGCGTCACGAAACCTGGCGCGGGCCTGGCGAGAAACTGCCACCATAATGCACCAAAGACCGAATTTTAGTTAAATGAACGTCAAAAATACTTACTTATGGAAAGATATAACCTTCACTCCCTCCTTCCTTCTGTTGGAACAACCGAAACATGCACAGGTATGCGGCATTTTAACCTATGGCTATACGGCGATAGTTAGGTATAGTTCATAGTCGGTCGACTGTGTGTGGTACGGTGTAAGAGGGCGGGACGAAAATTTCATAAATTGTCATTGTCATAAATTTGCTGGTAGTTAGTTGACCTCTTTGGTAATGGCTGCCGGTCGCCCTTGCGAGCACGGGGTCACGTGATTAGTGCGCCCTCTAGTGTTTAAATATAGCTCTATGGCCCACACTCATCATAGTCTGAAATGATAGCTTGTTATGAAAAAAAAAAATAAAAGCTAAATTAAGATTTGCACGGGGTTGTCAGCAGGCAATCCTAAAGAACGAAATGCAATATTACGGCAATCAATTTATTTTTGATAGCTTGGGTGTGAAATCTAATTCATTTGTCAGTGTCTTTGTGAAAGGAAAAGAATGTACGGGGGCTCTTTCATGCATTGAGGTGAAATCCAGGAAAACTAATAAGAAACTAATGAGCATTTTATATAAACTTTGACTTTGGCAACTCCATCAAGAGTCTTACATGTCACAAGTGCACTTTCCCGCTATCAATTATCATGTTTTGATATAATTTGATGTTGTCGGATGTGGTATATCGAATCCAGAAAAGTGAACGAAGTAAACCAAAAGTGGTACACCTCGACAGACTAAAGAAGTATGAGGGTCCTGGCATTCTGGCTTAAAGTTACCACCCCTCGCCGTAACCCGCCCCGGAACCGAAGTCTGCCACTCCGATGTAAAGACTAACCACAATCCCTCCCTATTATTCTTATTTTGTTCTTCCAGTTCCGCCATGATGTCCATCTGCAAAAGATGTAATGCGGAATTTACTGCCATGTCAGCCTTGAACAGGCATGCAGAGAGTGAGCATCGGGTGCAGCTGACGGTGCAATGTGAGCACTGTTCATTCGAGAACACTTCGATGGGAGAACAGCGTATATGGAAAAGAGGAAGCAGCGTGAAGAGAAGGCTGGAAAAAAGATTGCAGCTTCGCACCGAGAGCAAAAAAGGAAGCGCAAACTACAGCAGCAGAAGAAGAAGCCTCTGACTCTGAAGATAGCAGCTCTAAAAAGCCTAGAAGACGAACTACCACTGAGCACAGACGACGAATTTGGGGATAACCCGGAGACTGATGATAACCCCCGTGGTGCCCCCCCACAGTTTTCCCTTAATTTCCCTTCCCATGCCCCTTCCCACACCCCTTCCCCCACCCCTCCACAAGCCTCTTCTCCGCCTCATTCCCCTGCTTCTTCCCCAACCCCGGCCTTACCCAAAATTGAGGAATCAGTTGACAACGTCATGATCACGCTGAATAAAACGGATTTGGGAGAAGCCGCATAGTATCTGTGACTATAGTTACGGAGACTTATTCTCATGTGCACGGTCAGTCGTGGAGATGAGGTAGCTATACCGGTAATCAGAAGACTGAGGCTAATGCAAGATCGAGCGCCTATGTAGATGGTCTGTGGAGGTTTCAGCAGGTTTGCTGTGCTGCTGTGCTGCTGTCTTCAGGGTAAAATGCTTATTCCAGAAACAAGCTAGTATAGGAAGTTCCATAACAGCAGTATTTCATAAACTCAACCACAGGTTATGATACAAAATATCGAGAATTATTACGCACAGAGGCATCCTTCACAGGAGAATAAAAAAGTTTTTTTTATTCCTACTAGGATTACGTTTTGATTGTATACAATATCGTTATCATATTACGTGTCTTTCATTATTTGTCACTCTTTTCAATGTATAATATAGGGGTCCAATATTGTTACAATGCGGTGTACGGCGCAAATATTTGACTTCATTTTTTTTTTACCTCGGCGCATGCATGCACTGAGCTCTAAGAAGTACTTTGAGACAAGCGCATTGATGGACATGATAGGCATTATCACTGTCAGTGTCATGACGTCACACCACTATCTTGATCATCTCGGAATGCCACTCCAGCATTCAGCTGCCATAATGATAGATTTCTTCTTCTCAGATAAATGTATGTTTGCTGGTGTAATAATATCAATAATGATAATATTACATATCTTTTGTGGTGTACCTTTTCATTCACTTAACAGGAATCAGAACACGAGACCAGCAGTCCTCTCTTGTATTCGGATGAGGAGAGTGTAGCTGAGGCAGGCCTGGCAACTGAGGATGTAGATAAAGTAGATTGGACAATTGAGTTTAATGCAATGGAATCATTCATTAAGACACATGTACATGTCAGGCTCTTACAATAAATATTGTTGGTCCTGCTAGGAAATAACATATAGAAAACTGTAATTATATGGTCTTCAAAATGTATTAATTAAAGCATGCATGCTCTAAAGAACATCATACTTTGAAATATAATTCAGGATAATACATAATATGCATTCTAACATGATTAGCATGGAAGAATATTGAAATGTCTGGTTAAAATATATTTGTCCATTTCAATGAATTATGGAAGCGCAACAAATTGAATATCAGAAGGAAACAACTCATGGAAATGCCTTAACATTAATCAAAAACAGATTCATGTTTTTTATTCAAAAGCACATGCAACAATAATTACAAATTCTCAATGTTTCATGCTCATACTGTATATCGGAGTGTAGTGCATGCGTCCTTTTCTATCTAGAATATTTTTGATAACCGTGCTTCTGATAGCCTGAAGAAGGGTTAATATCAGTTGATTTTGTTTGAATCTGTTCAGGATCCAGACTGGGAAGCTCCCATTAGACCATGTACATGTAAGCGGTCTTCTATCAAGACAAGAAATCGATCATGCCATTTTAAGCTACATGTAACTTCTGGCGAGAAAAGCTCGGGTAAAAAGAATCCATCTTTCCCTCTCATATACTTAAATGGAAGGTAGCCCTTTCCCAAAGTCATGAAACTTGGCATGGATCAGCCGTATACACAAATTATATGGAAGAGATCTCATTTATAACTTCACAAATCAGATCAAGTAAAAAACTATCCTTTTTTACATTTGACATATCATTCTTCTCGATCGTGTCTCCCCCTCCATCAGAAGACTTCCAGGTCGTGGCGCCATCGTCATCAAACCTGACAACCATCACGACCTTGGTAGACCGACCAAAGTCTAAGAAAACCAGGACATCAACTGCACTAGACGACCACTGGCCAACATCGCAAAGTTCGACACCACTTCTAGCCCCGCTCAGCTGTCTGCCTGAAACCAGTCTGAAGAACAAGACTACGCTTAGGCCCATTGCTAGCAAGGTAGGTAGAAATTAGTCTACTTATTATTTAAGTAGTTTCCTACTCGTGTGTAGAATACTGCTATGGCTCATCTCTCTATTTGGAGCGTTGCTTATTGCTCAAGACATCTGTACCGCAACAGTATCTTTGGCACTTCAAAAGCTAATAACGGGCAGTCGACCCACCCGAAACGTGAAGTGAGCAAGTCTCTTCGGAGCGCATGGTTTCTCAAAGACCTTCCAACAAGATTTTTCAGATCAATCCCATGAAGCAGTACGAAAAAGAAAACAAGTAAATAATTTAGTTTGTCAATCTTGAATACTCCCCCAAAAGTATTCAATATTCTAATTCATCTTGGGTCATAAAATCAACATCTTAATATTGTTTTTTTTCTTCCCCACAGGCTTCCGCAGCTCAGAACGGATCCCCCATCTTCTGCCCAAAGAAGGTAAGACAATTCTCTCTCACTCACTCACTCTTTCACTCTCTCTATCTTAATATACGTCACCCTTCCATGCTCCATCTCATGCAGCTACACAGCACGTGTATAATGTGTGTTAGTGTGTGCGTGCATGACGCCTATGTGTCGAGCTCCGTGCGTGTGCGCGCGTCCATGGTGCGTTGTGGTACGTTCACTCTACTCAAGTCGCCTTTTAAGCCTGACGCGTTAAAGGTACGGGGGAAAAATACGCGACCCGCAATCTGCAGGCTACAGAACTGACATGTTGGTACATTCATAGATGACGTTATTGAACGCGAAGCACGATGTTTAAGTCACCAAAATACGCTTTCATCGGATTTATATCCACGTACACCGTTTTTATCGTCTTGATGTGGCTAACATCTAAGACCAACACAGGCGAAATTCTGTTTCCTCGATTGACATCACTCGACAAAATCATAAAGGTCGGGACCAGTGCATATGCCGAGAAAAATGAAATGCCACCTAATGTGACATCGCCCTCCAATGGTGAAATAATGGATACGGATGTAGATGAGCAAGTGAGGAAAGTCCTTGGAACTGGTTTGGTGAACTTAGAAGAAGATGTGCTCAGAATGGATATTCGTCAGATAATTGGAACAGCTGGAAAGGAGACCTTAATGTATAGTCGTCTTCTCGCGAAACTACAGGGTACGCAAACGCAACAAGCAAAGAGATGCGTCATACGCGTCGCGATAACATGTGGATGGAATTGCCCGCGGCTCCAGCAAATGGTCGGAAGCAATCAGGATCACTTTTCGTGCTCACCGTCGCTGCACTTACCGTGTGACATCGAGAGACAATTTGTGGTCAACATGACGTTCGATATCCTCGGAATTAGCGATGTGGTGATCTTCGGCACTAGCGAATTGAAGGGTAGTCTACACATTGATGAACTGATGGCAAAGCGGCCACAGGGACAACTCTGGGCATACATGACTCAAGAGTCTCCTGCGTATCGGAATAGCTTTGTACCTTCCACATCAGGAGCGGAGAACCCATACAATCTGTCAATGACCCATGTGCACGACTCTGATCTGTACTCACCTTACTGGCACTTCCAGAAGCAACCAGTTGGCAGAGTCCGTCCACTCCAAAACAAAACCAAACTTATGGCATGGATGGCATCTCATTGTTCGAGTACAGGCTGGAGGAGGTTCGAATTTGTGAAGTTTTTGAAAACACATCTGGACATTGATACGTATGGTAAATGTGGGGAACTGGGCAATGTCCCCATGAACAACACCCTATCTGTTTTGCAGCAATACAAATTTTATCTTGCTTTCGAGAACAACGAATGTCGAGAATACATCACTGAGAAGGTTTCGAGAAACGGCTTTGAAAGCGGAGCCGTTCCAATTGTCTTCGGTTCGAGATCTGAAGATTACGCGCGAATGTTGCCCGCTGATTCTTACATCGACCTGCAGAAATTTGATTCTATCGGGGATTTCGCGGACTATATTCAGGCGCTTGATAATGACGTCCAAAGATATAACAACTATTTTAGCTGGTGGAAGAAAGGAAAAATAAGAAACTACTTCATTAATACCTTCATAGGAAATAATCCTGAAATCAATACTTGTTATCTCATTCGCAAACTCGTGCATTTATCCCTTTACCCCGAGACGGCATTGCAAAAGAGGGCTCCAGACTTCGGGATGTGGCTTCGAGGACAATGTTTGATGGAGGGGCCAAGAAAACTGTTGGGATTCGACATCCATGCGCCGTGAGAATTACTTCGATAATATTTGTAATATGCTCGTACTACAATTTGCAGTTAGTACGCGTGCTGAACGGATTCATGTTTTTTCACACACTGTCATCCCCTCGCCGCCTTAATCTGGCAAAAGTGTGCAAGTAAATATTGGGTGTTGGGGGATTTTTAGTGTTACGTCTGAATTGAATATGCCTTCTTTTCCATATGACCGTACTTCAAGTTCAAACTCTGATCATTTCGGGATGTTAAAAGAGGATTGTTGGTGTAATATCCTTAAAAACAAAGTACATCAAAACGGCAGAGCTACGTACGTACAAATTCAACTTGCAAATGTAGTTTGTCAAAATCTGATCGTTATATGAGAAGGCAGAGATGTATCAATCTTCGTACATACTTTAAGTTCAGGCATAGCATAACAAGTTTAATAGCAGTTATCAGGCAAAACTGCGAAACTCAATAGTAATCATACGATATTTCTTCTATATTACACATCGCAGATCATTCCCAGCAATATCCCAACTACTATGAACTACAAGCAGCTGTTCATATCGTACTCTACCAAATGCATTGGTGTAGTCTAAAAATCATACTTCAACAACGATGTGTACAGTTGAGGCCAAAAGTTTACATACTCAGGAAATTCAAAAGAAAAGTTGACACTTGCCAAACATAAACTTTACTGTATCTTATATTTTTTAATCAATATTTTTATAAATATTTGTGCTATCATGACGAATTTGATATCAAATAAATGAGTATGTCATGCCGCTTCATTACCATGATCGCATTGCTTTGTCATCAGGAGATGAAAAAATATATACGTGTCATTTCCCCCTTCCCCAAATCTTCATATTTTAGAAAAATTAAGAATAAAATCTTGACAAAAACATTTCAGACTTGTGCTAGCTATTTCTCAACACAAGCATTTCACAAACACCCAATAGAATACATTTGACACGAATATTCCTTTTTTTTCAGAGAAAATTTCACCTTAATTATAATTAAATCCCAACGGCATCCCAATCATGTGAAAGAGCGAAATACGCTATTTCATTTGATACGAAATTCGTCATGGTAGTATTTATATTTGTATTTCTCATAAATCAATTAAGCGCAGGGTCCAGATGTGTGGTACTCTTTACAAAATGAACTTTGCAATTTGTTGACGGAACATTCGTTTAAACGTGCTGCCAATCACATGCTCATCTCTAAGATGTAAAGGATTATTTACAACCTTAATAAACATCAATTACGTTTTGTTTACTGATGTGAGATTATCTTATACTACGTTGACCGTAGTTTCCGTGTCTTGTTATTGTTCTGATATTTTTTGGTTTATTAGTCGACACCGACTTGATATTTTTGTTTTGAAACTGTTTCTTGTATTATTCATATCATTGGCGTGAACTTTGTGATATGAATATGACAACTCTGTATAAATGTGGTTCATTGGGCAACCTCTCCTCCTTTCTCGTCCCCCATCTCTTCCCATTTCCGATTGTATTTTCTTTATATTTTTGTATAAAGTGCAGGTAAGAGTTATATATAAAAGCCAAACTAACTTTGAGTGCATGTTATATAATCATTAAGTGTTATCGTATCTGCATTTTCTTTTGCTGTTTTGATAAGAAAGGTGTGGCAACGCCTCAAGCTGTAAGATTATATTGTCAGACCTCTGTATGTTCCACTGTGTACAAGTATATGTATATCTTTATACTTTGTACGTATCTGTAATAGCTTCTTATTTGCCATATGTATACTTTACATGTCATGTTTGTATCACATTGTATATCATTGGTGAACTATGCAGTAATGAATAAATAAATAAAAATAAATAAATAAAATAAATGATTCATACTAAACTGTACATAAAAACGACATACAAGTAGATGTACATACGTTATTATATATACACTGTACGTGGATGCTTTTAAAGTGCCATCAACTTGACGAGATATTTTATCTTGCCAAGTCGACTTAATAGCCTCTCCTTTTTTCCGTTGTTTCTCTCTCCTCTCCTCTGTTTTTACCCAACATATGTTGTGTATTGTCTTACTTTCAGCAACATCGGTTTTTTAATTATTATAGAGAATAAATATCGATTGACAAGACATAGCTTTGATAAGTTGTCAGATCTTCGTTGTTGATATTGTATGCTAAGAAACAAGAACTTCACATACACATAATGATTTTTAAATGATTCAACACACTGTATTTGATAGATACGACGTACCAATATATTGTATATTGCTGTATATTATACTGTACATTACTTAAGATTAATCCTCAAAGATATCATAACATGCGGATGTATATTTGCATTTCAATATAGAGAGTCGTTGGCACGAAACTGTTATTTTGATTATCAGGGGAGGGGGATCATTTCAATTTACACACTAAACATGCTTATCAAAACTCAGAAGTAGACCCCGACCACAAGAAAATTGCACAAATTTACACCATCGGAGTCAGCTGTATGTTTCATCAGAGCTTCATGCCGTTGGTGAATATGGGCTAAACTCAACCACCTTGTTGAAGATTTGTGACCTGTGTAATGCATAATGGACGAGGTGAAAGAGGTTGAACCATGGCAAAATTAACGCTGCAACTGTAAGACGTAGAATTACGCCTGCCCTATAAAATTGGTTTCATGTTGCACTGACTAATTCCAAACACATATTTCAGCGAGATATTTGTATGAAGTACTGTAGTCCCTGGATGTCTTTTGATATTTTCATAAAGGAAAGGAATGCAGCTTTCAAAGTATTATCTGGGGCAGAACCAATGTGCATAAACATCACGTGACACTGGGGACTCAAAGGTTATCAACACAGTTATACAAAACAAATATGTGTAAAGTATTTATCATTTTTTTGTAACGTATTCTTCACGAACGTGATTGGTGTTTACTTAATAGGGATATGTCTCGCCATCGACAGGGATAGAACCATATTATATTATTAGTGTCCCTATGTTTACCCAATTACCATTCTCAGCTTTTTCTGCCTCTCCTACATTTTTCTTGTCTCGTTCTTTGTCTATCTTTCACTGTCTGTCTCTTTTCTCCTAAGTGTCTGCGCCTCTTTTTTAATCTTATCTTATCTGTTCTCTTATTGGCTCTTGCTCCCTGAGTGTCTCTATGTCTGCGTATCATAAACAAACTTACAATGATCAGAAATCAGCATTTCATTACGTATTTCTAGAGATATGGTTTCACTCAAGCATCTTATTTTCCTCAAGAAGTGGTGAAGATTTTGTGGCCCAAATATCTAGGGACCTGTTTATCACAGCGTATAAGAAAAAACAGTCAAACAAAGCGAAGCTGGCAATAGACCTCGGCATGAATTGTCCTTCATTTGCATATTCAACGCCCGGTGTTCGAGTGGAAAACCAATCAAAATACTGTTCTACTTGATTAAGATTTCCTCATTTGCATATCAAAAAGCTCACCGAGTCATCGATTGTGATGTTGTACTTCCTTATCTGCATACGTAGTTAGGGATGGTGAAATACTAAAGTCTTGCCTTCCGTAGAACTCAAGTTCTTTTGGTATAATACTTGATATTGATATCGTTAAATAGCCTGTTCATTCCCCTTTATAATGATCCCCATCTGTAATAATTTAAAAATCATGGAATATGTACAAAACCTCTTTTTTATATCTCTGTATTATCAACTGTGTACAAGTATATGTATATCTTAATACTTTGTACGTATCTTTAATAGCTTCTTATTTGACATATGTTTACTTTACATGTCATGTTTGTATCACATCTTTTATCATTGGTGAACTATGCAATAATGAATTAATAAAAATAACTAAATAGAACAAATGATTCATACTAAACTGTACATGAAAACGACATACATGTAGATGTACATACATTTTTTATCATACACTGTACGTGAATGATAGTATGGAGCCTTTAAAGTGCCATCAACTTGACGAGATATTTTATCTTGCCATGTCGACTTAATAGCCTCTCCTTTTCTCCGTTGTTTCTCTCTCTTTGTTCTTACCCAACATATGTTGTGTTCTGTCTTACTTTCAGCAACATCGTTTTTTTTCTTCGTTATTATAGCGAATGAATATCAATTGACAAGACATAGCTTTGATAAGCTGTCAGATCTTCGTTGTTGATATTGTATGCGAACAAACAAGAACTTCACATTACCATATTGATTCAACACATTGTATTTGATAGATACGACATACCGATATACTGTCCCTTGCTGTATATTACTTAAGATTACTCCTCAAAGATGTCATAACATGCGGATGTATATTTGCATTTCAATACGGAGAGTCGTTGGCACGAAACTGTTATTTTGATTGTCAGGGGAGGGGGATCATTTCAATTTACACACTAAACATGCTTATCAAAACTCAGAAGTAGACCCCGACCACAAGAAAATTGCACAAATTTACACCATCGGAGTCAGCTGTATGTTTCATCAGAGCTTCATGCGGTTGGTGTGTATGGGCTAAACTTGAAGATTTGTGACCTGTGTAATGCATAATGGATAATGGACGAGGTGAAAGAGGTTGAACCATGGCAAAATTAACGCTGCAACTGTAAGACGGAGAATTACGCCTGCCCTATAAAATTGGTTTCATGTTGCAATGACTTTCAAACACAAATTTCAGCAAGATATTTGTATGAAGTACTGTAGTCCCTGAATGTCTTTTGATATTTTCATAAAGGAAAGGAATGCAGCTTTCAAAGTATTATCTGGGGCAGAACCAATGTGCATAAACATCACGTGACACTGGGGACTCAAAGGTTATTAATTGTTATAAAAAAACACAGTTATACGAAAAAAATATGTGTAAAGTATTTATCATTTTTTTTAACGTATTCTTCACGAACGTGATTGGTGCTTACTTTTAAAATAAGGATATGTCTCGCCTTCGACAGGGTTAGAACCATATACAGCATTCCGATACCTTGAACAGTAATAAGACATTAGTTGATCTTATTTTCCTCAAGAAGTGATGAAGATTTTGTGGCCCAGAAATATCTAGGGACCTGTTCATCACAACGTGTAAGAAAAACCAGCCAATCATAGCGAAGCTGGCAATAGACCTCGGCATGAATTGTCCTTCATTTGCATATTCAACGCTCGGTGTTCGAGCGGAAAACCAATCAAAATACTGTTCTACTTGATTAAGATTTCCTCATTTGCATATCAAGAAGCTCACAGAGTCATCGATCGTGATGTTGCATTTCCTTATCTGCATACGTATTTCGGGATGGTAAAATAATAAAGGCTTGCCTTCCGTAGAACTCAAGTTATTTTGGTATAATACTTGATATTGATAGCGTTAAATAGCCTGTTCATTCTCCTTCATAATGATACCAATCTGTAATAGCTTAAAAATCATGGAATATGTACAAGACCCTAGTACGGAGCTGAGTCAAATGTGGCAAGATGCAAAGTCATCCATTATTGTCAAATACATGTACAGTCAAACCTGTCTATAGCAGCCACCTGTTTATAAAGGCCACAATTTTTGTTTCCCTTGGGTTGCCACTATTGACAGGTTTCACTGTGCCATATTTCGTGTACATGATGCGTGGATTAAATTGAGCTTAAGATGGCCATGCATGAGCACCAACATGCATCACTGGTATTTTCAAGAGAATTTAACTTGTGTTATTTGAGTTGTAGTGTTCAGCAAAGAGAGTAATGAAGAATACTTTTAGTTTTGCTCATTTTTATGATTGCTTTGTAAAAAAATGATTCAAACTGTGATCGAGATAATTGTTTTTTTTTTTACTTATGAGTGATTTTTTGTCGCATGAATCTTCATAAAACTTATAGCGGCCATCAATTCTGGAATCACCTGTCCCTATCTGCGTGGAAAGTTGGCTTTTGCAATGCGACGTAACTTAAACGGCCGTGAAAAGCTCGCTTTCGATCTAGATGCATGACGCAATACAGCTGATTAATTCATTCTCCAATTGTATGAAATTTGTAAAAGACCAAAGAAAAAGCAGGATCTTCATTTGATTACCCTTAATCAATGAAATCCCGATGTCTGGTATTTTTTTTAGCAAATCTCAGCATCCCCCATTCGTTTTTATTGTTGTCATGTATAATACCACGGATCCCAAGCCCCGCGGCCAGCCCGGCCCTCGCCCTCAGCCCATGCCCAGACCAATCTGGATCCGCGATATCATTATGCAGACTGTAAACTGGCAGCAACGCGCGGTTCTTCGGTGCTCGCAAGCACACATCTCAGCTGTACTCATTGATATGCATATGGAATAAGTTGCTTGCTCCGGTCAACTCGCGCTCGGAAAGTATTGAGGCAAATATATTTTAAGAGACACGATACAGAATTTTTTTCGATTAAATAAAATATGTTAAGCTAGTAAATATACTTTAACTTACTTCTAACAAAGAAAAATGAGAACACTTGATTATCATTAACGTAAGTATTTTAATGCAAGATCCTGTTTTCGGCAAGTTGTCATTCTTTTGAAATTGTTTATTCACTGATCTTATTTACTTTACACGGCGTCCTGCCAATTAAAGCAGGCGGGCATCATACGCGGCTCTTGCTTTCTTTCCTAACCATTCTGATTGTCCGGTAGGATGGTAGAGCTTGATTCTCTTCTTTTCAAAATGTGGACATGAATTAGTTGCAGTTTCTTGTAATCAACGAACGTTCCCGGTTTTTTTTTCAGAAGTGCATTTTAATTTATTCGGCAAGTTAACAATTCTGTTCAAAGTGTTAAAAAAATTTACGATATGCTTTATGCACGCATGCATGTAGCCCTACAAGGACCCGCCCGCCCGATCGATAAAGAGCTGTTATTTAACCCGCAAGCAGTTGACCACGCTACCATCCAATCACAACACGCGTTTTCTGACCGCGGGAAAACGGGTTCAAATCTTGATCCCTAGCAACGAGCAGCCGCGATCGGCTCGATCGAAAGCAGTGCCTGTCCGAAAAAATATGGTCCAGAATAAATCCTAATATCTCGGTTTCGGTTTCTTTTTATGCCGTCAAATTTTGACAGCAGGTAGAGGAATGTCACTCTTTCAGATAAGACAAACTTCAAAAATTTGATGTGGTCATCCCAAATGACACATTTTGGTCTATTACAGTAAATCCTACCCCGCGGCTTTTTGTGGGTTTCGAGCTGGGCGGTCACATTTGTATTTGAGTAATCGTGATACGTGCAAACTATATTTTGCATGTGTTCAATGTCATATTGTTGATATACGTTTTGTACTGCATATGTCTCGTATCTCCAACATGCGTTAAAATAGGTATAGCCAATGAATTGCTTAGACACTGTTAAATAAAGACATAACCTATAGGTTGTGATATTGAGGATAATTGTAAATTCTTTCTTGTCACCATTGTAAAGAAGGATAAGGGTGAGTGTGATTATGCCAAACTTCCCCACCCGGATCACTGATGCAGGTTTTGCTTTTGTGCTTTCTTGTAAAGAAAAGGAAAAGTACGTATCTCTAACTTGATCTAGGATTGAGGCAAGAGGATGAGAACGAAGAAGGAAACGTAAGAGAAGAATGAAGAAAATGCGTGGAGGGAGGAGGGAGAAGGAGATATTGTGGAAGATAAAGACGATGATCATCTAGTTGTTTCTCGCCTTTTGTTTGTCCTCCTCATTTACCCTTCCTTCTTCTAGTCATCGTCACTTGATTATATTCCGTACCCACCCACTCGTTCCTTAGTTGCTGTTCTGCTCCTCCGCTTCTTCCCCTTCCTTCCTCGCCCTCAATCCACCCTCCTCTCCCCACCCTTGTTCCCTTTCTCCCGTTTCCTTCCATCTCCCCATCATTTTTTTTATTCCCTCCCACCCTTTTCCCTCTTTCTCCCGCCTTCGCTGTAAGTTCTTCGCGCCGTCCTTCTCTCTTCTTAACCCCCTCCTGCTTAACGCCCTTCTCGGATTGAAAAATACAAGATCATTCATTTTTTTCTGAGAGTATTTCATTAGCAAGATAAAACTTGGATTGACTAGAGTTTAAGCCTGATTTTCTTTTTCGTCAAATCATTGTGAAATGGTTTTGTATAAATATCAGCTTAAATAGCTCGGCCAATCAAAATCAAATCAACCAATGGTGTTAACCCGCCCCCCTTAAATTTTCTCTAAACTCACACCAAATGTTCCTCCAATGGTCTGACGGAAGATTCTGAAAGATTTTGCCCCATGGTCAAATGGTTGCTAAGATACGGCCTCCTTAGGAGTTAATACGTGGACGAACAACTGAGCTGAAACACAGTTTGCTAGTTTTGATTGACTGTTGCAGCCCAGTGAGATGAGTTACATTGCTCATTTTCTTTAAATTTGAAGAAATTCATATCTTAAAATTCACAACGCACTGTGGCGTGGATCTGACGCCCCGTAAATCACCGAAACTGGTCAAAGGTAATGTTTTGGGTTGCATGTTTGCTTCGAACCCAAATATATTCCAATCAATATTTATGTTGTGTTTATGATTGATAATCATAGAATGGGTGTCAGAATCTCTGCAATCTGATTGGCTTATTACCCATAATTGCCGTGTATGTTTTTTTACTGGCAGCACGCGATATCAACACGATATCAACACGATATCGCGATACCAAGAATTGATTTGATCGATACCAATGTTGCTTACGCTAATGGCGGCACCCACGAATCTCGAGAAACTCTGATAAACTTAGATGAAGAATTGAAACAAATTTTGGACGATTCAGACGCTTTCAGTAAGTACAAACTCAACTCAAGGCATCGAATACTCAATGTCTACATTTAAACGCTTTGCAGAGGTGAAACACGTAAGTTTGAAAGATATTTCGAACGGGGAAGAGGACAAACTCATGACTGAATTCTACGCTGTCACAGCACTGTGTGCAGACGTTGCTGCGCTGATTTGCCCACTAACGTACATGGCGAATACGTTCATTTGGGCACTCAATGCCACCCTGGACATTCGCAGTAAATCTGTCGTTTCTGATATGACTACGTCGTTTAAATGAAAGCGTGATGAACTTGGTAGTTCTATACATGCAGACTATATTTCTCCACTTGATTTATGATCTATGGGGAAAATCATCTCATATTTTAGCTGTGTTTGGACACTTGTCTACGTGAAAAGTCAATAATTTTTAGTCTTGGCAGATTTTCCAATCATTGATGATCATTGATGATGAAGATGTATCTCTGCAATCTGATTGGTCAATAACCATGCATCCGGTAAAAAAAAAATCATGCGTCCGGTAAAAAAAAATCATGCGTCCGTTAAAAAAATTCATGCGTCCCGTAAACAATTTCATGCGTCTGGTAAAACAATTTCTTGCGTCCGGTAATTTTTTTTATTTTTTTTATTTTTTTGTTTTTGGGGGTGTGACGATGCCCATTCTATAAAACAGATGATACGCAGGTTTATTCCGTGAGTCGGTGGAATTGTTTGCACGCGGTAACTATGGAACCTAGTCTAAACCCACTCGGCTTCGCCTCGTGGGTTTAACAGTTCCATACTTACCATGTGCAAACAATTCCTACCGACCCACTAATACCTGCGAATCATTTGTATACTAACCTACAGTAAATGGCGTGTCAACCAACTTTTTTCACGACAATTTGAAAAGTCGTTATCGGTGGGAACTTAGTCCAGATACTGGCCGTATGTTATCGTCCGCCACCGATTCACATAGTATGCAAACCGCGCCAGACCACTGGTTGCGCGACTCCACGAATCTGTCCGCCCGAGAATTTTTTTTTGTACGTGATGCGCCGCCAATGTTTGTTGTCCGCGGATTGCTAAATACAGTCCAGGGGTGGACTAGTGGGAACTGAAATGTGTTGCATATCGTGTCGGATCCGGTGTGAAAAAGGGTTTGGCGTAATTTCTGGCTATTAAGTATGATAATGCTGCTCCCTTGGCAATTTTTTATTTGTCTCACATGTCACGCTGCTGGGTCCATGATGGGCCGACTGAAGTTCTAAAAATATTTTCATGATTTTAGTCCATGAATAGCTTCTTCAAGAACGTAAGATGACTCTCAAAGAAAACGTATTATTTACATTTTTTTTACAAGTGCTCCTGCATTCCAGACTCGCAGACTGACAAGGGTTTGAGTAGCATGCAAGCTGACCACGATCTTACCAGAAACAAATTATTATGTGTTTAGGGTTTGTTTTTACCAAGTGGTCTGATACTTACGGAACAATTATCTCTTAATAAACATTGATTACGTGTTATTTTATAGGTAATATTACTTTTCTCACACATGCCTAAGATCTAACATCTCCTAATTCACGATTCGATTCCCATTACAGTATTTTCTACTCCACCCATGAAACGTGGCACACTACACACTTCGCAAGAAACAGTTCTTTTTATCAGCAATGGTGATTTGGGGACCTGATTAAAAGTGAAATAATCGTGATTGAGCGCAAAATAAAAAAGAAATATGCTCAGAAACAAATGCAAAAACATCGAGAAATGGGTACAGCACAAAGACGAGACTGGTGAGAGAGGGGGAGGAGGAAGAAAATGTAGAGAGAGAGAGAGAGAGAGAGGGGGGGGGGGCGTATTGCATGCAAAATCAAGATTATGAGCTCACGTTCGCAGTACATGCTTGGTGAAAGCATATAGCACGAAATACAAGTACGAGGAATATGTTGATGTTTTGGGATACAATTCGAATAATGCATATTACAGCATAACACAGTATACCACATGAAAGAAAAGAAATCTTTAAGAATACAGATATTTACTTTCAACGCCGGGTTGATAAATTGTTAACCTTGAGTATTCATATGGACTTTAGGGGGGTGGGGGGGGGGGTATATTTACAGAGGGTAATCTGGTACGTGCAGACAGACCCTTGTACTAGGCGTTAAAACCCCCAACCTTTCATAAATTAACGTTTGAAAGCCTCCAAATAATGTGGATAAATAATTGAGGATTACACGAGTAACTCACATCAGCACTTCGGCATTCGAAAATGAACCAGTTAATGCCTCATTTCAACTACGTTATGAGCGTAGCCAGTGGGGGTAAGTCCAAAGGACGTTTAATCTGCAGTGTTTTTCGCAAATAATTCAGATGCACTTTGTCCCCGTGCATTCAATTTCCATCCCTTGTGTCGACAAACTCAATGTATTTTCAGCCCACAAAATGTCCCTTGCATTGACATATTAATGCCGACAACAAATGAAAACAAAACATTATTATCTGTTCAAAGTACGAAATTACGACAATAGTACCACAAACAATGGCAAACAAAATCGTTAATCCAAAGATGATAAACAGATGTTAATCCGACAATAATAAGTCTACTGTATTGATCGAAATTCTTTATCTCTTTCCCTTTGTAATTTGCTTTCTTTTTTCGTTGTTTTTGGTAACACGCCTCTCGCTCTCTTTGTCTTTGTATACTTTCCGTTTGCTTATACATGTACCATCTTTCACAATATTACTGTTTGAAACGGGTCATTTCATGTCACATCCCTATTCGCTTGTATTCCTCTTGCTTTTCCGGGGGGGGGGGGGATCATCAATCTATAACCATTATACTTGATAATAGACCTTCTCCATAGGCCTACTTTGTAAATTGCAAATTGTATTTAATTTATCTCGTCCATTTGAAAGATACATATATCATTGCACTCTAGGAGTGGGATAGATTTAGAGACAGATAATGTGTTTGTACCTATGAGACAAATACTGTATACGCAATATATTTTCAAGAATTTCACGAGTCTGGACTATTCGCAAATTTAACAACATGCGAAATGATTAATACGACATGCTCAAGCACATGTACTGAATGTAGTCAATAGGGACTTTTCGATTGGGTGAACGAGAGTGATGTGACGCCCGGCGGCAGGCGTATGTCAACGCGTTTACTCCCTACGTTGAGCCGCTCTTGAAATGCGTTTCGATTTCGGGCGTTACGTCTAGTCAACGTAGTGACGTCATGGCCCCTGTGGCCCGCGTGGCAATCACTGATCTCCCCACTGGTTGCAATACGTATACGGGCGCGGTTAAAATGTATATGTGGGACTGTAGTGTGCATTTGCAACTTGCTAGACGACAGAGCAAACAGGTACCTGATAGGCTGTAGTTGGTACGTCAGTGGTGCTCATGACTGAGAAGATGATGAACTTTCTGTTAATATAGCTATTTATATTTTGTTTTAAAAAATAAATGGAAAAATCGTTCAACTTCCCACTGATTTGCTGTAACTCAGCATAATCTTCCTCCGGCACCGTCCATATCGAGAGGAGTATGACGTCATAGACAGCACGGGATGAGCCCGGCGCGAGTGAATTAGGTGGTCGGTGAAAACCTGGGTAAACGCGTTGAGCCGAGAGGTGTTGAGCCGAGGTGTCGACGTTAACGCATGCGCGGTGCGTAAAAGTGACGTCATTCACGGTGACGCCTGGCGTCACGTCCAAATCGAAAGGTCACTATCAATATTCAGTAGGTGATGGTGATGGCAGAATTAGGTCATAATGTAGTCTAGGACGTTGTCCAGTTTCCAACCACGTGAAATGGACGCTTCTACCATGGTGACCGGTGATGTGGCAGGTGTGATGGCAAGATGCGGCGTATTGTGTTACTGTGTGTTAATCACTTTAAGTAGTATTGTGTGATGTTACTAGGTGAACATTCAATGCCATATTTTCCTTCCTTCTGATGTATCCTATTCTTCTTATTCTACGCCTACCGCTATGGATTTCCACTGTCTTTTTGCCTGTTCTTCTTTTCTTTCTTTTCATCTCTTGTTTCACCCTTTACTTTTCCTTTACCTTTAACGACTCAACTTCTGTTCTAATTTTACCGTTCTTTCTTTCACTGTCCTACAGTTTCTTTGCTGTATTCCATCTTCACCCTTTATCTTTATCTCTATAACTCTACTTCTCTGTTTTACCTTCTCTGTTAGTCCTCACATCTTATTCTCCTCTCCTCTTGGTAAAAACCACTTAAATACCACCGCACAACATGAGACATGATCATGGATACAAAACCTTGACAACATCCAATATCTAAGTAAGATGTTAACATATAAGTGATCGTTAGGATGCAGGAGATTGTGGAGTAATTGAAGAGAAGGGTTTATGAGCGTGACGGGACAGGAATGTTAGTTCTTATTAGCTCTTAATTACAGTTGAGGCCAAAAGTTTACATACACTCATGGAATTCAGTAAAATTTGTTCACTTGCCAAACATCGTGAGACTTACTATATCTCCAGAAATATAGATACTACCATGACGAATGTGGTATCAAAATGAAAGAGCGTATTAAAGACAGCCCGTCCCTTTTTCAGATCACCACAAAACCATCGAAACATATGTAAAACATATAGAGAAGTGTTAGCAAGCTGTATATTCATAATTTGAAACTGATATTGTGTAAAATTCAAATAATGCACGTAAACAACGTCTGATTGATAGACTTTATCTCAGGCTCTTCGCAGTTTGTGTTGAAATATTTGCTTTATTGATTAATCTGTTTATTAAATTATAAAACGCATTATGAAAAAAATGTTCTACAGAAGGAATCATCTCCAAAGTTTGGTAATTACATGTACTCATAAAATTAGGACTTCACACATGCATAATAACCACATAGAGACTGTAACAAAGACTAATACTTTTTTCGTAGTACTTACGAAAAAAGTCGGTTTGAAATTTAACGGCTGAAACATATACAGAAAGCTTCAACATGCTATATTCTTAGAAATGGTCTTGAATCACACTTTCTTCAATTTACGATCGTGATAGACGATTTCAAATTTTAAGCTTGCAAAGGGACGGACAATCTTTAAGCTCCTTCACATGATTGGAATGCTGTTGGGATTAAATTCAGGTGGAATTTTCTTTGAAGAAAAACAAGTAATATTCGTTCCAAATGTATTTTATTGCGTGTTATTATACATGTATTCAAGCTAACGTCGTGCCGACATCGCACCAATGTAGTAACATTTAAAAATACCGGCATGTTAGGCCATGGGCCAGAAACCGAAAAGGTCTCCCCCCCCCCCCCCTTAGCCACAATTTCAAACCATGTTTTTATGTTAGGCAGGACCCTAAGCTGTCAGAATCTGCCTGTTTGCCATTGCGCTGGTGGTGGGTGTGGCCTCCAGGGCTGTTGCCATGGTAACATGTCAGTGAAATTTTGGAATTTGAGGAAGTTCCAAAATTCCCATATATTTCTTAAATAGTAACATAAAAAGACAAAATTTGTGTCTAAGTATACATTTCAGAAGTTGCCCAGTTGATTCTGATAGGAATCTAAGGCAATTAAGGTCATTATCATGCGTAAAAAATGGTTATTGCCATGGAAACGATCAGAAAAAAATGTATTTTTTTAGATAGCAATTCAAATATATGTTAATAGGCAACTCAAAGTCAAATCGCCGCTTCAAAAAGTGTGAATATTAAGATATCAGACTCATATCGATGAAGAATGAGGTGTTTTTAAGTGCGAACAGTCATGCATAAGAGCACCGTTGCTATGACAACACCACGGTGGTGGGTGTGGCCTCCAGGGCTGTTGCCATGGTAATGTGTCAGTGAAATTTTGGAATTTCAGGAAGTTACAAAACTGCCATATATTTCTGAAATAGTAACATAAAAAAACAAAATTTGTGTCTAAGTATACATTCCACAAGTTGCCCAGTTCATTCTGATGGAAATCTAAGCGAATCAATGACAAGATCATGCGTAAAACATGGGTATTGCCATGGAAACGATCAGAAAAAGGCATTTTTAGTTAACAATTCAAATATATGTTAGTAGGCAACTCAAAGCCAAATCCCTGCTTTTAAAAATGTAAATTTTAAGATATCAGACTCATGATCAATGAAGACTGAGGTATTTTAAGTGCGAACAGCCATGCATAAGAGCACCGTTGCTATGACAACACCATGGTGACAGAAGTAATAAATTTACAGAACTATATAAAATTGCCATATATTTTTCATATGGTGACCTAAAAGCACAAATTAGTGTTCGAGTATACATTTATTAAGGTGCCCAGTTGATTCAGATTGGAATTTAAGTTATAACAGATCAGGATGATGCCTAAAAATGGTAGTTGCCATGGAAACAATATGAACCAAAAAGGTAATTTTGTTAGAAAATCATTCAAATATATATAAATACATCGCCTAAAACCGAATCCTAGTTTATAGTGATATGAATATTTACATGCCAGAATGGCAGTAATCATGATTATTGTATTGACATTGAACCTGGCAATTATGCATGACCTCGACAACCTTGAATTTTCGGGTCTTATGTACAATCAGAAGCACAGTTACAAAAGTCATACACATGTACCTTGTTACTTTTGATACAAAAGTCATATACATGTACCTTGTTACTTTTGATACATTTTGTGGTGTTTCCTAGCTTGAATTCTCTAATAATTTGTATTTTTGTTATGTACTTGCTAAAGCAACAATATTTGACAACAAATCTTAAAGGCATTCGTCTGGAAAGCTTGAAATTCATAGCTCTATACACTTTCAGTGTGTCTTTTGGTGCTAAAAGGGTGAGATGTATATATTTAAGTGATACATTGCGTATGCTAACAACCAAGTAGTTCACATTGATTACAAAATAGGCATGACCATAAACACCTAAGAATTCAATAATATTGATTCATATCATTTGAAAATATAAGCCATCATAATACTGCAAACTGGGATTAAGTTTTGTACTACCCTTTTGCACTAAAAATCACCATTTTTTCGTATCGTTTCTGTAGAAATACACATATTTTGACCGTGAACTTGACATGTTAATTACAGGTGTGAAAACCTCTCCACGCAACATGGCGATTTCTTGACGTTTGTAAAGAAATTCAGATATTCTCAGAACGGACGCAAAAAAAGTGACAAAATTGTCAAATCACCCACATTGTTGTTAATCTGTGATGAAAATTATTTATTTTGTAACAGCATGGGATAATTTATTTGGCGCCCCATGTAGCAAGTCTATGCTTAGTAGCAATATAAGTGAAACCACGGTTGAGAATACGGGCTGGACTTTGTAGTTTTGTTCCAACTATCTCTTTAATGTCGTGTTGATTCAGAACTCCGAACCCCGCTGTTCTGTTTGACGACCATATATTCTGTCGTCGCCTTCTGTTGTGTTCGCGTTCATGCTCTAGCGATAAATATCATTTATGTGTTACACGACTGACTGCCGGAGAAGCTCTTATTATGAAGTGTGTTGAATGCAAGAATTAAGTCGACTGAGTGAACGTTTGTTGTCAGTTCTCATGTGAAGTGAGTTTCACCCTAGAGGATAGCCTGGCCTCTAGGCTGAAAAAAATATGCGCCCAGTAAACATTCTTTAAACCATGCCTACCAGCAATCATGATAGTATTCCATAAAAGGGAAGAGAAAATCCAAACAAAAACGAAACAAACAAATAAGAAGCAATGAAAGAAGAAAGATCAAAATTGACACCAGATGGACCCTATCAAACGGGCAACTGTTATGAAGACCCTGAACGCGATTATCTGAGCGGGGAAAACAGAATACTATTAAGGTTTATTTGATTCCTCAAGATAAACCGGGGGTCATCATGCTGATCAAATCCATACGGATGGTTCTGTTACCTCTTTCGGTAACATACAATATTTGATTATACAGCATTGATGCAAAGAAGAAAAGGCAAAAACATTAACGAAATATTAACCAAAGTGTCTTACATACTTTTTTCGTCCGCTGAAGTAACAATTTCCCAGCCTGCATCTAGTCCTGGTACTCCTACCATCTCGTGGTTCCTTTCTCTTTCCACTGAAGCACCACATTTCTACCTTTCAAGCCGATTTTGGTTGAGACTCCCTTCTCCCTTCTTATATGGTATGCCTTAGACGCCAGGAAACTGCGTTGAGCTTTCAATCAGGGCAGGCGGCAGAAGCTCTATCATTCTCTACATTCAAGTTGCCTAATGTTGTACACCTCTTATGGCATGTCAGCGGCATGGATGTACGTGTATATGTGAACGAATTTTAGTATACCCACTCCCCCTTCACACAGCCCTCACTCCCTCTAACTACAATGTATGTTATATGTCACAACATTGTGGGGTTCTTCATTCCAGTAGACGAAGAATGAAAATCGGAACTAGTGTTTGGAATGAGGATCGAAAAGCAATGAAATATTTTTCGATTGGCTCTGTGTACTAGTTATATATATATTAAAAATAATGAATTAAATTATGGGTTTACATCAAATTTTCTTTGGTTCATGATATCAAAACCTGGATATGGCCGGTTGATAATGTTCAGTTCAGTGTGCAGCGTCAATCTTCGGATGGCAAGATACTGCAATCCATTTGCTCGACGTAACAATTAATTCGTTCAAATGTTTTTGAAGGTGTCGCCATCTCAAAAGTCTATGCTGATCGGCAAATGCACGCTGTAGGCTAGAGAAAGTCATAAAAAATAATTTTGACCGCATTTTACGCACCATGATTTTGCCAAAAAAGGCAAGGAGATAAAGGTAAGATATTTATGTTTGGATGCATGTTAATTACAGGTTTGAAAACCGCTGCACGCAACATGGCGATTTCTTGACGTTTGTAAAGAAATTCAGATATTCTCAGAACGGACGCAAAATAGGTGACAAAATTGTCAAATCACCCACATTGTTATTAATCTGTGATGAAAATTATTTATTTTGTAACAGCATGGGATAATTTATTTGGCGCCCCATGTAGTAAGTCTATGCTTAGTAACAATATAAGTGAAACCACGGTTGAGAATACGGGCTGGACTTTGTAGTTTTGTTCCAACTATCTCTTTAATGTCGTGTTGATTCAGAACTCCGAGCCCCGCTGTGAACTGTTTGACGACCATATATTCTGTTGTCGCCTTTCTGTTGTGTTCGCGTTCAGGCTCTAGCGAGTACATTAATATCATTTATGTATGACACGACTGACTGCCCGATAAGCTCTTGTTATTAAATGTGTTCAATGCAAGAATTAAGTCGACTGAGTAAACGTTTGTTGTCAGTTCTTATGTGAAGTGAGTTTCACCCTAGAGGATAGCCTGGCCTCTAGGCTGAAAAAAATATGCACTATTGTAATCCCTGGATGTCTTTTGATATTTTCATAAAGGAATGGGGTGCAGCTTTCAAGGTAATATCTGAGGCAGAAGCAATGTGCATAAACATCACGTGACACGGGGAACTCAAGCGTTCGTTAGCCGTTAATCACAACCAGAGAAACTAGAATTGGGTCTTCGGTAATGTTTCTTTGTAGAGAAAACATGTGCACTCATTTCACGGGTGCTTCTTGATGCAGTAAGGTACGATCTTTAGTGTTTACACACCAGTAATGGTTTACACTTTGACGCTGTTTTTCTTAATGTACGATAAAGATGAAAAGAGACGTTCAGTGTTGACCTTATTATCTGTTTTTTGGTAAATGCCAGCAGCAGGTTACATGATCACAAACATATATTTTGTACCTTAGTCTTAGTGGCTTTTTTGTAATAATACTGCACTGTATTGACATATTTCAGTTTTAAGGTTGTAGACATCAGATTTCATATTTTGTCATTCAACTTGTGCCTCAGTCTCATTGATATATTTGTTAGTTTAAAAACCTTCATAATTATGTTGTCCCAGATAACTAGTTTGTGTCTTTTAATCTGATCAATTTGTTGGAAAATCAACTCATAATCATAGCTGGTTCATCTTGTCATCACTTTGCCATATTCCTTTTTTTTTTGGGGGGGGGGATGAAGATAAGTGGGTAAGGGTTATTTGTATAATTTTTTGTTGTTTTGTCTTGTTTTGTTTATCCAATTTGTGTTCATGTGATTTGCAATCACTTAGTAATCATTTGTAAATCTTGTAATTGATTTTGATTTGTTATAATAAGAACAGAATTATATGAAAAATATATGTACAGTATTTATCATTTTTTTTACTTGTTCTTCACGAGCATGATTGGTGTTTACTTAATAGGGATATGTCTCGCCATCTACAGGGTTCGAACTATAAGACCAGCACTCCGATACCTTGGACAGTAATAAGACATTAGTTGAAATGAACAACGACATTATAAGGAACATTGATGATATAATATGAAATGTAAGGAAACATGACTCTCGTTCTGTATTATTAGTGTCCCTATGTTTACCATATTACCACTCTCAGCTCTTTATGCCTCTCCTACACTTTTCTTGTCTCTGTTCTTTGTCTATCTTTCACTGTCTGTTTCTTTTCTCATAAGTGTCTGCGCCTCTTTTTAAATCTTATTTTACCTGTTCTCTTGTGGCTCTTGGCTCTTGCTCCCTGAGTGTCTCTATATCTGCGTATCATAAACATTATCTGATTCTGTATTTCTGAAGATATGGTTTCACTCAAGCATCTTATTTTCCTCAAGAAGTGGTGAAGATTTTGTGGCCCAAATATCTAGGGACCTGTTCATCACAGCGTATAAGAAAAACCAGCCAATCATAGCGAAGCTGGCAATAGACCCCGAAATGAATTGTCCTCATTTGAATATTCAACGCCCGGTGTTCGAGCGGAAGACCAATCAAAGTGCTGTTCTACTTCATTAAGTTTTCCTTATTTGCATATCAAAAAGCTCACAGAGTCATCGATCGTGATGTTGTATTTCTTTATCTGCATACGTATTTAGAGATGGTGAAATACTAGAGGCTTGCCTTCCGTAGAACTCTAGTTATTTTGTTATAATACTTGATATTGGTATCGTTAAATAGCCTGTTCATTCCCCTTTATTATGATCCCCATCTGTAATAGTTTAAAAGTCATGGAATATGTACAAAACCTCTTTTTCATACCTCTGTATGTTCAACTGTGTACAAGTATATGTATATCTTAATACTTTGTACGTATCTTTAATAGCTTCTTATTTGTCATATGTATACTTTACATGTCATGTTTGTATCACATTGTTTATTATTGGTGAACTATACAGTAATGAATAAATGAAAATAAATAAATAAAATAAATGATTCATACTAAATTGTACATAAAAACAACATACATGTTTTTTACACTGTACGTGAATGTTAGTATGGAGCCTTTAAAGTGCCATCAACTTGACGACATATTTTATCTTGCTTATCTTTGAGTGCATGTTGTATAATCATTAAGTATTATCTTATATGCATTTTGTTTGGTTGTTTTGATAAGGAAGGTGTGGCAACGCCTCAAGCTGTAAGATTTTGTCATACCTCTGTAATATGTTCCACTGTGTACCAGTATATGTATATCTTAATACTTTGTACGTATCTTTAATAGCCTCTTATTTGTCATATGTTTACTTTACATGTTATGTTTGTATCACATTTTTTATTATTGGTGAACTATGCAGTAATGAATGAATAAACAAAAATCAATAAAACAAATGATTCATAGTAAACTGTACCTGAAAGCGACATACATGTAGATGTACATACATTATAATTATACACTGTACGTGAATGTTAGTACGGAGCCTTTAAAGTGCCATCGAATTGAGGACTTGGCGAGATATTTTATCTTGCCATGTCGACTTAATAGCCTCTCCTTTTCTCCGTTGTTTCTCTCTCTTTGTTCTTACCCAACATATGTTGTGTTTTGTCTTACTTTCAGCAACATCGGTTATTTTTTATTATTATAGCGAATGAATATCGATTGACAAGACATAGCTTTGATAAGCTGTCAGATCTTCGTTGTTGATATTGTATGCGAAGAAACAAGAACTTCACATTACCATATTGATTCAACACACTGTATTTGATAGATACGACATACCGATATACTGTATCTTGCTTACTTAAGATTCCTTCTCAAAGATGTCATAACATGCGGATGTATATTTGCATTTCAATACGGAGAGTCGTTGGCACGAAACTGTTATTTTGATTGTCAGGGGAGGGGGATCATTTCAATTTACACACTAAACATGCTTATTAAAACTCAGAAGTAGACCCCGACCACAAGAAAATTACACAAATTTACACCATCGGAGTCAGCTATATGTTTCATCAGAGCTTCATGCGGTTGGTGTGTATGGGCTAAACTTGAAGATTTGTGACCTGTGTAATGCATAATGGATAATGGACGAGGTGAAAGAGGTTGAACCATGGCAAAATTAACGCTGCAACTGTACGACGGAGAATTACGCCTGCCCTATAAAATTGGTTTCATGTTGCAGTGACTTCCAAACACAAATTTCAGCGAGATATTTGTATGAAGTACTGTAGTCCCTGAACGTCTTTTGATATTTTCATAAAGGAAAGGAATGCAGCTTTCAAAGTATTATCTGGGGCAGAACCAATGTGCATAAACATCACGTGAAACTGGGGACTCAAAGGTTATCAATTGTTATGAAAAAACACAGTTATACGAAAAAAATATGTGTAAAGTATTTATCATTTTTTTGTAACGTATTCTTCACGAACGTGATTGGTGCTTACTTAATAAGGATATGTCTCGCCTTCGACAGGGTTAGAACCATATACAGCATTCCGATACCTTGAACAGTAATAAGACATTAGTTGATCTTATTTTCCTCAAGAAGTGATGAAGATTTTGTGGCCCAGAAATATCTAGGGACCTGTTCATCACAACGTGTAAGAAAAACCAGCCAATCATAGCGAAGCTGGCAATAGACCTCGGCATGAATTGTCCTTCATTTGCATATTCAACGCTCGGTGTTCGAGCGGAAAACCAATCAAAATACTGTTCTACTTGATTAAGATTTCCTCATTTGCATATCAAGAAGCTCACTGAGTCATCGATCGTGATGTTGCATTTCCTTATCTGCATACGTATTTCCGGATGGTGAAATAATAAAGGCTTGCCTTCCGTAGAACTCAAGTTATTTTGGTATAATACTTGATATTGATAGCGTTAAATAGCCTGTTCATTCTCCTTCATAATGATCCCCATCCGTAATAGCTTAAAAATCATGGAATATGTACAAGACCCTAGTACGGAGCTGAGTCAAATGTGGCCAGATGCAAAGTCATCCATTATTGTCAAATACATGTACAGTCAAACCTGTCTATAGCAGCCACCTGTTTATAAAGGCCACAATTTTTGTTTCCCTTGGGTGGCCACTATTGACAGGTTTCACTGTGCCATATTTCGTGTACATGATGCGTGAATTAAATTGAGCTTAAGATGGCCATGCATGAGCACCAACATGCATTCTGGTATTTTCAAGAGAATTTAACTTGTGTTATTTGAGTTGTAGAGAGAGTAATGAAAGAGAGTAATGAAGAATACTTTTAGTTTTGCTCATTTTTATGATTGCTTTGTAAAAAAATGATTCAAACTGTGATCGAGATAATTGTTTTTTTTTTTTACTTATGAGTGATTTTTTGTCGCATGAATCTTCATAAAACTTATAGCGGCCATCAATTCTGGAATCACCTGTCCCTATCTGCGTGGAAAGTTGGCTTTTGCAATGCGACGTAACTTAAACGGCCGTGAAAAGCTCGCTTTCGATCTAGATGCATGACGCAATATAGCTGATTAATTCATTCTCCAATTGTATGAAATTTGTAAAAGACCAAAGAAAAAGCAAGATCTTCATTTGATTACCCTTAATCAATGAAATTTAGCGAATCTCAGCATCCCCCATTCGCTTTTATTGTTGTCATTTATAATACCACGGATCCCAAGCCCCGCGGCCAGCCCGGCCCTCGCCCTCAGCCCATGCCCAGACCAATCTGGATCCGCGATATCATTATGCAGACTGTAAACTGGCAGCAACGCGCGGTTCTTCGGTGCTCGCAAGCACACATCTCAGCTGTACTCATTGATATGCATATGGAATAAGTTGCTTGCTCCGGTCAACTCGCGCTCGGAAAGTATTGAGGCAAATATATTTTAAGAGACACGATACAGAATTTTTTTCGATTAAATAAAATATGTTAAGATAGTAAATATACTTTAACTTACTTCTAACAAAGAACAATGAGAACACTTGATTATCATTAACGTAAGTATTTTAATGCAAGATCCTGTTTTCGGCAAGTTGTCATTCTTCTGAAATTGTTTATTCACTGATCTTATTTACTTTACACGGCGTCCTGCCAATTAAAGCAGGCGGGCATCATACGCGGCTCTTGTTTTCTTTCCTAACCATTCTGATTGTCCGGTAGGATGGTAGAGCTTCATTCTCTTCTTTTCAAAATGTGGACATGAATTAGTTGCAGTTTCTTGTAATCAACGAACGTTCCCGTTTTTTTTTTTCAGAAGTGCATTTTAATTCAAGATTCTGTTTATTCGGCAAGTTAACAATTCTGTTCAAAGTGTTAAAAAAAATTACGATATGCTTTATGCACGCATGCATGTAGCCCTACAAGGACCCGCCCGCCCGATCGATAAAGAGCTGTTATTTAACCCGGAAGCAGTTGACCACGCTACCATCCAATCACAACACGCGTTTTCTGACCGCGGGTTCAAATCTTGATCCCTAGCAACGAGCAGCCGCGATCGGCTCGATCGAAAGCAGTGCCTGTCCGAAAAAATATGGTCCAGAATAAATCCTAATATCTCGGTTTCGGTTTCTTTTTATGCCATCAAATTTTGACAGCAGGTAGAGGAATGTCACTCTTTCAGATAAGACAAACTTCAAAAATTTGATGTGGTCATCCCAAATGACACATTTTGGTCTATTACAGTAAATCCTACCCCGCGGCTTTTTGTGGGTTTCGAGCTGGGCGGTCACATTAATTGAGTACTTGTGATACGTGCAAACTATATTTTGCATGTGTTCAGTGTCATATTGTTGATATACGTTTTGTACTGCATATGTCTCGTATCTCCAACATGCGTTAAAATAGGCATAGCCAATGAATTGCTTAGACACTGTTAAATAAAGACATAACCTATAGGTTGTGATATTGAGGATAATTGTAAATTCTTTCTTGTCACCATTGTAAAGAAGGATAAGGGTGAGTGTGATTATGCCAAACTTCCCCACCCGGATCACTGATGCCGGTTTTGCTTTTGTGTTTTCTTGTAAAGAAAAGGAAAAGTACGTATCTCTAACTTGATCTAGGATTGAGGCAAGAGGATGAGAACGAAGAAGGAGACGTAAGAGAAGAATGAAGAATATGCGTGGAGGGAGGAGGGAGAAGGAGATATTGTGGAAGATAAAGACGATAATCATCTAGTTGTTTCTCGCCTTTTGTTTCTCCTCCTCATTTACCCTTCCTTCTTCTAGTCATCGTCACTTGATTATATTCCGTACCCACCCACTCGTTCCTTAGTTGCTGTTCTGCTCCTCCGCTTCTTCCCCTTCCTTCCTCGCCCTCAATCCACCCTCCTCTCCCCACCCTTGTTCCCTTTCTCCCGTTTCCTTCCATCTCCCTATCATTTTTGTTTATTCCCTCCCACCCTTTTCCCTCTTTCTCCCGCCTTCGCTGTAAGTTCTTCGCGCCGTCCTTCTCTCTTCTTAACCCCCTCCTGCTTAACGCCCTTCTCGGATTGAAAAATACAAGATCATTCATTTTTTTCTGAGAGTATTTCATTAGCAAGATAAAACTTGGATTGACTAGAGTTTAAGCCTGATTTTCTTTTTCGTCAAATCATTGTGAAATGGTTTTGTATAAATATCAGCTTAAATAGCTCGGCCAATCAAAATCAAATCAACCAATGGTGTTAACCAGCCCCCCTTAAATTTTCTCTAAACTCACACCAAATGTTCCTCCAATGGTCTGACGGAAGATTCTGAAAGATTTTGCCCCATGGTCAAATGGTTGCTAAGATACGGCCTCCCTTAGGAGTTAATACGTGGACGAACAACTGAGCTGAAACACAGTTTGCTAGTTTTGATTGACTGTTGCAGCCCAGTGAGATGAGTTACATTGCTCATTTTCTTTAAATTTGAAGAAATTCATATCTTAAAATTCACAACGCACTGTGGCGTGGATCTGATGCCCCGTAAATCACCGAAACTGGTCAAAGGTAATGTTTTGGGTTGCATGTTTGCTTCGAACCCAAATATATTCCAATCAATATTTATGTTGTGTTTATGATTGATAATCATAGAATGGGTGTCAGAATCTCTGCAATCTGATTGGCTTATTACCCATAATTGCCGTGTATGTTTTTTTACTGGCAGCACGCGATATCAACACGATATCAACACGATATCGCGATACCAAGAATTGATTTGATCGATACCAATGTTGCTTACGCTAATGGCGGCACCCACGAATCTCGAGAAACTCCGATAAACTTAGATGAAGAATTGAAACAAATTTTGGACGATTCAGACGCTTTCAGTAAGTACAAACTCAACTCAAGGCATCGAATACTCAATGTCTACATTTAAACGCTTTGCAGAGGTGAAACACGTAAGTTTGAAAGATATTTCGAACGGGGAAGAGGACAAACTCATGACTGAATTCTACGCTGTCGCAGCACTGTGTGCAGACGTTGCTGCGCTGATTTGCTCACTAACGTACATGGCGAATACGTTCATTTGGGCACTCAATGCCACCCTGGACATTCGCAGTAAATCTGTCTTTTCTGATATGACTACGTCGTTTAAATGAAAGCGTGATGAACTTGGTAGTTCTATACATGCAGACTATATTTCTCCACTTGATTTATGATCTATGGAGAAAATCATCTCATATTTTAGCTGTGTTTGGACACTTGTCTACGTGAAAAGTCAATAATTTTTAGTCTTGGCAGATTTTCCAATCATTGATGATCATTGATGATGAAGATGTATCTCTGCAATCTGATTGGTCAATAACCATGCATCCGGTAAAAAAAAAATCATGCGTCCGGTAAAAAAAAATCATGCGTCCGGTAAAAAATTTCATGCGTCCCGTAAACAATTTCATGCGTCTGGTAAAACAATTTCATGCGTCCGGTAATTTTTTTTATTTTTTTTATTTTTTTATTTTTGGGGGTGTGACGATGCCCATTCTATAAAACAGATGATTCGCAGGTTTATTCCGTGAGTCGGTGGAATTGTTTGCACGCGGTAACTATGGAACCTAGTCTAAACCCACTCGGCTTCGCCTCGTGGGTTTAACAGTTCCATACTTACCATGTGCAAACAATTCCTACCGACCCACTAATACCTGCGAATCATTTGTATACTAACCTACAGTAAATGGCGTGTCAACCAACTTTTTTCACGACAATTTGAAAAGTCGTTATCGGTGGGAACTTAGTCCAGATACTGGCCGTATGTTATCGTCCGCCACCGATTCACATAGTATGCAAACCGCGCCAGACCACTGGTTGCGCGACTCCACGAATCTGTCCGCCCGAGAATTTTTTTTTGTACGTGATGCGCCGCCAATGTTTGTTGTCCGCGGATTGCTAAATACAGTCCAGGGGGTGGACTAGTGGGAACTGAAATGTGTTGCATATCGTGTCGGATCCGGTGTGAAAAAGGGTTTGGCGTAATTTCTGGCTATTAAGTATGTAAATGCTGCTCCCTTGGCAATTTTTTATTTGTCTCACATGTCACGCTGCTGGGTCCATGATGGGCCGACTGAAGTTCTAAAAATATTTTCATGATTTTAGTCCATGAATAGCTTCTTCAAGAACGTAAGATGACTCTCAAAGAAAACGTATTATTTACATTTTTTTTTACAAGTGCTCCTGCATTCCAGACTCGCAGACTGACAAGGGTTTGAGTAGCATGCAAGCTGACCACGATCTTACCAGAAACAAATTATTATGTGTTTAGGGTTTGTTTTTACCAAGTGGTCTGATACTTACGGAACAATTATCTCTTAATAAACATTGATTACGTGTTATTTTATAGGTAATATTACTTTTCTCACACATGCCTAAGATCTAACATCTCCTAATTCACGATTCGATTCCCATTACAGTATTTTTTACTCCACCCATGAAACGTGGCACACTACACACTTCGCAAGAAACAGTTCTTTTTATCAGCAATGGTGATTTGGGGACCTGATTAAAAGTGAAATAATCGTGATTGAGCGCAAAATAAAAAAGAAATATGCTCAGAAACAAATGCAAAAACATCGAGAAATGGGTACAGCACAAAGACGAGACTGGTGAGAGAGGGGGAGGAGGAAGAAAATGTAGAGAGAGAGAAAGAGAGAGGGGGGAGGGTGTATTGCATACAAAGTCAAGATTATGAGCTCACGTTCGCAGTACATGCTTGGTGAAAGCATAGCACGAAATACAAGTACAAGGAATATGGTTATGTTTTGGGATACAATTCGAATAATGCATATTACAGCATAACACAGTATACCACATGAAAGAAAAGAAATCTTTAAGAATACAGATATGTACTTTCAACGCCGGGGTGATAAATTGTTAACCTTGAGTATTCATATGGACTTTAGGGGGGTGGGGGGGGGGGGTAATATACAGAGGGTAATCTGGTACGTGCAGATAGACCCTTGTACTAGGCGTTAAAACCCCCAACCTTTTGACACTTTTGAAAATTAACCAAAAATAAGAGCTACACCTCAAATCAAGCCGAAATTGACACAACCTAAAATCAAGGAATGTCAATTGTTTTACAAGCAGGTTTTATGACATTTCATCTATTACTATTTTGGTAATAATCCTATGAATATTTAATGAGATTTTCACTCTTAAACAAATAAAATGTGCGCATATCACATAATGAATTCAAAACACAGCAATGGCCATTGTGCATCACGCATGTCAATCTACAAAATCTTTTCTGCAAGAATTATCGTGCATTATGAATGACACAGTGATGTCAGTTGCAATTGGATTGACAGGTGTGATACAGTGGTCATTGTTGTGTTTTGAATCAATCATCTCATACACACAATTTTTAGGTGTGAATTTGTCCAAAAGTGAAAATCTTATTGAATAAATGAGGACAGATATAATAATTGATGAAATATCACTAAACCTACTTGTAAAATAATTGACATCCTATCATGATGTGTAAATTTCAGCTTGATTCGAGTCATGATCATGACAATTTACAGATCTAAACGTCCCCTCTCTCATAAATTAACGTTTGAAAGCCTCAAAATAATGTGGATAAATAATTGAGGATTACACGAGTAACTCACATCACTTCGTCATTCGAAAATGAACCAGTTAATGCCTCATTTCAACTACGTTATGAGCGTAGCCAGTGGGGGTAAGTCCAAAGGACGTTTAATCTGCAGTGTTTTTCGCAAATAATTCAGATGCACTTTGTCCCCGTGCATTCAATTTCCATCCCTTGTGTCGACAAACTCAATGTATTTTCAGCCCACAAAATGTCCCTTGCATTGACATATTAATGCCGACAACAAATGAAAACAAAACATTATTATTTGTTCAAAGTACGAAATTACGACAATAGTACCACAAACAATGGCAAACAAAATCGTTAATCCAAAGATGATAAACAGATGTTAATCCGCCAATAATAACTCTACTGTATTGATCGAAATTCTTTATCTTTTCTCTTTGTAATTTGCTTTCTTTTTTCGTTGTTTTTGGTAACACGCCTCTCTCTCTCTCTCTCTCTCTCTCTTTGTCTATGTATACTTTCCGTTTGCTTATACATGTACCATCTTTCACAATATTACTGTTTGAAACGGGTCATTTCATGTCACATCCCCATTCGCTTGTATTCCTCTTGCTTTTCCGGGGGGGGGGGGGCATCAATCTATAACCATTATACTTGATAATGGACCTTCTCCATATATCTCCTTTGTAAATTGCAAATTGTATTTAATTTATCTCGTCCATTTGAAAGATACGTATATCATTGCACTCTAGGAGTGGGGTAGATTTAGAGACAGATAATTGTGTTTGTACCTATGAGACAAATACTGTATACGCAATATATTTTCAAGAATTTCACGAGTCTGGACTATTCGCAAATTTAACAACATGCGAAATGATTAATACGACATGCTCAAGCACATGTAATCAATATTCAGTAGATGATGGTGATGGCAGAATTAGGTCATAATGTAGTCTAGGACGTTGTCCAGTTTCCAACCACGTGAAATGGACGCTTCTACCATGGTGACCGGTGATGTGGCAGGTGTGATGGCAAGATGCGGCGTATTGTGTTATTGTGTGTTAATCACTTCAAGTAGTATTGTGTGATGTTACTAGGTGAACATTCAATGCCATATTTTCCTTCCTTCTGAAGTATCCTATTCTTCTTATTCTACGCCTACCGCTATGGATTTCCACTGTCTTTTTGCCTGTTCTTCTTTTCTTTCTTTTCATCTCTTGTTTCACCCTTTACTTTTCCTTTACCTTTAACGACTCAACTTCTGTTCTAATTTTACCGTTCTTTCTTTCACTGTCCTACGGTTTCTTTGCTGTTCTCCATCTTCACCCTTTATCTTTATCTCTACAACTCTACTTCTCTATTTTACCTACTCTGTTGGTCCTCATCTTATTTCTCCTCTCCTCTTTGTAAAAACCACTTAAATACCACTGCACAACATGAGACATGATCATGGATACAAAACCTTGACAACATCCAATATCTAAGTAAGATGTTAACATATAAGTGATCGTTAGGATGCGGGAGATTGTGGAGTAATTGAAGAGAAGGGTTTATGAGCGTGACGGGACAGGAATGTTAGTTCTTATTAGCTCTTAATTACAGTTGAGGCCGAAAGTTTACATACACTCACTGAATTCAGTAAAATTTGTTCACTTGCCAAACATCGTGATGTGACTTACTATATCTTCAGAAATATACATACTACCATGATGAACTTGGTATCAAATGAAAGAGCGTATTAAGCTCTTTTACATGATTGGAATGTTGTTAGGATTAAATGATTTTTCAGGTGGAATTTTCTTTGAAGAAAAACAAGTAATATTCGTGCCAAATGTATTTTGTTGTGTGTTATTATATTTTCAAACATCGTTTCATAGAAATATATAAATGCCCAATCAATGACTATATTACATTTTCTACCATGATATGTCATCACTGAACAAAAAAGTGTAATATGAAATGTTTGTGTTGAGATGTAACTAGCACAAATATGAAATGTTTTTGTCAGGTTTTTATTTTTAATTTGTCTAAAATGTGAAGAGTTTGGGAGAAAAATGACACCTAAATATTATTCAGCTTCTAATGACAAAGCAATGAGATGAAGGGGCATGACATACTCATTTGTTCGATATAGAATTCGTCATGATAGCACAAATATTTTATAACATACAGTAAATTTTATGATGTTAGGCAAGTGTCAACTTTTCAATACCCTGGGTGTATGTAAACTTCTGGCCTCAACTGTAAGTCTTAATCCTAGGACATAGGTGCACAATTCCCCTTCTCTCTCCCTTCTCCCTGTCCTCTTCTTCCTGTCCTCTTCTTCCTATCTTCTCCCTCCTATCCCCCCCCCCCCCCCCCCCTCCTCCATTCCACCCGGGCAACCCAGAAATCCAGACTTCAGTGCTTTGATGTGCTGAGTCGCGCTTTTTTTCTTCTTCTTTTCTTTTTTTTTTCTTTTAATGCAAAGAGCAGTGTCAAGCATGCGAACATGACGTCACATTTTGTTTGCGCGCCGTTTGCAACCCGAATACAATGGCCAATGAACGTGTGCGCGGTGCAAATACGCAATGAGCAATGCGCATACATTATGCATATTTATGCCAATAAAAGTACCACATGCCCGCTATTAAGCAAATAACGTTGGTGAAGGTGATGGGACAAAGTATCACCTCCGAGGCGATCTGGATGTAGCGTATACATTCAGATCGCCGAGGAAGTGATGGTTCGTCTCATTGCTTGAACCAAAAGTTGATTATTTGCTTTATATTCCGCATCTGAAACCAACTATCTATATACCGAAAGTAATGTTTACTTCTCTACCTAACCCCGAGCCGCTGCTATGGGGAACATATGATGCGTTAGTAGGAGCTATTATATCCCTCATTAATATATTCCAGTTCGTTGATTGGTTGAAAGAGTGTCACATGACCACAAATAAATGAACTCTTTGAAAGAAGAGAGCTCAGAGGGAAGAAAAGTACTATTTCGTGACGTCAGAGGGAAAAAAGTACTATTTCGTGACGTCATGTCAAAAATAGTCTTTTTTCCCCTCTGGGCGGTGTTACCGTACCGTAACGGTCTTACCGTAACGGTAAATAGACCATACACGGGATTACGTCAAGATCTACGTAATTCACCGAGTTACACAGATCCTCGTCAATCAGCGAAATGAGGTAAGATTAAGACTCGTTTCTTGCTAACTTGAACTTGAATTGAACCAAGTTAGCTTGTCATGATTCATGTCATGACACTGAAATAATACTAAGCATTCATTCCACTTAGTACATGGACCATGGCTACTGCCTGTCAAAGCTACCTCATGCTAATTTTGAAATTTATCCGGACTGATATTTACTTTCAAATCCGTCACATTTATTAACACACAATGATTAAACTGTTTGAAATGGACTGAGATAAAGCCGATACTGTGGGCTGTACCTTAACTTATTCACTAACTTCCGTGTGAAAATCACATCAATCCACACAGTTATGCATAAGTGAGCACACAATAAAGGCAAAATTGTCACTTTTCAAAAGTCACAAGGGAAATTGTTTATGCCGTTTTAACAGTACACTTTGGCATTATTTGTGCGATTTTTAAAGTGTATTCAAGCAAACTATGACATGTTCACATAACAGGTCATGCTACATCTTTTTTCAAAATATCCAGAGTTTTATTTTTTCACAAAAAATAAAGGGTTTTTAAAAGTTTCAATCTCAAGAGGAATGAGTTTTGTTGGAACTGTGCTCACTCAACCAGAACAATTGATTATGTGTCGGGTGTTAGTGCGTCGAAAGATGGATGATAAACAATGAAAAGACATAAATTATGCACCAGAAATGGAATTAATTAAAAAATCATATGACAGAATCCCCAAATTACCGTTGTGACTATTGAAAAGTGACAATTTTGCCTAATGTGTGCGCACTCATGCATGACTGAGTGGATTAATGTGATTTTCACACGGAAGTTGGTCAATAAGTTAAGGTACAATCCTGCCAAGTTATGTTGCTCAAAATTTCTTCGATAAAAAGTTATGCTATTTTGCTTTAGGGAGGGGGGGGGGGACTTACTTTTTTCTTGTGTTTAGTTCAGCGGTGGTAATTATGTATAACACTGCTGTTCATTCAACGTTGAGAGTGGCAAATCCTTTGCTACTACTGGTGGGTTATTTCACCATCAATACACTCACATTCCACAGAGCAGCACTTTATCTGGCACACAAAGAGTCATC
>OZ022585.1:21593613-21963613 GCA_963669155.1 Arbacia lixula
AGCTGCAAAATAAATGATTAGTGAGCAAAAAGGGAAGGGGAATAAAGTCACGGTAAATACAATGGGTCTCTATTCATTTCAGTATACAAGCAATCGGTTCGACATATTTTGAATATCAGTTCTACATAAGATCATTTTAGTATGCACTATTTTAAAAGATTGCATTGATCATCTTAATTTGTAGCGTTTTTCGACATTTACTCCACATGGTTTTCACCGAATTAAAGGGCATATACTGTACTGGAAGACACACAGGCCTTCAAAAGGTGATCGTGAGCAATCTCCTTGCCAATGGTGTTACATTCAATGTATTGTCCGTTTTAGAAACTTGGTGAAAGTTATCTTTGCCATCAAATGATCCACAATTTGGAGTAATTTGTGATTATTCACAAATCCTCAAAATGTTCGGGCCGAACATTTCAGGAAATTGTGATTTGATCACTAATTACTCCAAATGTGGATCATTTGAGGGTAAATAACTTTCAGCAAGTTTATAAAATGGACAATACATGAATTTAAGACCAATTGGCAAGAAGATCGCTCGCGGTTCACCTTTTGCAGGTTGTTTGTCTTCCAGTACAGTATATTCCCTTTAAACAATATTTGCAGGCCTATCATTGAAGATCAATGTAAAACTTTGCTGCTGGGGCAAGTAAAGTTTGCATTTCGTAAGTATCCTTTTTCTTTTAGCACGGGCAGCGATCGCTCGAGGGCATATGTACTCCCTTTGTCTAAAGTAACTATAGGTTGGGAAGCCTCTTCCCCCTCCCCCTAGATGAGGGACCAAAATCTCAATGATTTGCCATGCGTTTTCTTATCTAACATTTTTGTGAAAAATAATGTTGATTTATTTTGGATAAAGTAAAACAAAATATTATTTTTAACATTTCTCTTCATATATTATCCTTGATTATACAGTGCGTCCCACAAAAAGGAAACCCATATTTGGAGCTAGATATCACAATAATCATTGATGATGTTTCGATCATAAATTCAACATTAATTGGTAATAAAAGGAATAGCACTTTGGCAGGCATTATGAACGTACACAGAGTCGGCCATTCCATGCCTTGTACTTGCGTATGGAGACTGCATAGTCCGTCTGCTTTGTAAAATGTATACCATCGTTGGAGGCCAATGTGCGATAATACATGCCACGTAGCACATGCTATTATAGACTTCTACTGAATATGATGAATGAAATGAATACATAACGCACCTCATCACGTGATGTCTGCGCTCATTCTTCAAGCCTTATTTGGTGACAAGCTGCACCCTATTTCTTTATGAATACATCAAAGTACTAACAGGGGTCACGGCATTATTCCGTGCAAATATCTTATAGAAATAATTGTTTTGCAAGATCAAGATCTGACTGCGCGTGGGCCCAACCCAACGCCCAGTGTAAGTACATGCGGGAATCTTTCACCACGTGTAGTTGCAGTATTTATTTTACCATGGTTCAAACTCACCCGCCTCTATTTTCAGAGGCCCTTCTGTAAAGTGTTCATGAAACAGATATGCCATTTTCAGATAAACATATACCAATTACATACGTTCATATTATGTAAATGCAGTAGAACTTAGAGAGGGAACACATGGGGAAATGAGCTTCTTTCTTTGGTCAATGCGTTTGTGTGTATGTTCGTAATTGTATGTAGGCGTGTGTGTATGTGAGAAATAGAAAAAGAAATGGAAAGAAATATTTTGGCAAGCAAGCAGACAATAAAATAATATGCGCCATATTGTTACCTATTGAAACTGAGTTGGCCAAACTGGCTCTGGGAATAACGATGTAGAGAACGAACGGGAGAGTGCAAGAGAATATCAAAGAGATTGAAGGAGAGAGAGAGAGAGAAAGAGAGAGAGAGAGATTGAAGGAGAGACAAAGAGAGAAAGAGGGAGAGAGAGATTGATGGAGAGACAGAGAGAGAAAGAGAGAGAGAGAGAGATTGAAGGAGAGACAGAGAGAGAAAGAGAGAGAGATTGAAGGAGAGACAGAGACAGACGAGAGGGACATACAGACAGACAAACAGAGGGGGGGGGGGGGGGGGGCTTGCTACAGCGGCATATTGTCATTTATAAATATTTGATTACTTCCACCATATGAGAAGGCTGGAGTAATTACAAATCAGTTATACAAAATATGCTTTAAGATGTCTCTTTTGAAACACAACTTCCTCTTTTCAATGTACACAATAAATCGCACTAGATATCTGTACGGACTGGTCGGTTGATGTGTGTTAGCTCAATCCCGAAGAATGTATCTCCGGTTACAGAATTCAGTCACGAGATTCACGCTACGCTGCACATCAATTGAATGTCTACAATAGATATGCAAATAGAGGTGATATGAGACAATACGTGTGTCAGGGAGCTGTTGCTCGGAAGCATACCCCCCCCCCCTCCCCCCCCCCCCCCACATGTATCACTGCAGATATCAAACATAAATTATCATAAACATGTTTGCAAATAGAAAATATAAATTGGATATCAATTGATAAAAAATATTTGTATGTAGCTGCAAAATAAATGATTAGTGAGCAAAAAGGGAAGGGGAATAAAGTCACGGTAAATACATATGGGTCTCTATTCATTTCAGTATACAAGCAATCGGTCGACATATTTTGAATATCAGTTCTAACATAAGATCATTTTAGTATGCACTATTTTAAAAGATTGCATTGATCATCTTAATTTGTACGTTTTTCGACATTTACTCCACATGGTTTTCACCGAATTAAAGGGCATATACTGTACTGGGAAGACACACAGGCCTTCAAAAGGTGATCGTGAGCAATCTCCTTGCCAATGGTGTTACATTCATGTATTGTCCGTTTTAGAAACTTGGTGAAAGTTATTTGCCATCAAATGATCCACATTTGGAGTAATTTGTGATTATTCACAAATCCTCAAAATGTTCGGGCCGAACATTTCAGGAAATTGTGATTTGATCACTAATTACTCCAAATGTGGATCATTTGAGGGTAAATAACTTTCAGCAAGTTTATAAAATGGACAATACATGAATTTAAGACCATTGGCAAGAAGATCGCTCGCGATCACCTTTTGCAGGTTGTTTGTCTTCCCAGTACAGTATATTCCCTTTAAACAATATTTGCAGGCCTATCATTGAAGATCAATGTAAAACTTTGCTGCTGGGCAAGTAAAGTTTGCATTTCGTAAGTATCCTTTTTCTTTTAGCACGGGCAGCGATCGCTCGAGGGCATATGTACTCCCTTTGTCTAAAGTAACTATAGGTTGGGAAGCCTCTTCCCCCTCCCCCTAGATGAGGGACCAAAATCTCAATGATTTGCCATGCGTTTTCTTATCTAACATTTTTGTGAAAAATAATGTTGATTTATTTTGGATAAAGTAAAACAAAATATTATTTTTAACATTTCTCTTCATATATTATCCTTGATTATACAGTGCGTCCCACAAAAAGGAAACCCATATTTGGAGCTAGATATCACAATAATCATTGATGATGTTTCGATCATAAATTCAACATTAATTGGTAATAAAAGGAATAGCACTTTGGCAGGCATTATGAACGTACACAGAGTCGGCCATTCCATGCCTTGTACTTGCGTATGGAGACTGCATAGTCCGTCTGCTTTGTAAAATGTATACCATCGTTGGAGGCCAATGTGCGATAATACATGCCACGTAGCACATGCTATTATAGACTTCTACTGAATATGATGAATGAAATGAATACATAACGCACCTCATCACGTGATGTCTGCGCTCATTCTTCAAGCCTTATTTGGTGACAAGCTGCACCCTATTTCTTTATGAATACATCAAAGTACTAACAGGGGTCACGGCATTATTCCGTGCAAATATCTTATAGAAATAATTGTTTTGCAAGATGAAGATCTGACTGCGCGTGGGCCCAACCCAACGCTCAGTGTAAGTACATGCGGGAATCTTTCACCACGTGTAGTTGCAGTATTTATTTTACCATGGTTCAAACTCACCCGCCTCTATTTTCAGAGGCCCTTCTGTAAAGTGTTCATGAAACAGATATGCCATTTTCAGATAAACATATACCAATTACATACGTTCATATTATGTAAATGCAGTAGAACTTAGAGAGGGAACACATGGGGAAATGAGCTTCTTTCTTTGGTCAATGCGTTTGTGTGTATGTTCGTAATTGTATGTAGGCGTGTGTGTATGTGAGAAATAGAAAAAGAAATGGAAAGAAATATAGACAGAGAAACATAGAAAGAGAACAGAGGAAAGAGAAATGTAGGAGGAGAGACATACAGAGCTGATAATGGTGATAGGCTAAACATATGGATAACTACAGCCATCTATACACAGATTTTGGCAAGCAAGCAGACAATAAAATAATATGCGCCATATTGTTACCTATTGAAACTGAGTTGGCCAAACTGGCTCTGGGAATAACGATGTAGAGAACGAACGGGAGAGTGCAAGAGAATATCAAAGAGATTGAAGGAGAGAGAGAGAGAGAGAAAGAGAGAGAGAGAGATTGAAGGAGAGACAAAGAGAGAAAGAGGGAGAGAGAGATTGATGGAGAGACAGAGAGAGAAAGAGAGAGAGAGAGAGATTGAAGGAGAGACAGAGAGAGAAAGAGAGAGAGATTGAAGGAGAGACAGAGACAGACGAGAGGGACATACAGACAGACAAACAGAGGGGGGGGGGGGGGGGGCTTGCTACAGCGGCATATTGTCATTTATAAATATTTGATTACTTCCACCATATGAGAAGGCTGGAGTAATTACAAATCAGTTATACAAAATATGCTTTAAGATGTCTCTTTTGAAACACAACTTCCTCTTTTCAATGTACACAATAAATCGCACTAGATATCTGTACGGACTGGTCGGTTGATGTGTGTTAGCTCAATCACGAAGAATGTATCTCCGGTTACAGAATTCAGTCACGAGATTCACGCTACGCTGCACATCAATTGAATGTCTACAATAGATATGCAAATAGAGGTGATATGAGACAATACGTGTGTCAGGGAGCTGTTGCTCGGAAGCATACCCCCCCTCCCCCCCCCCCACATGTATCACTGCAGATATCAAACATAAATTATCATAAACAATCATGTTTGCAAATAGAAAATATAAATTGGATATCAATTGAAAAAAAATATTTGTATGTAGCTGCAAAATAAATGATTAGTGAGCAAAAAGGGAAGGGGAATAAAGTCACGGTAAATACATATGGGTCTCTATTCATTTCAGTATACAAGCAATCGGTCGACATATTTTGAATATCAGTTCTAACATAAGATCATTTTAGTATGCACTATTTTAAAGGATTGCATTGATCATCTAAATTTGTACGTTTTTCGACATTTACTCCACATGGTTTTCACCGAATTAAAGGGCATATACTGTACTGGGAAGACACACAGGCCTTCAAAAGGTGATCGTGGGCAATCTCCTTGCCAATGGTCTTACATTCATGTATTGTCCGTTTTAGAAACTTGGTGAAAGTTATTTGCCATCAAATGATCCACATTTGGAGTAATTTGTGATTATTCACAAATCCTCAAAATGTTCGGGCCGAACATTTCAGGAAATTGTGATTTGATCACTAATTACTCCAAATGTGGATCATTTGAGGGTAAATAACTTTCAGCAAGTTTATAAAATGGACAATACATGAATTTAAGACCATTGGCAAGAAGATCGCTCGCGATCACCTTTTGCAGGTTGTTTGTCTTCCCAGTACAGTATATTCCCTTTAAACAATATTTGCAGGCCTATCATTGAAGATCAATGTAAAACTTTGCTGCTGGGCAAGTAAAGTTTGCATTTCGTAAGTATCCTTTTTCTTTTAGCACGGGCAGCGATCGCTCGAGGGCATATGTACTCCCTTTGTCTAAAGTAACTATAGGTTGGGAAGCCTCTTCCCCCTCCCCCTAGATGAGGGACCAAAATTTCAATGATTTGCCATGCGTTTTCTTATCTAACATTTTTGTGAAAAATAATGTTGATTTATTTTGGATAAAGTAAAACAAAATATTATTTTTAACATTTCTCTTCATATATTATCCTTGATTATACAGTGCGTCCCACAAAAAGGAAACCCATATTTGGAGCTAGATATCACAATAATCATTGATGATGTTTCGATCATAAATTCAACATTAATTGGTAATAAAAGGAATAGCACTTTGGCAGGCATTATGAACGTACACAGAGTCGGCCATTCCATGCCTTGTACTTGCGTATGGAGACTGCATAGTCCGTCTGCTTTGTAAAATGTATACCATCGTTGGAGGCCAATGTGCGATAATACATGCCACGTAGCACATGCTATTATAGACTTCTACTGAATATGATGAATGAAATGAATACATAACGCACCTCATCACGTGATGTCTGCGCTCATTCTTCAAGCCTTATTTGGTGACAAGCTGCACCCTATTTCTTTATGAATACATCAAAGTACTAACAGGGGTCACGGCATTATTCCATGAAAATATCTTACAGAAATAATTGTTTTGCAAGATCAAGATCTGACTGCGCGTGGGCCCAACCCAACGCTCAGTGTAACTTCAGGCGGGAATCTTTCACCACGTGTAGTTGCAGTATTTATTTTACCATGGTTCAAACTCGACCGCCTCTATTTCAGAGGCCCTTCTGCAAAGTGTTCATGAAACAGATATGCTATTTTTATACCAATTACATACGTTCATATTATGTAAATGCAGTAGAACTTAGAGAGGGAACACATGGGGAAATGAGCTTCTTTCTTTGGTCAATGCGTTTGTGTGTATGTTCGTAATTGTATGTAGGCGTGTGTGTATGTGAGAAATAGAAAAAGAAATGGAAAGAAATATAGACAGAGAAACATAGAAAGAGAACAGAGGAAAGAGAAATGTAGGAGGAGAGACATACAGAGCTGATAATGGTGATAGGCTAAACATATGGATAACTACAGCCATCTATACACAGATTTTGGCAAGCAAGCAGACAATAAAATAATATGCGCCATATTGTTACCTATTGAAACTGAGTTGGCCAAACTGGCTCTGGGAATAACGATGTAGAGAACGAACGGGAGAGTGCAAGAGAATATCAAAGAGATTGAAGGAGAGAGAGAGAGAGAAAGAGAGAGAGAGAGATTGAAGGAGAGACAGAGAGAGAAAGAGAGAGAGATTGAAGGAGAGACAGAGACAGACGAGAGGGACATACAGACAGACAAACAGAGGGGGGGGGTTTGCTACAGCGGCATATTGTCATTAATAAATATTTGATTATTTCCACCATATGAGAAGGCTGGAGTAATTACAGATCAGTTATACAAAATATGCTTTAAGATGTCTCTTTTGAAACACAACTTCCTCTTTTCAATGTACACAATAAATCGCACTAGATATCTGTACGGACTGGTGGGTTGATGTGTGTTAGCTCAATCCCGAAGAATGTATCTCCGGTTACAGAATTCAGTCACGAGATTCACGCTACGCTGCACATCAATTGAATGTCTACAATAGATATGCAAATAGAGGTGATATGAGACAATACGTGTGTCAGGGAGCCCAGGGGTGGTATAAGCATAATATCTGTTGTTCGGAAGCATGTCCCCCCCCCCCCGCCCACATGTAGCACTGCTTGCAGATATCAAACATGAATTATCACGATACATACTTGTGGACAAGTATAAGGTGATCTGCATTGACAAATTTGTGCACAGACATGGTATGGTAAATGCACGGTGACACCATCGTCTTTCCATGGTGACACTATCTATTTATTAGAAATCAGAGGCAACGCTAAAGAAAACTCATAAAGCCACGTACAATATACTAACATTTCAGAGACTTCACAAAATGATCACATGTCTGTGCTAATAACATTTGATTAATATCATGTAAGATAAAGGGGCGAGAGAAAAAGAATGGGAAAGAAAATCTCAAAGACAATGACAAAGTGAGGGATAGAACATAGGAAAGTGGCAAAATAAACATTGCAAAAGGAATACAAAAATTGACCGTACCCACTCCAGGAAACGAACCGGGGGCCTCGAGATCTTAAAGCAGCGCCCGTTGAGCCACACATCTTCCCATTCACTTAACACGTAATGCCCAGCAGGGGCTAGGATGATTAAGAAATTGATATTCAAGCTGAAATTTCGCCATGATCGCGACATCTGATTAAAAAATAAAGGTTACGTCACGAAAGCTAGTAGACTCAGCTACAACATACTAAAATTTCAGAGTAACAGAATTGAACATAAGCGAGATACAGCTCCTAGAAGCTCGTCATGTCATTTCATAAATACCCCTTCCATTGACATAACACGTACATGCGACCGATTTTGACATTAATGTCTATAATCAAATTTATACCATGAAGATGGAATCCTGTTAAGAATTAGGGCTGATACTTCATAGAGCAATGTCTCAGCTATCACATACTGAAATATGGAAGAAAATTGACAAAGGATTATTGAGATACGCAAGAACGGGTAAAAAAGTTTATGACGTCATACATGAAAATTGATTTTTTTTTTCGATTCATATGGCAATATGATGACGTCACGATGTATTTAACGACCAAATGATACATGAAATAGCATCTAGAGTTCCCACTCTTTCAAAATATGAAGAAAAAAAATTGGGGGTTACCAGCCATTCTGAGGAGCTATTTTGAGGAGCCGATTGAATATAGTCATGTATTTTGCAATATTTGCACACAAAAACGTATTGACGCGCGCGCGGACTTTGAACTTTGACGCACCCGCACGACCTTATTATTGCATGAAAATGGCTCAAAATTGCAGAATGTAATTTATGGAGTGTCAGAAACATGAAACCAGTAAAAACACGGAATTTTGACGCTGCGTTTGCGCTACGCACGGAAAAACGTGCGAACGCGCGCGTACGCGCGGAAATTTTGGAAATGCTCGAAATAGCCTAAAACATATGCAAAAAAAATTCTAGCTGATTTAGAGCATTTTTAAATTTTGCACGCTTGTAAATGCAATAACGTACGCGTACGCGCGCGTTTTTTTGTAATGAAATTATTTGTCAACTTGTTTGATTTATTCATGTCAAATTTCATTTTGATCCAATTATCCATTCTGGAGTAGGATGAAGTAATAGTTTTTCAATAAATTGCTCGTTGATGACGTTATGATCATGTGATGACCTTGAAAAGCTTATTCCTAAAAGATTACATTAATACCAAGAAGTGATAAAAGTTTCAATAAGAATGATGTGGCAATTATTAGTTATGCCCGGCACAAAAAAGTGGGGGTGAAGGAATAAAAATAAAGAACAAGAAGAAGAAGAAGAAGAAAAAGAAAAGTTTAACGAAATTAAGAGGTGATCTGTCGTTGACGACAGACCACCTAATAATAATAGATCTGATCATCAGTAAACCAGGGGGTGAAAGAGAGAGGGAGAGAGAGAGAAAGGGGGGGGGGGGGGGGGGTCGCAGATAAATGTCCCTCCTCCATTTTTGACACATAAACGGTTTGGAGGAATACTTATTCCGTAAATGAGCCCTAACTTTATCCCAATGGAAGATGAATAATCGACTTATTTATCTTCTTATTTTGCTGTTGCTTCTTCCCCTTCCTCCCCCTCTTCTTCTTCTCCTTCCCTTTCTTTTCTTGCTGATATTCTTCTCATCAACTCCCCCATCTTTTATTTCTCTTGCTTTTCCTTCTTCTTTATCGACTCCTTCTTCTTTATCATCTCTATTTCCTTCTTTATTGTCTTCTTCTCATTCTTTTTTTATTCTTCTTATTTTCGTCATCTCTTTTGATATCATTCTTTTCCTTCTCCTTCTTATTCTGCTCCTTCTACCTCTCCCTCCTTCTACATCTCCTGCTTTCCTTCTTCGTTATTCTTCCTCTATACCTTGCTTTTCTTCTTCTTCTCCTCGTTCTTCTTCTCTCTTCTCTCCGTTTTCCTTTTTTTCTCCCCCCCCCGCCTCCCCCTCTTCTAGTTCCCTTGTGTCTGCTTCGTATTTTTTAAAAATCTTTTTCTCCTCCTTCTCCTTTTTTTCTCCTCTTATCCTTCTTCATTTCTTTCAATATTTCTCTTCACCTCCTCTTTCTGCTAATTCTTCCCCTCCCTTTTCTTTCACGTCTTCTTCTCCCATCCCCCTTCTACTTCTCTTTTTTGCCTCTCCTTCGTTATTCATCTCCTCCTTTCTCTCCTCCTTCTTCTTCTTCTTCTTCTTCTTCTTCTTCTTCTTCTTCTTCTTCTTCTTCTACCTCTTCTACTTCGTTGTTCTGCATTTTTTCTTTGTCTTTTTTTTCCCTCACCCCCTCTCCTACTAGTTTCTCCTTCTTTTGTCATTCTTCTTTTCATTTTTTTTGCCCTTTTCTCTTTCTTCATCCCCCCCCCCCCCGTGATCACGACCGCTGCGATGACATAACTCCGCTCTTCATGAATATGGATTTCGATGCGGAGATCGTGAGGTGCACGCCATTGGTCAAACAAGACGAATATATGAATATCCATCTATGACAGTCGTTTTTCATGAATATTCATTACATAATGACGTCGAAAGAAGGGAAATCGCTCATCCGGAGAGCGCTTTCTTTCTATTGGCGGAACGCGCGCTAAGCACCGCCTACTGATGGAAACGCCGCGGTCTTCTGTTTCCTGGAAATGAAATCGTACGGCGCGGTTCACGCTCAGTTATTGAAATCGGGCTTCTCGGGTTAAAAGGTATTAACATTGTTAAAGGAGTTACGACTATTTTCTGTTTATCCTGTGAATGCTGTGCATAAATTGACCGAAACGCCGGTTTGAGTCCATATTTCAAATTGGAACAGTAAGATCCAGTCAAAGTGTTCCGACATGCCACCTATATGAGAGTGTAGAGCAATTATTCAGCTTTTGCCCGATATAAATCATTAGTTAGTTTCAGTGTCAAATGATAGTGGTCAAAGCCCTGGATTTTGATAAGGATTACACGCCTTTTTCTTGAGGACATGGCCGATACGCCGCTTATATCGTTTTCCAAGTTGGGTTTGTTCATCATCTCTACGGAAGAAAAAGATTGTTTTTACGTTTTTCATATATCAAGTAAAGTCATAAAAAGATCCTTTAAATGATCCAGCTTCGTTTTTCTTATAAGTGCCACGTAATGTATTTTTTTATTCCACTTCTTGTCTCTTTATTCTACACTTAACGCTTTAAATTCTCATTTGTTTTTTTTAAGACACCGTAGCACCAAATTCTATTGTTCTCACTCGTAGCAGACGACGGAAGTCTTAATGGTCGCGGACCGGAAGTCTTATTGGTCGCTAAAAGTAGCTCAATCATCAAGTCGACTTGACGAGATCCAGAATCTTGTCATCTTGTTTTCTCGCCCTACAGAAGTCGACTTGCCGAGATCTTTGGTTCTTGTCTTTCTGTCTTCTTGTCTCACAGAAGTCGATTTGACGAGATCCAAGATCTCGTCTTCTTGTCTTCTCATCCTACATAAGTCGACTTGACGAGATCCAAGTTCTTGTCTTTTTGTCTCTTCGTCTTACATAAGTAGACTTGACGAGATCCAAGTTCTTGTCTTTTTGTCTTCTCGTCCTACAGAAGTCGACTTGACGAGATCCAAGATCTTGTCTTTTTGTCTTCTTGACTCTTTTTCTCGTCTTCTCGTCTCGTCTTCTCGTCTTCACGTCCTAAATTATCTCGTCTTCTGGGGGCACTTCTAAGCTTCCGTACTAGGCTATATATAGGCAAGGGTGTTTGTCTATTGTGATCAGGCTTGACGCAACGTTTCATATTCACACTCATAGAATCGTTAAAACTTGTATAAAATCTACCAGTTGGTGTGATGGCTGAAAATGCAGTTGAGAAGGAGGGCGACTCTCCTTCGTCGACAGAGTTTAATGACGACGACAACGACAAAACTGAACCTGAACCCATCAAGCTTCTATGTTTATAGTCCGGGAGCCCAGAAGATTTATTCATGTGAAAAGGGCCGGCCCCAACTGACAACAACTGACCCCATAGGTCGAAAGGATATACCCTGGACATCACAAAAAAGTTTTGCTGGCAAGGTGTACCCGATGCTTCCCCCCCCCCCAAAATCACCACAAATTTGAGGTCACTACCGGAAAGCCTTTTTTCAAAAATGGTCAGAATATGATACATGGTACCATCATAACAAAGGTGTTAAGACGCATTTTTTTATGCCCAATTATCAAACTTGATTGGTATAGTTTAGTTGCCTAGTAAATGTGCAACATCATCATTGACTTGTTTTGGCAATGGCAGGTCTGTGGGCGACGTCGACGACGACGACATGTCGCGACGACGTCAGCAAAATGCAACACTTTTGTTCGTTTTTTGTGCTCTTTTTCGGTTAAAACTTTTTCAATTCTTGTAGTTCACAAACCATTCGAAATATTTATTTTAAAATTAGTTTGCTGTGTTTGGCATCTCTCAAGCTTTTCAAAACATATAAGAATGTGACATTTGGTCACGCTAATGGCCATCTCCTGACCAATAATAAAGCGTAGTGTTTTGGAAGAATGCACGTAAAGTCGTACAAAATATTGCCAACGTCCTGTACACGCGTATATTCTGGATACGTGCTACTGTTTGGTTGAAACATTTTAAATCCTTGTAATCCTAGAACCATACCCCATATTTCCTCTTGATTTAGCCTTATGTTTTTGGCATTTCTTCCACTTTTCAAAACATGTATGGATGTTACATATTGTTACACCTATGGTTATCTCCTGACCAATAATGTAATGGAGCATTTTGGAACAACTGCGTGAAATTGGACAAAATGTTGCGTATTAACTGCATACTCTGTATGCGTGTTACTTTTGGATTGGAACTTGTTAGATCCTTGTACTCCAAGAACCATACAACATATTACTTTCCGACATGTTCTGGTGATTTCGGCATCCCTTCCACCTTTCAAAACGTATATGGATGTTACATATTGTCACGCTAAATGTCATCCACTGACCAATAACATAACGTAAGGGTTTTTCAAAGTGAAATCGGACAAATCACTGCGTATACGTTTTATATGCATGATATGTGTCCATTCTGGACAAAATTATGCTGAATGCGCGTTACTTTTTGGTTGATTTTTTTATGTATCCCTATGGTTAAAAAAAAAAACATCCCACAATATATTTTCCGGACTTGTTCTGGTGTTTATGCATGGATGCTGCGTATTGAAACCCTAGCCTTATGGTCATCTCCTGGCCAATAATGAAACGCAACACTTTGGAAGAATCCGCGTAAATTGTATAAGATATGGAGTTTATTTTATAATCCTTCCCTCGATTGATAGTCCTTTGCTTGATATATAATTCTCTGTATTATAAACTTCACGATATTTGTTTAAAACTTCAGTTGTCGTCGTCTCTATGAGCGTATAAGGATATTTGTGATCAAGCTTGTGTTCACTTACGGGTCATCGTATCAATTTATGCAAAATAATGTGTGCAAATAAAACAACCTACACTGTAGTATGTTGATCATTATACGAGATCTAGCTCAATGAATAATTTATCTAGTGTTTTACATCGACAGCCCTGACGGTTTGGGTTGGGTTGAAGTGTGTCGACCGACTATGTCGATAAGAAAATTACATCAATTTATAGCGGACATCTCGTAGATTACCCTCCAAAATGACCCAATTGTTATTTGTGGCATCACTACCGGAAAGACCGGTGGAGGGTCTGTGAAATGGCATTATCATTATTGAGTAAGGTACTCAAATTAAAACATATACATATATTTACAAGTTACAATATCTAATTTTGTTCACCACGCTTGTCTGTTCAAGGGCAATATCGACATTCATTTTTTTCCTGGCGATGGATGGGCACTGTTCGATGTTAACGACGGCAGCCGGTTGCCTTTCCCTCGGCGAAAAGCAGTTTTTTCTCATGTTCACGGGATTTTGGTGTAAACTGTGCCAAAACATTGCATCTAAAAAGCATTCGAAGCTTCTATGAAGTGTTGGCTGGTAGCAATTAGAAAAAAAATATTACTTTGGTAAAATATAGGCTGGAAAGGATTTGATACCGACGGCTGAATAATGCCAAAGCATATTCTATTTTGTCGATGAGTTTCACAAAAATGAGTTGCTGCATGGCGGGTCGTGCATACAACCGTGGTCTACCCGCCAAAATGAACTATACGGACATCACTTTTTTATTTGCGCAATAAAGTAAAATTGTTCATATACATAGTGACATCATACAACATGTTACATTGTAAAATTTCGTTAGATTACTCAATTTGGTTTAACTCTGCCATGTCGGTCGACTAGTGTATGTGCGCAACTACCCAAGTGTGTTGGCAATGGCAACGCTCAGGGTGATATTGGCATGATTGGCGACGGAGACTTGAAATAGCGATGCCTGCGAAATTTAATTATATTTGAAATACCCTTTTAAGCTTGTAGTGAAATTTAGCAAGTATTTGTTTGACAGATTACTTTCACAAACACATTAGACATGTTAGATGTGAGCCTCCAGTAGATATGCTTCCACGAGCATAATTGCCAAACTGACGCAAACCAAGAGTGTTTGGTAAGATTCCGGAAATCTTTCGAAAAGTCACTTTTACATTCTTCAAAAGTGCTGTAAATCTATTTAAGTGTGACAATGTGTGTGGTGGCTAAACTATCCTTCCGGCTCCAGCTTATGCTTATAATCGTAAAACACAGATACATCATTATTCATCATCGATCAAGCATTTCGTTCACGTACGTGTAAGAGTTGGAATATTTGTTTACTTATGTAATTATGTAATTATGTTATAATGCATATTCATGGATTTCGGGTCGTCGATTTGATATAAATCCTATAACCCCCTTGATCACAAACTCAAAACCATGCATTGAAGAAGGCTCACCCCACACCTTAATATATGCTAGTCAAAAATGATATACGAATCATGACTGAACCGTTTTGTATCATAACGGGTTTGATCTTAACTATTCCATAATTTCAAAACAATTTAAAGCAGTCATGAAATCTAACAATAATTTGGAATGTAGTCATGGTTCCGTAATGTGGCCCCGTAATCCTTACCACAATCAGCATTAGCAGGGCACCCACATGTGGACCATACTTAATTATAGTGTGAATGGAGCATGCTAAACGGATTATGATAGATGTACATGCAAAATTTCACCACCAAAACAGACATGGCCGCTGCATTCCTTCGTCGTCGATGTCGCCGGAAAACACATGAGCTATTGCGCCCATACCATGCAGGCAACTGAGTTTAAAGTTGGGGTTACTATCATCACGGGCCGTTATCATGGTAGAACCATTCTGCCGTGACTGGGTCTGGTCATATACTTTGGTACTTTTGGGGGGAAGGACATGGCTATGTTCACAATCTGCCATGTATCAACACATTAATGTACACAGTGCACCTCATCGACAGAGTAGAATCCAACATACTTCGGCGTTATTCGGCCATCGTTCTTGAATTGTAAGCAACCTTGACATTTCGAAATTTATAGTGGGTTTCATCCCCCACCCCCCCCCCCCACCCCCCCCCCCCACCCGGAAAAAAAAAAAATCCAAAAGTTCAAAGAAACTTGGAAAGCAATCTGTCGAACGCAACATTTTCACTTAATTCTCATCAAAACCAGCAATACTTTCAAATGTAAAAAAAAAAAGAAACGCTGTCACAGATGGCACCGCGGCAAGCCGTCATCTTTGACGTAGCCCAGGGTGCTTCCATCGCCAGAAAAAAAAAATTGATGTTGATATTGCCCATGTACAAGGAAAGCAAGATCAACATAATGTGTGTTTTAATGTTAATACCTTATTTACAATGATATCCTTACTAAATATTACAATAGGCATATCTAAAAAGCAGACAATAAGCAAAAATATTAGTACAAGTTTCGAAGAAATATGTTGGATAATTTTTTTTAACAGCAATAAGTTTAATGGTTTCGTGCAAAAAGAAAAACGGGCATAAATCATACACGTGTGTCATGTATGTAGCATCGACACACTATTTTGTCCGATTTGACGCGCATTATGAAACATCATAATGTTTCTGTATATTATTAGACATTAGAGATGTTGGATGACCATAAGTGTAACAATATATGCAATCCATACATTTACTGAAAGGTGGAACAGATGCCAAAACATTAGAGGAAGTCTGAAAGAACTAAGTTCTAACTGATTTTCAGCAAAAGGGATATAAAAAGTTTCAAACAAAAAGTATCAGGCATCCAGAACACGTATACCGAAAACAAAAGGTATACGCAATATTTTGTCACACTTTACGCTCATTTTCCCGAAACGATACTTTATGCTATTAGTCAGGAGATGACTATAAGCGTGACAATATGTAACATCCATGTTTTGAATGGCTAAAAGATGCCTGAAACATCAGAGCATGTCGAAATGTAATATGTTATATGGTTCTTTAAGTACGAGGATCTAAAAAGTTTCAACCATCAAGTAACACAAGTACCTATAATAATACACGTATGCAGTTAATACGCAGAATTTTGTCCGATTTCACTCAATTCTTCCAAAATGCTCCATTACATTATTGGTCCGGTGATGACCATAGATGTGACAATGAGCAACATCCATACATGTTTTGAAAAGCGGAAGAAATGCCAAAAACATAAAGCTAAATGAAAAGGAAATGTGTTGTACGGTTCTTGGATTACAATGATTTTAAAAAGTTTCAACCGAAGAGTAACACGCAGCAAAATATCTTCGTTTATAGAACGTATGCAGTATTTTGTCGGATTTTACGCTCGTTCTTCCAAAATGTGACATTATGTTATTGGTCAGTAGATGACTATAAGCGTGATAATATATAACATCAATATATGTTTTGAAAGGTGGAATAAATGCCAAAACCACCAGAACATGTCGGAAAGTAATATGTTGTATGGTTCTTGAAGTACAGGGATCTAAACAGTTTTAAGCAAAAAATAACACGCATACAGAATATACACATGTGCAGTTAATACGCAACATTTTGTCCAATTTCACGCAGTTGTTCCAAAATGCTCCGTTACATTATTGGACAGGAGATAACCATAGGTGTAACAATATGTAACATCCATATATGTTTTGAAAAGTGGAAGAAATGCCAAGAACATAAGGCTAAATCAAGAGGAAATATGGGGTATGGTTCTTGGATTACAAGGATTTAAAATGTTTCAACCAAACAGTAGCACATATCCAGAATATACGCGTGTACAGGACGTAGGCAGTATTTTGTACGACTTTACGTGCATTCTTCCAAAACACTACGCTTTATTATTAGTCACGAGATGGCCATTAGCGTGACCAAATGTCACATTCTTATATGTTTTGAAAAGCTTGAGAGATGCCAAACACAGCAAACTAATTTTAAAATAAATGTTTCGAATGGTTTGTGAACTACAAGAATTGAAAAAGTTTTAACCGAAAAAGAGCACAAAAAACGAACAAAAGTGTTGCATTTTGCTGACGTCGTCGCGACATGTCGTCGTCGACGTCGCCCACAGACCTGCCATTGCCAAAACAAGTCAATGATGATGTTGCACATTTACTAAGCAACCAAACTATACCAATCAAGTTTGATAATTGGGCATAAAAAATGTGTGTTAACACCTTTGTTATGATGTTACCATGTATTATATTCTGACCATTTTTGAAAAAAGGCTTTCCGGTAGTGACGTCACATTTGTGGTGATTTTTTTTTTTTTTTTTTATTTTTTTTTTGGGGGGGGGGGGGGGGGGGAAGCATCGCGTACACCTTGCCAGCAAAACATTTTTGTGATGTCCAGGGTATATCCGTTCGACCTATGGGGTCAGTTGTTGTCAGTTGGGGCCGGCCCTTTTCACATGAATAAATCTTCTGGGCTCCCGGACTATAAACATAGAAGCTTGATGGGTTCAGGTTCAGTTTTGTCGTTGTCGTCGTCATTAAACTCTGTCGACGAAGGAGAGTCGCCCTCCTTCTCAACTGCATTTTCAGCCATCACACCAACTGGTAGATTTTATACAAGTTTTAACGATTCTATGAGTGTGAATATGAAACGTTGCGTCAAGCCTGATCACAATAGACAAACACCCTTGCCTATATATAGCCTAGAGTCGGTCGTATAGAGCGACGATCTCGAATTCGTCTTCTTGCCTTCCCATCCTCATCAAGTCGACTTGACGAGATCCAGGATCTTGTCATCTTGTTTTCTCGCCCTACAGAAGTCGACTTGCCGAGATCCTTGGATCTTGTCTTTTTGTCTTCTTGTCTTACAGAAGTCGACTTGACGAGATCCAAGATCTTGTCTTCTTGTCTTCTTGTCTTACAGAAGTCGACTTGACGAGATCCAAGATCTCGTCTTCTTGTCTTCTCATCCTACATAAGTCGACTTGACGAGATCCAGCATCTTGTCTTTCTGTCTTCTCATCCTACATAAGTCGACTTGACGAGATCCAGCATCTTGTCTTTTTGTCTTCTCGTCCTACAGAAGTCGACTTGACGAGATCCAAGATCTTGTCTTTTTGTCTTCTTGACTCTTTTTCTCGTCTTCTCGTCTCGTCTTCTCGTCTTCACGTCCTAAATTATCTCGTCTTCTGGGGGCACTTCTAAGCTTCCGTACTTTACTCTTTTAGCCCTGAAAAAATCCTGCAGATAAAAAGCCAAGTTATTTACCTTCTACCTTGGCCTAAAATAGTTCAAGAGACTTAGACCTAGATCTACTATTATCAGGATAACGACACGAGATTGTGAAGTTTGACTGTATTTATGTTGTGACCGCTCCTGTGAGTGTGACCCAACCAGATTAGCCCTCACATAAAAATTATCTCTAAAACAACAGTCCACATCTAAAGTAGATCTATAGGGCTAGATCTAAGTTCGGTCTAACCAAAGTTAGACCGAGGTCTAACTTTAGACCTTCTATTTCTAGCCATTATTTTATCTCGTAACTCCAAGTTACGGGATTATATGAGATACGAGCTGCGCATGCGCACATCAATCCCTAGACTCTCCGTTACTTCATAAAATGAAGATCAAACTTCAAACTCAGGTAAGTTCTCGTTTAATCTATACATTAACAGTTACAGTTTGGTGTAATTCTAGACGGAAAGCTTTGACCTGTGCATCGACAGAACTCGCCACTAGCCCAAATACAGCGCTCAGCGCTGCTTAGGAGCGCTCTATTGAAGGTCTTTCTCACAATTTTTGTGTGTTATCGAGTTGGTCTAGTCGAGATTAAGCCTAGACGTACGTAACTGCTACTGTTAGAAGGCTAGAAATAGAAGTTCTGTTAAACACTAAGTTAGACCTCGATGGGCTCTTTCTACTGGTGGATTATTTCAACATTAATACACACAAATTATAGAGCAGCACTTAATCTGGGGTTAGGCCATTTCCTGACCTAGTCTTTCTGACCTAGTCTTTCTGACCTAGTTTTTTTGCCATTCATTTTGTACACGAGGCAGTTTTCATGAGACGGCCTCTGTTATTGGCTACTGTACTAATGAATATTCAAGACGATGGTATGGCTTGTCGAACGTCGCGCCGGCCAAAGAGGCGGCCATCGCCAGGAGCTGGTGAGCTGGAGGCGCGCTAGTCCACGCGGGAATTGCCGGCGCCGGACTGCTCCACTACAGAAAAAGGGGACGGTGCTCTCAGAAAGAAAATATAATGTAAAAAACACTGGATTTTTGTTGGACAATAAGATAAAAGTGAATTTGTTTATCCTTGTTGTATTATTGAAGAATACATCATCTCATGAAAATGTTATTGAATGATTGAATAAGGAATATTTTTGGTAGAAATTTATTATGCACCCCTATCAAACAGTCGATGACTCCAATACTTATTTCTCTAGCGAGATTTGGGGAAAAAGAGACGGGAGATTCCATTTTGCTCTAGGGGATTTAGAGCATCATGTCGGGAGGGACAGATAAAAAAATAATAAATAGTCTAATAAAACCTAGCAAACATGAAATAATTATAACACAAACACATATCTATTTACTCAACTTTTTATCACAACATGGCATTTGTGCACAGTAATAGGTTTTCTAGTGTCCTTATATCAACTCATTACCCACATACAATGGTACAAAGGAACAGCTGATATCGGCATGAGCGTGCTCTCGCAGGCTGTGGCCGATTGCAGAGAGCAAGGATTTCTCTCTCAGCTGTGAAAAGCTCTGGCGTCTATGAGCTAGCGTGTAAAAAAAAATTGCGCCTCCTGGCCGCCTCTTTGGGCGCGCCGGCGCGAATGTTCGAAAAAATTGCGCCTCCTGGCCGCCTCTTTGGGCGCGCCGGCGCGAATGTTCGAAAAAATTGCGCCTCCTGGCCGCCTCTTTGGCCGCGCCGGCGCGAATGTTCGACAAACCATACCATAGTCTTGAATATTCATTAGCACAGTAGCCAATAACAGAGGCCGTACTGAGTGAATGGCAAAAAAACTAGGTCAGAAAGACTAGGTCAGAAAGACTAGGTCAGGAAATGGCCTAACCCCTTAATCTGGCACGCAAAGAGTAGGCTAATCGGGAAAGATTATGCATCATGTAATTTTTTTTTGTAATATAAAAAGGGGATCAAATAAAATACTAGTATAAAAGTGTAGTTTCTTTGACAACACTCAATGCGCCGACCTGATATATGCCACATTGCTTAGCTTAAACTTAGAAGACGATTGGGAAGGAATTTCAGAGGTCATAAACTCCATGAACCCATTGTTTCACTATATCTTTTACATAAAATTACAGTTCTGTAAACCAGTACAAAAGCATGGACCATAGGCCCTGCCCATAATATCCATAGGTTGTAGGCAGGGCCTAGGCTACACGTACGGTCCATGTAATGCGTGGTGTAACAATAAGTTGAGCTTAAATGACTGTGTGACCTCCCAAATTCCATCCCATGTCGTCTTCAAAGTTTGAGGTACACAATGTGCCATGAAAAAAAAAATGCTTTGATTTTTTTCTTTGAATGCTAAAAGTTGAAATTATCAATGTAATCTGAGACATCATGTCAGCAAAATCCTTATTTTGTTTGAATCGCATATCATTTATGTTATTCGTGTTCAAAAATACTATATCAGTGCAATGCATTGATGCAATGATGATTACTATTAGAGCCGGGTATTCCCGTTGACTAAGTTAGGCCTTCTTAGTATTTGTCAAGCATACTGTGTTATGTTGATTGAGGTAGGCCTTCCCACGGTCCAAGTATTTTGCTCCCTACAGTGTTTGATTCAGACGGCCCAACCAATTTTTTAAATCCTTTTAACAAAAACATACTTCCTGGTGGAATTTCCAGTTCTAACCTGATTACATGCTGTCGAATTCCTCTAAGAGTAGTATAAATGTTAACTCCTTCAAAATGGTTAAGATTTGTATAAATCTTTCCTTCAATATATACTTTTGTTATAGGCTCTTTTGTACGCAACCTACCAAAGCCTACGCGCCCCAGACGGTTCAAATACCTAGATATCGTAAAGAAAAACATTTTTAATTCAAAATTCAAAAATAGAGTCAAGCGCTAACAAGTCTAGTCACTCTTTCATTCGCATCTGTTCTCCTGGGCGAGTGGGAGAAAGAATCGAGAATTATTAGGCAACTGCTGCTAGACCCCATTTATTGAATAGTGTAGTTTGGACTGAAAATGCCCAACAGCTTTGAAGAAAGGCTACCGTGAGGAACGCATTCGACCGTGGAGTGTGGGTTAATATGTTTGTCATACTCGTGGGGAAAATGAGGGAGACGTTTTACTTTTCTCTCTTTTCGCCTCCATTTCTTCTTTTCCTTTTCCCTCTTTGTGCTTTGAATTTCTTTTAATCTTCTTCTTTTGTGGTGTCTTCATTGGGTTACGCCATTTCCTGACCCACTTTATCTGACACACTCTTTCTGACACACTTTTTTTTGTCATTCACTCTGTACACGGGGCAGTTTTCATGAGACGGCCTCTGTTATTGGCTATTATATACCTCATACATAGATTCCTCTCATCTGATTGGTTAAAAGTAGAGTCATCGAAATAGCTGTGCCCCCGTTTTTAACAAGATGACGTCAAAATTAACTGTGCCCGGGGCATGGCAATCGACTGTGCCCGGAAAATAATAAGACAACCTCAACACCGCGCGATATCGCTCGTGTGTGCGCAATCCCTGTACGCGCAATGAGTGTTGATTTACATGCCTATTACATGCTATCTTGTAGGCCTTGTCACTTCAGGAAATCTTTTAACCAATCGATGAGAAGAATCTATACATTCGGTTTATAAAACAAATATTGACTGCTTAATATTCGGGGCACAGTTAAAATCATAGGCCCTCGGTGATGTCAAAACCATGACAATGCCCTCAGCTTCGCTTCGGGCATAGTCATGGTTTTGACATCATCTTGGGCTTATAATTTTAACTGTGCCCCTCATAGCAGTCAATATTTGTATACTGTGCGAATGAATATTCAAGACTATGGTATGGCTTGTCGAACGTCGCGCCGGCCAAAGAGGCGGCCAGGAGCTGGTGAGCTGGAGGCGCGCGGCATAGTACGTGCACAGTATGTGCGCTTCCAGTACCCATTTTTTTTTCAGCTGCATACTAGTACACTGCACGTGTGTATGAGATGGGTGCAGGGTTGAGGTACGAGGTGTAGAATTGGAAGCGCACGCACGCAGTACATCGTTGACGTCCCTGGATGATGGCAGTACGGCAGTCGGTGAGTGAAATGGCAAACAAATTGACGACATACGTACACAATTCACCCGCAGGAATCGTCAAATGTAGTACAAAGTATAGTATGATGCAATGTTAAAAGCTGGAAACGAAGAAGAAGAATATATCCAAAAAGTAACACCAACTCTACTAGTCTCTGGTAGTCTGTAGACTGTCTACACTACGTTACATAACTGGTTACAGAGTTCGTGCGTCATTAATAACAGTACAACACTAATGCCTGGCATGTGGGACTGGGTTGAAAGTAGGCGAATAATTTCTACACCATTTGTGGATATATTCTTCTTCTTCGTTTCCAGCTTTTAACATTGCATCATACTATACTTTGTACTACATTTGACGATTCCTGCGGGTGAATTGTGTACGTATGTCGTCAATTTGTTTGCCATTTCACTCACCGACTGCCGTACTGCCATCATCCAGGGACGTCAACGATGTACTGCGTGCGTGCGCTTCCAATTCTACACCTCGTACCTCAACCCTGCACCCATCTCATACACACGTGCAGTGTACTAGTATGCAGCTGAAAAAAAATGGGTACTGGAAGCGCACGTAGTAGCAAGGCCTACACGTGGATGAGGTTACAAATTACCGCGCGCCTCCAGCTCACCAGCTCCTGGCCGCCTCTTTGGCCGGCGCGACGTTCGACAAGCCATACCATAGTCTTGAATATTCATTAGCACAGTAGCCAATAACAGAGGCCGTCTCATGAAAACTGCCCCGTGTACAGAGTGAATGGCAAAAAAAGTGTGTCAGAAAGAGTGTGTCAGATAAAGTGGGTCAGGAAATGGCGTAACCTGTCTTCATTCTCTTGTTCACCTTGATATGAGATATTTCTAATTTTACAAATTCCTTTTTTTTTCTCCTTTCTTATTTTTCTTCCTGTTGTTTGTCCTCTTTATTTTACTTTTTTTTTTTTTTACTGCTTGTTTATAGTTACTTTGCATTCTATAGTTACCCCTACTATTTCTTCTTTATTTCCTATTTTCTTTCCTTCTTTGATTGTCCTCTATCCCTTATTGTCTGTCACCCTACCCTATTTCTTAGCCCGTTTTCTCTTGCATTTCGTATACACTGTACATTGTTTTCTTACACATTAACTATAAAATGCGTCACGCTCTGTTATCCCAAAGCACAGCAAAGTTTTGGAAAATCCACTCTAATTCACCACCACTTTTCCTCGCCCACGCATGATCATACATAGCCGCTTTGAAGAAAGTGAAAGCTGGACAAAGTCTTTATTCACAACTATGAAGTATGTTATCCCAGAAAACACAAAACGATTTCAGAACGTTTTCAAAACGTTTTTTTTAGGTCCTGTACGTCTTCGTTCTAAATGAACGTTTTTAAAACGTTTATATTATACAAACATTGCATGATCACGAGGGATCTTGTGGAGTCTATTTGCACCGAGGTTAGGTGAAGGGCGCACGGTATTATTTTGGTACCTGTACGTCTTCGTTCTAAATGAACGTTTTTAAAACGTTTATATTATACAAAAATTGCATGATCATGAGGGATCTTGTGGAATCTATTTGCACCGAGGTTAGGTGAAGGGCGCACGGTACTATATATTTTGGTACCGCACGCCCTCCACTTTACCGAGGGGACCAAAAGATTCCACAAAGAACCAGAATGAAGATTATAAAATATTTGTTGAATATCCTTCAGTAATATATTCTTCGCTCATTAATATAGTCCTTACCATGGACCTTGTGATAGTGTCCATGCTCTAAGCTCCGAACGCAGGAGTCGGATTCAGATGTTTTGCTATATCATGCAGCTTGAGCAAACCAACAGAAATTCAAGTTGCGCCCCTAGCGCGCCCAATGATTTGCCGCTGAAACGCTTAAAAGCAGCTGGAAAGAAGTGCATCGCGTAGATTTTTGCGTGTCGCCCATAAATTTACTCAGGATGAATCGATATCGAGTCAAAGGGAAAAGAGGGACTATTTCTTGACATGACGTCACGAAAAAGTACTTCCCCCTGAGCTCTCTTCCTCCAAATAGTTCATCTATTTGTGCTCATGTGACACCCAGTTTCAACGAATCAACGAACGGGAATATATTAAAGAAGGATATTAAAGGTTATAGTTTGGACTTTATTTGTAGGTTTTTTGAGAACATTTTAAAAACGTTTTTTGAACGTTACAAAATCAAAGGTTTTGTTAGGTCCTGTACGCCTTCGTGCTCAGATGCTCATGTATATTCATGCATGCTTTAGGCCTGATAACTTGTGTCATATTTTTTGTACATTTGAATAGATAAAAGGCATAAAAATAAATAAAAGGAATATTTAAGCATACATTCAAAGAAAGGGTTTGAAATTTAGACATTAAAACAATGAATGCGACCTTATTGAGTGCATATTTGAAGCATATTATCGTATACATATATATATATATATATATATAAGAGTGAGCGTGCGACAGGTGCGATAAGAGTAGGGTAGGCCCGGTCGGGTAAGATAGAAGTAGGCAGCCAGTCGGCAGGCAGCAGAAAACACGGTTATTCAGCTTGGTATTCGTGACCTTCAATTGACCTCTCGAACCGCGGAAAAGGTATCCTTTTCAAAATACGATATCTCCATGAATAAACCATATTTTCGTACGCTTTCTTTTGCAACTTCATGTTGGAAGTCTCAAAAGTGTGAAAAAACATTCAATTGAAACAGGCAGACAAATATTGCAAATTCGAGATGAATATGGGGTTCCAATTACAAAAAGAAAAGAAATTAAACTGTATACTCCAATGTCAATCGCTTTTGAGCCCCCCCCCCCCCAACACTTATAGATCGTCTGAAGCGGACTCTATTGTACTTTTTGAACATACCATTTTTTTTGTACATCTCCTTGTAGAAGGGTCATAATCCAGCAAAATATCAACCATGTTCAAATCCAAAATACGTGAGACAGACGAAGTTGTGAATGATCCTAACCAGCCAATCATAGTCCGCGATAATGACTTCACGATACCGGCGATTCAACGGTCTCTCTCTCTCTCTTTCTCTCTCTCTCTCACTCTTTCACTCTCTCTATCTTAATATACGCCACCCTTCCATGCTCCATCTCATGCAGCTACACAGCACGTGTATAATGTGTGTACAATATGTAGTGTGTGCGTGCATGATGCCTATGTGTCGAGCTCCGTGCGTGTGCGCGCGTACATGGTGCGTTGTGGTACGTTCACTCTACTCAAGTCGAGTTAAAGGTACGGGGAAAAATACGCGACCCGCACTAAAATCTGCAAGTTACAGAACTGACATGTTGGTTGGTTATTGAACGCGAAGCACGATGTTTAAGTCACCAAAATACGCTTTTATCGGATTTATATCCACGTACACCGTTTTTATCGTCTTGATGTGGCTAACATCTAAGACCAACACAGGCGAAATTCTGCTTCCTCGATTGACATCACTCACCAAAATCATAGAGGTCGGGACCAGTGCATATGCCGAGAAAAATGAAATGCCACCTAATGTGTCATCGCCCTCCAATGGTGAAATAATGGGTACGGATGTAGATGAGCAAGTGAGGAAAGTCCTTGGAACTGGTTTGGTGAACTTAGATGACGATGTGCTCAGAATGGATATTCGTAAGATAGTTGGAACAGCTGGAAAGGAGACCTTAATGTATAGTCGTCTTCTCGCGAAACTACAGGGTACGCAAACGCAACATGCAGAGAGATGCGTCATACGCGTCGCTATAACATGCGGATGGCAGTGCCCGCGGTTCCAGCAAATGGTCGGAAGCAATCAGGATCACTTTTCGTGCTCACCGTCGCTGCACTTACCGTGTGACATCGAGAGACAGTTTGTGGTCAACATGACGTTCGATGTCCTCGGCATTAGCGATGTGGTGATCTTCGGCATTAGCGCATTGACGGGTAGCCTACACATTGATGAACTGATTGCAAAGCGGCCACAGGGACAACTCTGGGCATTCATGACTCAAGAGTCTCCTAAGTATCGGAATAGCTTTGTGCCTATCACATCAGGAGTGGAGAACCCATACAATCTGTCAATGACCCATGTGCACGACTCTGACCTTTACTCACCTTACTGGCACTTCCAGAAACAACCAGTTGGCAGAGTCCGTCCACTCCAAAACAAAACAAAACTTATGGCATGGATGGCATCTCATTGTTCGAATACAGGCTGGAGGAGGTTCGAATTTGTGAAGTTTTTGAAAACACATCTGGACATTGATACGTATGGTAAATGTGGGGAACTGGGCAATGTCCCAACAAAGAACACTCTATCTGTTTTGCAGGAATACAAATTTTATCTTGCTTTCGAGAACAACGAATGTCGAGAATACATCACTGAGAAGGTTTCGAGAAACGGCTTTGAAAGCGGAGCCGTTCCAATTGTCTTCGGTTCGAGATCTGAAGATTACATGCGAATGTTGCCCGCTGATTCCTACATCGACTTGCAGAAATTTGATTCTATCGGGGATTTCGCGGACTATATTCAGGCACTTGATAATGACGTCCAAAGATATAACAACTATTTTAGCTGGTGGAAGAAAGGAAAAATAAGAACTCACTTCATTAATACCTTCATAGGAAATGCTCCTGAAATCAGTACTTGTTATCTCATGCGCAAACTCGTGCATCTATCTCTTTACCCCGAGACGGCATTGCAAAAGAGGGCTCCAGACTTCGGGATGTGGCTTCGAGGACAATGTTTGATAGAGGGCCCAAGAAATCTGTTGGGATTCGACATCCATGCACCTTGAGAATTACTTCGATAATATTTGTAATATGCTCGTACTACAATTTTCAGTCAGTACGCGTGCTGAATGGATTCATGTCTTTTCACACACTGTCATCCCCTCGCCGCCTTAATCTGGCAAAAGTGTGCAAGTAAATATTGGGCGTTTTGGGATTTTTAGTGTTACGTACTGAATCGAATATGCCTTTTTCCATATGACCGTACTTCAAGTTCAAACTCTGATCATTTCGGGATGTTAAAAGAAGATTGTTGGTGTAATATCCTTAAAAACAAAGTACATCAAAAACGGCAGAGCTACGTACGTACAAATTCAACTTGCAAAAATGTAGGTGGTCAAAGTCTGATCTTTATGAGAAGGCAAAAATGTATCAATCTTCGTACATAAGTTCACGCATAGCATTACAAGTTTAATAGCAGTTATCAGGCAAAACTGCCAAACTCAATAGTAATCATACGATATTTCTTCTATATTACACATCGCAGATCATTCCCAGCAACATCCAAACTACTATGAACTACAAACAGCTGTTCATATCGTACTCTACCAAATGCATTGCAGTCTAAAAAGCATACTTCAACAACGATGTGTACAGTTGAGGCCAAAAGTTTACATACACAGGAAATTCAAAAGAAAAGTTGACACTTGCCAAACATCATAAACTTTACTGTATCTTACAAAATATTTGTGCTATGATGACGAATGTGATATCGAACAAATGAGTATGTCATGCCGCTGCATCACCATGATCGCATTGCTTTGTCATCAGGAGCTGAAAAAATATTTAGATGTCATTTCCCCCCCCCCCCAAAAAAAAAAAAAAATCTTCATATTTTAGAAAAATTAAGAATAAAATCTTGACAAAAACATTTCAGACTTGTGCTAGCTACTTCTCAACACAAGCATTTTACAAACACCCAATAGAATACATTTGACACGAATATTCCTTTTTTTCAGAGAAAATTTCACCTGAATTATAATTTAATCCCAACGGCATTCATGTGAAAGAGCGAAATACGCTATTTGATTTGATACCAAATTCGCCATGGTAGTATTTATATTTCTATTTCTCATAAATCAATTAAGCGTAGGGTCCAGATGTGTGGTATTCTTTACCAAATGAACTTTGCAATTTGTTGACGGAACATTCGTTTAAACGTGCTGCCAATCACATGCTCATCTTTAAGATGTAAAGGATTATTTACAACCTTGTTTTTATATATAATAAACATCAATTACGTTTTGTTAACTTGATGTGAGATTATCTTATTCTACGTTGACCGTAGTTTCCGTGTCTTGTTATTGTTCTGATATTTTTTGGTTTATTAGTCGACACCGACTTGATATTTTTGTTTTGTATCTGTTTCTTGTATTATTCATATCATTGGCGTGAACAATGTGATATGAATATGTCAACTCTGAACAAATGTGGTTCATTGGGCAACTTCTCCTTTCTCCTTTCCCATCTCTTCCCATTTCCGCTTGTATTTTCTTTATATTTTTGTATAAAGTGTAGGTAAGAGTTATATATAAAAGCCAAACTAACTTTGCTTTGAGTGCATGTTATATAATTATTAAGTGTTATCTTATCTGCATTTTCTTTTGCTGTTTTGATAAGAAAGGTGTGGCAACGCCTCAAGTTGTAAGATTATATTGGCATACCTCTGTATGTTCCACTGTGTACAAGTATATGTATATATTAATAGTTTGTACATATCTTTAATAGCTTCTTATTTGTCATATGTATATTTTACATGTCATGTTTGTATCACATTGTTTATTATTGGTGAACTATACAGTAATGAATAAATAAAAAGAAATAAATAAAATAAATGATTCATACTAAACTGTACATGAGAACGAAATACATGAGGGTACATGTACATTATTATCATACACTGTACGTGAATGATAGTATGGAGCCTTTAAAGTGCCATCAACTTGACGAGATATTTTATCTTGCTTATCGTTGAGTGCATGTTGTATCATTATTAAGTATTATCTTACCTGCATTTTGTTTGGTTGTTTTGATAAGAAAGGTGTGGCAACGCCTCAAGCTGTAAGATTATACTGTCATATGTATGTTCCACTGTGTACAAGTATATGTATATCTTAATACTTTGTACGTATCTTTAATAGCTTCTTATTTGTCATATGTATACTTTACATGTCATGTTTGTATCACATTGTTTATTATTGGTGAACTATCCAGTAATAAATGAATAAATAAAAATAAATAAAACAAATGATTAATACTAACTGTACATGAAAACAACATACATGTAGATGTACATACATTATTATCATACACTGTACGTGAATGATAGTACGGAGCCTTTAAAGTGCCATCAACTTGACGAGATATTTTATCTTGCCATGTCCACTTAATAACCTCTCTTTTTCTCCGTTGTTTCTCTCTCTTCTCTGTTCTTACCCAACATATGTTGTGTATTGTCTTACTTTTACTTTCAGCAACATCGGTTTTTTTTTAAAATTATTATAGCGAATGAATATCGATTGACAAGACATAGCTTTGATAAGTTATATCCGTTGTTGATATTGTATGCTAAGAAACAAGAACTTTACATTAACATAATAATTTTGAAATTATTCAACACACTGTATTTGATAGATACGACGTACCAATATATTGTACATGTATATTGCTGTATATTATACTGTACATTACTTAAGATTACTCCTCAAAGATGTCATAACATGCGGATGTGTATTTGCATTTCAATATGGAGAGTCGTTGGCACGAAACTGTTATGTTGATTGTCAGGGGAGGGGGATCATTTCATTTTACACACTAAACATGCTTATTAAAACTCACAAGTAGACCCCGACCAAAAGAAAATTTCACAAATTTACACCATCGGAGTCAGCTGTATGTTTCATCAGAGCTTCATGCGGTTGGTGTGTATGGGCTAAACTCAACCACCCTGTTGAAGATTTGTGACCTGTGTAATGCATAATGGATAATGGACGAGGTGAAAGAGGTTGAACCATGGCAAAATAAACGCTGCAACTGTACGACGGAGAATTACGCCTGCCCTGTAGAATTGGTTTAATGCTGCAATGACTTCCAAAGACATATTTCAGCGAGATATTTGTGTGAAGTACTGTAGTTCCTGGATGTCTTTTGATATTTTCATAAAGGAATAGGGTGCAGCTTTCAAAGTATTATCTTAAGCAGAACCAATGTGCATAAACATCACGTGACACTGGGGACTCAAAGGTTATCAATTGTTATAAAAAAAACCACAATTATACAACAAAAATATGTGTACAGTATTTATCATTTTTTTGTAACTTATTCTTCACGAACGTGAATGGTGTTTACTTAATAGGGATATGTCTCGCCATCGACAGGGTTAGAACCATATATACAACAGCATTCCGATACCTATGAACAGTAATAAGACATTAGTTGATAGGAACGACATTATGATGAACATTGATGATATGAAATATGAAATGTAAGGAAATATGACTCTCGTTCTGTATTATTAGTGTCTCTGTGTTTACCTTATTACCATTCTCAGCTCTTTCTGCCTCTCCTACATTTTTCTTGTCTCGTTCTTTGTCTATCTTTCACTGTCTGTCTCTTTTCTCCTAAGTGTCTGCGCCTCTTTTTTAATCTTATCTTATCTGTTCTCTTATTGGCTCTTGCTCCCTGAGTGTCTCTATGTCTGCATTTCATAAACAAACTTACAATGAACAGAAATCAGCATTTCATCATGTATTTCTAGAGATATGGTTTCACTCAAGCATCTTATTTTCCTCAAGAAGTGGTGAAGATTTTTTGGCCCAGAAATATCTAGGGACCTGTTCATCACAGCGTGTAAGAAAAACCAGCCAATCATAGCGAAGCTGGCAATAGACCTCGGCATGAATTTCCTTCATTTGCATATTCAACGCCCGGTGTTCGAGCGGAAAACCAATAAAAATACTGTTCTACTTGATTAAGATTTTTCATTTGCATATCAAGAAGCTCACCGATTCATCGATTGTGATGTTGTACTTCCTTATCTGCATACGTATTTCGGGATGGTGAAATAATAAAGGCTTGCCTTCCGTAGAACTCTAGTTATTTTGGTATAATACTTGATATTGGTATCGTTAAATAGCCTGTTCATTCCCCTTTAAAATGATTCCCATCTGTAATAGTTTAAAAATCATGGAATATGTACAAGACCCGAGTACGGAGCTGAGTCAAATGTGGCAAGATGCAAAGTCATCCATTATTGTCAAATACATGTACAGTCAAACCTGTTTTAGAGGCCACCTGTCTATAGCAGCCACCTGTTTATAAAGGCCACAATTTTTGTTTCCTTTGGGTAGCCACTATTGACAGGTTTCACTGTGCGTTATTTCGTGTACATGATGCCTGAATTAAATTGAGCTTAAGATGGGTTACGCCATTTCCTGACCTACTTTATCTGACCTACTCTCTCTGACCCACTTTTTTGCCATTCACTCAGTACGGCCTCTGTTATTGGCTACTGTGCTAATGAATATTCAAGACTATGGTATGGCTTGTCGAACATTCGCGCCGGCGCGGCCAAAGAGGCGGCCAGGAGGCGCAATTTTTTCGAACATTCGCGCCGGCGCGGCCAAAGAGGCGGCCAGGAGGCGCAATTTTTTTTTACACGCTAGCTCATAGACGCCAGAGCTTTTCACAGCTGAGACAGAAATCCTTGCTCTCTGCAATCGGCCACAGCCTGCGAGATCACGCTCATGCCGATATCAGCTGTTCCTTTGTCCACATTTGTATGTGGGTAATGAGTTGATATAAGGACACTAGAAAACCTATTACTGTGCACAAATGCCATGTTGTGATAAAAAGTTGAGTAAATAGATATGTGTTTGTGTTATAATTATTTCATGTTTGCTAGGTTTTATCAGACTATTTATTATTTTTTTATCTGTCCCTCCCGACATGATGCTCTAAATCCCCTAGAACAAAATGGAATCTCCCGTCTCTTTTTCCCCAAATCTCGCTAAAGAAAAAAATATTGGAGTCATCGACTGTTTGATAGGGGTGCATAATAAATTTCTACTAAAAATATTCCTTATTCAATCATTCCCACAATTGTCCCACAAAAATCCAGTGTTTTTTACATTATATTTGTTACAAATGTGTATAAGTTGTACATATAGCCATACGTGTAGCTCTTGAATTAGCTGCACTCTGTGTGCTTGTGACATTCCTCACTGGTGAAATAAACATTTAGCAATGTGTACTGCCCAGAAGAGTCTGGAATGTTATTTACATGAAAAATGTTACAGCTAGCTGAGGCTTATTAGCATAATAAAGGAGCTCAGATGGGCTAGTGATGACTCATCAGTGTAATCTAGGTCAGGTCAATATTGATTGTCATGTTTACAAGCATGTTTACAAGCATAGAACTGACTAGATATATTGAGAAATTTCTGGAAACACAGTTAATAGAAGCTTCTAGAATCTAAGCTTGTGGTATATATATGAGTTGTTTGAGATAGGAGCTCAGTTTCATATCATCTTGCTCCAGTCACCTGTGGTAAAAGTAACCTGCATCTAAGATATTGTTGCGACCCTGGCTCAATACTTACCTGTGGATTTATATGAGGATTTTCCCTACGTGGATAACCACCTGCCTGTTAAATAGCGCTTATGAGATCCTGCCTGTGAAAGCGTGAAAGCTCTGTGGATTAACATTTGACCATCTTGGATCATCTATTTGGATTTGACTATCTGGAATACCTGCTCTTCAGCGTACAACATTGGGATCAACATTGCGATCATAATTTGGGAATACTGGATCGGATTATCAACTGGACCATCAGCGAGAGCCGTGGATCCATTGGACTTCAGTATCCTCCAGCACTGTAAGCTAACCTGTATCCATACATTGTAAAGTAACGTATATTGATGTATTGATGTATTGATGTACTGCAAGTGAATGCTTGTCTTGGTTTTAAAAGGGGAAAATACCCCATATAATAAAGAACACCTGAACTAAAAATTGGTATCATTTTGTGCGATCCTTTCTGGCGTGAACTGATCGTAACAAAATTTGGGGGCTTGTCCGGGAAATGAACATTGTTAATAAGCCAACATTGTTCAAAATTCAGTGAAATTTTGGTTATAACTTTGATTGATCTATCCTAGTAGACAAGCTTTCACATATTTTGATTGTGTATGTTGTATACTGTGTACAATCATGAGTACTTTCGATGCTAAGGCGTTTGCCGAGAGGACAGATTTGTCCTACACAGATTTGGAAAGATTAAGAAAGTGTAATTTGATCGCTATTGCCCAACATTTGAACGTTGAATTGACACAGGGTATGAAGAAGGCAGAGATACTTGAAAGTGTAGCTAGTCACATGACAGTTAGACAACAAACCCAACCAGCTGAACAAGCCCAAGCTATGGGTGGTTCAGATCAAACACAGCTTGAGCTTGCTAAAATGGAATTTGAAAGAGAGAAGATGAGATTAGAGTTTGAAAGAGAACAAAGACAAGCAGAAATGGAAATGAGAAGACTAGAAATGGAAATGAGATTGCGTGAGCTTGAATTGTCACAGAGCCGTGCACAGGACAATAAGTCCCATACATTCGATGTGGCAAAAAATGTTCGTTTGGTGCCAAAATTTGAAGAGGATAGAGTCGACAAATATTTTGTCTCATTTGAGAAAGTGGCTAGTACGATGAAATGGCCACAGGAATTTTGGCCGATGCTTCTCCAAAGTGTTTTTGTTGGTAAAGCAGCAGACGTGTACTCATCTCTCTCAGCAGAACAGTCATGTAACTATGCTACTGTAAAGAAAGCAGTACTGAATGCGTATGAATTGGTACCGGAGGCGTACAGACAGAAATTCAGAAATGCAAGCCGCAAGCCAGGTCAGACACACGTTGAGTTTGCTCGTGAAAAAGAAATGATGTTTGATAGGTGGTATGGTTCATTGAAAGTGGGGGAAGATTTTGATAGCCTCAGAGAGGTAGTGTTGTTGGAGGAGTTCAAAAAGAATGTTGCCTCCAATGTGAGATCCCACCTAGATGATCACAAAATCACAGATCTGAAAAAAGCAGCTCAAATGGCTGATGAGTACGAGCTAACTCACAAAAATGATAACAAACCATCGTTCAGAAATTTCTCTGGTTATAGAGGTAAAAATCAGAATGATGCACAAAAGGGTACTGGCCAAGCAAAAGATGTGCAAAGTAAAGGCGGCAACACTAGCAGTGGCTCACCTCCGGCATCCAAAAATCAGTCTGACAATTCAGGTACTGCAAAACCACCTCCAACTTGCTTTCATTGTAACAAGAAGGGGCACTTAAAAGCCCAGTGCTGGAAATCGCAAAATAAGGAAAAGAAAGAAGTTGGATTTGTCATGCCAAAAAGTGTCCTCCCAGAAGAAAGTGTCCCAGGTAGAGATAGACAGGTCATTGAAAATCGTCCGTTCAATTTTGACGATAAACTCACGCAGGTTGATCAAAAGTATCGTAGCTTTTTGTCTGAGGGTATAGTGGCCCCTAGTTCATCTGGTGAGGCAGGTAAGCCAGTGGTTATCCTTAGGGATACAGGGTCCAATCAGACATTGTTGGTGGAAGGTAGTGTGACTTTACCACCAGAGAGTGCATTGAATGCCAAGGCATTGATACAGCCTATTTTTGGCAGTTGTATCACCGTCCCCTTGTATAAGGTGGATTTGAAGTGTGACCTAGTTTCTTGTCCTGTTACTGTTGGAGTCATCCCAGAGTTGCCCATGCGGGGTGTAGATTGTTTGCTGGGTAATGACTTGGCTGGCGACAAGGTTGTTGCGTCGCCAGGTGTTTCAGAGCAACCGGTTGAGGTTACTGAAACTGAACAGTTACAGGTGAAGTTCCCAGGGATTTTTCCGGATTGTGTTGTGGTTTTGGAAAAACCAGTTGAGGTTCCGGAAACTGAGAACTTACAGGAAGAAGTACCGGGAATTTTCCCAGCCTGTGTTGTTACTAGGTCTCAGGCTCGTAGGGATGCGCACGATGATGCGGATTGTGTTGACGTGGAGGAGAATACTGGGGTTTGGTTGGCTGAAACCTTTTTCAAGGATTTGAATGAAGGGGGTGCTGTTTTAGGCTCCGAGGCTAGCAGTGGTGAGCTGTTTAGTAAGTCTTCCTTGGTTCAGGCACAACAGGCAGACATGGAATTGAAGGGCTTGTCTCAGACTGCGTGTTCTGAGGCTGAGGCTGTTAATGTCCCTGAGTGCTATTATGTCAAAGATGATATTTTGATGAGGAAATGGAGACCTCCCCTTAGGCCAGCTGATGAGGATTGGACTGTTGTCCATCAAATTGTTGTCCCTCCTTGTTATCGCAATGAGATTTTGAGAATTGCCCACGAGTTACCTGTTGGCGGCCATTTAGGTGTCAGAAAGACAAAAGATCGAATCATGAGGCATTTCTATTGGCCGAAGTTGAGTCGAGATGTGGCTGAGTTTTGTCAAACTTGTCACACATGTCAGGTGGTTGGTAAACCACAGCCGTCGATCAAGCCGGCACCATTGATTCCGATACCCGCATTTGATGAACCATTCACTCGGGTTCTAGTTGACTGTGTTGGCCCTTTGCCTAGAACTAGGTCAGGTCATAAGTTCCTCTTGACAATCATGGATATGTCTACCCGTTTCCCAGAGGCAATTCCACTCAGGAATATTACAGCCAAGACTGTAGTAGAGGCCCTAGTACAGTTTTTCACTAGGTATGGTCTGCCCAAGGAAATTCAGTCTGACCAGGGATCCAATTTCATGTCAAACATATTTCAAGAGGTGATGTATCAGTTGGGTATCAAACAGCTGAAGTCGTCAGCTTACCATCCCCAATCTCAAGGTGCATTAGAACGCTACCATCAGACCCTGAAGACCATGATTAGGGCATATTGTGAGGAGCACCCTGAGGACTGGGATAAGGGCATCCCATGTTTGTTGTTTGCCACTAGGGACTCCCCGAATGAGTCAACGGGATTTAGTCCGTTTGAGTTGGTGTACGGTCACGAGGTTAGGGGCCCTCTTAAGCTCATAAAGGAGAGGTTCATGTCCCAGGATGATGATGTAAACCTCCTTGACTACGTGTCAAAGTTCCGTGAAAGGTTGTTTAAGGCATGTGAGGTAGCTAGGGGACATCTGAAAACGTCCCAAGAAAGCATGAAAAAGAAAGCAGACAAGAATGCTAAAGTGCGTACTTTCAAGCCTGGTGACAAAGTACTTGTGTTGCTACCATTGCAGGGTGAGCCATTAAAGGCCAAGTTCAGTGGACCGTACTGTGTCAAAAAGAAATTGAATGATGTCAATTATGTGATCGGTACTCCAGACAGGAGAAAAGATCAAAGGGTGTGTCATGTGAACATGCTCAAAGAATACTTTGAGCGAGAGACTAGCCAGCCAGTTGGGGTGATACAGGTGGTGAACGATGAGGAGGTAGATGTGGTGGAATCAGATGTGGACATGTCTGAATCTGATGTAAACATGAGTGAGCCACCAAGTGTCAGGCTGTCTAACACGGAGGTGTTAGGGAAAACACAGGAAGTGTTGAGTTACCTCCCTGAAGATCAGAGAAAAGATGTAACTGATTTGTTGCATGAATTTGGGGACGTTTGCAAAGACAAAGTAGGTTGCACCCCACTGACTGTGCATGATGTTGATGTTGGAGATGCTAGACCAATCAAACAGCACCCATATCGGTTAAACCCCGATAAATTGGCGAAGGTTAGGGAGGAGGTTCAATTCATGTTAGAAAATGACATAATAGAACCAAGTCAGAGTAGTTGGAGTTCCCCTATCGTCATGGTACCAAAACCAGATGGTTCACAGAGATTCTGTATTGATTACCGGAAGGTAAATGCAGTGAGTAAGACAGATTCATTCCCAATTCCCAGATTGGAGGACTGTATTGATAGGGTTGGTAACTCTGCCTTCGTCAGTAAGATAGACTTGCTTAAGGGCTACTGGCAAGTGCCAATGACCGACCGTGCGAAAGAAATATCTCCCTTTGCGACCCCAGATGGTCTGTTTCAGTGTAAGGTCATGCCTTTTGGGATGAAGAATTCGCCAGCGACCTTTCAAAGGTTGACCAATCAGGTGATTGCCGGACTTGACCATTGTGTGGTGTACATTGATGACATTCTTGTGTTCTCGGACACATGGAGTGATCACATCCAACACCTCAGACTACTGTTTGACAGGCTCCACAAAGCCAATCTTGTGATCAATCTCGCAAAAAGTGAATTTGCAAAGGCAAAGGTCACCTATCTCGGTCACATAGTCGGTCAAGGGCAAGTACTGCCAAGAGAAGCCAAGGTTGAAGCTATACTCAGCTTCCCCATCCCCCAAACAAAGAAAGAGTTGCTCAGATTTCTGGGTATGGCTGGGTTCCACAGAAAATTCGTGCCGAATTTTAGTACTGTAGTGAGCCCACTCACAAACTTGCTGAAAGGCAAAGTCAAGTACATCTGGTCAGATGAGTGCCAAAATGCTTTTGTGAAGTTGAAATCTATCATGGCAAATGAGCCGGTGTTGGCTGCACCCAATTTCTCCAAGCCCTTCAAAGTGGCTATTGATGCCAGTGATGTTGGTGTAGGGGCAGTTTTGCTCCAAGATGATGATGATGGCATAGAAAAGCCTGTGAGCTACTTCTCTAAGAAATTGAACAAGTACCAGAAAAAGTACTCAACAATTGAGAAAGAGGCACTCAGTATGATCCTTGCCCTTCAGCAGTTTGAAGTGTATTTGACCAACAGTAAAGGGGAGATAATCCTGTACACAGACCACAATCCCCTTGTCTTCCTGGATCGGTTCAAAACCAAGAACAGTAGAATATTCAGGTGGAGTCTGCTGATCCAGCCCTATGCACTCAAAATTGTGCATGTATCAGGCAAAAACAATGTCATAGCTGATGCATTGTCCAGAGTGTGAAAAAAAAAACACAACAAAGAAGTAATAAGTTTTGTCACAAGGTATGTGATTACGTGTAAAAATGTTATTGAATCAGTATGATGACAAATGAAAATTGCCATATATCCAAAAGACTTTGGCAACAAGATTTTGAAGTTATTTTCATGTGGAAACATTCAGTGCAAGTAAGTGCCTTGCCGGTTGATTATGGTATTGAAACTGTTTGTTTGTTATTGAAGAAAATATTGTTTGGATAATACATGTCATCAAAATGGTTGAATAAGAAATTCAAAGTGACAAAAATACTCAAGACAAGTTGTCAAGGTTGAATTATGAGTTGTCATAAATGAGACATGGAAATATGATATTGTAAGTGTTCAAACATAAAAGTATGATTGTTCATAATGCAGAGAAGGTGAACATGTTTATTTAGGTAACTTTAAATGTTTGAAAATGTAAAAGAAAAATTTGCTACGGCAAAATTTTCTTTTTTTCATGGGGGAAAGTGTTACAAATGTGTATAAGTTGTACATATAGCCATACGTGTAGCTCTTGAATTAGCTGCACTCTGTGTGCTTGTGACATTCCTCACTGGTGAAATAAACATTTAGCAATGTGTACTGCCCAGAAGAGTCTGGAATGTTATTTACATGAAAAATGTTACAGCTAGCTGAGGCTTATTAGCATAATAAAGGAGCTCAGATGGGCTAGTGATGACTCATCAGTGTAATCTAGGTCAGGTCAATATTGATTGTCATGTTTACAAGCATGTTTACAAGCATAGAACTGACTAGATATATTGAGAAATTTCTGGAAACACAGTTAATAGAAGCTTCTAGAATCTAAGCTTGTGGTATATATATGAGTTGTTTGAGATAGGAGCTCAGTTTCATATCATCTTGCTCCAGTCACCTGTGGTAAAAGTAACCTGCATCTAAGATATTGTTGCGACCCTGGCTCAATACTTACCTGTGGATTTATATGAGGATTTTCCCTACGTGGATAACCACCTGCCTGTTAAATAGCGCTTATGAGATCCTGCCTGTGAAAGCGTGAAAGCTCTGTGGATTAACATTTGACCATCTTGGATCATCTATTTGGATTTGACTATCTGGAATACCTGCTCTTCAGCGTACAACATTGGGATCAACATTGCGATCATAATTTGGGAATACTGGATCGGATTATCAACTGGACCATCAGCGAGAGCCGTGGATCCATTGGACTTCAGTATCCTCCAGCACTGTAAGCTAACCTGTATCCATACATTGTAAAGTAACGTATATTGATGTATTGATGTATTGATGTACTGCAAGTGAATGCTTGTCATGGTTTTAAAAGGGGAAAATACCCCATATAATAAAGAACACCTGAACTAAAAATTGGTATCATTTTGTGCGATCCTTTCTGGCGTGAACTGATCGTAACATATTTTCTTCCTGAGAGCACCGTCCCCTTTTTCTGTAGTGGAGCAGTCCGGCGCCGGCAATTCCCGCGTGGACTAAGCCACGTGACTCCGAGAGTGTAATCAGAGAGCGGTTGCGAATGGGATGTCAATGAGAACGCGCTTTAGAGTGCGAGCTGATATTAGAAACAACTGATAGTCTTACGTTCCTAGACACAATGAATATTTATACTCCGAGAATTTTGATAAGGCACGATCCAAAAGAAGCGCAAGTATCACAATAAGATAACCAACAAATAAAGAAAAATGTTTGATTTTATCACGGAAGCAAGATTTTGTTAGCATTGGTAGCATTGGTAGTCAAGAGATAAGAGCATGTTTATAACAAGAGGAGAACAAAAAGTTTTAGAGTGTAGACTATCAACGTCCTACGAGTGACCTTCGTAGTCTGGACGCTACACTAAGCATCAACACATTCTTTTGCAAAATGTAAACATTGCAGGCTTGTCTTGGGGGAAGTTGGGGGAAGTTCTCAAACTATTAAGGCAAGTTCTCAAAGTTCTCTCAAAGTTCTCAAACTATTAAGGTATGTGATGTCTACATTTTGCAAAGGAATGCGAATGTGATGTTAAGTATTCATTTTTCTCCATGTTCTTTCAGGGAGTGTTCTTACACCTCAAACTTTGATGGTATTTTTGCCATGATGAACGACATTTACCTCAAGTGAAGAAAAGTTGTGGTTTTCTTGAAACAATTTACAGGAATTTAGTTACTACATTGATATAATCATTGCCCTCTGAGGAGTACAGTTTTAGAACATGCATCATGGAGGGAAAAAAAGGTCCATAGAAACAGATGTGTTGGAAGTGAGAAAGAAAAAAGTGTGATTATTTTTGTTTCTTTCTTTACATAGTTATTGTGGATTTTTTTTGTTCATCATTTGGGGTTCAGAGAACTAGAAAGATGAAGAAAAGAAGAATGAAACACATGCTGAGCAGACTCTCTTTATTATACAAGATATACATATATACATATCATCAAAAGGGGGTAAACTGTGACAAGTTGCTTGCAGAACCTGTGGAAGAAAGCAACTAGAGAATAAAAGAGGACAGCAGCCATTCTCTCTGCACAATTACAGCCATGCACAACACCATCACAGCAAAACGAGTGTTTGGGACTGGGTCTGCGATGAAATTTGAAGTGTTGAGAACACACCTGATTTAAACTGCAAAAAAAAAAAAAACTGTTTAGAGGTATACTGATGAAAGCTACACGATAACTAAAACAGTGCTGGTCAGGATTGTGAACCAAATTAGAACTGAAATGCGACTGAAAAGGATGCAAAGCAAAAAAACCTCGGATCTATGTCTACCTATTATCGTATTGTTCGCGCTACAGTCTAGTCTTACACACACGTAATGCGTTCACGGCGAGCAAAAACAAACGGCAGTCACACCTCAGTCATCACACAACAGTCATAATATCTCCACACACGGAAAAAATTGCAGTCAGAGGAAAAGGTGACACAAAAGAGGGCTAAAACAGGAAAGCAAAGGAGAGGAAAATAATCCCTACAGCTTCACTCAGCTAACCTATACTAGGAAAGTGAATGAACGAGCAGCTAGCTCGCTAACTGCACACACACACACTGTACACACACAGAGTACATGTATGCATATGCCAGCATACTTCATACTGTGCATTGTGCCGTGCATGCAGTGAATGAGAACGCACCCGGGTGTAGAATTTCGACAAGCCATAGTCTTGAATATTCATTAGCACAGTAGCCAATAACAGAGGCCGTCTCATGAAAACTGCCTCGTGTACAAAATGAATGGCAAAAAAAGTGGGTCAGAAAGAGTATGTCAGATAAAGTAGGTCAGGAAATGGCGTAACCCGCTTAAGATGGCCATGCATGAGCACCAACATGCATTCTGGTATTTTCAAGAGAATTTAACTTGTTGTATTTGAATTGTAGTGTTCAGCAAAGACAGTAATGAAGAATACTTTTAGTTTTGCTCACTTGTATGATTGATTTGTAAAAAATGATTCAAACTGTGATCGAGAGAATTGTTTCCTTTTTACTTATGAGTGATTTTTTGTCGCATGAATCTTCATAAAACTTAAACACAATAATTTTATAATGATTATCCACTTATGACTCATCTTATATCCAACATATAGCGGCCATCAATTCTGGAATCACCTGTCGGCGTGGAAAGTTGGCTTTTGCAATGCGACGTAACTTAAACGGCCGTGAAAAGCCCGCTTTCGATCTGGATGCATGACGCAATATATAGCTGATTAATTCATTCTCCAATTGTATGAAATTTGTAAAAGACCAAAGAAAAAGCAGGATCTTCATTTGATTACCCTTAATCAATGAAATCCCAATGTCTGGCATTTTTTTTTAGCGAATCTCAGCATCCCCCATTCGCTTTTATTGTTGTCATGTACCACGGATCCCAAGCCCCGCGGCCAGCCCGGCCCTCGCCCTCAGCCCATGCCCAGACCAATCTGGATCCGCGATATCATTATGCAGACTGTAAACTGGCAGCAACGCGCGGTTCTTCGGTGCTCGCAAGCACACAGCTCAGCTGTACTCATTGATATGCCTATGGAATAAGTTGCTTGCACCGGTCAACTCGCGCTCGGAAAGTATTGAGGCAAAAATATTTTAAGAGACACGATGCAGAATTTTTCTCGATTAAATAAAATATGTTAAGATAGTAAATATACTTTAACTTACTTCTAACAAAGAACAATGAGAACACTTGATTATCATTAACGTAAGTATTTTAATGCAAGATCCTGTTTTCGGCAAGTTGTCATTCTTTTGAAATTGTTTATTCACTGATCTTATTTACTTTACACAGCGTCCTGCCAATTAAAGCAAGCGGGCATCATACGCGGCCCTTGCTGTTATCTTTCCTAACCATTCTGATTGTCCGGTAGGCTGGTAGAGCTCGATTCTCTTCTTTTCAAAATGTGGACATGAATTAGTTGCAGTTTCTTGTAATCAACGAACGTTCCCGTTTTTTCAGAAGGGCATTTTAATTCAAGATTCTGTTTATTCGGCAAGTTAACAATTCTGTTCAAAGTCTTAAAAAATTACGATATGCTTTATGCACGCATGCATGTAGCCCTACAAGGAGCCGCCCTCCCGATCGATAAAGAGCTGTTATGTAACCCGGAAGCAGTTGACCACGCTACCATCCAATCACAACACGCGTTTTCTGACCGCGGGAAAACGGGTTCAAATCTTGATCCCTAGCAACGAGCAGCCGCGATCGGCTCGATCGAAAGCAGTGCCTGTCCGAAAAAATATGGTCCAGAATAAATGCTAATATCTTGGTTTCGGTTTCGTTTTATGCCATAAAATGTTGACAGCAGGTAGAGGAATGTCACTCTTTCAGATAAGACAAACTTCAAAAATTTGATGTGGTCATCCCAAATGACACATTTTGGTCTATTACAGTAAATCTTACCCCGCGGCTTTTTGTGGGTTTCGAGCTGGGCGGTCACATTTGTATTTGAGTAATCGTGATACGTGCAAACTATATTTTGCATGTGTTCAATGTCATATTGTTGATATGCGTTTTGTACTGCATATGTCTCGTATCTCCAACATGGGTTAAAATAGGCATAGCCAATGAATTGCTTAGACACTGTTAGATAAAGACATAACCTATAGGCTGTAATATTGAGGATAATTGTAAATTTTTCTTGTCACCATTGTAAAGAAGGATAAGGGCGAGTGTGATTATGCCAAACTTCCCCACCCGGATCACTGATGCAGGTTTTGCTTTTGTGTTTTCTTGTAAAGAAAAGGAAAAGTACGTATCTCTAACTTGATCTAGGATTGAGGCAAGAGGATGAGAACGAAGAAGGAGACGTAAGAGAAGAAGGAAGAAAATGCGTGGAGGGAGGAGGGAGAAGGAGATATTGTGGAGGATAAAGACGATGATCATCTAGTCGTTTCTCGCCTTTTGTTTCTCCTCCTCATTTACCCTTCCTTCTTCTAGTCATCGTCACTTGATTATATTCCGTACCCACCCACTCGTTCCTTAGTTGCTGTTCTGCTCCTCCGCTTCTTCCCCTTCCTTCCTCGCCCTCAATCCACCCTCCTCTCCCCCACCCTTGTTCCCTTTCTCCCGTTTCCTTCCATCTCCCCATCATTTTTGTTTATTCCCTCCCACCCTTTTCCCTCTTTCTCCCGCCTTCGCTGTAAGTTCTTCGCGCCGTCCTTCTCTCTTCTTAACCCCCTCCTGCTTAACGCCATTCTCGGATTGAAAAATACAAGATCATTCATTGTTTTCTTTATAAGTGAGAGTATTTCATTAGCAAGATAAAACTTGGATTGACTAGAGTTTAAGCCTGATTTTCCTTTTCGTCAAATCATTGTGAAATGGTTTTGTATAAATATCAGCTTAAATAGCTCGGACAATCAATGTCAAATCAACCAATGGTGTTAACCCGACCCCCCTAAATTTTCTCTAAACTCACACCAAATGTTCCTCCAAGGGTCTGACGGAAGATTCTGAAAGATTTTGCCCCATGGTCAAATGCATGGTTGCTAAGATACGGCCTCCCTTAGGAGTCAATACACAGTTTGCTAGTTTTGATTGACTGCTGCAGCCAAGTTAGATGAGTTACATTGCTCATTTTCTTTAAATTTGAAGAAATTTACATCTTCAAATGCACAACGCACTGTGGCGTGGATCTGACGCCCCGTAAATCACCGAAACTGGTCAAAGGTAATGTTTTGGGTTGCATGTTTGCTTCGAACCCAAATATATTCCAATCAATATTTCTGTTGTGTTTATGATTGATAATTATAGAATGGGTGTCAGAATCTCTGCAATCTGATTGGCTAATTACCCATAATTGCCGTGTATTTTTTTTTACTGGCAGCACGCGATATCAACACGATATCAACACGATATCGCGATACCGAGAATTGATTTGATCGATACCAATGTTGCTTACGCTAATGGCGGCACCCACGAATCTCGAGAAACTCCGATAAAGTTAGATGAACAATTGAAACAAATTTTGGACGATTCAGACGCTTTCAGTAAGTACAAATTCAACTTAAGGCATCGAATACTCATTGTCTACATTTAAACGCTTTGCAGAGGTGAAACACGTAAGTTTGGAAGATATTTCGAACGGAGAAGAGGACAAAATTATGACTGAATTCTACGCTGTCGCAGCACTGTGTGCAGACGTTGCTGCGCTGATTTGCCCACTAACGTGCATGGCGAATACGTTCATTTGGGCACTCAATGCCACCCTGGACATTCGCAGTAAATCTGTCTTTTCTGATATGACTACGTCGTTTAAATGATTGTTATCAAATCAAAGCGTGATGAACTTAGTTCATCACATTAGTAGTTCTATACATGCAGACTATATTTCTCCACTTGACATGGTCTATGGAGAAAATCATCTCATATTTTAGCTGTGTTATTTGGACACTTGTCTAAGTGAAAAGTCAATAATTTTTAGTCTTGGCAGATTTTCCAATCATTGATGATCATTGATGATGAAGATGTATCTCTGCAATCTGATTGGTCAATAACCATGCATCCGGTAAAAAAAAAATCATGCGTCCGGTAAAAAAATTCATGCGTCCCGTAAACAATTTCATGCGTCCGGTAAATTTTTTAATTTCTATTTTTTTTGGGATATTTGGGGGTGTAACAATGCCCATTCTAAAAAACAGATGATACGCAGGTTTATTCCGTGAGTCGGTGGAATTGTTTGCACGCGGTAACTATGGAAACTAGTCTAAACCCACTCGGCTTCGCCTCGTGGGTTTAACAGTTCCATAGTTATCTTGTGCAAACAATTCCTACCGACCCACTAATACCTGCGAATCATTTGTATACTAACCTACAGCAAATGGCGTGTCAACCAACTTTTTTCACGACAATTTGAAAAGTCGTTGTCGGTGGGAACTTAGTCCAGATACTGGCCGTATGTTATCGTCCACCACCGATTCACATAGTACGCACACCGCGCCAGACCACTGGTTGCGCGACTCCACGAATCTGTCCGCCCGAGAAAAATTTTTTGTACGTGATGCGCCACCAACGTTCGTTGTCCGCGGATTGCTAAATACAGTCCAGGGGGTGGACTAGTGGGAACTGAAATGTGTCGCATATCGTGTCGTTTGTCGGAATGTCGGTGTCAGATCCGGTGTGAAAAAGGGTTTGGCATAATTTCTGGCGATTTAGTATGATTATGCTGCTCCCTTGGCAATTTTTTATTTGTCTCACATGTCACGCTGCTGGGTCCATGATAGGCCGATTACGCACACACAAAAAAGTGACTGAAGTTCTAAAAATATTTTCATGATTTTAGTCCATGAATAGCTTCTTCAAGAACGTAAGCTGACTCACAAAGAAAATGTATTATTTACATCTTTGACAAGTGCTCCTGCATTCCAGACTCGCAGACTGACAAGGGCTTGAGTTTGCATGCAAACTGACCACGATCTTACCAGAAACAAATTATGTGTTTAGGGTTTGTTTTTACCAAGTGGTCTGATATTTACGGAACAATTATCTCTTACTCAACATTGATTACGTGTTATTTTATAGGTAATATTACTTCTCTCGCACATGCCTAAAATCTAACATCTCCTAATTCACGATTCGATACCCATTAGAGTATTTTTTACTCCACCCATAAAACGTGGCACACTACACACTTCACAAGAAACAGTTCTTTTTATCAGCAATGGTGATTTGGGGACCTGATTTAAAGGTGAAATAATCGTGATTGAGAGCAAAATGAAAAAGAAATATGCTCCGAAACAAATGCAAAAACATGGAGAAATGGGTACAGCCCAAAGACGAGACTGGCGAGAGAGGGGGAGGAGGAAGAAAATGTAGAGAGAGAGAGAGGGAGGGGGGGGGGGGCGTATTGCATACAAAATCAAGATTATGAGCTCGCGTTCGCAGTACATGCTTGGTGAAAGCATAGCACGAATCACAAGTACGACGAATATGTTTATGTTTTAGGATACATTAAACTTAAAAGTTATGAACCCTTCGAACAATGCATATTACAGTATACCACAGTATACCACATGAAAGAAAAGAAATCTTTTAGAATACAAATATTTACTTTCAATGCCGGGTTGATAAATTGTTAACCTTGAGTATTCATATGGACTTTAGGGGGAAAGTAATATACAAAGGGTAATCTGGTACGTGCAGATACACCCTTGTACTAGACGTTAAAACCCCCAACCTTTTGGCACTTTTGAAAATGAACCAAAAATAAGAGCTACACCTCAAACCAAGCCGAAATTGACACAACCTAAAATCAAGGAATGTCAATTGTTTTACAAACAGGTTTTGTGACATTTCATCAATAACTATTCTTGTAATAATCCTATGAATATTTAATGAGATTTTCACTCTTAAAAAAAATAACATGTGCGCATATCAGATAATGAATTCAAAACACAGCAATGGCCATTGTGCATCACGCATGTCAATCTACAAAGTCTTTTCTGCAAGAATTATCGTGCATTATGAATGACACTGTGATGGCAGTTGCAATTGGATTGACAGGTGTGATACAGTGGTCATTGTTGTGTTTTGAATCAATCATCTCATACACACCAATTTTTAGGTGTGAATTTGTCCAAAAGTGAAAATCTTATTGAATAAATGAGGACAGATATAATAATTGATGAAATATCACTAAACCTACTTGTAAAACAATTGACATCCTATCATGATGTGTAAATTTCAGCTTGATTCGAGTCATGATCATGACAATTTACAGATCTAAGCGACCCCTCTCTCATAAATTAACGTTTGAAAGCCTCAAAATAATGTGGATAAATAATTGAGGATTACACGAGTAACTCACATCACTTCGGCATTCGAAAATGAACCAGTTAATGCCTCATTTCAACTAAACGTTATGAGCGTAGCCAGTGGGTGTAAGTCCAAGGGACGTTTAATCTGCAGTGTTTGTCGCAAATAATTCAGATGCACCGACAAATTTTGTCCCCGTGCATTCAATTTCCATCCCTTGTGTCGACAAACTCAATGTGTTTTCAGCCCACAAAATGTCCCTTGCATTGACATATTAATGCCGACAACAAATGAAAACAAAACATTATTTCGTATCTGTTCAAAGTACGAAATTGCGACGACAGTACCACAAACAATGGCAAACGAAATCGTTAATCCAAAGATGATAAACAGATGTTAATCCGACAACAATAAGTCTACTGTATTGATCGAAATTCTTTATCTCTTTCTCTTTGTAATTTGCTTTCTTTTTTCGTTGTTTTTGGTAACACGCCTCTCTCTCTCTCTTTGTCTTTGTCTACTTTCCGTTTGCTTATATAATTATATACATGTACCATCTTTCACAATATTACTGTTTGAAACGTGTCATTTCATGTCACATCCCTATTCGCTTGTATTCCTCTTGCTTTTCCGGGGGGGGGGGGGGCATCAATCTATAACCATTTTACTTGATAATATACCTTCTCCATAGGCCTACTTTGTAAATTGCAAATTGTATTTATTTCGTCCATTTGAAAGATGCATAAATGGAAAATTATCTCGTTCAAATGATAAAAATGTTTAGCATAGAACATAAAACCAAAACACAATTTTACAGATTAACTGACAACATTAAACACACGGTACTACAACAGTGAAATTAAACATAAATATTCCAGATCAACCCGATAGATTAAGATAAAATGACAAATAATGACTTGTTTTACAAAAAAAAAATGTTATACCATACATACTACCTGTAAAATGCAATGGAAATAAATAAATGACATTAAAAGAATGAATGAATAATACTGATGTATAATTGAATTAAATACCTATTGTATAGTAAAATATTGAAAAGTTCGATTTAAAATTGTGAAATGCATTGATATACCGATATAAATATTCCAGGTAAAGTCGACATAGCCTACACTACACTATCCTAAAGAAATTGGCATAGGAAAGGGAAGAAGGGAAGGACCCGCAGTTTCACACATTCTTGCTTCGCCATGTTTGATTTTTTTCTATGTTTACATAATTAGGAACAAATATCAATGGAATACGTGAATCAATGGATTGCATTCAATGAGAACGTCTCCTATTGTGTAAGTTTTGTATTATGGATTTTTAAAATTACATATATTTACAGATTTATGTATATGTTATGTTTTTATTACAATTATTCCACCATATAGTGTTATCTTTGTAATGCTCTTCGCTATTGTCTCGCTCACAAACAGAAAAAACGGATTAATCTCCGTCTGTATTAAAAGTGTAATAGTAGCGTGCACGTGTGCAATTAAAGGGCATATAATGTACTGGGAAGGCAAAAAAGCCTTCAAAATGTAATTGTTAGCAATCTTCTTGCCAATGGTCTTAAATTCATGTATTGTCTATTTTAGAAGCTTGCTGAAAGTTATTTGCCCACAAATGATCTACATTTGGAGTAATGAGTGATTAAATCACAAATCCTCAAAATGTTCGGCCCGAACATTTTGAGGATTTAATCATTAATCATTAATTACTCCATATGTGGATCATTTGAGGGCAAATAACTTTCAGCAAGCTTATAAAATGGACAATACACGAATTTAAGACCATTGGCAAGAAGATTGCTAACAATTTCATTTTGAAGGCTTTTTTGCCTTCCCAGTACAGTATATGCCCTTTAAGTTGTCGATACATTTGTAATGTCAAACCACCTCCCACCCACACATAATCCTTAATATAGAAAAGCTGATGACGAATATTTAATGTTTTAAACAATAAAGTCCTACCGTATACTAACACTTTGAGTTCATGCAATGTTTTGCTGTTTAATTTTGTCTTCAAAGGGGACATCTACCTTTAAACCCTCATTAGCGACCCCCCCCCATTCCAATCTGCTCTCTCGTGTTTTCCATGCCTTGCCTGTCTCACCATGTTTAGTAAATAATCATTTCTTCCGTCACTCTCTCCACCCCCTCCTCTGTCCCATAAACCCGAGTATGTGTGTATCATGCTGACTTCAGGCATGGCATGGATGGAAGAGTTAGATACAGTTAAAAAGCCCCATGTAGCATACCCAAGAAATAAGACCAGCCTACGAGCAATAATTATTATTGTATTGCAAACTACTTTTTAGACACGCAGTCAGACACGACGACATTTTCCTTTACGCGTTGTGTATGGAATCATTTTCACTTATTTATTAAATTGTTGATAATACCCCATCTCTAGAAACAGTCCTCAGACAGGTCGACATGGCAGTAAACAATGCACATAGTGATATTACAGTAGAGAAAGATCTAACATGAAATAAATTACGTCACACTTCTCCAAAAAAAAAATGTGTCAGGGAAACATTTGATTTTTTTTGGCCCTATTTTTTTTTAATCCATCTATACATAAAATGGATATAATTCACAGTGTTAATTCATCATCTTTGAGAGTCATCCTATGTTCTTGAAGAAGCTATTCAAAATGTCATGTTTTTAGAACTTTAGTCACTGTTTGTGTGTGCGTAATCGGCCATCAAGTGAACAAATTTTTCCCTTACACCTCCCTGAATCATCGAGGGTGGGCCAAGCTCATACAGTGTGATTGTACAGTGTACTAGTTAGTTTACATATAGTCCACCTCCGGACTGTATTTAGCAATCTGCTGAAAACGAACGTTGGTGGTGCATCACATACAAACATTTTTACCCTGAAATACAGTCCAGTCAAACTTGCCAGTTCCCCTGAATTTTCGGGGGAACTGGAAAATTGATATATATTTTTTTTGCAATAAATCAAAATTCAATTATGTATTCCAACCAAACATCGAACAGAGACGAATCACTTCATGGAGATAGTCTGATGGCATATCTGATAAAATCCCTGGCAGTTCAGAGCTCAAAGGTCAATGAACTTTGCCAAAATTAGCTAATTTTGAAATTGATACAAGGATGGATTTAGACAGACTGGTAAGATTGGAAGTGAAAGAAATAAGAGATCAAAGGTCAATTAACATTGCCAAACTTGGCTTAACATGGAAAAACAGAATATGATATTTTCAGTTCACATAGGAATTCAATTGTACATTGCCCACCAAACAGAGATTTTCTGAGAACAAATTTTGTATGTCTTTGATGGATTTTATTAATACTTATATTAAATACAATTTAATGATGAAATAATTTCAAATACTTTCTCTCTGGTATTTATGCAGTGTCCTATGAAGGCGTTGGATCAAGAGTCGGCATAAGGCACCTTGGCAAAAGTCTCGTACTCACCTTTTACTGTCTTTCCTGTGAGCGTATGGCAAGCCGTTTTAACATTCATTCCTATTTCTTGATATCACGAATTCGATTTCTTGATATCAAGAATTGCCATTGCTTGACTACACAAAACCATTTCTTGATATCAACAATTCGAATTCTTAATATCAAGAAATGGTTTTGTGTAGTTAAACAATGGCAATTCTTGATATCAAGAATTGCCATTGCTTGACTACACAAAACCATTTCTTGATATCAACAATTCGAATTCTTAATATCAAGAATTCGAATTGTTGATATCAAGAAATGGTTTTGTGTAGTCAAGCAATGGCAATTCTTGATATCAAGAAGTCGAATTCTTGATATCAAGAAATCAAATTCGTGATATCAAGAAATAGGAATAAATGTTAAAACGGCTTGCCATAAGAGCGGGAAAGCTGAGCGGCATTACCAATCTCCATTCCTTAAATTTGGCTTCAAAGGGGTGGAGGCAACTGCGGAATTCCTTCTGGAATTTAAATAGGCTTTCCCACCCCAGAAGACATTTGGGGTAAATTATAGGAGGCCACGGAGGATATTTAGTGTGATTAGTGAAGAAAAGATGCTGAGCGGGAATCCCAAGAATCCTGCTGTCATGATAGGCTGTGAGCTTTTGCCAATCTGCCTAAGAGAACAAGTGCCAAGAGATGAGTGAATGGATCTTGATCATCGATATATATATATATATATATATATATATATATGTATATATAATACTGGATAAACAGTGCACCCTCTTCATGAAGCCAGCGACACTGCGTAAAGTACACCCTAGACAAAAGTTCGTGTGAATCGATATATGTAAGTGAATTAATGGATTACGTTTTGTCTAGTGTGTAATTTAAGATATAATTTGCACCGCCTTCAACGGTGCGCATTCCGCAGTGTGCAGCGAGCTATTTCCGTTGTGTATATTAATGGTCTTGATGCAGAGTTGTGCAAGAATTGAGATGTGTGAAGTGTAAGCACCCCCCCCCCCCCACACACACACAATGCAACGCATTTCCGGGTCGCTCCAGAGACTTATAAACCCCAGAAAAGACCAACATAAATGTTTTCTGAGTCAGACTGACCCGGAAATAGTACAAACCAATGACTCAGAGTTCCGGGACACTGAATAGAAAGATGACCCGGAAAAGGGTCACTTTGTTAATGACTTTTGTCTCCGAGTCACACTGACCCGGATGGAGTGCGCCCCCAACGGACTCGGATTCTGGGTCAAACTGACCCGGAAAGAGTACAAACCACAGAAATAGAAAGACGTCTTTCTATTTCTGTGGTACAAACCAATGACTCAGAATTCCGGGTCACTGTATAGAAAGATGACCCGGAAAACGGTCAATATGTTACTGACTCTTGTCTGCGGGTCACCCTGTCCCGGATGGAGTGCGCCCCCAACGGATGCGGATTCCTGGTCATAAATGACACGGAAGACCCGGAAAAAGTCAGTTTTGATGCGGGATTTTTAAGAGTGTGGTATTTCCAACTGGTACCAGTTACAATTTGTCAACTGTAATCAACTGGATTCCAGTTGATTCAAGTATACCAATTTCCATATTGAAACCATTTCACTTAACTGGAAAGAACTGGTACTAGTACCAGTTGGATGAACTGGTCCTTAACTGTTTTTTGACCTGGAGGAAAAGTAGGGAGCGCTATTAATAAACCAAATCACTTACTCCACTGCACATGGCGTGTTTACATAAAGGCGAATATACAACCAACATGCTGAAAAAAATATGCGCCCAGTAAACATTCCTTAAACCATGCCTACCAGCAACCATGATAGCATTCCATAAAAGGGAAGAGAAAATCCAAACAAAAACGAAACAAACAAATAAGAAGAAATGAACGAAGAAAGATAAAATATTTAAATTGACACCAGATGGTCCCTATCAAACGGGCGACTGTTATGAAGGCCCTGAACGCGATTATCTGAGCAGGGAAAACAGAATACTATTAAAGTTTATTTGATTCCTCAAGGTAAACCGGGGGTCATCATGCTGACCAAATCCATACGGATGGTTCTGTTGCTTTTTTTTTCGGTAACATACAATATTTGATTACACAGCATTGATGCAAAGAAGAAAAGGCAATAACATTAACGAAATATTAACCAAAGTGTCTTACATACTGTTTTCGTCTGCTGAAGTGACAATTTCTCAGCCTGCATCTAGTCCTGGTATTCCTGCCATCTCGCGGTTCCTTTCTCTTTCCACTGAAGCACCACATTTCAACCTTTCAAGCCGATTTTGATTGAGACTCCCTTCTCCCTTCTTATATGGTATGCCTTAGACGCCAGAAAACTGCGTTGAGCTTTCAATCAGGGCAGGCGGCAGAAGCTCTATCATTCTCTACATACATGTTGCCTAATGTTGTACACCTCTTATGGCATGTCAGCGGCATGGAGCTACATACATGTACGTGTATGATATGTGAACGAATTTTAGTATACCCCTCCCCCTTCACACAGCCCTCACTCTCTCTAACCTCAATGTATGTTATATGTCAGAACATTGTGGGGTTCTTCATTCCAGTAGACGAAGAATGAAAATCGGAACTAGTGTTTATGTAGTTTCAAGATGAAACCTTAATTATAAGGAATGCATGAAATAATCAGATTATAATGAAACGCAATAACATACACATATCAATTGAATTGAACAGTGAAATGCTGCCTCCAATACAATAATCTTTAAATAGGAATGAAGATGGATAAACAATCAAATACTTTCCGACTGACTTTGTCTACTAGTCATATATATATTTTAAAAGTAATGAATTAAATTATGGGTTTACAATTATCTTTGGTTCATGATATCAAAACCTGGATATGGCCGGTTGATAATGTTCAGTTCAGTATGCAGCGTCAATACAACCCGGTTGCCTTGACGACGCGATCGCGATAACGTTATTTTTTTTTTTATGGGCGAGTTCATCAAAAGACCCGCTGTCGAGGTTACACGGTAGGACGTCGATGCCCGAGCTGAGTTGGTTGCAGTTGCGATCCTCGATGCTCGGCGACGTCGATGAGGGCTACCAGGAAACCGAACAGTCACCGCCCGGTCTGGGTGCAAGGGCACGTGATGGCTGAACCCTTGGTTACGGCTGAAATATAGTTACATAAATGCATCGTAAATATATATCCAACCCAAGTATAACTTGTACGCTTTAAATTTATATCTTGTAAAGCACACGACATCAAGGACAATAATCACACCTTTTGGTTTACCAAATAGACTTCGCAAAAAGAAAACAGCAACCGGATATCTCCTCGATATCTCCAATTAGCACAAGAGCCATTTACTAGCATAATAATTTCCAGTGCTAGAATGATTCATACCTCTGCTATGTACTATACTTCCATTTAACCAGCAAACATTACTCATGACCGCTTGTTTACAAAATGCATAAGTTGCATAAAACATTGATTATCAAAACATATCATATCCACGCTAAAGTAGTTCTCATTTTCATCCCAATATAAATATATGCCGTAAATACACAGTGCTACCAATCGATGAGAATGACCCAATAATATAGGCCTCCTCAAAGTTAAACATGGCTGACATAAAATGGCCGACTTTTGTTACTTGCCAAAAGAGGGCGTTTATGACATTTGACTACTAATTAAACACATTTCAGTTTTTGCTGAAAAAATACATATGTTCAGTTTCCGAACTAGAATAAATCATTCAATTTGAAATGGTAATTTTCGTGTCAGAAAATGCTTGCATTTAAAATGTTCACTTTAGTTGAAAGCACTGATTTTTAGAAAGCCAAACTTCAATCTGAAAGACTTGCTTATACAGAAATTAAACAGTTTTAGAAATCCTCACAAATTGGCATGTTTCAGACTTTTTCATATTTTTTTCATATATACTTTCATATTTTTAAGAATTGAAGACCCTGTTGCCTGCCTCCCGGAGGACGGCCGTCTGCACTTCCCGCTCATGACAGCAGAAACAGTGGCAGCTAGAGTTGGGGCGGATCCACTCACTCTCATGCAGCCTGTCCCCAGACTTTCCTGACTCTCTCCAGCACACAGGACTCCTCCTCGTGGGTGACAAAACAGGCCTTTAGTCAATCACGACAAAATAGCTTCTCACACCACTCCCTCAAACTCATGTACTCATGTATTATATAATACACTAAGTGCAAAATCAGGCAAACCGAAAAAACGCGGGTAACAATAAATTAGGCACGGCTCCTAGTTGCGAAAAGGATAGACAAAAGAATTAAAAATGCGATGCATCCAGTGCGCCACAGAGCCTAGGTAACTTGTATTATTAAACATATGGTATAAGGGCTTTTAGAAGATGTGTCGAATTCACTCGGCCATGTGGTGTATAAAGCTATTACAAAAGAAACACATTACTGAGCATCGTGGCTTTCATTGCCAGTCAGTTAACCTTTGTAATTTGGCTTACATTTTATTTTGACAATATACCCCCTTCCTAAGTTTTTTTTTTTCAAAAAAAAAAATCAACTCCGTTTTAGTCTAAAACGAGAAAGAAATAAAATGCTTTTCCTTGCAGTTACTGAGCTACATTGGTGAACTGTTCTCCATCGTAGCATTTGAAAGCTTGGCGAAAATCTCTTCCTGGTCAGGAATTGGTTCTGCATCTCTCACCGTTACCACGTTTAACTTCCTGTAGTCACAGCAGAAGCGATTAGTGCCGTCCTTCTTCGCGACAATGACCACGGGTGAAGCATAGGGTGACGACGAAGGCTCTATGACCCCATAGTCCAACATCTCCTGGACTTCCTTCTTCACCGTTTCTCGCAGTGCATGAGGAAGAGGATATGGACGACTCTGAATCGGTCTGGTGTCTGTTACTTCGATGTGGTGGTGACCGGCCTTGGTCACTCCTGGAACATCGCTCAGTGTATCTGAATACTTCTTCAAAAGACGCTGCAGTTTATCCTTCTGCTCGTCGTTGAGCTCGGTGCTGACGACGACGTCTTTGTGCGTCTGTGATTGCTTCAATGTGGGACTGTCAAGCAGTTCCTTCATTCTCGGGTGATCAGAATTGGTTCCATCTGAACCGTCATCATCATCGTCATCATTGACGACGGACGTTGCAGCTATGTCCAGTGGAGTCGTCGTTTCTTCGACAATCGCCATGGTTGCTGTCTTCTCGTCGTTTCTCTGATCATCATCTTTGCGAACATACTTCCTCAGAAGATTTGCGTGGAACGTAGTAACACGGTGCCCAGTGTCGATGCGGTAGTCGAGCTTTCCAACGGTTCCCACAACACGGAAAGGCCCCTTCCACTGCATCAGAAGTTTATTTCGATCGGTGGGAAGAAGTAGAAACACTTCGTCTCCCACCTTAAATGTCCTCGATTTGGCCTTTCTGTTGTAGTCCTTCCGGTAACGATCATGCAATTTCAACAGTACCTTCCTTACCATTTCGCATGTCTGCTCCATCTTCTCTCTCAGGTCAATCAAGTATAGGTATGCAGTCTTGATCTCCAGGACAGCTTTCTCATTGGTCCAGAGTTCGCTCAAGATCATCAGTGGTCCTCTGATGTCTCTCCCATACAGCAACTCGAACGGTGCAACGCCTGTGCTGTCTTGCGGGGTTTCTCTGTAAGCGAAAGAAAGAGAGTCTAAGTATTTGTCCCAGTCACTAGGTCTCTCTCACATTTTCTTGAACATTGCCTTCAACGTACCATTAAACCGTTCTACTAATCCGTTGCATGCTGGATGATACGGTGTAGTGGTGAAATGACGGATGGACATTAATCTGCTAACTTCCTTCATGAGGTCATAGGTAAACTGTGGCCCATGATCTGTCAACATCTCCCTTGGAAAACCGACGGGATGAGTAGTGCTTCAGCGACGGTTGGCGTGTTGATGTTTCTCATGGCGATTGCCTCAGGATACCGAGTCGCGTAGTCCTCCACGGTGAGGATGTACCTGTTCCCTCTAGTCGTGATGGGCGCGATGGGTCCGACGATGTCGACGGCGATACGTCTGAACGGCTCAGGGGTGTCGATCCTAGTGGAACTCTCGAAACTTTACCTCTCAGAAGTGATCTCTGACATCCATCACACGAACGGCAGTAACGTCGAGTGCCGGCATGAACTCCTGGCCAGTAGAAGTGAGCGCTGATCCTCTCTGTAGTCTTCTTCGCTCCTAGATGCCCACCTAATATTGATTCATGAGCGAGAGACAGAACATGTCGTCTTAATTTCTCTGGTACAATTAGCTGCAAAGTTATCTCGTCGGGTTCTCTTGTAGAGAAGCGCCGATACATTAGGTTGTTTCACATATTGTACTTCGTCCTATCACCCTTCCGACTTACTTTCTCATCACCGGAGTCGATCTTCCGTCGAAGTCCAGCAAGTGAGGGATCCTCCTCTTGTTCCTGTCGAAATTGTTGCGCAGTGACGCCTTCCATCTGACCCGTTACTCGCAGTTCCCTCAGAGGTTTATCAGCATTCCGTCGCTGACTTCGGGTCTCCACGGCTTGGCCTTCCTCCTTGTCCATTGACTTGGTAGGCTTCCAGTCCACGTGGGGCTCACTCGGATTCCTAAAACCTGAAACATTCCCAAGGATTAAGTCGTAGATAGGGTTTTCGACACATAACACCTCTAATTCTCCAGTGTTATAAGGTGTATCGACATATATCTTAGCAACTGGGAATCTCCGTACCGTACCATCAATTATAACGCAAGACCTCTCTTGGTTGGTTACCTGCTCTGGCTTGGCAAGTTCCAATCTTGCAACTGCGGTAGAGTAACCACTGTCTCGTATGGCAAGCCGTTTTATCATTTATTCCTATTTCTTGATATCACGAATTCGATTTCTTGATATCAAGAATTCGACTTTTTGATATCAAGAATTCGATTTCTTGATATCAAGAATTGCCATTGCTTAACTACACAAAACCATTTCTTGATATCAAGAATTCGACTTCTTGATATCAAGAAATGAATTCTTGATATCAAGAATTCGACTTCTTGATATCAAGAAATGAATTATTGATATCTCTTAATTTCGAGCGCAAGACTAATGCAAAAAATACTTGGATATCAAGCACAAAAGTATTGCACAAATGTTCAACTTATTTCCAGTTCAAAAGTTGCGCAGAATTAAAATTCATAGTTGATTTCCAGCGCAAAAGTAATGCAGTATTTGTTTTCTGATTTCGAACTTAAAAGTTGCGGACGAATTCGATTTCTTGATATCAAGAATTCGGCTTGTTTTGTATTTCTGCTTAAAAGTTAAGCAGAAATTCATTGATTGGCTGATTTTGAGCTCAAAAGTTGCGCAGAATTAAAATTCATAGTTGATTTCCAGCGCAAAAGTAATGCAGTACATGTATTTCTTTTCTGATTTCGAACTTAAAAGTTGCGCACGAATTCGATTTCTTGATATCAAGAATTCGGCTTGTTTTGTATTTCTGCTTAAAAGTTAAGCAGAAATTCATTGATTGGCTGAGAGCTGATGTCCCATACACACACACACACAAGGCATATTTTACACAGATAAGCATGTTACACAAAACTTGCATGTACACACAATTACCTCTCTCGCTCTCTCTATTTCTCTCGATCTCCCCCAGAGCTATAAAACACATGCCTAGTATTGTGTTTGTAAATCAGTACTGTACAATGAACCAGATGTTCATAGCTGTTCCCATCCACTCCTATCCACTCTCATTCCCACGGCCAAGGATTAGCCACTACTTCCCCCATCTGATATGTTTGTTCACTCTACCCCGGCCTGCACCTTCTCTCTCTGTCTCCCCCAGCTTTCTCACCCCAGACTGTTACATAACATGACCACCACCAATGCTGTGTATATATATGTGTAATATACTGTACTAGAATAAAGGCAGTTGCCACTCAGACACCCCGCAACCAAGCAAGTCCTCCAGTTTCCTTCTTCACCTCAATACATAAAACCTAGCCTACACACTGAATGGGTCTAGGGATTGGCTGAGAACTTTTTTTGTTTTAAATCGTATTTTATTTCTTCCTCATTCCACATGACAATAATATATCCCATGAAATCATTTACATAGTTAAGTCAATATTCATTTTTTTGTTACATTTTATCATTCATAAACAGTTTTACTTGATTATGAAATAACATAAATTAAATAAATCCGAAAAAAATGAATAAACTTGAATGCATCAAAACAAATTCTTTAACATTTTCTTTAACAGTTATAGGACTAGTAATATAGACAGAATTATATAAATTTCAAATTATACAATTTTTTTCATTTACATATCCTCTTTAATCACAATGATTTTGAGGAAGTTATATGAGAACACACTGCATGGCTTACCCACGCTTAACACATACCCATCCACACACACACACACACACACACACACACACACACACACCTCATACACACACACACACTTCCCCCGAACATATCCACCCCCACACAAAACATGTAAGTCCACCTCCCCCCCCCCTCCCCCCTCCCCCCCCCCCTTGTCGGGTGTAACTGCCCCCATTCCCTCACGCGCTCAAGAAATACGGAAATGGAACTGATGCTGTCAGGCGAGCATTATGGATATTTAGAAGGGTAACCACCCAGAACAAATAAGAAAATACAAATGCTATTAAGTCCTCTAAATGTTCAATCCTTCCCATTTCTGTAAGTGTAACCCTAATTTACAACTTTTGATAGCTAACTTCTCTTCCCTATCTTTATAGTCCGAAATCATCTTTAAGATATTGTTCATGGAAGGAAGCATTCCTTTTATGTTCTCGAAAAATATATGATGTATTTTATGATATAATTATAATGGAGTTGCACATTTTGATTCTTTGAGAATTTCCTTGGATCCCCATGAAAATTAACTTCCAGTTATTGATGTCTAATTCATTTAAATTCAATCTATTTGTAATTTCTTGCCAAATTCTTTGAACGTGTGCACAAAACAGAAAAAGGTGTGAATACGTCTCATCCTCCTTTTTACAAAAGGAACACAATTTATCAGTTACAAATCCAAATCTAAAGAGGTATATAGGGCCCCATGTAATAACTTAAATTGAAATTCTCTATGCTTACAACAAATTGCTGCTCTTCTCGGTCTTAAAAATATATCCTTGATTTCTTCCTTATTATATTTATATTGATTATATCCATCTCGCACTTGTAAATTATATTCTTCCTGAAATGATTTAATGAAGTAATTGTACACTTTTCTAGATTTTACACACACACACACACACACACACAAAAACATATGCAGAGAGCTATGTCACATGCATAGGCCATGCAAAACATGCATGCCTAGCATGTGACTTGTTTGGCTGTGTGTGTGTGTGTGTGTTCTCAGCCAATCCCTAGACCCATTCAGTGTGTAGGCTAGGTTTTATGTATTGAGGTGAAGAAGGAAACTGGAGGACTTGCTTGGTTGCGGGGTGTCTGAGTGGCAACTGCCTTTATTCTAGTATATTACACACAAATATATGTATATATATATACACAGCATTGGTGGTGGTCATGTTATGTAACAGTCTGGGGTGAGAAAGCTGGGGGAGACAGAGAGAGAAGGTGCAGGGCGGGGTAGAGTAAACAAACATATCAGATGGGGGAAGTAGTGGCTAATCCTTGGCCGTCGGAATGAGAGTAGATAGGAGTGGATGGGAACAGCTATGAACATCTGGTTCATTGTACAGTACTGATTTACAAACACAATACTAGGCATGTGTTTTATAGCTCTGGGGGGAGATCGAGAGAAATAGATAGAGAGAGCGAGAGAGGTTGTATGTACATGCAAGCTTTGTGTAACATGCTTAACTGTGTAAAGTATGCCTTGTGTGTGTGTGTGTGTATGGGACATCAGCTCTCAGCCAATCAATGAATTTCTGCTTAACTTTTAAGCAGAAATACAAAACAAGCCGAATTCTTGATATCAAGAAATCGAATTCGTGCGCAACTTTTAAGTTCGAAATCAGAAAAGAAATATACTGCATTACTTTTGCGCTGGAAATCAACGATGAATTTTAATTCTGCGCAACTTTTGAGCTCAAAATCAGCCAATCAATGAATTTCTGCTTGACTTTTAAGCAGAAATACAAAACAAGCCGAATTCTTGATATCAAGAAATCGAATTCGTGCGCAACTTTTAAGTTCGAAATCAGAAAACAAATACTACATTACTTTTGCGCTGGAAATCAACTATGAATTTCAATTCTGTGCAACTTTTGAGCTCGATATCCAAATGGGTTCTTGCAATGATTTTGCGCTCGAAATAAATCACTTAACAATTCTTGATATCAAGAAATGAATTCTTGATATCAAGAAATGAATTCTTGATATCAAGAAATGGAATTTCTGATATCAAGAAATCGAAATCTTGATATCAAGAATTTGATTTCTTGATATCAAGAATTCGATTTCTTGATATCAAGAATTGCCATTGCTTAACTACACAAAACTATTTCTTGATATCAAGAATTCGAATTCTTGATATCAGAAAATGAATTCTTGATATCAAGAAATCGAATTCGTGATATCAAGAATTCGACTTCTTGATATCAAGAATTCGAATTGTTGATATCAAGAAATGGTTTTGTGTAGCTAAGCAATGGCAATTCTTGATATCAAGAAATCGAATTCTTGATATCAAGAAATCAAATTCTTGATATCAAGAAGTCGAATTCTTGATATCAAAAATTCGAATTCGTGATATCAAGAAATAGGAATAAATGATAAAACGGCTTGCCATAGTCTCGCAATACCTCGACTTCTCTGTCATTGAGGAGACCTCGAACAACGGGCATTGTCCTGACTAGCTTTGCTCCGCATGACGCACTAAGAAGCTCGTTGTTAGCCCTGGTACCAACCGTCTGATCTAGGTGTAGACTGCAAGAATAACAAGAATCTAGTAATAAACATCCCTTTTCACCCTCACTCTTAACATCTGACCCAGTGGATTGGCTACCCTTCACACCAGACTTGTCATGATTCGATGAGGTCTTTTCTGTTGTCATAGCACCCTTGTCATCCATGCCGCAATTGGTCTGCTAGCCGCTGCAGCTTTCTCGAGCGTGACGCGTTTCCGGCAGTCTCTAGCCAAGTGTCCCAGCTTCCCGCAGAAAAAGCATTCTCGACTAGACGTTGCTGGTTTTGACTTCCCTTCCTTTGGCTTGGAGTAACCTGTCTTGTTGGGAGGACTCAGGTTAGGTTTCTGAGAAGAGGAAGAAGGTTGTCCTTTAGAACTCGAACTTGCATACCAACCCGATCGAGATTCAACCTATCGATCAATTCATCAAGGTTTTGGGCCTATTTTCCTTGGTAAATGTGCCCATGGCTTGAGAACAACTGGAATAGAATTGTTCAATTAACATCAAGTCAACCACATGTTTCAGTTTCATTTCAAAACCTGACAGCTTGAGCCAGTTTTCAAAGTAACTCGGTAATCTAGTCAAAAACTGTCCAGCTGTTTCCCCGGGCTCGGGTTTTGCCGAACGCAACTTTTTTCTAAACCCATCACTAGTCAGCAAGTAACGCTCTTATTGTGCTTTCTTTAATCTAACATAGTTCATTGACTCATCTTCACTAAGCCTAGCATATGTTTCTAAGGCATTACCTGTAAGCAAACCGCTAAAGTTTATTGCCCAAGTAGACTCAGGCCAGTTTTGCGCCTTTGCATATCTTTCATACCGGTTAAGGTATGCATCCATTTGGTCTTTACTTTCATTGAAAGTAGGTAACTTTGGAACTCTAACCCTAGGAGTAGCTTCATTGTTTTCATTTGGCTGTCTCCTTGCTTGTTCCAATTCTAACTTGAGTTTTGTTAACTCTTGTTCCTCTTTAACTCTCTAACGCTCTTCAGCTCTTAACGTCCTATCTCTGTCACGTTCCTCCTTCGCTCGCTCACGTTAACTTCTATGAACCTTTGCCATGTTTGTCTTTCACTTCCTTGATACCCAAGTGATTCACCAACACGCATGAGCCTCTCAAGCTCCATCTCAATTCACTGTTTCAATCACTTAATGGGAAAAGGGGATTTCACTCACCAAAACTAGTCAACGAGCGGAAAGGCAAACTGGTCCGACTGACTTCATGAACTGATCTCATCCAAATCTCAAATACAAGATACAAAATCTCATCTCAAATACAAGTGTATAACTGTAAATGCATGTACATGTATATCAATATATCAACAACTGAACATGAAGATACCATAACCTATTTCAGAATCTAGCATGAACAATTTTACTGCCTTTACATCGATATTCCTTAATACTATCGTCCCTTCTTGGTCGCCAGAAAATGTCACAACATTGTGGGGTTCTTCATTCCAGTAGACGAAGAATAAAAATCGGAACTAATGTTTATGTAGTTTCAAGATGAAACTTTAATGATAAGGAATGCATGACATAATCAGATTATAATGAAACGCAATAACATACAAATATCACTTGAATTGAACAGTGAAATGTTGCCTCCAATACAATAATCTTTAAATAGGAATGAGGATGGATAAACAATCAAATATTTTCCGATTGACTCTGTCTACTAGTATATTAAAAGTAATGAATTAAATTATGGGTTTACATCAAATTATCTTTGGTTCATGATATCGGAACCTAGATATGGCATGTTGATAATGTTCAGTTCAGTGTGCAGCGTCAATGCAACCCGGTTGCCTTAACGAAGCGATCGCAATAACGTTGATTTTTTAGGGGCGAGTTCATCAAAAGACCCGCTGTCGAGGTTCCACGGTAGGACGTTGCTGCCCGAGCTGAGGTGGTTGCAGTTGCGATCCTCGATGCTCGGCGACGTCGATGAGGGAGACCAGGAAACCCAACAGTCACCGCCCAGTCTGGGTGCAAGGGCACGTGATGACTGAACCCTTGAATAGGGCTGAAATATAGTTACAGCGCATCATGAATATATATCCAACCCAAGTATAACTTGCACACTTTAACTTTATATCTTGTAAAGCACACGACATCTTAAAAGGACAATAATCACACCACTTGGTTTATCAAATAGACTTCGCAAAAAGAAAACAGCAACCGGATATCTCCTCGATATCTCCAATTAGCACAAGAGCCATTTACTAGCATAATAATGTCCAGTGCTAGATCATACCTCTGCTATGTACAGTACTTCCATTTAACCAGCAACCATTACTTATGACCGCTTGTTAACAAAATGCCTAAGTTGCATAAGACATTGATAATCAAAACATATCATAGCCACGCTAAAGTAGTTTTCATTTTCATCCCAATACAAATATATGCCGTAAATACACGGTGCTACCAATCAATGATCATTACCCAAAAATGTAGGCTTCCTCAAAGTTAAACATGGCTGACATAAATTGGCCGACTTTTGTTACTTGCCAAAAGAGGGCGCTTATGACATTTGACGACTAATTAAACACATTTCAGTTCTGGCTGAAAAATACATACGTTTAGTTTCCGAACTAGAAGAAATCATTCAATTTGAAATGGTAATTTTCGTGTCAGAAAAATGTTCACTTTAGTTGAAAGCACTGATTTTTAGAAAGCCAAACTTCAATCTGAAAGACTTGCCTAACAGAAATTAAACAGTTTTAGAAAAAATCCGCAAACTGGCATGTTTCAGAATTAGAGTTATTTTGAAGAATTGAAGACTCTGTTGCTTGCCTCCCGGAGGAATTTGTGTCCACACGACGGCCGTCTGCACTAATTCCCGCTCATGACAGCAGAAACAGTGGCAGCTAGAGTTGGGGCGGATACACCCACTCTCATGAAGCAAGTCCCCAGACTTTCCCGACTCTCTCCCGCACACAGGACTCCTCCCCTTGGGTGACAAAACGGGTCTCTCGTCAATCACGACACAATAGCTTGTCACACCACTCCCTCAAACTCATATACTCTTGGACCCTCGTTCCTAGCTTGTCACACCACTCCCTCAAACTCATATACTCTTGGACCCTCGTTCCATCATACCAAAATAAAATCCACCACTCATGTTCTCCCATATGTGCTCACGTTATTTTGACATTATAACGCACTCATTCTACGACGTGTTTGGGGCGAAATTCAACGCCACAGTCTCTCTCTCTCTCTCTTTCTCTCTCTCTCTCACACTCTTTCACTCTCTTTATCTTCATGTACGTCACCCTTCATCCCTCCCTCCATCTCCCTCTATGTAGGCTGCATGCCCGTGTATAATGTATGTACAATGTGCATTGTGTGCGTGCAAGATGCCTATGTGTCGAGCTCCATGAGTGCGCGCGAGTCCGTGGTGTGTTGTGATACGTTGACATACTCAAGTCGCCGCAACGATTATCTGACGCGTTCACCGGTACGGGGAAAATACGCGACCCGCACAATATCTGCGACTTACATTAGCTCAGTGATAAGCTAGGACTGACATATTTTTACATTCATAGAATACGTCGTCATTGAATGCGAAGCAGGATGTTAAAGTCAATAACATACGCTTTCATCGGATTGGTTTCCAGCACCGTTTTTTTCGTCTTGATGTGGCCAACATCTAATCCCATTAACAAAGACGAAAATCTGTTTCCTCGATTGACATCAATCAACAAAATCATAGCGGTCGGGACCAGTGCATATTCCGAGAAAAATGAAATGCCACCTAATGTGTCATCGCCCTCCAATGGTGAAATAATGGATACGGCTGTAGGTGAGCAAGTGCGGAAAGTCCTTGGAACTGGTTTGGTGAACTTAGAAGAAGATGTGCTCAGAATGGATATTCGTAAGATCGTTGGAACAGCTGGAAAGGAGACCTTAATGTATAGTCGTCTTCTCGCGAAACTACAGGGTACGCAAACGCAACATGCAGAGAGATGCGTCATACGCGTCGCGATAACATGCGGATGGCAGTGCCCGTGGTTACAGCAAATGGTCGGAAGCAATCAGGATCACTTTTCGTGCTCACCCTCGCTGCACTTACCGTGTGACATCGAGAGACAATTTGTGGTCAACATGACGTTCGATATCCTCGGCATTAGCGATGTGGTGATCTTCGGCATTAGCGAATTGACGGGTAGTCTACACATTGATGAACTGATGGCAAAGCGGCCACAGGGACAACTCTGGGCATTCATGACTCAAGAGTCTCCTGTGTATCGGAATAGCTTTGTGCCTATCACATCAGGAGCGGAGAACCCATACAATCTCTCAATGACCCATGTGCATGACTCTGACCTTTACTCACCTTACTGGCACTTCCAGAAGCAACCAGTTGGCAGAGTCCGTCCACTCCTAAACAAAACCAAACTTATGGCATGGATGGCATCTCATTGTTTGTATACAAGCTGGAGAAGATTGGAATTTGTGAAGTTTTTGAAAACACATCTAGACATTGATACGTATGGTAAATGTGGGGAACTGGGCAATGTCCCCAGAAACGACACCCTATCTGTTTTGCAGCAATACAAGTTTTATCTTGCTTTCGAGAACACTGAATGCCGAGAATACATCACTGAGAAGGTTTCGAGAAACAGCTTTGGAAGTGGAGCCGTTCCAATTGTCTTCGGTTCGAGATCTGAAGATTACTCGCGAATGTTGCCCGCTGATTCTTACATCGACCTGCAGAAATTTGATTCTATCGGGGATTTCGCGGACTATATTCAGGCGCTTGATAATGACGTCCAAAGATTTAACAACTATTTTAGCTGGTGGAAGGAAGGGGAAATAAGAACCCACTCGATTCATAAGTTCATCGGAAATAATCCTGAAGTCAATATTTGTTATCTCATGCGCAAGCTCGTGCATCTATCTCTTCACCCCGAGATGGCATGGCAAAAGAGGACTCCAGACTTCGGGATGTGGCTTCGAGGACGATGTTTGATAGAGGGCCCGAGAAAACTGTTGGGATTCGACATCCATGCGCCGTGAGAATTACTTCGATAATATTTGTAATATGGTCGTACTACAGTTGTCAGTCAGTACGCGTGCTCAACGGATTCATGTTTTTCACGCACCGTCATCCCCTCGCCGCCCTGATCTAGCAAAAGTGTGCAAGTAAATTTTGGGCGTTTGGGAATTTTTAATGTTACGTACTGAATCGAATATGCCTTTTTGTCCATATGACCGTACTCCAAGATCAAACTCTGATCATTTCGCGATGTTTAAAGAACATTGTTGGTGTAATATTCTTTAAAACGAAGTACATCTAAACGGCAGAACTACGTACGTAATTCAACTTGCAAAAGTAGTTGGTCAAAATCTGATCGTTATGAGAAGGCAAAAATGTATCAATCTTCTTACATACTTTAAGTTCAGGCAGAGCATAACAAGTTTAATAGCAGTTATCAGGCAAAACTACCAACTCAATAGTAGTCATACGGTATTTTTTCTATATTACACATCGCAGATCATTCCTATCAATATCCAAACTACTATGAACTGCAAACAACTGTTCATATCGTACTCTACCAAATACATTGGTGTAGTCTAAAAAGCATACTTCAACAACGATGTGTACAGTTGACGCCAAAAGTTAAAATACACCCAGGAAATTTAAAGAAAAGTTGGCACTTGCCAAACATCATAAACTTTACTGTATCTTATAAAATATTTGTGCTATGATGACGAATTTGATATCAAACAAATGAGTATGTCATGCCCCTTCATCACATTGCTTTGTCATCAGGAGCTCAAAAAAATATTTAGGTGTAATTTTTCGCCCAAAGTCTTCATATTTTGGAAAAATTAAGAATAATAACTTGACAAAAACAATTCATACTTGTGCTAGTTACTTCTCAACCCAAACACCCAATAGAATACATTTGGCAAGAATATTACTTTTTTTTCTTCAGAGAAAATATCAGCTGAAATATAATTTAATCCCAGCGGCATCCCAATCATGTGAAAGAGCGAAGTACGCTATTTGATTTGATCCCAAATTCGTCATGGTAGTATTTATATTTATATTTCTCATAAATCAATTTATCATACGGTTAAGATGGGTGGTATTCTTTACAAAATGAACTTTGCAATTTGTTGACGGAACATTCGTTTAAACGTGCTGTCAAGCACATGCTCATCTCTGAGATGTAAAGGGTTATTAAAAACCTTGCTTTTATGGTGAACAATCAATTAGTTTTGTTAAATTGATGTGAGATTATCTTACACTATGTTGACCGTAGTTTCCAAATCTTGTTAATGTTCTGATATTTTTTGGTTTATTTGTCGACACCGACCTGATATCTTTGTTTTGTATCTGTTTCTTGTATTATTCATATCATTGGCGTGTACATTGTGATATGAATATGTCAACTATGTATAAATGTAGTTCATTGGGCAACCTCTCCTCCTTTCTCCTCCCCCATCTCTTCCCTTTTCCGCTTGTATTTTCTTTGTATTTTTGTATAAAGTGTAGGTAAGGGTTATATATACGACCAAACTAACGTTTCTTTAAGTGCATGTTATATAATTATTAAGTGTTATCTTATCTGCATTTTCTTTTGCTGTTTTGATAAGAAAGGTGTGGCAACGCCTCAAGTTGTAAGATTATATTGTCATACCTCTGTATGTTCCACTGTGTACAAGTATATGTATATATTAATAGTTTGTACATATCTTTAATAGCTTCTTATTTGTCATATGTATATTTTACATGTAATGTTTGTATCACATTGTTTATTATTGGTGAACTATACAGTAATGAATAAGTAAAAAGAAATAAATAAAATAAATGATTCATACTAAACTGTACATGATAACGAAATACATGAGGGTACATGTACATTATTATCATACACTGTACGTGAATGATAGTATGGAGCCTTTAAAGTGCCATCAACTTGACGAGATATTTTATCTTGCTTATCGTTGAGTGCATGTTGTATCATTATTAAGTATTATCTTACCTGCATTTTGTTTGGTTGTTTTGATAAGAAAGGTGTGGCAACGCCTCAAGCTGTAAGATTATACTGTCACATGTATGTTCCACTGTGTACAAGTATATGTATATCTTAATACTTTGTACGTATCTTTAATAGCTTCTTATTTGTCATATGTATACTTTACATGTCATGTTTGTATCACATTGTTTATTATTGGTGAACTATCCAGTAATAAATGAATAAATAAAAATAAATAAAACAAATGATTCATACTAACTGTACATGAAAACAACATACATGTAGATGTACATACATTATTATCATACACTGTACGTGAATGATAGTACGGAGCCTTTAAAGTGCCATCAACTTGACGAGATATTTTATCTTGCCATGTCCACTTAATAACCTCTCTTTTTCTCCGTTGTTTCTCTCTCTTCTCTGTTCTTACCCAACATATGTTGTGTATTGTCTTACTTTTACTTTCAGCAACATCGGTTTTTTTTTTAGTTATTATAGCGAATGAATATCGATTGACAAGACATAGCTTTGATAAGTTATATCCGTTGTTGATATTGTATGCTAAGAAACAAGAACTTTACATTAACATAATAATTTTGAAATTATTCAACACACTGTATTTGATAGATACGACGTACCAATATATTGTACATGTATATTGCTGTATATTATACTGTACATTACTTAAGATTACTCCTCAAAGATGTCATAACATGCGGATGTGTATTTGCATTTCAATATGGAGAGTCGTTGGCACGAAACTGTTATGTTGATTGTCAGGGGAGGGGGATCATTTCATTTTACACACTAAACATGCTTATTAAAACTCACAAGTAGACCCCGACCAAAAGAAAATTTCACAAATTTACACCATCGGAGTCAGCTGTATGTTTCATCAGAGCTTCATGCGGTTGGTGTGTATGGGCTAAACTCAACCACCCTGTTGAAGATTTGTTACCTGTGTAATGCATAATGGATAATGGACGAGGTGAAAGAGGTTGAACCATGGCAAAATAAACGCTGCAACTGTACGACGGAGAATTACGCCTGCCCTGTAGAATTGGTTTCATGCTGCAATGACTTCCAAAGACATATTTCAGCGAGATATTTGTGTGAAGTACTGTAGTTCCTGGATGTCTTTTGATATTTTCATAAAGGAATAGGGTGCAGCTTTCGAGGTATTATCTGAAGCAGAACCAATCTGCATAAACATCACGTGACACTGGGGACTCAAAGGTTATCAATTGTTATAAAAAAAACCACAATTATACAACAAAAATATGTGTACAGTATTTATCATTTTTTTGTAACTTATTCTTCACGAACGTGAATGGTGTTTACTTAATAGGGATATGTCTCGCCATCGACAGGGTTAGAACCATATATACAACAGCATTCCGATACCTTGAACAGTAATAAGACATTAGTTGATAGGAACGACATTATGATGAACATTGATGATATGAAATATGAAATGTAAGGAAATATGACTCTCGTTCTGTATTATTAGTGTCTCTGTGTTTACCTTATTACCATTCTCAGCTCTTTCTGCCTCTCCTACATTTTTCTTGTCTCGTTCTTTGTCTATCTTTCACTGTCTGTCTCTTTTCTCCTAAGTGTCTGCGCCTCTTTTTTAATCTTATCTTATCTGTTCTCTTATTGGCTCTTGCTCCCTGAGTGTCTCTATGTCTGCGTTTCATAAACAAACTTACAATGAACAGAAATCAGGATTTCATTATGTATTTCTAGAGATATGGTTTCACTCAAGCATCTTATTTTCCTCAAGAAGTGGTGAAGATTTTTTGGCCCAGAAATATCTAGGGACCTGTGCATCACAGCGTGTAAGAAAAACCAGCCAATCATAGCGAAGCTGGCAATAGACCTCGGCATGAATTTCCTTCATTTGCATATTCAACGCCCGGTGTTCGAGCGGAAAACCAATAAAAATACTGTTCTACTTGATTAAGATTTTTCATTTGCATATCAAGAAGCTCACCGATTCATCGATCGTGATGTTGCATTTTTTTTTTATCTGCATACGTATTTCGGGATGGTGAAATAATAAAGGCTTGCCTTCCGTAGAACTCTAGTTATTTTGGTATAATACTTGATATTGGTATCGTTAAATAGCCTGTTCATTCCCCTTTAAAATGATTCCCATCTGTAATAGTTTAAAAATCATGGAATATGTACAAGACCCGAGTACGGAGCTGAGTCAAATTTGGCAAGATGCAAAGTCATCCATTATTGTCAAATACATGTACAGTCAAACCTGTTTTAGAGGCCACCTGTCTATAGCAGCCACCTGTTTATAAAGGCCACAATTTTTGTTTCCTTTGGGTAGCCACTATTGACAGGTTTCACTGTGCGTTATTTCGTGTACATGATGCCTGAATTAAATTGAGCTTAAGATGGGTTACGCCATTTCCTGACCTACTTTATCTGACCTACTCTCTCTGACCCACTTTTTTGCCATTCACTCAGTACGGCCTCTGTTATTGGCTACTGTGCTAATGAATATTCAAGACTATGGTATGGCTTGTCGAACATTCGCGCCGGCGCGGCCAAAGAGGCGGCCAGGAGGCGCAATTTTTTTTTTACACGCTAGCTCATAGACGCCAGAGCTTTTCACAGCTGAGACAGAAATCCTTGCTCTCTGCAATCGGCCACAGCCTGCGAGATCACGCTCATGCCGATATCAGCTGTTCCTTTGTCCACATTTGTATGTGGGTAATGAGTTGATATAAGCTAGACACTAGAAAAATTACTGTGCACAAATGCCATGTTGTGATAAAAAGTTCAGTAAATAGATATGTGTTTGTGTTATAATTATTTCATGTTTGCTAGGTTTTATCAGACTATTTATTATTTTTTTATCTGTCCCTCCCGACATAATGCTCTAAATCCCCTAGAACAAAATGGAATCTCCCGTCTCTTTTTCCCCACATCTCGCTAAAGAAAAAAATATTGGAGTCATCGACTGTTTGATAGGGGTGCATAATAAATTTCTACTAAAAATATTCCTTATTCAATCATTCCCACAATTGTCCCACAAAAATCCAGTGTTTTTTACATTATATTTTCTTCCTGAGAGCACCGTCCCCTTTTTCTGTAGTGGAGCAGTCCGGCGCCGGCAATTCCCGCGTGGACTAAGCCACGTGACTCCGAGAGTGTAATCAGAGAGCGGTTGCGAATGGGATGTCAATGAGAACGCGCTTTAGAGTGCGAGCTGATATTAGAAACAACTGATAGTCTTACGTTCCTAGACACAATGAATATTTATACTCCGAGAATTTTGATAAGGCACGATCCAAAAGAAGCGCAAGTATCACAATAAGATAACCAACAAATAAAGAAAAATGTTTGATTTTATCACGGAAGCAAGATTTTGTTAGCATTGGTAGCATTGGTAGTCAAGAGATAAGAGCATGTTTATAACAAGAGGAGAACAAAAAGTTTTAGAGTGTAGACTATCAATGTCCTACGAGTGACCTTCGTAGTCTGGACGCTACACTAAGCATCAACACATTCTTTTGCAAAATGTAAACATTGCAGGCTTGTCTTGGGGGAAGTTGGGGGAAGTTCTCAAACTATTAAGGTAAGTTCTCAAAGTTCTCTCAAAGTTCTCAAACTATTAAGGTATGTGATGTCTACATTTTGCAAAGGAATGCGAATGTGATGTTAAGTATTCATTTTTCTCCATGTTCTTTCAGGGAGTGTTCTTACACCTCAAACTTTGATGGTATTTTTGCCATGATGAACGACATTTACCTCAAGTGAAGAAAAGTTGTGGTTTTCTTGAAACAATTTACAGGAATTTAGTTACTACATTGATATAATCATTGCCCTCTGAGGAGTACAGTTTTAGAACATGCATCATGGAGGGAAAAAAAGGTCCATAGAAACAGATGTGTTGGAAGTGAAAAAGAAAAAAGTGTGATTATTTTTGTTTCTTTCTTTACATAGTTATTGTGGATTTTTTTTTGTTCATCATTTAGGGTTCAGAGAACTAGAAAGATGAAGAAAAGAAGAATGAAACACATGCTGAGCAGGCTCTCTTTATTATACAAGATATACATATATACATATCATCAAAAGGGGGTAAACTGTGACAAGTTGCTTGCAGAACCTGTGGAAGAAAGCAACTAGAGAATAAAAGAGGACAGCAGCTATTCTCTCTGCACAATTACAGCCATGCACAACACGACCACAGCAAAACGAGTGTTTGGGACTGGGTCTGCGATGAAATTTGAAGTGTTGAGAACACACCTGATTTAAACTGCAAAAAAAAAAAAAAAACTGTCTAGAGGTATACTGATGAAAGCTACACGATAACTAAAACAGTGCTGGTCAGGATTGTGAACCAAATTAGAACTGAAATGCGACTGAAAAGGATGCAAAGCAAAAAAACCTCGGATCTATGTCTACCTATTATCGTATTGTTCGCGCTACAGTCTAGTCTTACACACACGTAATGCGTTCACGGCGAGCAAAAACAAACGGCAGTCACACCTCAGTCATCACACAACAGTCATAATATCTCCACACACGGAAAAAATTGCAGTCAGAGGAAAAGGTGACACAAAAGAGGGCTAAAAACAGGAAAGCAAAGGAGAGGAAAATAATCCCTACAGCTTCACTCAGCTAACCTATACTAGGAAAGTGAATGAACGAGCAGCTAGCTCGCTAACTGCACACACACACACTGTACACACACATGTATGCATATGCCAGCATACTTCATACTGTGCATTGTGCCGTGCATGCAGTGAATGAGAACGCACCCGGGTGTAGAATTTCGACAAGCCATAGTCTTGAATATTCATTAGCACAGTAGCCAATAACAGAGGCCGTCTCATGAAAACTGCCTCGTGTACAAAATGAATGGCAAAAAAAGTGGGTCAGAAAGAGTATGTCAGATAAAGTAGGTCAGGAAATGGCGTAACCCGCTTAAGATGGCCATGCATGAGCACCAACATGCATTCTGGTATTTTCAAGAGAATTTAACTTGTTGTATTTGAATTGTAGTGTTCAGCAAAGACAGTAATGAAGAATACTTTTAGTTTTGCTCACTTGTATGATTGATTTGTAAAAAATGATTCAAACTGTGATCGAGAGAATTGTTTCCTTTTTACTTATGAGTGATTTTTTGTCGCATGAATCTTCATAAAACTTAAACACAATAATTTTATAATGATTATCCACTTATGTCCCATCTTATATCCAACATATAGCGGCCATCAATTCTGGAATCACCTGTCGGCGTGGAAAGTTGGCTTTTGCAATGCGACGTAACTTAAACGGCCGTGAAAAGCCCGCTTTCGATCTAGATGCATGACGCAATACAGCTGATTAATTCATTCTCCAATTGTATGAAATTTGTAAAAGACCAAAGAAAAAGCAGGATCTTCATTTGATTACCCTTAATCAATGAAATCCCCATGTCTGGCATTTTTTTTTTAGCGAATCTCAGCATCCCCCATTCGCTTTTATTGTTGTCATGTACCACGGATCCCAAGCCCCGCGGCCAGCCCGGCCCTCGCCCTCAGCCCATGCCCAGACCAATCTGGATCCGCGATATCATTATGCAGACTGTAAACTGGCAGCAACGCGCGGTTCTTCGGTGCTCGCAAGCACACAGCTCAGCTGTACTCATTGATATGCCTATGGAATAAGTTGCTTGCACCGGTCAACTCGCGCTCGGAAAGTATTGAGGCAAAAATATTTTAAGAGACACGATGCAGAATTTTTCTCGATTAAATAAAATATGTTAAGATAGTAAATATACTTTAACTTACTTCTAACAAAGAACAATGAGAACACTTGATTATCATTAACGTAAGTATTTTAATGCAAGATCCTGTTTTCGGCAAGTTGTCATTCTTTTGAAATTGTTTATTCACTGATCTTATTTACTTTACACAGCGTCCTGCCAATTAAAGCAAGCGGGCATCATACGCGGCCCTTGCTGTTATCTTTCCTAACCATTCTGATTGTCCGGTAGGCTGGTAGAGCTCGATTCTCTTCTTTTCAAAATGTGGACATGAATTAGTTGCAGTTTCTTGTAATCAACGAACGTTCCCGTTTTTTTCAGAAGGGCATTTTAATTCAAGATTCTGTTTATTCGGCAAGTTAACAATTCTGTTCAAAGTCTTAAAAAATTACGATATGCTTTATGCACGCATGCATGTAGCCCTACAAGGAGCCGCCCGCCCGACCGAAAGAGCTGTTATGTAACCCGGAAGCAGTTGACCACGCTACCATCCAATCACAACACGCGTTTTCTGACCGCGGGAAAACGGGTTCAAATCTTGATCCCTAGCAACGAGCAGCCGCGATCGGCTCGATCGAAAGCAGTGCCTGTCCGAAAAAATATGGTCCAGAATAAATGCTAATATCTTGGTTTCGGTTTCGTTTTATGCCATAAAATGTTGACAGCAGGTAGAGGAATGTCACTCTTTCAGATAAGACAAACTTCAAAAATTTGATGTGGTCATCCCAAATGACACATTTTGGTCTATTACAGTAAATCTTACCCCGCGGCTTTTTGTGGGTTTCGAGCTGGGCGGTCACATTTGTATTTGATTTTACATTTGTATTTGATACGTGCAAACTATATTTTGCATGTGTTCAATGTCATATTGTTGATATGCGTTTTGTACTGCATATGTCTCGTATCTCCAACATGCGTTAAAATAGGCATAGCCAATGAATTGCTTAGACACTGTTAGATAAAGACATAACCTATAGGCTGTAATATTGAGGATAATTGTAAATTTTTCTTGTCACCATTGTAAAGAAGGATAAGGGCGAGTGTGATTATGCCAAACTTCCCCACCCGGATCACTGATGCAGGTTTTGCTTTTGTGTTTTCTTGTAAAGAAAAGGAAAATAACGTATCTCTAACTTGATCTAGGATTGAGGCAAGAGGATGAGAACGAAGAAGGAGACGTAAGAGAAGAAGGAAGAAAATGCGTGGAGGGAGGAGGGAGAAGGAGATATTGTGGAGGATAAAGACGATGATCATCTAGTCGTTTCTCGCCTTTTGTTTCTCCTCCTCATTTACCCTTCCTTCTTCTAGTCATCGTCACTTGATTATATTCCGTACCCACCCACTCGTTCCTTAGTTGCTGTTCTGCTCCTTCGCTTCTTCCCCTTCCTTCCTCGCCCTCAATCCACCCTCCTCTCCCCCACCCTTGTTCCCTTTCTCCCGTTTCCTTCCATCTCCCCATCATTTTTTTTTATTCCCTCCCACCCTTTTCCCTCTTTCTCCCGCCTTCGCTGTAAGTTCTTCGCGCCGTCCTTCTCTCTCCTTAACCCCCTCCTGCTTAACGCCATTCTCGGATTGAAAAATACAAGATCATTCATTGTTTTCTTTATAAGTGAGAGTATTTCATTAGCAAGATAAAACTTGGATTGACTAGAGTTTAAGCCTGATTTTCCTTTTCGTCAAATCATTGTGAAATGGTTTTGTATAAATATCAGCTTAAATAGCTCGGCCAATCAATGTCAAATCAACCAATGGTGTTAACCCGACCCCCTTAAATTTTCTCTAAACTCACACCAAATGTTCCTCCAAGGGTCTGACGGAAGATTCTGAAAGATTTTGCCCCATGGTCAAATGGTTGCTAAGATACGGCCTCCCTTAGGAGTCAATACACAGTTTGCTAGTTTTGATTGACTGCTGCAGCCAAGTTAGATGAGTTACATTGCTCATTTTCTTTAAATTTGAAGAAATTTACATCTTCAAATGCACAACGCACTGTGGCGTGGATCTGACGCCCCGTAAATCACCGAAACTGGTCAAAGGTAATGTTTTGGGTTGCATGTTTGCTTCGAACCCAAATATATTCCAATCAATATTTCTGTTGTGTTTATGATTGATAATTATAGAATGGGTGTCAGAATCTCTGCAATCTGATTGGCTAATTACCCATAATTGCCGTGTATTTTTTTTTACTGGCAGCACGCGATATCAACACGATATCAACACGATATCGCGATACCGAGAATTGATTTGATCGATACCAATGTTGCTTACGCTAATGGCGGCACCCACGAATCTCGAGAAACTCCGATAAACTTAGATGAACAATTGAAACAAATTTTGGACGATTCAGACGCTTTCAGTAAGTACAAATTCAACTTAAGGCATCGAATACTCATTGTCTACATTTAAACGCTTTGCAGAGGTGAAACACGTAAGTTTGGAAGATATTTCGAACGGAGAAGAGGACAAAATTATGACTGAATTCTACGCTGTCGCAGCACTGTGTGCAGACGTTGCTGCGCTGATTTGCCCACTAACGTGCATGGCGAATACGTTCATTTGGGCACTCAATGCCACCCTGGACATTCGCAGTAAATCTGTCTTTTCTGATATGACTACGTCGTTTAAATGATTGTTATCAAATCAAAGCGTGATGAACTTAGTTCATCACATTAGTAGTTCTATACATGCAGACTATATTTCTCCACTTGACATGGTCTATGGAGAAAATCATCTCATATTTTAGCTGTGTTATTTGGACACTTGTCTAAGTGAAAAGTCAATAATTTTTAGTCTTGGCAGATTTTCCAATCATTGATGATCATTGATGATGAAGATGTATCTCTGCAATCTGATTGGTCAATAACCATGCATCCGGTAAAAAAAAAAATCATGCGTCCGGTAAAAAAATTCATGCGTCCCGTAAACAATTTCATGCGTCCGGTAAATTTTTTAATTTCTATTTTTTTTGGATATTTGGGGGTGTGACAATGCCCATTCTAAAAAACAGATGATACGCAGGTTTATTCCGTGAGTCGGTGGAATTGTTTGCACGCGGTAACTATGGAAACTAGTCTAAACCCACTCGGCTTCGCCTCGTGGGTTTAACAGTTCCATAGTTACCTTGTGCAAACAATTCCTACCGACCCACTAATACCTGCGAATCATTTGTATACTAACCTACAGCAAATGGCGTGTCAACCAACTTTTTTCACGACAATTTGAAAAGTCGTTGTCGGTGGGAACTTAGTCCAGATACTGGCCGTATGTTATCGTCCACCACCGATTCACATAGTACGCACACCGCGCCAGACCACTGGTTGCGCGACTCCACGAATCTGTCCGCTCGAGAAAATTTTTTTGTACGTAATGCGCCACCAACGTTCGTTGTCCGCGGATTGCTAAATACAGTCCAGGGGGTGGACTAGTGGGAACTGAAATGTGTCGCATATCGTGTCGTTTGTCGGAATGTCGGTGTCAGATCCGGTGTGAAAAGGGGTTTGGCATAATTTCTGGCGATTTAGTATGATTATGCTGCTCCCTTGGCAATTTTTTATTTGTCTCACATGTCACGCTGCTGGGTCCATGATGGCCGATTACGCACACACAAAAAAGTGACTGAAGTTCTAAAAATATTTTCATGATTTTAGTCCATGAATAGCTTCTTCAAGAACGTAAGCTGACTCACAAAGAAAATGTATTATTTACATTTTTGACAAGTGCTCCTGCATTCCAGACTCGCAGACTGACAAGGGCTTGAGTTTGCATGCAAACTGACCACGATCTTACCAGAAACAAATTATGTGTTTAGGGTTTGTTTTTACCAAGTGGTCTGATATTTACGGAACAATTATCTCTTACTCAACATTGATTACGTGTTATTTTATAGGTAATATTACTTCTCTCGCACATGCCTAAAATCTAACATCTCCTAATTCACGATTCGATACCCATTAGAGTATTTTTTACTCCACCCATAAAACGTGGCACACTACACACTTCACAAGAAACAGTTCTTTTTATCAGCAATGGTGATTTGGGGACCTGATTTAAAGGTGAAATAATCGTGATTGAGAGCAAAATGAAAAAGAAATATGCTCCGAAACAAATGCAAAAACATGGAGAAATGGGTACAGCCCAAAGACGAGACTGGTGAGAGAGGGGGAGGAGGAAGAAAATGTAGAGAGAGAGAGAGGGAGGGGGGGGGGGCGTATTGCATACAAAATCAAGATTATGAGCTCGCGTTCGCAGTACATGCTTGGTGAAAGCATAGCACGAATCACAAGTACGACGAATATGTTTATGTTTTAGGATACATTAAACTTAAAAGTTATGAACCCTTCGAACAATGCATATTACAGTATACCACAGTATACCACATGAAAGAAAAGAAATCTTTTAGAATACAAATATTTACTTTCAATGCCGGGTTGATAAATTGTTAACCTTGAGTATTCATATGGACTTTAGGGGGAAAGTAATATACAGAGGGTAATCTGGTACGTGCAGATACACCCTTGTACTAGGCGTTAAAACCCCCAACCTTTTGGCACTTTTGAAAATGAACCAAAAATAAGAGCTACACCTCAAACCAAGCCGAAATTGACACAACCTAAAATCAAGGAATGTCAATTGTTTTACAAACAGGTTTTGTGACATTTCATCAATAACTATTCTTGTAATAATCCTATGAATATTTAATGAGATTTTCACTCTTAAAAAAAAATAACATGTGCGCATATCAGATAATGAATTCAAAACACAGCAATGGCCATTGTGCATCACGCATGTCAATCTACAAAGTCTTTTCTGCAAGAATTATCGTGCGTTATGAATGACACTGTGATGGCAGTTGCAATTGGATTGACAGGTGTGATACAGTGGTCATTGTTGTGTTTTGAATCAATCATCTCATACACACCAAGTAACTCACATCACTTCGGCATTCGAAAATGAACCAGTTAATGCCTCATTTCAACTAAACGTTATGAGCGTAGCCAGTGGGTGTAAGTCCAAGGGACGTTTAATCTGCAGTGTTTGTCGCAAATAATTCAGATGCACCGACAAATTTTGTCCCCGTGCATTCAATTTCCATCCCTTGTGTCGACAAACTCAATGTGTTTTCAGCCCACAAAATGTCCCTTGCATTGACATATTAATGCCGACAACAAATGAAAACAAAACATTATTTCGTATCTGTTCAAAGTACGAAATTGCGACGACAGTACCACAAACAATGGCAAACGAAATCGTTAATCCAAAGATGATAAACAGATGTTAATCCGACAACAATAAGTCTACTGTATTGATCGAAATTCTTTATCTCTTTCTCTTTGTAATTTGCTTTCTTTTTTCGTTGTTTTTGGTAACACGCCTCTCTCTCTCTCTTTGTCTTTGTCTACTTTCCGTTTGCTTATATAATTATATACATGTACCATCTTTCACAATATTACTGTTTGAAACGTGTCATTTCATGTCACATCCCTATTCGCTTGTATTCCTCTTGCTTTTCCGGGGGGGGGGGGGCATCAATCTATAACCATTTTACTTGATAATATACCTTCTCCATAGGCCTACTTTGTAAATTGCAAATTGTATTTATTTCGTCCATTTGAAAGATGCATATATGGAAAATTATCTCGTTCAAATGATAAAAATGTTTAGCATAGAACATAAAACCAAAACACAATTTTACAGATTAACTGACAACATTAAACACACGGTACTACAACAGTGAAATTAAACATAAATATTCCAGATCAACCCGATAGATTAAGATAAAATGACAAATAATGACTTGTTTTACAAAAAAAAATGTTATACAATACATACTACCTGTAAAATGCAGTGGAAATAAATAAATGACATTAAAAGAATGAATGAATAATACTGATGTATAATTGAATTAAATATCTATTGTATAGTAAAATATTGAAAAGTTCGATTTAAAATTGTGAAATGCATTGATATACCGATATAAATATTCCAGGTAAAGTCGACATAGCCTACACTACACTATCCTAAAGAAATTGGCATAGGAAAGGGAAGAAGGGAAGGACCCGCAGTTTCACACATTCTTGCTTCGCCATGTTTGATTTTTTTCTATGTTTACATAATTAGGAACAAATATCAATGGAATACGTGAATCAATGGATTGCATTCAATGAGAACGTCTCCTATTGTGTAAGTTTTGTATTATGGATTTTTGAAATTACATATATTTACAGATTTATGTATATGTTATGTTTTTATTACAATTATTCCACCATATAGTGTTATCTTTGTAATGCTCTTCGCTATTGTCTCGCTCACAAACAGAAAAAACGGATTAATCTCCGTCTGTATTAAAAGTGTAATAGTAGCGTGCACGTGTGCAATTAAAGGGCATATAATGTACTGGGAAGGCAAAAAAGCCTTCAAAATGTAATTGTTAGCAATCTTCTTGCCAATGGTCTTAAATTCATGTATTGTCTATTTTAGAAGCTTGCTGAAAGTTATTTGCCCACAAATGATCTACATTTGGAGTAATGAGTGATTAAATCACAAATCCTCAAAATGTTCGGCCCGAACATTTTGAGGATTTAATCATTAATCATTAATTACTCCATATGTGGATCATTTGAGGGCAAATAACTTTCAGGAAGCTTATAAAATGGACAATACACGAATTTAAGACCATTGGCAAGAAGATTGCTAACAATTTCATTTTGAAGGCTTTTTTGCCTTCCCAGTACAGTATATGCCCTTTAAGTTGTCGATACATTTGTAATGTCAAACCACCTCCCACCCACACATAATCCTTAATATAGAAAAGCTGATGACGAATATTTAATGTTTTAAACAATAAAGTCCTACCGTATACTAACACTTTGAGTTCATGCAATGTTTTGCTGTTTAATTTTGTCTTCAAAGGGGACATCTACCTTTAAACCCTCATTAGCGACCCCCCCCCCATTCCAATCTGCTCTCTCGTGTTTTCCATGCCTTGCCTGTCTCACCATGTTTAGTAAATAATCATTTCTTCCGTCACTCTCTCCACCCCCTCCTCTGTCCCATAAACCCGAGTATGTGTGTATCATGCTGACTTCAGGCATGGCATGGATGGAAGAGTTAGATACAGTTAAAAAGCCCCATGTAGCATACCCAAGAAATAAGACCAGCCTACGAGCAATAATTATTATTGTATTGCAAACTACTTTTTAGACACGCAGTCAGACACGACGACATTTTCCTTTACGCGTTGTGTATGGAATCATTTTCACTTATCTATTAAATTGTTGATAATACCCCATCTCTAGAAACAGTCCTCAGACAGGTCGACATGGCAGTAAACAATGCACATAGTGATATTACAGTAGAGAAAGATCTAACATGAAATAAATTACGTCACACTTCTCCAAAAAAAAAAATGTGTCAGGGAAACATTTGATTTTTTTTGGCCCTATTTTTTTTTAAATCCATCTATACATAAAATGGATATAATTCACAGTGTTAATTCATCATCTTTGAGAGTCATCCTATGTTCTTGAAGAAGCTATTCAAAATGTCATGTTTTTAGAACTTTAGTCACTGTTTGTGTGTGCGTAATCGGCCATCAAGTGAACAAATTTTTCCCTTACACCTCCCTGAATCATCGAGGGTGGGCCAAGCTCATACAGTGTGATTGTACAGTGTACTAGTTAGTTTACATATAGTCCACCTCCGGACTGTATTTAGCAATCTGCTGAAAACGAACGTTGGTGGTGCATCACATACAAACATTTTCACCCTGAAATACAGTCCAGTCAAACTTGCCAGTTCCCCTGAATTTTCGGGGGAACTGGAATATTGATATATTTTTTTTTGCAATAAATCAAAATTCAATTATGTATTCCAACCAAACATCGAACAGAGACGAATCACTTCATGGAGATAGTCTGATGGCATATCTGATAAAATCCCTGGCAGTTCAGAGCTCAAAGGTCAATGAACTTTGCCAAAATTAGCTAATTTTGAAATTGATACAAGGATGGATTTAGACAGACTGGTAAGATTGGAAGTGAAAGAAATAAGAGATCAAAGGTCAATTAACATTGCCAAACTTGGCTTAACATGGAAAAACAGAATATGATATTTTCAGTTCACATAGGAATTCAATTGTACATTGCCCACCAAACAGAGATTTTCTGAGAACAAATTTTGTATGTCTTTGATGGATTTTTTTAATACTTATATTAAATACAATTTAATGATGAAATAATTTCAAATACTTTCTCTCTGGTATTTATGCAGTGTCCTATGAAGGCGTTGGATCAAGAGTCGGCATAAGGCACCTTGGCAAAAGTCTCGTACTCACCTTTTACTGTCTTTCCTGTGAGCGTATGGCAAGCCGTTTTAACATTCATTCCTATTTCTTGATATCACGAATTCGATTTCTTGATATCAAGAATTGCCATTGCTTGACTACACAAAACCATTTCTTGATATCAACAATTCGAATTCTTAATATCAAGAAATGGTTTTGTGTAGTTAAACAATGGCAATTCTTGATATCAAGAATTGCCATTGCTTGACTACACAAAACCATTTCTTGATATCAACAATTCGAATTCTTAATATCAAGAAATGGTTTTGTGTAGTTAAACAATGACAATTCTTGATATCAAGAATTGCCATTGCTTAACTACACAAAAACATTTCTTGATATCAAGAATTCGAATTGTTGATATCAAGAAATGGTTTTGTGTAGTCAAGCAATGGCAATTCTTGATATCAAGAAGTCGAATTCTTGATATCAAGAAATCAAATTCGTGATATCAAGAAATAGGAATAAATGTTAAAACGGCTTGCCATAAGAGCGGGAAAGCTGAGCGGCATTACCAATCTCCATTCCTTAAATTTGGCTTCAAAGGGGTGGAGGCAACTGCGGAATTCCTTCTGGAATTTAAATAGGCTTTCCCACCCCAGAAGACATTTGGGGTAAATTATAGGAGGCCACGGAAGATATTTAGTGTGATTAGTGAAGAAAAGATGCTGAGCGGGAATCCCAAGAATCCTGCTGTCATGATAGGCTGTGAGCTTTTGCCAATCTGCCTAAGAGAACAAGTGCCAAGAGATGAGTGAATGGATCTTGATCATCGATATATATATATATATATATATATATATATATATATATGTATATATAATACTGGATAAACAGTGCACCCTCTTCATGAAGCCAGCGACACTGCGTAAAGTACACCCTAGACAAAAGTTCGTGTGAATCGATATATGTGAGTGAATTAATGGATTACGTTTTGTCTAGTGTGTAATTTAAGATATAATTTGCACCGCCTTCAACGGTGCGCATTCCGCAGTGTGCAGCGAGCTATTTCCGTTGTGTATATTAATGGTCTTGATGCAGAGTTGTGCAAGAATTGAGATGTGTGAAGTGTAAGCACCCCCCCCCCCCCCCCACACACACAATGCAACGCATTTCCGGGTCGCTCCAGAGACTTATAAACCCCAGAAAAGACCAACATAAATGTTTTCTGAGTCAGACTGACCCGGAAATAGTACAAACCAATGACTCAGAGTTCCGGGACACTGAATAGAAAGATGACCCGGAAAAGGGTCACTTTGTTAATGACTTTTGTCTCCGAGTCACACTGACCCGGATGGAGTGCGCCCCCAACGGACTCGGATTCTGGGTCAAACTGACCCGGAAAGAGTACAAACCACAGAAATAGAAAGACGTCTTTCTATTTCTGTGGTACAAACCAATGACTCAGAATTCCGGGTCACTGTATAGAAAGATGACCCGGAAAACGGTCAATATGTTACTGACTCTTGTCTGCGGGTCACCCTGACCCGGATGGAGTGCGCCCCCAACGGATGCGGACTCCTGGTCATAAATGACCCGGAAGACCCGGAAAAAGTCAGTTTTGATGCGGGATTTTTAAGAGTGTGGTATTTCCAACTGGTACCAGTTACAATTTGTCAACTGTAATCAACTGGATTCCAGTTGATTCAAGTATACCAATTTCCATATTGAAACCATTTCACTTAACTGGAAAGAACTGGTACTAGTACCAGTTGGATGAACTGGTCCTTAACTGTTTTTTGACCTGGAGGAAAAGTAGGGAGCGCTATTAATAAACCAAATCACTAACTCCACTGCACATGGCGTGTTTACATAAAGGCGAATATACAACCAACATGCTGAAAAAAAATATGCGCCCAGTAAACATTCCTTAAACCATGCCTACCAGCAACCATGAAAGCATTCCATAAAAGGGAAGAGAAAATCCAAACAAAAACGAAACAAACAAATAAGAAGAAATGAACGAAGAAAGATAAAATATTTAAATTGACACCAGATGGTCCCTATCAAACGGGCGACTGTTATGAAGGCCCTGAACGCGATTATCTGAGCAGGGAAAACAGAATACTATTAAAGTTTATTTGATTCCTCAAGGTAAACCGGGGGTCATCATGCTGACCAAATCCATACGGATGGTTCTGTTGCTTTTTTTCGGTAACATACAATATTTGATTACACAGCATTGATGCAAAGAAGAAAAGGCAATAACATTAACGAAATATTAACCAAAGTGTCTTACACACTGTTTTCGTCTGCTGAAGTGACAATTTCTCAGCCTACATCTAGTCCTGGTACTCCTGCCATCTCGTGGTTCCTTTCTCTTTCCACTGAAGCACCACATTTCTACCTTTCAAGCCGATTTTGGTTGAGACTCCCTTCTCCCTTCTTATATGGTATGCCTTAGACGCCAGGAAACTGCGTTGAGCTTTCAATCAGGGCAGGCGGCAGAAGCTCTATCATTCTCTACATACATGTTGCCTAATGTTGTACACCTCTTATGGCATGTCAGCGGCATGGATGTACGTGTATATGTGAACGAATTTTAGTATACCCACTCCCCCTTCACACAGCCCTCACTCTCTCTAACTATAATGTATGTTATATGTTACAACATTGTGGGGTTCTTCATTCCAGTAGACGAAGAATGAAAATCGGAACTAATGTTTATGTTTCAAGATGAAACCTTAATTATAAGGAATGCATGAAATAATCAGATTATAATGAAACGCAATAAAACACATAGCAATTGAATTGAACAGTGAAATGCTGCCTCCAATACAATACAATTTCTACTTATTCTACAATAACTAATTTTTGTCCTAAAAACTCTGAAACGTTAATTTTTTTTTTCCAGTAGTTTTTTTTTATTGACAACTTCAATTCATATACAAAATAAATATATATAACAACTAGAACTTTGAAACATAGTATTTTCATGAATGTTAAATGAAACACAATGTCATACATCTTCCAATACATAATTATAAATAACATTGATGATAGTTATATGCATCAAGAAGAAACTTCTACAGAAAATTCCAACATAATGATTTTTTTCCAGTGTCCAATAAAAACATAAGAGAAATTTTCCAAATACAAAAGTGAATGAATAAATCATTGATACGATCTAAACGAATTGAAGCCATCAGCATATAGATTTTTAACCATCACCTCGGCCTCTACACCCAAATAAATTCAAAACCAAACTCAGCCCTTGTCATTACCCCCCCCCCCCCCCCCCTTCACCCTCCCTTGAACACCCCATCCCCTATCCGGTGGAGAACTGGCTCTGGGCTCCGATACATGGTCTAATATTTAAGTTTTCCCATTTAGAGAAATGGATTGTAAGGGTCCCCCTCTTTGTTGCTAATTTCTTTTCTTCTCTTTGATCCCCCCTAATACTATTTTTTATTTCAATCAATGAAGGAGGTTTTTTTAATTCTCGGTTTTTGTAAATAAGATATTTAACTAAAATCAAAACATGATTAATTAATTGATATTTACCTTTACTTTTCTCCTGCTTCCCGAAAAGAATTTCCTGCCAACTAAATTGATTTATTTCAAAATTTAAACTTCTTGCACATAGATCCCAAAGTGATTTTGAAAATTCACAAGTATAAAATAGATGTTTATACGTTTCTTCTTCCTTTTCACAAAATGAGCATAAATTGGTCGAAATAAGACCAAAACGGAAAAGGTGGTGGTTAGTGTATAAAATATTATGCAAGAGTTTATACTGGAACTCCCTTAATCGACTATTCAGTGTGCAATATCTTAGTCTTAAAAATATACTTTCTATTTCCTTATTGGTAAGATCATAATTCGTTCTAATTCTGTCAAAAATAGAAGGTCTTATTTCATTTTTATATAACAGCTGTTCGTATATTTCTTTTGATTTCAAAAACATCAAATTAGTCGTTTTCTTACCCAAATTGAAATCGATTCCAGAGTTATGCTTTGCATTTATTTCAATATTGTTCTTCCAACTAACAGGTAAACAGGCATAAATATGCTTAATCTTTTCAACATCATTTGCATCTAAATTCAAATTAAGAAAATGTGTATCACGTTTTAGTTTACCGTTATTATCCAAAATATGATGCAGTCTATAAACCCCTTTATCGTATAGAATCTTATCAAATATACAACTCCCTTTATATCGAATAAGCTTATTATTAAAAATCACCACTTTCCCAAACTCTGTACTTCTAATATGTCTTATATTTACCTACTCTTCTAACAATTCCATGTAAAATTTGAAAGCTGTTACTTTCAATAATTATACGTTGTAATCGATTACGTAGTACTTAATCGATTACGCGAAACCTGACCGATTCCGCTAAACCGCGCGCGCAATACCCCTACCTGTACACTCAACTACCTGCGATATCAACCTCATACGCGCCGTGACTAACCTCCCTATATATTTTATTTTTAAAAACTTATCTAATAAATCTTCTCTGAACAACTGACCAACCTACCACTGACCATTTCTTCTTATATCCTTAATAAGTATCCTTAAATTTTAATAACTGTTATATATTAATCGATCTAAATAATATAATCGATCCACTGCAATTACGGAAATAACCTTATTTTCGCTACAATAAATAAATATAAATAATACTGGATTAACAGTGCTCCCTCTTCATGAAGCCAGCGACACTGTGTAAAGTACACCCTGGACAAAAGTTCGTGTGAATCGATATATGTGAGTGAATTAATGGATTACGTTTTGTCTAGTGTGTAATTTAAGATTTAATTTGCACCGCCTTCAACGGTGCGCATTCCGCAGTGTGCAGCGAGCTATTTCCGTTGTGTATATTAATGGTCTTGATGCAGAGTTGTGCAAGAATTGAGATGTGTGAAGTGTAAGCACCCCCCCCCCCCCCCCCCCACACACACACAATGCAACGCATTTCCGGGTCGCTCCAGAGACTTATAAACCCCAGAAAAGACCAACATAAATGTTTTCTGAGTCAGACTGACCCGGAAATAGTACAAACCAATGACTCAGAGTTCCGGGACACTGAATAGAAAGATGACCCGGAAAAGGGTCACTTTGTTAATGACTTTTGTCTCCGAGTCACACTGACCCGGATGGAGTGCGCCCCCAACGGACTCGGATTCTGGGTCAAACTGACCCGGAAAGAGTACAAACCACAGAAATAGAAAGACGTCTTTCTATTTCTGTGGTACAAACCAATGACTCAGAATTCCGGGTCACTGTATAGAAAGATGACCCGGAAAACGGTCAATATGTTACTGACTCTTGTCTGCGGGTCACCCTGACCCGGATGGAGTGCGCCCCCAACGGATGCGGACTCCTGGTCATAAATGACCCGGAAGACCCGGAAAAAGTCAGTTTTGATGCGGGATTTTTAAGAGTGTGGTATTTCCAACTGGTACCAGTTACAATTTGTCAACTGTAATCAACTGGATTCCAGTTGATTCAAGTATACCAATTTCCATATAGAAACCATTTCACTTAACTGGAAAGAACTGGTACTAGTACCAGTTGGATGAACTGGTCCTTAACTGTTTTTTGACCTGGAGGAAAAGTAGGGAGCGCTATTAATAAACCAAATCACTTACTCCACTGCACATGGCGTGTTTACATAAAGGCGAATATACAACCAACATGCTGAAAAAAATATGCGCCCAGTAAACATTCCTTAAACCATGCCTACCAGCAACCATGATAGCATTCCATAAAAGGGAAGAGAAAATCCAAACAAAAACGAAACAAACAAATAAGAAGAAATGAACGAAGAAAGATAAAATATTTAAATTAACACCAGATGGTCCCTATCAAACGGGCGACTGTTATGAAGGCCCTGAACGCGATTATCTGAGCAGGGAAAACAGAATACTATTAAAGTTTATTTGATTCCTCAAGGTAAACCGGGGGTCATCATGCTGACCAAATCCATACGGATGGTTCTGTTGCTTTTTTCGGTAACATACAATATTTGATTACACAGCATTGATGCAAAGAAGAAAAGGCAATAACATTAACGAAATATTAACCAAAGTGTCTTACATACTGTTTTCGTCTGCTGAAGTGACAATTTCTCAGCCTACATCTAGTCCTGGTACTCCTGCCATCTCGTGGTTCCTTTCTCTTTCCACTGAAGCACCACATTTCTACCTTTCAAGCCGATTTTGGTTGAGACTCCCTTCTCCCTTCTTATATGGTATGCCTTAGACGCCAGGAAACTGCGTTGAGCTTTCAATCAGGGCAGGCGGCAGAAGCTCTATCATTCTCTACATACATGTTGCCTAATGTTGTACACCTGTTATGGCATGTCAGCGGCATGGATGTACGTGTATATGTGAACGAATTTTAGTATACCCACTCCCCCTTCACACAGCCCTCACTCTCTCTAACTATAATGTATGTTATATGTTACAACATTGTGGGGTTCTTCATTCCAGTAGACGAAGAATGAAAATCGGAACTAATGTTTATGTTTCAAGATGAAACCTTAATTATAAGGAATGCATGAAATAATCAGATTATAATGAAACGCAATAAAACACATAGCAATTGAATTGAACAGTGAAATGCTGCCTCCAATACAATAATCTTTAAATAGGAATGAGGATGGATAAACAATAAATAATTTTCCGACTGACTCTGTCTACTAGTCATATATATTTTAAAAGTAATGAATTAAATTATGGGTTTACAATTATCTTTGGTTCATGATATCAAAACCTGGATATGGCCGTTTGATAATGTTCAGTTCAGTATGCAGCGTCATTACAACCCGGTTGCCTTGACGACGCGATCGCGATAACGTTGATTTTCTTTTTATGGGCGAGTTTATCAAAAGACCCGCTGTCGAGGTTACACGGTAGGACGTCGATGCCCGAGCTGAGTTGGTTGCAGTTGCGATCCTCGATGCTCGGCGACGTCGATGAGGGCTACCAGGAAACCGAACAGTCACCGCCCGGTCTGGGTGCAAGGGCACGTGATGGCTGAACCCTTGATTACGGCTGAAATATAGTTAAATAAATGCATCGTAAATATATATCCAACCCAAGTATAACTTGTACGCTTTAACTTTATATCTTGTAAAGCACACGACATCAAGGACAATAATCACACCTTTTGGTTTACCAAATAGACTTCGCAAAAAGAAAACAGCAACCGGATATCTCCTCGATATCTCCAATTAGCACAAGAGCCATTTACTAGCATAATAATGTCCAGTGCTAGATCATACCTCTGCTATGTACAGTACTTCCATTTAACCAGCAACCATTACTTATGACCGCTTGTTAACAAAATGCCTAAGTTGCATAAGACATTGATAATCAAAACATATCATAGCCACGCTAAAGTAGTTTTCATTTTCATCCCAATACAAATATATGCCGTAAATACACGGTGCCACCAATCAATGATAATTACCCAAAAATGTAGGCTTCCTCAAAGTTAAACATGGCTGACATAAATTGGCCGACTTTTGTTACTTGCCAAAAGAGGGCGCTTATGACATTTGACGACTAATTAAACACATTTCAGTTCTGGCTGAAAAATACATACGTTTAGTTTCCGAACTAGAAGAAATCATTCAATTTGAAATGGTAATTTTCGTGTCAGAAAAATGTTCACTTTAGTTGAAAGCACTGATTTTTAGAAAGCCAAACTTCAATCTGAAAGACTTGCCTAAAAGAAATTAAACAGTTTTAGAAAAACCCCGCAAACTGGCATGTTTCAGAATTAGAGTTATTTTGAAGAATTGAAGACCCTGTTGCTTGCCTCCCGGAGGAATTTGTGTCCACACGACGGCCGTCTGCACTAATTCCCGCTCATGACAGCAGAAACAGTGGCAGCTAGAGTTGGGGCGGATACACCCACTCTCATGAAGCAAGTCCCCAGACTTTCCCGACTCTCTCCCGCACACAGGACTCCTCCCCTTGGGTGACAAAACGGGTCTTTCGTCAATCACGACACAATAGCTTGTCACACCACTCCCTCAAACTCATATGCTCTTGGACCCTCGTTCCATCATACCAAAATAAAATCCACCACTCATGTTCTCCCATATGTGCTCACGTTATTTTGACATTATAACGCACTCATTCTACGACGTGTTTGGGGCGAAATTCAACGCCACAGTCTCTCTCTCTCTCTCTTTCTCTCTCTCTCTCACACTCTTTCACTCTCTTTATCTTCATGTACGTCACCCTTCATCCCTCCCTCCATCTCCCTCTATGTAGGCTGCATGCCCGTGTATAATGTATGTACAATGTGCATTGTGTGCGTGCAAGATGCCTATGTGTCGAGCTCCATGAGTGCGCGCGAGTCCGTGGTGTGTTGTGATACGTTGACATACTCAAGTCGCCGCAACGATTATCTGACGCGTTCACCGGTACGGGGAAAATACGCGACCCGCACAATATCTGCGACTTACATTAGCTCAGTGATAAGCTAGGACTGACATATTTTTACATTCATAGAATACGTCGTCATTGAATGCGAAGCAGGATGTTAAAGTCAATAACATACGCTTTCATCGGATTGGTTTCCAGCACCGTTTTTTTCGTCTTGATGTGGCCAACATCTAATCCCATTAACAAAGACGAAAATCTGTTTCCTCGATTGACATCAATCAACAAAATCATAGCGGTCGGGACCAGTGCATATTCCGAGAAAAATGAAATGCCACCTAATGTGTCATCGCCCTCCAATGGTGAAATAATGGATACGGCTGTAGGTGAGCAAGTGCGGAAAGTCCTTGGAACTGGTTTGGTGAACTTAGAAGAAGATGTGCTCAGAATGGATATTCGTAAGATCGTTGGAACAGCTGGAAAGGAGACCTTAATGTATAGTCGTCTTCTCGCGAAACTACAGGGTACGCAAACGCAACATGCAGAGAGATGCGTCATACGCGTCGCGATAACATGCGGATGGCAGTGCCCGTGGTTCCAGCAAATGGTCGGAAGCAATCAGGATCACTTTTCGTGCTCACCCTCGCTGCACTTACCGTGTGACATCGAGAGACAATTTGTAGTCAACATGACGTTCGATATCCTCGGCATTAGCGATGTGGTGATCTTCGGCATTAGCGCATTGACGGGTAGCCTACACATTGATGAACTGATGGCAAAGCGGCCACAGGGACAACTCTGGGCATTCATGACTCAAGAGTCTCCTGTGTATCGGAATAGCTTTGTACCTTCCACATCAGGAGCGGAGAACCCATACAATCTGTCAATGACCCATGTGCACGACTCTGACCTTTACTCACCTTACTGGCACTTCCAGAAGCAACCAGTTGGCAGAGTCCGTCCACTCCTAAACAAAACCAAACTTATGGCATGGATGGCATCTCATTGTTTGTATACAAGCTGGAAAAGATTGGAATTTGTGAAGTTTTTGAAAACACATCTAGACATTGATACGTATGGTAAATGTGGGGAACTGGGCAATGTCCCCAGAAACGACACTCAATCTGTTTTGCAGCAATACAAATTTTATCTTGCTTTCGAGAACACTGAATGCCGAGAATACATCACTGAGAAGGTTTCGAGAAACAGCTTTGGAAGTGGAGCCGTTCCAATTGTCTTCGGTTCGAGATCTGAAGATTACTCGCGAATGTTGCCCGCTGATTCTTACATCGACCTGCAGAAATTTGATTCTATCGGGGATTTCGCGGACTATATTCAGGCGCTTGATAATGACGTCCAAAGATTTAACAACTATTTTAGCTGGTGGAAGGAAGGGGAAATAAGAACCCACTCGATTCATAAGTTCATAGGAAATAATCCTGAAGTCAATATTTGTTATCTCATGCGCAAGCTCGTGCATCTATCTCTTCACCCCGAGATGGCATGGCAAAAGAGGACTCCAGACTTCGGGATGTGGCTTCGAGGACGATGTTTGATAGAGGGCCCAAGAAAACTGTTGGGATTCGACATCCATGCGCCGTGAGAATTACTTCGATAATATTTGTAATATGGTCGTACTACAGTTGTCAGTTAGTACGCGTGCTCAACGGATTCATATTTTTCACGCACTGTCATCCCCTCGCCGCCCTAATCTAGCAAAAGTAAATTTTGGGCGTTTGGGAATTTTTAATGTTACGTACTGAATCGAATATGCCTTTTTTTTTTCCATATGACCGTACTTAAAGTTCAAACTCTGATCATTTCGGGATGTTAAAAGAACATTGTTGGTGTAATATTCTTCAAAACGATGTACATCTAAACGGCAGAACTACGTACGTAATTCAACTTGCAAAAGTAGTTGGTCAAAATCTGATCGTTATGAGAAGGCAAAAATGTATCAATCTTCGTACACACTTTAAGTTCAGGCAGAGCATAACAAGTTTAATAGCAGTTATCAGGTAAAACTACCAACTCAATAGTAATCATACGGTATTTCTTCTATATTACACATCGCAGATCATTCCCAACAATATCCAAACTACGATGATCTACAAACAGCTGTTCATATCGTTCTCTACCAAATGCATTGGTGTAGTCTAAAAAGCATACTTCAACAACGATGTGTACAGTTGACGCCAAAAGTTTACATACACCCAGGAAATTTAAAGAAAAGTTGGCACTTGCCAAACATCATAAACTTTACTGTATCTTATAAAATATGTGTGCTATGATGACGAATTTGATATCAAACAAATGAGTATGTCATGCCCCTTCATCACATTGCTTTGTCATCAAGAGCTGAAAAAATATTTAGGTGTAATTTTTCGCCCAAGGTCTTCATATTTTGGAAAAATTAAGAATAACACCTTAACAAAAACAATTCATACTTGTGCTAGTTACTTCTCAACCCAAACACCCAATAGAATACATTTGGCAGGAATATTACTTTTTTTTCTTCAGAGAAAATATCAGCTGAAATATAATTTAATCCCAAAGGCATCCCAATCATGTGAAAGAGCGAAATACGCTATTTGATTTGATCCCAAATTCGTCATGGTAGTATTTATATTAATATTTCTCATAAATCAATTTATCATAGGGTTAAGATGGGTGGTATTCTTTACAAAATGAACTTTGCAATTTATTGACGGAACATTCGTTTAAACGTGCTGTCAATCACATGCTTATCTCTGAGATGTAAAGGGTTATTCACAACCTTGCTTTTATGATGAACATTCAATTAGTTTTGTTAAATTGATGTGAGATTATCTTACACTATGTTGACCGTAGTTTCCAAATCTTGTTAATGTTCTGATATTTTTTGGTTTATTTGTCGACACCGACCTTATATCTTTGTTTTGTATCTGTTTCTTGTATTATTCATATCATTGGCGTGTACATTGTGATATGAATGTGACAACTATGTATAAATGTAGTTCATTGGGCAACCTCTCCTCCTTTCTCCTCCCCCATCTCTTCCCTTTTCCGCTTGTATTTTCTTTGTATTTTTGTATAAAGTGTAGGTAAGGGTTATATATACGACCAAACTAACTTTTCTTTAAGTGCATGTTGCTTTGTTGTTTTAATAAGAAAGGTGTAGCAACGCCTCAAGCTGTAAGATTATATTGTCATACCTCTGTATGTTCCAATGTGTACAAGTATATGTATATATCAATACTTTGTACGTATCTTTAAAAGCTTCTTATTGTCATATGTATACTTTATATGTCATTTTCTATCACATTGTTTATTATTGGTGAACTATGCAGTAATGAATGAATAAATAAAAATAAATAGATAAAATAAATGATTCATACTAAACCCTACATGAAAACGACATACATGTAGATGTACATCCATTATTATTATACTGTACGTGAATGATAGTACGGAGCCTTTAAAGTGCCATCGAATTGACGACTTGGCGAGATATTTTATCTTGCCATGTCGACTTAATAGCCTCTCCTTTTCTCCGTTGTTTATCTGTTCTTACCCAACATATGTTGTGTATTGTCTTACTTTCAGTAACATCGTTTTTTTTAATTATTGTAGCGAATGAATATCGATTGACAAGACATACCTTTGATAAGTTGTCAGATATCCGTTGTTGATATTGTATGCTAAGAAACAAGAACTTCACATTAACATACTGGTTTTGAAATGATTCAACACACTGTATTTGATAGCTACGACTGTATATTATGCTGTATATTACTTAAGATTAATCCTCAAAGATGTCATAACATGCGGATGTATATTTGCATTTCAATATAGAGAGTCGTTGGCACGAAACTGTTATGTTGATTTTCAGGGGGTGGGGATCATTTCAATTTACACACTAAACAAGCTTATTCAAACTCACAAGTAGACCCCGACCAAAAGAAAATTGCACAAATGTACACCATCAGATTCAGCTGTATATTTCATCAGAGCTTCATACCATTAGTGTGTATGGGCTAAACTGAACAACATTGTTGAAAATTTGTGACCCGTGTAAAATGCATAATGGATAACGGACGAGGTGGACGAGGTTGAACCATTAAACCATGGCAAAATTAATGCAACTGTACGACGGTATTTTCATAATGAAATAGGGTAGCGCTTATCAAGGTAATATCTGAGGCAGAAGCAATGTGCATAAACATCACGTGACACGGGGCACTCAAGCCGTCAATCACAACCAGAGAAGCTAGAATTACGTCTTTGGTAATGTTTCTTTCTTTCTCCACTTACGTTCCGTCAGAAAGTTAATTTATATTCTATATCTACCTTAATACAAAATAAATGACAAATTTGAAACAGGAAAGTGGTGTAGAGAAGGTACGGAGCAGTACTGGCTCTCTTTATTTTTGTTTTGCAAATTTTTTTTTCAGTTTGATGGATAATAAGACATAACGAAAAAGGGTGTGGCAGCTAGCTAGAATTAAGCGAACGAACCGAGAGCTCTGACTGCATAACCGAGAATGAGCGTGTAAGCTTGAATCTCGAAAAACGAGAAAGCGTATAAGAAAATATTACGTAACTCAGCCATGGCAGCTGTGCGCGGAGGAATGCATTCGATAACGAACATAAATTCCACTATGTAGAGAAAACATGTGCACTCATTTCACGGGTGCTTCTTGATGCAGTAAGGTACGATCTTTAGTGTTTTCCCACCAGTAATGATTTGAAATCACATTTCTTCCTTTTAATCATCACTCTTATGATTCACATATGAAAAGGCGTGTCATGCATATGAATACGCGTCTATGCATATGAATAGATATACTTCCCTTTTTACGCGGGTACCGACGATGAGCGACGCTTGAACAAAAACCCTTTCATTGATCCTTGCCCTTCGTCCCGACTCATTAACTTCTCTCTTTGTTATGCGCAAAGACGTCACACATCGTCCTTAAAGGTCCCCTGTCATCAAAATGTATTTCAACTTATGTTGATGCAACATAATATGTACATTACAAAATCACTAACTGTTCAATGGAAATATGTGTCCAATATTTTAAAATAATTTTCTTTATTTTTTTCTCAGCACTGATAAGCCCCGCCTCCAAAATATCCTCCAACTCAAGATTCCCCCTGTGACATCATCAAAGGTAGAAATTAGCAGGATAATAAGCACAAATTAAACAATGCAATGACTACCTCCACCTGCCCACATGTCTTCACACAATACCATCTAACAGCCTTTCATGTGGGAACAATCGTTTCCTTATGTCAGAAATGTGCTAGCCATGTGATGCTATTATAAGCACCTGCAGGTAGTCATTGCAATGTTAAGTTTGTGCATAAATTATGTCTATTATCCTGCTAATTTCTACCTTTGATGATGTCACAGGGGGAATCTTGAGTTCGAAGATATTTTGGAGGCGGGGCTTGTCAGTGCTGAGAAAAAATATAGAAAAATGATTTTAAAATAAAGGACACATATTTCCATTAAACAGTTAGTGATTTTGTTATATACATATTAAGTTGCATCAATGGAAGTCAACAAACATTTTGATGACAGGGGCCCTTTAACCACGGAAGTGCACTCCGTTGTTCGATCGCCAGTCAACTTTCCGACCGTACGGTGGCTTTTTTGCTTGTTTAAAAAAGAGATCACTTTTCTTCTTTTCCGATGAACTGATACGCAGTTGCGCAGTCGCCCGTTTCAAGGGCATGCCATAAAAATTTACTCTTGTAATATTCATAATCGTGATCGAGCATTGTGATGATTATTTAATGGAATTATAGTCGACGGAACAGCAGAATCATACATATTTATCTGAGATCTGGAGACCGACTATCGAGATTCTAAACCAATGAAAATGTTGTCCGTAACTGCAGAAACGTCGTTCATAGATGTTCGGGAGACGCATGGTCGAGAATCTAATCATATTAAAAGAAGGCCAATAATAATTGGAGAACTGGAGTCTCATGTATTTTTTTTTAATAATCCGACGTGTGTTAGTTATCACGATTTTAAAATCATAATATTAAAAATACTGAAAGATAATGTCCAGAACAGCACGGAAGAAAATATATATTAAATAATCAGGAGACGCAATATCATGATTCTTTAATAATATTAGAAGAGAATATTGCCCACAGCTGCAGAATTATCATCCATTATATGTTTTGAAATCGGGAGACCCCAGTTATCAAGATTCAAATCAAAAGAAAATATTGTCGACAACGGGGAAACATGTATTTTTTTTCTTTGATCGGGAGATGCAGTCGTTGTTATGCCCGGCCAAATAGAGGGCAGAACTTCACATTAAAATAATGATTTCAAAATGATTCAACACAATGAACTTGATGCTTATAGCATGGACCCTACCCGACTTGTCACAATTATGGGCACTTCAATGACAACGTTCTGATTATGATAGAGAGAGAGAGAGAGAGAGACCATTCTCGTTTAGTATTTAAAGTGAATGCTTAATTGTCGTTCAAACAATGCGTTGCTAATGGTTTTACAATCGCATTATTATAAATGAACATGGCTGCTGTCGGAATAAATTACTCTTCGTGCTTTAATGAGTATTCATGTCAGGCAAATCCCGCAATGTTATAATCAGGGAAGTGTTATAGGAAGGAGTAGAAACTCAAGCATAATACATTCAAACATTTGTATGGGTTCTAAAGCGTACTCATGAATGTCAAAAGAATTCCATAATCATGACAATGCTTTGATGTTCCATGTGCCGAGACATTTAGCTGATGCCAACTTGAAAAGAAATGTCTTTAATTTCCCATTTGTCTGTAGACGTTTTGTTTTTGACAAATTCGTTGGCATACTATAAGGAAGTTAACGGCAGATAATGACAGATCCTAATACTCTGCTTTTGTTTCGAAAAGTATTGAGGAATCATTAAAAATCGGACATATAAGCTATTTGTATTACTTACAAAATTGACCAATTTCTTCACTTTCCGACAACTTGTGCAATTGGGGGATTCAACCACCCTCAAAATGATATATTAAGCTGTGTGTTATCATTAACGGTGTTTGTGTGTGTTTGTGTGAAGCAGAGATATTTTACTTGAAAAAACTTGTTTATTTGTGTTTGCCGATACCTGTTGTGCTCATGGAAGTATTAATGTCATTAACAGAACGGGACAAGCGAAATGAGACTGTACATTTCTTTTGTTCTCTCTGACAAACCGTTGCCACACAATCATGTTCATAATTGTTCAAACACCTGAACAGCACCTGTTGAGAACACCATAACTTTTCAGCGGCTTGGCACATGGGTTCAAAGAAAGAAAGTTGCTTCCTATCCTTCCATAACACATCCCTGTCCCTGTTATAATCATAGCAGTAATTGGGATTGGATAATTGAGGATAAAGGCCTATAATACAGACGTATTTCTCGCCATCACGCTTACTGTAGTGGGCATTTTGTGCGATCCGATCAAAGCCATGGATCTCCAAAATGTAACAAAAAATTATGAAAATTGAATCATATCCATAATATCTTCTATTTATAATCATAAAATCACATTTTTGTGTACATGATTTTAAAGTAAACAATGCAAATTGTGTTCATCTCAAGGTGCTTTTGTAAGAAATGTCAAATGAAATGACTGATTATTAATAAAATTATGATGATGATAATAATGATAATAGAATAATAATAACAAAATAATAGAAATGTTAATAAAGATAAGACAAAATAATTGTGATTAATATATCAAATAACAACAAAAATAAAGATGATTGTGATAGTTACAGCGGTGGGACGCCATAGACGATAGAGCACAAAGTGTCGAGACGCGTATTTCTACAAGTGTTAGAAATGAATTGCTATATACATCTTATTTCAATAGGAAAAAGACACATTACAAAACACAAGAATGAAAGGCCTAATTTTTGAAAAGATTACGGGTTGTCAGTTCCAATGCAATTTTGAATAATGATTGCATGAAGATTACGATACGATAATTTTTTTAACCGATTATCATCATCATACATAGAAATTACATAAAAATTATATTTGACCATAATGAAAATACTGAAAGGACATTTTTTTTTTTACTGGAGCCAAGATTGGGAAGCAAATTCTCTGTGCTCTCGAGAAAGGGGCATTGACACTCCTGTGATGTAATGAGCAGTGTGTATATTGATCGTTGAAAGAAAATGGTAATTTAATGGATTATGTAACAAACAATGACAATGAAGATCTTGAACACCCTGAAAATCTAAAACGAAAATGTTACTTTGGAACCGTGTATATATTCCAAGCTAGTGGGTAATAGGAAAGCCTCACCAACAATTGAGGTAGGGATCTGAGAATAATAAAGTCAGGGTTTACGTTAAAAAGAGGTCATTACTCCCTTTAGAATCCATCACTGTGTGGAATCATAGGCCACCTGAGGGTGCTTAGAGATGTTTAGGAATTCAAAAAGGGAAAAGAAAGAATGCCCTTTTGTCATATCTTAAGTCCATCGTTAATACTCAGATAAAGAGGAAGAGTTTCAAAGTCAATCAATTTGTTTTCCTTGCTCTTCGCGTTTTTTTTCCCCAGAGTAAGAAGACTATTAACATCCTGTGTAAAAGGTCTTCACGCTTTGTACCGTGGTTAAATTACGTTATGGATAAGATCAGTATGTTCTTACTTGGCAAATTGATACTGGCATGTCTCTGAGTTTCTGTTTTTAGGAAGAAAATCTCAGAGGTGTTTTAATGTTTGAGCATATTTGCTATCTTAGAAATTCATGTCCCAATTGTGTACTTGGGACAATGAGTATATGAGAAACACGGTGTTTCTTTCTATTTAAAATGTAGACAGTCTTCATGTTTATACAGCTTGTTAGTAAGAGTGTAATCTATATAATATTTGATATTTTATGTACTTCAATTTGAAGGAATGTCAACACCTCATAAATATGGTTATATTCCTCTCTGTATAGATACAAATCATAATTGACATCAATGAAAATATTTAGATGCCATTTATTTAATGGGGCTAAGATTGGGAAGGAAATTCTCTGTGCTATTGAGAAATGGGAGTTGACATTCCCGTGATGGAGTGAGCAGTGTGTTTATTGATCGTTGAAAGAAAATGGTAATATAATGGATTATGTAACAGATAATGACAATGAAGATCTTGAACTCACCTAAAAATCTAAGAAGAAAATGTTAATTTGGAACAACGTATACATTTCAAAGCTAGTGGGAATAGGAATGCCTCACCAACAATTGAGGTAGGGATCTGAGAATAATTAAGTCAAGGTTTACGTTAAAAGAGGTCATTACTCCCATTAGAATCCATCACTGTGAGGAATCATAGGCCACCTGAATGTGCTTAGAGATAATTAGGAATTTAAAAAAGGGAAAAGAAAGAATGTCCTTTTGTGATATCTTAAGTCGATCGTTTACACTGAGATAAAGAGAAAGAATTCCAAAGTCAATCAATTTGGTTTTTTTTTTTTGCTCTTCGCGGTTTTTTTTTTTCGGAGTAAGAAGACTATTAACATTCTGTGTGTAAAAGGTCGTCACGCTTTGTACCGTGGTCAAATTTTGTTATGGCTGAGATCAGTATGTTCTTACTGGGCAAACTGACACCAGCATGTCTCTGAGTTTTTGTTTTAGCAAAGATGTTTAAGCACGTCGATATACATCGCTTCGAACAAGGTTTCATGCCGCCACTTAATATTCATGACTAGCAACTGCTCTCAACAATATGATGCATACGCGATTGCGTCACGTTCACCTGCATTTTATAATACATCATACGCATTCCTATACATGCATACACTTCAGCTTTCGCTGCTGAACTTTTAATTTTGTCACTAAGTGCTTATTATGTAGTTAATAAGGACAAGCGAATACGAAATTTGATACTTTTTTAAATGTAAATACTAGCTCGGGCGCGGTTGGCCACGTTTTTCATGTTACGTGTCCGAAAGGAAAATATCTGAAAGTAACGTTTCATGCAGTTTTGTAAGCAGGTATGATGCGGAACATTGTGAAATTGAGACTTTTATACTGCAACTTGATATCACCTTTCATGTTTAGCGCTTTTTTGCCATATTGTAACACTATTCATCGATTGAATCTTCATAGATGCATCGTAGGTATTACATGTCACAACTGCGCAAGCATATGGGGTGAGGATATTTCACCAAATTCTTCTGCGCATCCGATTTTGTTTGTACGTCAAATCCAGGCAAAAAGGTTGAGAAATGGGCGTTGACATTAACCGGTTGTAGTGTGCAGTGTGTTTATTGATCGTTCAAAGAAAATGGTGATTATAATGGTTATGTAACAAACAATGGAAATGAAGATCTTGAACACACTTGAAAATCTAAGATGAACATTTATTTTGGAGCTAGGTATTTATTTCAAAGCAATAGGTGAATAGGAATGCCGCACTAACATTTTAGGTAGGGATCCGAGAATGAAGTCAGGAATGCGTAAGGAAGAGGTCATTACTCCCCTAGTCTACATCACTGTGTGCATATTATTTGCCACCTGAGTTTGAGTTTGAGTTTGAGTTTGAGTTTATTTTATTTCAACACGGCAACTTGCTTCAGCCAATGGCTGTTCTTCTGCAAGTCCGTGCAAGTATGTTTGGAGATGTTTAGAAATTTAAAAAGGCAAAAGAGAGAATTCCCTTTTGTGATACCCGAAGCCGGTAGTTAACAGTCATAGAAAGAGGGGAGTTCCAAAGTCAATCAATTTTGCTTTCTTTGCTTTTCCCGGGGTTTTTTTTCACAGTAACACCAATACCACTTTAAGGTTGTCACGCCCTGTACCGTTAATCATGTGGTCAAGTTGTTGGTACTTCTGTCTAGAGTTGTTAATCCTTGAATATGCATTGGCGATGGGATGGGGCCTCGAACATGACAGCAGATGTGTTTATGTGTATGAATGTTTTGTGGTGTGTGATTGGGTGTGTGTTTGTCTATTTTATATACATGTATGCTACTGTAGGTGTGCCGTTCGGGTTATATGGATGTCGCAGAATCTCGAGTGTAAATGAAATGAAGTTTACGGAAAATAGAAAAGTCAATATTTGTGATCGCCTCGCCGTTGCCTGTAAAATTAAGAATAGTCGACAGGTTAATTCTTTTTTTTTTCTTTAATTCAAATGGAATATAGGAGTGAATCTATTGTTTGTAACTTTATATCGCTAAATATAAAAGGAATAAAAGAGGGATCAAAAAGACAGAAAATTCGTAATTGGTGTAGAGATAAGCAGACAGATATAATATTTTTACAAGAGACATACAGTACCAGAGATATTGAAGATAGATGGAAGCGACAGTGGAGTGGAAGTGTATATTTTAGCCATGGAAGTTGTCATAGTAAAGGGGTCATTATTTTAACGGATTCAAAATTGCTCAAGTTTTAAAAGTAGTTGCAGATGAGGGTGGGAGGTTTATAATTATAGAGTGTATTATACAGGGATTACGGTTAATAATTGCGAACGTGTATTTTCCGGCTCGTGGGAAGGAATTGGAACAAATTATTTTTTTGAATGATTTTGATAACACTTTGAAAAAAATAAATATAAGGAATGATCCCGTAATAATGGATGGAGATTTTAATATGATTCGGGATGAAGACTTAGACAATATGAAAAGCGGTAAACAAAATATTAATTCTAGATTCAGCTCTGGATTTGATAGATTCTTAGATGATCATGTAATAATTGATATATGGAGGAAAAGAAACGGCATAAATAAAGAATTTATTTATAGACAGGTCAATCCCTATATGCAGAGCAGATTAGATTATTGGTTTATATATGTAAAGTTAGATGAGATTGTTTTAAAATGCAATGTAATACCTTCGATCGCTCCGGACCATTCAGCAGTTCAGCTGCATTTTCATAATCTCCCATCTGTTTCAAAATTTAAAGGCTCTTACTGGTAATTAAATAATAGTTTATGCAACGATGAAGATTATAAAAAATATGAAAGAAGAAATTTTGAAAATAAAAGAAGATTTTAAAAAATAATTGATAGATAAGATAATTTTGTGGGATTCTTGGAAAATGAAAATAAGTAATTATACTCGGAAATATTTCAAAGATAAGGCAAGGCAACGGAAAGAAAAAATCCATAATTTGGAAAAATATTTATTACATAAGATAGATAAAGAAAAACTTGAGTTGTTGCAGTGTAAAAGAAACGATTTAAAAGCGAGTTATGATAATGTTAATGAAGGGGTTAAAATTCGATCCAGAGCATCTTTTTATGAAAGTGGGGAAAGGGATGCTAGGTACTTTACACAGTTAATGCAATCTAATAAAAGAAAGACGGTAATACGAAAATTGTTGATAGGAGAAAAAGTAAGTTTTTATCAAAATGAAATAATACAAGAGATACATAGGTTTTACCGTAAGCTATATGAACAACCTGGATATGATGATAATGTATCAAATAATAGTGTCTTCTTTAAGGATTTGCCTAAATTAGAGTTGGCCTCACGCGAATTCTGTTGTTGTGTATTGGCCCGTGAACTCCTAATAGCTTGCGTGGTTAAGTCGCTGCCCGGTAAGCAGAAAATTGCAGGTTCAAATCCCGTCTGGTTCCAAGATTTTTGGCTGACTTGTTTTTCGTTCATTCACAGGATGGAGCACGCCATCCTTACTCCTGGGTGTATGCCTAAAATCTCTTTACAAATTAAAAATTACCCCAGAAAGCCCTTTCACTAAAATCTAGCTGTATATTTCTTGTCATGTATACGGAAGAATTAGGAAACACTCTAACAAATGAGAGAAAAATAGTATTATTCTATTAGTACATTTTCCATGTTCATGGCGATCCCGTTCCAATTTTACGAGTCGATCCACTTTTTAGTAAAACATTTTTCTTGACATGAATTCCCCGTGATGTTTTGCCTTAGTCTTTCATTTCTTCCATTGATTCGGGAAATGTATATATATGACTATGTTTCCTAAAAAGATGGAAAGAATGAAAATAAATAAAAAGAATGGAATAAATAAATGAGAACTTTTTCGTTCAAAATCTGATCGTATATCTCCCAGAAATCCCGACAACGAAGGACCGCAGTATTCGGCGTCCGCATATCATCGGAAATAAATCCTTCACTTTTTTTGACGATATTTCTTGCTGAAATGATTAATCAAACTCATACGTGTTCCTTTTGATTTCGGTGTATGTCATATTGGTTGATTGCTGGTGCAGTTTGTATTGCTTAACATAATCAAGTTACGTTTATCGGTGAACAAATTTACCCATGTATTGATTTTTGTAATTTTTTGTGTGAAATAATTTCGGGAGTTGAGTCCGACACTGTGCAGTAACATGACAAGTAAGTCAAGTCATGAATTACGAAGCCCGAACATCTGATCTTGATTCTTAAATATAATAAGAAGATTACTACATACATTTTCCAAAACTGTGTACAAATTAATACATGTCAATGAACGCGAAAACAGTATATCAGCGAACGCTGCGTGGGATCGCAATGAACTGGGTGCACGCTCGAGTGCAACTCCTTTGTTTTCACCCACGAAACGATCTCCACGGTGTAACCAGGTAATTAGCGCAAATGACGTCACGCCGGAACCGAGAATAGCAAAGGCACGCTATTCAGCATTCCCGTTGAACACGCGGCTGCGCCGGTGCAAAGACTAATGACTAATAAGAGGATAGAAACCGTGACTATACCTAACACATAGAAGGTCATTTGTATAACAATATATAGTTTATTTCCATATATCAAAATTAAAATCGCCAATTAACAATGTATAAAAGTTATCAATCTTTGAGGTACAGTCAGTAATATATTTTCATTACAACTCAGGATTTTTTGAGGTATAAATGACAAGTTGAACATACATGTTTTTGTATATATCGATATAAATATGTGTGTATATATATTTATATAAATACGTGTATATATATATTTATATAAATAAACATATTCATATAATATATGTATATATATTTCATGGGAAATGTTTCCCCATTGGTTGACAAGTGAAGTCTGATCAGGGACACCATGTAAATCTGGGGAGGTCAACAAGAATCACACAGGAATAAATCGCTTTCTTCAAACAATAACGACTCTTATCATATTGTTCCTGCTTCGTTATTTCTTGTGGTTCTCCATCTTATCAGGTTTGTTCATGCTGTTACATCGACATCACGTTCCCTCTCTTGTCCCATATTACTCCTGCCTCTACTGAGCCTACTACACTACTTAAAGGGATAGTTCACCCTGAAATTAGTTTGGTTTCAATGCAAAGAAACACATGAAAGAAACATATAAGTAAATGTTTGACGAAAATCGGTCAGATGAACATCTCAAATGTTCTCAAAAGGATATTTACCACTTTGCCTGTGCGTTTCATATATCATTAGATACATGTTTTTACACGTATTTTACAATGTATTCCTTCATCAAAGAACATAAAAAGGCAGTTTATGAAGTTTATGGCAGTTTCGCTTTTTTGCCCGATTTTCATCAAACCTTCACTAATATGTTTCTTTCATGCTGTGTCTCCTTTTATTGAAAACAAAATAATTTCAGGGTGAGCTTACCCTTTAACAGTAGATGGCTCAACAAAGTTTGTCGACCTCTATTTCGTCTGCAACATTACGCATATTTATCGAAGATTATCGTTATTGTATAATAGTACAGAATTTGGTGGTTTCTGGAAAGGAATATGCTAAGGGCCTATCTCACTGACGAAACTAACAGGACTTGAAAATTTTGCGCTCTAACTAAGGTCTCATCGCCGCAACCTTTTCCTGGTTATCTTGATCTACAAATTCATCTGTAAATCGAACGTGTTGAAAGTTCTCGCAACTCCCTGAAGCCTTGACTCAAATATTAGTCTATACACGATACATGTGATTCCCCGTGAATACTCATGTATGATAGTTTATCAATGTTATGATAAATCACTGCGATATGATTAATTCCTTATGCGTCATTCATTTTCTTTTTTCTTTTTTTAAAATTTTTTCCGCCTGTTCAATAATCCGCCTGCCTTCGTCTAAATATTTACGTCAGACATTGTCAGACGGTGACAAATCTAAGAGGAGTTGGCTTTGAACGGTAGATGGAAATCATAAGTAACGTCTAAATTCGTCTGAGAAATGCCTGCTTAAATGTAAATGCCGTCGTCATACCGGAGCATGGAACTCCAAGCAACGTCTATTGAACTATCATAAAAAAGGATGAAAAACATCTGCAGTACGTGTATCAACATTCAGTTTGTGACCCATGAAAGGCCAAGCTCCGCCCAGTACCGTTCCATGGAGGTATGATGCGTTCCATAGTCTGCAGGCGGACGAGCTGTCCGCCTGCCCAAAATTCACAAAAGTTTAACAAAACCCCACTAAGATTCCGGCGGAGTACGATCAAAACAATGGAAACGGCAAAAAATATCCAGAGTAATTAAACGCCAAACGCGATAGGAAGCTAGCCGTTTCAAAATGTGAAAATGTCTTATAAAGTTTATAACGCCTATGTCACTGTCTGTCAACGTGTAGAAACGTCAGTAAACCTGCTGAAAAATGAATCATAAAGCCTAATAAACGTATGTGTTCGTTTTTCAGACAGAATAGTTAAACGACGCAGTGCTACAGTAATACGAAATGTTGTCTGTCACCATGGTCACGCAAAGAGTGAACATAACTGCCTCTCACGACCTTTGATCTTTCCCCGCTTATCTCTAGCCTTGTCTGGAACTATTCATCATTGAGAGCACCGATGGGAGAAAACACAAATCAAACTATTGTGGCAAATATCCACGAATTAGCTAAATACAATGTCCGATGTCTTATTTACTCGATTATGCAATCGTCCGAACGGTGACGGCATACTGATGGGTATAGATGTAGGAGCACAAATGACAATTGGACTTTACGAGCGTGGTGGATTTATTCCTCATTAGTATATTGTAGCACATCATTACATGTCATGTACAACAGTGGTGATCAAATGAAAGAACGTATTACCGAGGTACATTATACTAGTAATGGCAGGAATGTTTGTACGTGTGAACCTGTCGGGAGTGTTGGTGATTTACCTAGCGTTGGTTCTACCGGGGGCATTTGGCGCAAATATCTTGATTTCGTCCATGTACGGCGAGGGGAGTCACTTCCTGGTCGGGTCTGCCATCGGCGAGGGCTTGGTAGCCCGAGGACACAACGTGACCAGCCTCATCCACCGGGCCTACGACCACCGCGCCTCTGACCCAAAGCACGCCCACCTGAACTTTGAGGTCTTTGACCTCCGACGAAAATCCGTGGCGGATGTGCACGGCTTCTGGCGTGACTTCGAAGAGATAGGCTTAATGGATGCTTCGCCGCTGAGACAAATGGCGACTACCTATGCATACATTTTCCCATCCATGGGCAGAGACTGCGAGGATCTCCTACTGGACGAGTCTCTCATCGCGAGACTAGAAGACATCGACGCAATTGTGATGGACGTCAACTGGCTTTGCGGTCTACTGATTAAGAATGTTGTAGAGCGAAGAGCGAACGGCACTAAGAAAATCACGTCAATATCTGTGGTTCCATTTCCACCATTCCAGGCGATGATGTGGTCCTTTGGTGCTCCGTACAACCCTGCTTACCAGCCCGAAATCTTCACCGGCTTCTCGAACCGTATGACGTTCATCCAGAGGACCTCCAACCTCCTGATGACGGGCTATTATCTGCTGCTGGCGGCGATCTACACAGAACCAACCTACCGTCGGATCACTAAGAACGCCGGCCTGGCAGATGTCAACGTGATGGACCTCCTGTACCTGCGAAAGACGCTCGATTTGCACCTGATTAATGCGGATTTCTCCGTAGAGTTTCCCTTCCCGCTGGCGCCAAATTTTAAAGCTGTCGGAGGTTTGACTGCGAGGCCTGCTGGCAAGCTAGATTCGGTACATCAGTGTTATTAGATCATTTCCAAACGTAAACAGATATTGTCGTTCATAAAAGATAATGTTATCCTGAAAATTAATTTATTAGAATATAAGAGAAAAAAAAATCGATCGGAAGAAAAAGATTTCAGAAAAATTTTAAAAAATTAAATGGGAAGTTTGGAATATCATAATCATTACCAATTCCTGTTCATTTACCTTCATAGGCGATTCCATTGGCCTGAAATCACAAAGTAACTGTATGGAATAATTGTAATTGTTAAATACCCAGATTATCACTTTCCTCCCATTGATTTAGAGAGCAAACTTACAGGGCTATGGATGTTTAGAACGCTAATCATGATTGCTTTCTTATGATTTGCCTGACTTTTCTAAAACTATTGCTGATCTGTTTCCTTAACTTTTCGGCTTATTTTTTTTTATTACAACCCCTTTGCTTAAAGATACTCATCACAATAAAATTGTGTTTCCACTTCGATATTTATCGATATTGTTCATTGTTGTAAGGGGGCCAATTTGAGTGCTTCCATAAAGCTGTTTTTCATAATGTTGATTGTTCTTCTAATATCCCATGTTTCTGCATCTTCACCATCTCTCTATCCCTGTCTCCTTCTAACTCTCTCATTTGTCCGTTCAATCTTCACCAATCTCTTGATCTTCACCATTCCTTTTACCCCACCTCCTTCTCCTATAGTCTCTCCTTTCCTATAAACTGAAATATCGCGGTCCCTACTTCGAGATCAACCGTCATGCTCAATGTAGCATTTTCCACAGCTGAAGCGACGATGGTGAATTATCATCTGATTTACTCATCATTAGCCTAATTTAATCCATCGCTGAATGAATGCCTCTCCATAAACTTTCCACAATGCTTTCCAGTCCCTTGCCACTTGTGCCCATATCTTCCCCATGAAATCAGAGATTTCATCTCACCATCTCTTAAGCTCAATCCGTTACTTTCATCTAAAATACAGGAGCTAGAAGAATTCGTCCAGAGCTCCGGGGAGCACGGGGTGGTCGTTTTCACACTGGGAACCTATTTCGCTACGGCCATGCTCAACCAGCCGGGGTTCGTGGAGATGTTCGCTGATGCCTTCCGACGAGTACCGCAGAAAGTCATATGGGGGATGAACGGTAACCATAGAAACTCAACCGGTGTCGTGTTGCCTCCGAATGTGAGAGCCATGCCGTGGATACCGCAGAATAATCTCCTTGGTAAGCGTTTAAAAAGGAAACACAGCCGATGGGGAAAGGGGAGGGAGTGAGGGGGGGGGGGGGGGTGGTGCGTAGTTCCAATTCATTGCAACTCATCATTAATTGTTGTAACATCGATCACAATGGTTACGATGCTCAGATTATTGTTGGCTCTGTACTGTATTCACATGAAAATTCATGAAAAAGCATAAACAACATGGTCTCGTTTTTCCCCCAGCTATGACAAGACGCCAACCTTTGTGTATGTGATCTTATCTTGTTCTGTGAATTTCCCTCACCGTTTCCCAGATTACCACATACGTGGGTTGTTTTTTTGTTATTCTTTATTGTCAGACATAGTTGTTTACAGGCTCAGTTGCATCCATCTAATCCACAGCCTATAGAACGGAGGCCAATGCAAATGAATCAATGTAATGATGCTATTACAATCAATGAGTTAACGATATAGCTAAACAATCTTGTTACGTGTCAAGGTCATCCGAAGACGCGAGCGTTCATATCACAGGGAGGGAACAATGGGTTTCAGGAGGCGTGCTACCATGGCGTGCCCATGGTCGTCATCCCCCTGCACGTTGACCAGTTCGACGTAGCAACGCGGGTCGAGGCGCGTGGGATGGGGCGGAAGCTGGATAGGCACACCCTCGGTGCTGACGCCATCTTCGACGCACTGAATGACGTCATGAGGGATCCAAAGTGAGTTCATGCAAGCACCACCAAAAGTGGGGGAATAAGTATTCCCATTTCGAATCGTAGGTATTCTTTAGCTGTCTAGTGGGCTAGTGTCGGGTTCTTCGCGATGAGAGTCCCAGTCTCCCAGCCATGATTACCGCTGCTTGGTCCACCCACGTAGTTTAGAACCAGTTGTCTTGACAAGAGGCTCTTTATTATGACGTCACACGTCGGTACCTTATATGGCCCTCGTAAAGGGGCTATCATCCGATTATAAACTGCACGAATGTAATTATCATCCCATAAGACTTTCTGTCTTATTAGGCGAGTTTGCATGGGGAATTCAAGGCGCCAAATAAGCGATAATGATAATGATGATACTACTCTGGATCAACATGGACGTGTTATAATTATTGAAATTGATATATTATCATTGTAATTATTATTGAATTAAAACTAAGTATTCAGAATTCAACTTTGCAACTTTGAAAATTGGGACTTTTCTGACGTCATTCATTCACAGGTATGCCAACAAGGCCAAGGAAGTGTCTGCCCTCTACCGAAGTAGGCCTATGGGGGCGCGGGAGCGCGCTGCATTCTGGGTAGATCACGTGATCAAGTTCGGCGGAGATCATCTTCGGATGCCCGTGCACGAGCTGTCCTTCATAGAGAGCTACATGATCGACGTCTTTGCCCTCTTCTTTGCCGTCACCGTCGTTTTCATTGCCATGGTCGTCTTATTTGTGAGATTTGTCATAACATGTTTTTCTTTCAGAACAAGTAAGTTTAAGCAGAATTGAGTCAGGTGGTGAAACAACGAGTTTACTTCAATGTCGTTGCCATGGTTGTGTAGTTTGTGCACATAATGATTGTGAAAAGAACGAAAGGTCAGCACCACGTACACCACAACTACTAGTTGTTCACACTTTTGAAAAACAATAAAAAATAAGTTACAACTCAAATCAAACTGAAATTGACACATCATAAAGTCAAGGAATGCCATTTTGTTAGAGACAGGTTTTAAGGCATTTCATTGATTGCTTTTCTTGTAATAATTCTTGAAATATTGAATAAGATTTTCAATGTTGGACAAATTTGCATCTAAAAATTCGTGAGTATCAGATAATTAATTCAGAACACAACAATGGTCATCGTGCATCACACATATCAAGCCTCAACTTATTTTCCGAATGAAGCATCATGCACTATTATTGACACTGTGAACGGCAGTTGCTGGTGGATTGACAGTTGTGATACCTAATGCGACATGATGCGATCAGTCGTAATGCGACTCTGCGACTGGCTGACTGACTCGCTGGAGTAGGCTATGGGATTTGTATAAGTAGGGGGGATCACATTCTAAGTCGTAGCAGGGATGTGTTATGGAAGGAAATTAAGCAACTTTCTTTCTTTGAGCCCATGTGTGGCACAGCCGAAAAATTATGTGGTCTCAGCACGTGCTTTTCATGTGTTTTAACAATAGCGAACAGGATTGCGTAGCAACGGTTTCTCAGAGAGAACAGAAGAAATGTAGAGTCTTATTTCGCTTGTCCAGCTCGGTTGAATTGCATCAATATTTTTGTGAGGAAAAAAGATATCATCGAATAAAAATAAAGAGTTTTATTTCGAGTAAAATATCTCAGCTGCCCGCAAATGCACGCAAAATCTGTTAATAAGAATACACAGCTTCGAGAGACAAAAAAAGGGAATTAAAGACATTTCTTTCCAAGTTGACAGCAGCTAAATGAATTATCAGTGCTGAGCTTGGGACATCAAAGCATTGTAAAGATTGTGGAATGCTTTGGTAATTCATTAGCACGCTTTAGTATCCATACAGATGTTTGAATATATTATGCTCGAGTTGTTTCTCTTTCCTAACCCCTCCCTGGTCGTAGCACGTGCCAACACAGTGCTATTGATAATCGGTGATGCTTCTGGCAGAATAGACGTTGCGGGTTGACATGTGTGCTTAACAATTGGCATTGTCGTGTTCTAAATTGATTATCTGATACCCATAAATTATTAGGTCAAAATTTGTCTAAAAGTGAAAATCTCATTAATTATTTAAAGGCCATATTACAAGAATAATGATTAATAGAATGTTACAAAAGCGTATTATAAAAAGTGACATCGTTTGTCTTTAAGGTGTGTGTAAATGTCAGGTTGTTTCGTGATGTAACTTTTTTAAAATGATTTTTCAAACGTGTCAAAGTTATGTGATCTTTTTTACACCTGGTACATGTAAATGTAGTCGGGGCGAAATTGAAGTGTAGCATGCTGATAGATGGCGCTACCCACGAATCCGTCCCAGAGCTGTACATGAACAAGTTTGGCCAACTCGGTTTCAATAGGTAACAACGTGGCGCGGATTGCATTGTTGGGTAAGCGAATAACAAATGAATATCCGCCGTGTTGTTACCAAATGACACCGAGTTGGCCAAACTATGGCTCTGATCCGTCCCAGCTAGGGATGTCTTAGGAAGGAGAAACAACTCGAGCATAATATATTCAAACATCTGTATGGATACTAAAGCGTGCTAATGAATTTCCAAAGCATTCCAAAATCACTACAATGCTTTGATGTCCCATGCGCAGCACCGACATTTAGCTACTGTCAACTTGTTAAGAAATATCTTTGATTCTCTGTTTTGTCTCTCGAAGCTGTGTTTCTCATCACATTTTTTTTGCAATTTTTGAGAAAGTTAAGGGCAACACCTCTAAAGATCCTGTCCTCGGCTTTCTTCTAAATAATTGTTGAATGATGCACAAACTGACAAATAAGGTAATATTCTTACTTACACAATTAACAAATTTCTTCACTTTCCGGATTTTTCCGGAAATGTGGGATTCAATCATTATCAAAATTATATCTTAAGCTGCGTATTTTCATTAACAGAGTTTGCGTGCATTTGCGGGCAGCTGAGATATTTTACTAGAAAAAAACCTTGTTATTTTATGTTCAGTGATATCTATTTTTCTCACAAAAGTATTGATGCAATCCAACAGAGCCGGACAAGCGATCAGACTCTACATTTCTTTTGTTCTCTCTGAGAAACCGTTGCTACGCAATCCTGTTCGTTATTGTTAAAACACCTGAAAAGCACATGCTAAAACCACATAATTTTTCGGCGGTGCTACGTATGGGTTCAAAGAAAGGAAGTTGCTTCATATCATATCCTTCCATAACACATCCCTGTCCCAGCTCTGATCCTTCCTGCATCTGCCCGAATACGTAGCCTACTATGTCCACATCAGCTGTGAATAATCTGTTTAGCGTATATATATACTCTATATGTCTCGACGAAGTAACCTTATATAACATCTACATTTTTATCAGATTATACTATTTTCTTTACATATTCCAGGGCTCTATGATGTCTTGTACGTGTCCTCCAATTCACAAATACGTTCCTTCTGCGTCAAATGTTCCCAATATACATTGACCAATTACTCTACATAATGGAGGTTGTTAATTTCCATTATTGTGTAAAGGTTAAGTATGCAGCTACCCACGAGTGCAAACTTTTCAAGTGCCAATTTTGAATAGATACTCATGTCTAAGGACTTGGCGTTATTCATCGTCTATGATAAACATGCAAAATAAGTGATTGTTGTGGCATTAGACGAACTCGCTAAAATCCACTTCATGTCGAGGATTCTTTTTTTAAAATGGTTCCATGTCATTAAAGAATATTTTTTTATTTAGAAAGGCCATTGTCTTGTTAAGAACAAAATAAATGCTCAAATCTTGTCACTTAACTCTTTTTAAAGTGTTAAGATAAGCACAAAGAAGGTATGGGCATTTGAATATGTACCCACGGTAAACAAGATCTTCGGGTAGCTTAAATATCAAATGCCACAGTCCTAGAGATGGCTCCAAAAGATCTATGGATACGTGAGACTGCAAGGAAGAGGAAAATTGTCTAATGCGGTCACATGTTGAGGAAAATATCCACAGTAAATTGTTTGAAGGACAAGTTGAATTAGAAGGGGCACGGGAAGATCACCAATGAACTTGTTGACAAACATGAAGCAATAGAGCGTTCCCACGAGCAGCCATATTGGAGGACAAAACAATAAAAACCTCTGCATCAGACTATGAAAACAGTGAGTTTTCATGATATGATGCACAGGTTTTTATTGTTTGTCCTCCAATATGACTGCTCCTGGGAACACTCTATAGACGTACATCAAGCAGTGTGGAGCACTCGCTAAGAAAGCTCAAGACCGAGCAGCCAAGAGGATTAGAACAGCCAACCTTCACTCCGAAGACGGCACCCGATGAAGAGGATGAGGATGACTCTCGAGTACTGTGGGCCAGTCCACCCCCATGGACTGTATAACAATCCGCCGACAACGAACGTTGGTGGCGCATCACACACAAAATTTTTCACCCTGAAATACGGATTTTTTACGGGCGGACAGAATCGTGGAGTCGCGCGATCAGTGGTCTGGCGCGGTGTGCGTACTATGTGAATCAGTGGCATCATGTGTGTGGGAGAAGAGGCGGACGATAAGATACAGCCAGTATCTGGACTAACTGTGGGCATGGTACGAGCCATAAGATTTATATCGTATGAAAGCACTGCAGCACTGAGCACTGGCGCCTTGAACCTGACTGGAGCAAAATACCGAAGTGTGACGTCATTCAAGCATGTTGTCAAGACAACTAGTTCTAAACTATGCGGGTATAGAGCAAGCAGTTGTGATCACAGCGGGGACTCTAATATTGGGAGTGCCCGACACTAGCCCGCTAGACAATATCAGACCGGTGAAACTCTCACTGGAGTGATTTTGTTTAGAGCCATGCACTTGTCTTGACAACGTGCTCATATGACGACACCACTTCGGTACTCTATAAGCCATTTTCATAATGTATTCACAACTTCCCTCTATAATAAAAAGTGCCTATTGACGTGTTAGTACATTCGTCTGTTCTTCGTGATTCAGTTCCGATGGTTGAAACTCACTCTGAATCTATTCGTTGTTGGTACTCGACAAACCTCGGACAAGCTTTGGGGTTACCATTAATACCGTATTGTTTGAACGACATGAATAAGATTTGCCAACAAAACGAAAATGGTCTATTGTAATTTGTTCCTGTTCACGTAATGAAAATGTTTCATTGCTATGGTCTTGTCGCAATGTTTCCATTTGCGCGTTTACTCTGCGTATGTCATCATTTTACATTCATGGTTGTGTGTCCCTCTGTTCTTCTACTCGGTGTTAAAAAGAATCTTTTGACACTTTTGACAAATAATTATAAATAAGCTACGGATTTAATGAAGCCCGGATGTACACATCACTATAGTCAAAGCATTTCATTCCTATTAGAAGCACTTCGTGTTCGTGATATTATTTTTTTCTAACAATCCCTTGAATATTTAATGAGATTTTCACTTTTGGACAAATTTGGAACTGAATATTTGTGTGTATCATATAATCAGTTCAGAACACAACAATGAGAATTTTGCATCATACTATGACAAGCCGCTAGTAACTGCCAATCACAGGGTCATTGATAATACACGATGTTCCTGAAAGAAAGAGTCTCTGTTATGGAGGGACATGTGTTATCCATAATGGACATTGCTGTGATGTGAATTAATTATCTGATACACACAAATTGTGACGTCCAAATTTGTCCCAAAGTAAAACTCTCATCAAATATTCTTATGAAAATACAAAATAGGCATAAATAAATATTTACATAAAACCTGCTTAAATTTGAATTGACATCATTTGGCTTGATGATGTGTTTAAGTTTCACCTAATCCGAGTTGTAATTGTTTTTCTAAAAAAAGGTCAAAAGTTTATTTTAGCACCTAGTATCTCGCCTTGGAAGTGAGCTTACAACTCCCATTTTGTACACTAAACCAAGCATGATTATGCCTGCCAGAATAACCCGTGTCATGGACCACATTAGATCATATTTTCATAATGCATTTCACTGACCTAAAGATTCCATGATTCCATAAGCATTGTCCACGCAGGAGATTAATCAAGCTGTGCCCTCGTACCACAGCAGCGGATCCATAAATTGTAAATAGAGGGGTGGGTGTGGTAGGGGGTTTGTGTGTGTGTGTGTGTCGGGGGGGGGGGTGGGTGGGGGTGATTGGGTGAGTGGGGGCGATGCCCTTTGAAAATACGCTAAGCACGTAAATAAGCACATGAGGAATTTTTTAATGTCTTGCCGCAAAATGATAGGGGGGGGGGGGGGGGTGGTGGGGAGGGCGCATGCCTCTTAATTTCTCCCCGCCTGCATCCGCCACTGTATCACATGCACCTATGACGGTGAGACGACAAGATTTTATTGGTAAGATATACATCATCCACGTTATAGGCAACAGATACCACCAGCAGTGCAGTCCTTCATCAAGCCGCCTGTGGAAGAATAGCCAGGAGTGCGGGTATACTGCAAGGTATAGGAATTACAAGGTCAGAATTGTAATGTTTAATCAATCTGCTCACTGGCTTTACTGTGCTAATAAAAAATCACTGCCTTCAAATAATGCGTCTGGGATAATACCACATGTGTGAGTAGTGCGTGGGTGGGTAGGGTGTGTTGCATTGCTTTCAATTGTGAGTTAAGACTGCGCAAAAGGCGCGTGTTTGTGCACGGCGTTTGTGTTTGCGCGGGTGTGTACTTGTGAGTGTGTGTGTGTGTGTGTGTGCGCGCGTGTGTATGTGTGTGTGTGTGTGTGTGTGTGTGTGTGTGTGTGTGTGTACGTGTGTGTCCTGCCTGTGTATATAGACGTGTTATGCTGGTCGTATTCAATAAAAGATCTTACAGACTTGTAAAGTGTATATATTTTTTTTCTTTTTTTGCAAGTAACAAATAATAAATTTGTATCTTTTGCAAGAAAGGAAAATGTTAATGATTATGAATGAAAAAAAAATATGTAAAAACGCGTGTGTTTGTGTGTGTGTTGTTTTCTCTATATTCTAATTGATTCCAATCATTCATTCGGTTTGGTTTGTAACCGATTTATCAGCTGGTACGAATCATGATTATGTCTTGATGTAAATGTGGAATGATTAAACTGCAAACTTCAAACCACTACCTTGTACTGCACTTATATACATGTATGAAGGGATGTTTGCTTTACCCTGCCGGAATAACGGAACTTATTCACACCGCATAAGTTCCTTAAGTTTTGAGCCAACCATGGTGGCCGATAGCTCCATGAGCAAACAAGTACCGGCTTTAAACCATCGCAGCATCAGCCGCCACCGTGACGTACAAGAATGCATTTGACTTTTCCTTTCGGTCGTCGCGTTTAGCCCACAAGAAGTGGAGGGACTGAATCTCGTCACGTAACGTACGTGGTTTGGGAGTGACCATTATTACCGGGGATCAGATACGGGAAACGACACTGCCCATCCGTGTTCAAATTTCCACCAAGGTCGACGAACGACCTCATTTTCTTTATCAACCATTCTTTGCGGCTTAAACTTTATTCATCCCACGTAAGTTTCCTATGTCTTGATTTGGGGAAGCACTCGTTATTCCGAAGGTTCGGTATTCCGAACGTTACGCTACAAATGCTCGGATTAACGAACCCTTTTTCGTTTCAGACTAACGAGCATCGAGGCAACGAGCATATAGGCAATTTACGTGTTTCGGAATAACGAACCTTTGGAATATCGAACTGTAACCTTGATTTCTTTTCGTGCAATTGGTGCATGCCTTTACTCTAACTACCAAATATCTAACATTCCAGATATATTACACAGCGAAAATTCTCTTGATAAATGCTTTATCTTCGGTCAGAAGAAAGAGGTCGACAGATTGATAGATTATTTTAAATTATTTTATGATTTATGTATAATATGTTGAATATTGGGGAATCAAATTGTTATTGAATAATCCGACTGATCAACGTGGCATTAACACATCCGCAACCGAGTTTAATATGATACGATCTTTTACAGCCCCTTGAGTGCATTTGGTGTGTGTGTGTGTGTGTGTCTGAGGATGAATAAAAGATACCGTAAATGTTCAAGTTCATATCTTAGGTTTCTGTAATGCAAGCTAAACACGTGGAATAAATACCGCGCCGTCCTGTAATATAATCACAATAATGAACGAGAAATCTGCATTACATTAACGTGCAGTCCAGTACCGTTTGGTATATATTGAGGCATATGCCCCAGTGTTTGTTACTGGGTCAATATGATTATATTTACTCGCCGCACCGTTCCGTCGGCATGCAGCCTCACCATTCAAACTTTAAACTGTTTGTTTTAGGTATTTGGAAAACGCTTATGAAGTGTCTGCCGCATACGTGGCATATCCTACCCATGTTGGTAAAAACAGTCTGGGATGGGGTTGTGGTTGTATGTGTATTATGTGAATGAGGGTGTATGTCTGTGTGGTTATATGTGTGTATAATGTGCATGTGTGTATTTAGCTTTTGTAGAATCAAAGTTTAATGTTGCCATTATATCATTTTGCAAGATGTACTCTTTAATGAAGCAGTGCTCAAAATTCCATCAAAATTAACGTTGGGAGCATGCGTAATGAGGATTTGATCTCATCACCAATGTAAATGAAGGCCTATCTATACTCAACCTAACAAAGTAATACCCCTTAGCATGTTCACCTATGTCTCAAAAAGAATTTTACTGATTGTAATTGTTCCAATGGTAAAGGATATGAACTTGTCTGAGGCAAAATATAAAAGTATTTGTTTGTTATTGATATTCTGCATCTGATGTCGTGCATTTTATGACAAAATCTGTATAAAAAAATCCCTTGCATTTGTGATGAGTGTGTAGATATCGAGTAGTATGGTCGAGTTGATCAACTTGTTCAGATTGGGTAAACTAAGGTATCAAATTTCCCTTTTAAAATGATGTTGATGAGAGATAGAAAGAATTACGAGAACGAGGAAATAGCAGGAGGAAGAGAAACAGTGACACGAGAAACATAAAAAAGGGAGCATCAAGCTTAAACATTAAACAGCAAAGAGACAGGCTAAGAAAGGGTTAATTGATTCAATGTAGTGTTTCTTGTATTTTCTTCCAGCATGCTATTCCTCTTGACTGACGCCAAATCTGAAATGATTTCTATCCGTGACACGGTTCAGTCAATCCCTCCCCCGCCACGCAATATTTATTCACATTACTTCTGCACCGCAGTTCTTTAATAAGAAATCAAAAGACACACGTTCAAATGATTGTAATCTCATTGAAAATGAAGGTCGTTTTACAGTGTTTCCTCACCCACTTCTGTGTTAAAGTGTGATTGGTCCATTGGGTCATGCGTGAATGAGCTTGCATTGAAATTGCATTGCAAAGTTGTCACTTTTCGAAAGTCACAAGAGTAATTTCTTATGCCACCAGAAGTGTGCTCACTCAACAATGACATTGTCACAACTTTTTACGTTCTTAGAAATGTGACGATTTTACTGAAAACTAATCAACATCATTTTTTCAATAAACTTAATGGATTTTACCATTTCAAAATTGAGCAAGGAGGAGAATGTTTGAACCTTAAAATATATGAAAAGTGTCAGGGGTGTGATTAATCATTGACATAAATCATGTAAATAACACTTAATTATTAACTAAAAACAGAAGAGGTCAAAATCCTGTCACAAAATACCCCCAAACGACACTTGTGACTTTTGAAAAGTTACAATTTTTTTTAAATTGTTATGTTCTCACACATGCATGTCTTGACGGATTTATCACATTTTCACACAGAAGTTAGTCAATGAGTGTAGGAACACTCCTGCCAAATCATAATGCTCAGAACCGTTTTTATTAAAAAAATGCTATTTTGAAAAAGGGGGAACTTTTTTGGTTGTGTTTATGAAATAATTTTGCACATAATTGTCATCTAACTTGATGGGCCTAAAGTATTCATGTATATAATTGATGCATAGAAAGCAACGCTTACCGGCATGACCGTAGGACTATGGTAGCAACATAGTAACACATAGGAAGGTCTGTTCTGTTATAGAAACAAGTGGAGGATTCTTTTAAAGGTAAAAAAGATAAAGGTCTAATTCTATGCTTTAATCTTCATCTCGTCATTTGCTTGGTTTTGGTGATATAGTTTGCAATAAGTATGAAACTAATTCATGATAAACAACTAGATACTAAACTTTATTTGTTTTTTTAAAACTAAATTAACTGCAGTTAGGATTTTCCCTTTAAGAAATACGTTGGAAAACCACTTTTCACCCCTGCGATTTTGGATAATTATGTTATAGATAGATCAGGACAGATAGAGGAGACCTCTTTCAATAACATGGCTATCCCACAGTATTTGTTGAAATAAGTGGGAGGTTGACTTAATTTTTACGCTGCATTGACTACACTACATCGCCCGAACAAGTCTGATATGATCAACCTGTATGGCCTTCAACTATTAGCCTATTATTTGCTCGCAGCCTCAATCCCTGAATAATCACGCACATTACAAAAGCCAAGTCGATGTTTACATTGGCGCCATAGTTTACACGTGTGGTGTGTGTGTACCAGTTTCCAGATAATCCGCGGGTTGTAATGCATGCCCATAGGTGCCTGCATTATGAATACGCCTGTGTGTGGTGTGACCGTTTGCTTTGAGGATGACGCCTTCTAAGCAAAGGAAAGTGCGTGTTTTGATAGCGTAGAATGTATGCAAAGTCCTAAGCACATAGTCTTTTTCCTCTTGAGACGCTGTAAGCAATTGTGTGCGAGGCAGTACGATAATGCGTAATATGTCGCGCGGATGTGCTTTGAATGTTGAATATTTTGCGAATGGTAGAGGGCCATACTGAATGCTGTAAGTGCAGGCCACCGACGACACGATTTTACCACGATTCCGTTGTCGTATCAAGAGCCTACGACTGGACATGTGACGTCACTTTCTTGCACAAATCCCAAGGCCATGTCCTGCGATTCAGCCAGTCGCAGAGTTTATGACTGATTGTGTCGTTTCACAATCAGTGGTCTTCAGTCTGAAACCAAATTCAAAGTACGAAGACTAGTTTCTCGAGCAAACGCTGTGTTTTAGAATTAGGAGACTGCCCAATATTCCGACTAACCACTTGTGAGATAAGTATCCCCACACCTTACAAACATTCAAATACTGTGGTGAAAAGAACTATTTAAGAAATATTTTTGAAATTTTGTGGGTAGTTACCACTTATGAAATAATTAAACAAATACCATCAGTCAAATATTGCACGTACTGCTTTATTTAAAGTTGTACTACAAAGATGTTTTTTCCATGATGCTTTTCTTAAACAAGGTAAGGTATTGGTGGAGTGGGAGAAGGTTGGGGTGACGGTGTGAGCGGGAGGGGGTGGGGAGAGAAGGGGTGCTTGTGCATCAGACCAATGGTGCGTCGGAGCAATGCTGTCGAAATATTGAATAGTAACCGACACTGACCGAATATCTGTTTTTCCATTGCACAGTCTTTTCTCTTAGAACTGTCTTTTGATGAAACATGTTACATCACAGCAACATTTAAGAATGGATCAGATCGATAGTTACCTATCACAGAAAGGTGGATTGGTTACGACAAACCTTTTTGAAAATTCAGGCTAAATTCAAATGTTTTCAGAGGTGAAATGCCCACTAATTATTAATCTTAACCGATTATTATTAATAATGATAATAAATCCCAGTGATGGGAAGGTAACTAGAGTAATTAATTTCTTATTCATAATTTATAGTTAAATAGCACCTGGGGGGCACACGGAATTTGTGGGGCACGTGCCCCCCCCCCCCCCGTATCTACGCCCCTGGGGGTGGGGGAGAATATACGCCAATCAATTGATGTGAAATTAAGTTTGACATTTGTGTTTATTTCATACAGCTGTTTACAGTTCGTATTCCGAGGCAGCAGGAATAATGAAAGATTCGACTCAGTCCAAATGTGTGCTCAGCATTTCGGTGGTGCTGATCGTCCTGTCGGTCATAATCACTTTAGAGACTCAACGAAAAGCGAACGCCCTGGTTGAGTTTAACGATGAGTTGCAGGAGAGACTATCTGCGCTGACCGCCGACCGCGAGACTCTGGCGGCGGACTTGCAGAAGCTTAACCAGCGGGCCACGGATCTCGCGGAGGAGAAGAAGCAGGCAGCAGAACAGCTCCAGAACAAGAACAATGAGTTGGTGAAGATTCAGGAGCAATTAGATGGAGCGATACGAGAGACAGAGAATCAAATAGCACAGCAAGAAGAGAGAGTGAAAGAGGCGGAATCACAAGCGGAGACGTTACGGGTAAGCACGGAGTCTCTTCTTTTTAATTCCATTTCATTCGTCATTACCATCAGCGTCAGCCTCATCCTTTTGAACTATGACAACCTCCTCATTGTTCCTACTTTCTTATTCCTAAGTTGCCATCGTATATATCATTTGTTATTCTTCCCACATGTCTTACTCTTGTTCTTCTTCTATGTCCTTTTTCTTTATTTTGTTCATTCGTTTTCTTGTTCTCTCCCGTCTCCTCACTCACATTCTTAATCCCCCATTTCTCTTCTCCCTTTGTAAGGAAGATGCAAATCAATTAAGTTGACATCTTGTTAAACATTAGATGCAAAGGCGACTCGGAATCAAGTGCGCCCTCGCCAAAATGGCCCGAGGTGACGTCAGAGACATGGTCTATCAAGTGGGTCGGGCGACGTCGCAGAGAAGACGCCACAGACATGACAGAGTCGTGGGGACGTCGCCCCCAAATAAACTCCTTGGTTTCCTTGATCTCACGCCGGTCTCAGAGACGTCGCAGAGATGTCTCACCAGTCGCGGACAAAATTAGTCTCCGCAACGTTCCTGCAACTGATGTATCAAAATTTTGCCGAGATCCGCTATCTAGAGACTGGAACAAGACTAAAAAAATTAACATGTTTGAATATTATACTGCGACTTCCAGGAGGCTCGGCTAGTCTATAAGAGACGTCGCGCGGAGACTCGGTCGCCACTAGGTCACCAACTAGTCTCCAGGCCAATGAGAAAAGTGACATTTTTGCTTTTAAAATTTCCCACTCATACATGACTGATTGGATTAATGTGATTTTCACACAGAATTTAATCAATAAGTTGAGGAACAATCCTGTCAAATCATTTTGCCCAAAACCTCTTCGATAAAAAGTTATGCTATTTTGGTTAGCGGGAGGGGGGGGGGGGGGCTACTTTTTTTTGTTGTGTTTATATTAACTACCAAGCCACCATGTCTCTCTCCATGGTCGAAGTAACAGCTGCGCATAGTGAATTCAAGCATCTTTGTTGAAGAACATAATTGGCAGCTGCTAATATCGAGCTCGTACTAGGCCTTATGAGTGGGAGTCAGATAAAAGACCCTCTACATCACGCCAATGACACTGTCGCTATTAATACTAGGTGTTTGAAATAAAAAGGCGTCGACACTTTTTTTTTAGCTATGCAAGTAGGTTTTGTGACCTTTCATCAAATTATAACAAATTGCAATAATCATTTGAATAATCAGTGAGGCTTTCGTTTTTGGGCAAATTTCGACCTAAAAGTTTATGTGTATCAGAGAATTAAATCAGAGCACAACACTGCTCATTGTGCATCACACATGTCAACCAACATGGACTTGTCAGAAGCATCATGCAATATCAATGACACCGTGATGGTATCTGCTAGTGGATTGACAGATGTGATATACAACATGTACAATGGGCATACAAGAATTGATGAAAATTCACTAAAAATAACATCCTTTGACTTCATGATTGTGTACATTTCAGTTTGTTCCAAGCTGTATTTTTTGTAGCCCTCGTAAAAGACACATTATTTTCTTGCATTTGGTTGTGTGTCTGTGTAGGGAGAGGTGACCCGCCTGAAAGAAGACTTAGCTCTAGCCCGTTCGCAGACTGAGGCGGAGCATACGGGTCGTCTGGAAGGCGAGGCGAGGGTAGCGGAACTAGAGACAGCAAATGCCAACCTCCAGGAGCAAATTGGACAGGTATAAACTCTTGCCATGCAGTGAAACCTGATGGGCCCCGTCATATAAAGAGTTGCGATTGATTTGAATCAATAACAATTCTGATCCCACATCTCTCATTTGCAGAACTGTGATTTATTTCAATCTCAAGTCAAGTTGCAATAAATCGCAGATGTTCAGAAGACATGGCCCTGATTAAAGTGACCACCTGTGTATGGAGACCACATTTATCGTTTCGCTTGAAGAACGTTTCTCCTTGAAACGTGTATGAAAGTAACATGAACATAACGGTCACCTGCTTATGAAGACCATATCTCTTGTCTTTCTTTAGTGGTCTTCATTGAGACAAACTGCAGTTGAATAAAAAATATGGGTTGCGTAAAATTGCACTGAAGCATAAACAGTATGAATCAAACAAGCTATATACGCACATAAACCGTGGAATTCTAAGGCTTCAACGTCATTATGGTTGTCTCTTATCATTATTTTGATTACCAATATTATTATTTTTATCATTATTTTATTTTTTATCACTGTTCATATTGTTATAATCATGACAATAATTATTGTTAACATAATCATGATAAGTTGTCATTATTATCGTCATCATTATCATTACGATTACTATAACTCTCATAAATGTCTTGTTTCTTGTTTTGATTTATCGTGATTAGCTGGAGAAGGATCTGCAACAGACACGGCAAATTCAGAAAGCTGAGGCGCTGGCTCATGCCCAAGAACGGGAACAGGCCCAGCTTCAGGCCGAGGCGCAGGCGGCCGAGGCGGCCAAGGCTGCGGCGAAGGCTCAAGCCGATGCACAGGCTGCTCAGCAGCAGCAGCAGCAGCAACAACAACAACAACAACAGCAACAACAACAACAAGAGCAGCAGCAACAACAACAACCACAGGAACAGGCTGCCGAGCAACCGCAGCAGCAACAATAATGATAATAATAATAATAAGTGTATGGATCCAAAATAGTAATTAAACCTAAGTTAAGCTGTGTACGTTGTACGTGCCAAATAAACTGCTGCTCAGCGGGATGTATGTGTATTGCTTGTGATAAAAGCAGCACGTGGCACGCAAAGAGTTAAAGAAACGATGGGACCTGGCCACGCAGTTATAATTGCGTCAGTGGCCCACGTCAACTCAATGCGTCACCACGACATTGCGTCACGATAATGCGTCGAGCCCAATAAAAATGGCAAGGTAGGATCGGTCAATACGGTATGCAGCACGATTCATATTTTTTCGTCTTATTCTTTCATGATGATTGGCGCACAGGTTTAATTGACGCATGCGCATTCACGTGAGGTGTGGACAGCCCTGTAAGTCAACCGATGCCAGATAAAACACATGACATATAGGCTTTTGTGATAATTGATTTTCGTGTATTAATTGTGAAAACGGCAACACATGAAATGGACATGGAATGAAATTGGTAGGGGGGGGGGGGGGCGGAAAGGAGAGAACGCACACAGGGCCAGTCAGCGATTCATGTGCAGGAAATGCAATTTAGTCTGCTTAAGGCTGGTTAACTCTTCAAGTGCCATTGATGTTTTGCATACTAGAATCATTGTGATACACACACATCACATAGATCAGCATTTATTCTGGCATTTAAAGACTTAAAGACAGGGAAGCCCATTTGCAGCATTCGAGTAAATCCGCATGAATCAGCAGTATAACGGGTGTGAAATCTTACAGTCATAGCTGAAGGACCTTTTTATTTTTAAAGGAAAAGTGAAAAACAAGATGATTTCACTAAAAGTCGATTTCCAGTTATATCATTGGGAGGGAAGTTCTTATACAACATCATCTTCCAATTTTTAAATATATTTTTTTAAAAATATTTCTGACCTGTAAAAGAGCTTCCCTGCCTTTAAATAAACTGCCAGGGAGAGGTGCGGGTCAGTGGTAGGTGGAGCTAATTCAAACAGCTAGAAACAGAGATTTGTGGCACTCCATGATCGCCTACGTCTCCGGTTATGGCACTTAAATAGATAGATAGATAGTTATCCAGAAAACAAACACTGTCTTGTGGTAGGCCTAATTTAAACCTCATAGTTTTATACTTATTCTGCGATGTCTTAAATCCTCGTGGTACCAAGCCAAAAAAATATTATTTAGTTTGTACGAGTATATACACGTGTGTCCCATAGATAATGAGATGACCAACATATTGAGATTCATGATTATAATAAAGAATATTTATTGATTTTGTACCAAATGCGTCTACATCGTAGTGATGTTGGACTATAATGAATTCATGAAATAGCGGTGCCTTAAGTGAGATTATAATCACGTGCTAAGAAGTATGATTTATTCTTTTGTGTTACTTTTGTTCTCGTTGGAACTTGCTATACGATGATCTGCCGTGGTTATTTCTTCTTTTTGTCAATGATTGTACGGATACAACTCCGTAAAATGAAGTGAATGGATAGTAATGGTAAACGTTACGGCAAAACTGCAATGTCGTTAATACGGATCCCTGACTGATTTCAATTCAACGGCTATCATTCATCACTTTGTACAGTGACCCAATGTCAACGCGGATTTTGTTGCTATTTTGAACGCCCCCCCCCCCCCCCCCCCCCATACGTGATGCTTTCCTGGCATCTAACACAGCGGAGAACATTAAAAGCATTCTCATGTGGGTCTGGACGCATCATGGCGTTTTTCTAAGCACTTCACATTTCCACTTGTCAGCCCAAGGGATGGGGTGGGGTAGTGGTGGGGGTTCGGGGGTTAAACCTCCTAACTCCTCCCCCTCCCCCCCCCCCCCCCCGATCCACCACCGTTCCTTAACAATCATGATTCCCAACCAAACAAGGGTGGGATCTATGCGTAATCACAACAAAACTGTTTCGCCGAGATTACGTTTCCCGCAGTCTGTATACCATTACTACTCCTTTAGCTTTTAAGGAGACTGCTTAAGAGCAGAACAATTAGAAAATTGGGCCCCGTAAAATAAAGGTTTGCGATCAATTGCAAATTTGAAAGACGAATTATGATTGGTTACTGGTCAGTATTTTGAACAAAGGGCGCATGTAACAATGGTGTTGATTGGCCATTGCTAGTTTGCGATTGATTGCTCAGAGATTGGTAAAATTTTGAAAAACATCAGACGTATCATGAAAAAAGTGATATCAATAGGGTTAATTTCTAAACACTAACTTTCATGGACAACTCCGTTGGTCGGAAGTGACGTACTGTATGGAATTGTCATTGCTCTTGTGTAGATGCAGATTCGAACCACGGCTGATGTATTTTTTTTTTCGTTTGTAGATCAAGTTTGTTACCGTTTTATACGGAGAGAACGTCTTCCAAAATATTAGTTTTTCACTTTATAATTAGAATACCGCCATCACCAACAGTGCCATTCGTTCGCTAATTTTCTGATGGATTTTAACAAACATTATTGTAAATTCGTCAAGCAGATTGCCAAAGTTCTTGAATCTGTCATCGTTCATAAATATATAAACAAAACAAAACAAAAAAAGGAAGTCCCCCTAAGCAAAATAGCATAACTTTTTATTGAAGAGGTTTTTTGACTAACTTCTGTGTGAAAATAACATTAATTCAATCAGTCATGCATGAATGGGCACATTTTAAAGAAAAATGTCACTTTGCAAAAGTCACAAAGGTAATTGTTTATGCCGTTTTAACAATACATTTTGGCATTTCTTGTGCGATTTTTAAAGTGTTTTCACTCAACCATGACACGAAAATTACTTCTTATGTTTACATAACAGGTCATGTTACATCTTTGTCAAAATATCCAGAGTTTTATTTTTTCACCAAAATAAAGGGTTTTTAAAAGCTTAAAACTCAAGAGGGATGAGTATTTGTTAAACGGTGCTCACTCAACCAGAACAATGGGTTAAATGTCGGGATAGGTGTTAGTGCATCGAGAGATGGATGATAAACATTGAAGAGACATGAATTATGCACCAGAAATGGAATTCATGAAAAATTCATATAACAGAATCCAAAAAGTACCCTTGTGACTTTTGAAAAGTAAGATTTTTGCCTTTAAAATTTGCCCACTCATGCATGACTGATTGGATGAATGTGATTTTGACACATAAGTTAGTCAATAAGTTACGAAACAATCCTGCCAAATTACTTTGCCCAAAACCTCTTCGATAAACACTTATGCTCTTTTGCTTAGGGGGGGGGGGGGGGTTATTTTTTTGTGTGTTTATATATTGATCGTACCAGTGCTGCGTGGATCCAGGATTTTGAGATTGGAGGGGGTAGAAGGTCCTCACTAATAGACTGTGCGTGAGAGGGAGGTGCGTTTGTGTGGTGGGGTTAGGGGATGCGCTTTTGCATAAAAACACAAAATAATGCGCGCATGAGTAGATGGAAGGGGGCCGGGCGGAGAGGGTGAGAAAAAAAAGGGGTGAGGAGTGGGATGCTGCACACTGCACGCTTTCTTGCGGGCACACTACTGCATTTCTACAAGCGTACCGGCTGTATCATGCGTCATGTTGTTTTTGAAGATCATTTTAGCTACTACAGTATTTAATACATTTACTAGCAATACATCTTGATTAGATAATACTTTTATCCGTCTTTCATTGATATATCAGTCAGCTGAATGAATGTCAATTCAATTTCCTTCCGTAGATTTTTAGTAAATGTACATCTTTTTATTCTTACAAAAAACGTTAAAAAGGTGCAATTGTAGTTCATGCCATTGGTGCATAATATAATATACCTACAGTTATTTTCTAAGATCATATTCCGTTTCTAAATAAAAATATTGAAAACTAATACATATACGTGTCCATTGTTTATTATCTACATTGGTTTTATTTAATCAAATTATCCATACATGTATTTAATGTTGAATCCTTGTATAGAGCTACCCGAGTCATTTTTCAATTACGTGTGTTGTCTGCAATGGAACTGATTTTGATGCCTTTTGTCAAAATACATGTTAAAAACAACCCCCTCGCTGACATACAAACACACACGTACATTCGCACTCCATTTCTCTTTCTCACACTCAAACACCCACATTCACACCCACCCACACGCACACACACTCTATCTTTAATATAAACACGTCGACTCTCTCACTCTCTAGTACACATGCAAGCACACACTTTCTCTCTCATAAACACATACATATCCACGCAAACACACACACACACACACGCACACACACACACAAACACACACACACACAAACACACACACAAATCTATTTCATGTATTTGCACTTTGTAGATAATAAGATTAAGTACATCATTATATCTACACAAATTGGCATCTGGATAACATACACATGACACCACACATATGTAGCACACATGTGAATGATAATTTCTTTTAATCGATTTTATTAAGAAGCTAAAAATAGGGGTACAATTCTCAGTCTATTGGCCCCTTAAGGGCACTGGAAAAATCGCGGATATGGCTGGTAAACTGTGCAGCAATTGAATGAATAGTACAGAGGTTTGCCTTGCATATCACCAGCTAATATACTATCCTAACTATGAAACTACATGTCACTTATGAACAAGCAGATATGACATACATAATTCTGTTAAGCAGAGAGGAGCTGAATTGGTATGAAATTAATCACTAGATGTGCTTTAACCGTCTGCTGCTCCTTTAATAATCCCTAGGTGGGTGTTGATCAGACCATATTTGGTGTGGTTCAAAGAACTGGCCTACCGCAGCTCTGACAAGATATTTCTGCATATTCTTATACAGTGTGTCCCAGAAAAAAGGAAACTGGGATTCTGTGTTCTTTCTCTAGTTTACTGAAACAAAATCATTGAATATTATATACATCATTGTAAAGTACGGTTCTTCTTCTTTTATTTGACACCTTACATGATAGATATGAGTCATGCGTTGAGGAGCAACAGGTGTTTAAAAAATAATTGTCAAAATCAAGTTGCGCAGGACAAATGGTCAAGATTTGTAAGGAAGCATTAACGTAGTGCATAAAAAGGATGGTTCATTAGCATTTATTTTGTGTTCTTTGTTATGCTTCCTTTACAAATTCTCTCATTGAGAGTGAATCCGTCAGAGGCATGGGTTTTTTACCATTTGTCCTGCGCAACTTGATTTTGACAATTATTTTTTAAACTCCTGTTGCTCCCCAACGCATGACTCTTATCTATCATGTTAGGTGTCAAATGAAAGAAGAAAAATCGTACTTAGTAATGATGTGTATAATATTCGATGATTTCTTTCAGTCAACTAGAGAAATAACACAGAATCTCGGTTTCCTTTTTTCTGGGACACGCTGTATAGCTACATATTAATAATACAAGGAAACATAATAACTATATTTATACATTTACATGTACACAAAGCAATAGAACACACAAGTCCACCTCACTGCACAACAAAAAGCAAGAAGCACTGAGGACTTAAAATGTGTAACCACCTTGGTTGTATGTTTGCTAACGTCCATTAGAAACACTGGAAAATCCATGTTGTAAGTAATTATGCATACACGGTAATAATGTTGATAATCTGAATTATTACCATGACAACAGTGTACAGACCACCTGTTTGTAAAGGCCACAAGTTTGCCTCTTGCCTTGGTCAAAAGTAACTTGTACGTGAGTCTGTCTACAGTAATGAGGTACATTTCTGTTACATTTACTGTAACATTTGCATAAATCTCTTAAATTCCAATTATGTTTTTTTGTCTCTTAAATAAGCCAGCCAATAATCATAAAATATCAAAGAAATATATTGATTTGCACTTTACAAAGTTTTGTATGCTTCAGAAAATTTGCCCTGAGTGTACAAATTTGACATAGCACGTTGGTAATGGGACAGACAAGTTTGTATCACACTCGTCTGTCCCGTTACCAACATGCTATGGCAAATTTATACAGGTGTAGTTCCGAAATATATAATAAATGAACATTCAGAGCAGGATTTCAGCTGAAGTTAGTTTTGAGGAAATTAATTCAACACTCTGTCATATTTTGGTGGTGCAAGGTGGTCATAATTTCAAATGATTCAGTAGTGCCAAAAAATATCCCTTTACTGTAGACAGACCCACATACAGACTACCTGCTCATGAGGTCTGCATTGTTCGACTCCTTGGCGCAGGTTACACAGGTTTTATTGTATTAATCATACCTCTTCTTTTTTACACTTGACCCTGCTTGCTTTCTTTTGTGAGTGGAAGGAAAATGACCTCACAACCATACGTCAGGGGAAATTACAAATAAAGAGTAATTCACAAAATGTACTCCTATCACGAGGTGTATCCGTGGAAAATTCTGTGACATGTTCATTCATGATTTCTTCTTTGGAGGGCAAGCTCAAGATGTACATCGGCCAAGGAGCATACAAAACGGATATCCATTCCGTGTGTACCGATACTGGCAGTCACAGATGGAGATCAGGGACCATATTCATGAAACCTTACGAAGCCTAATTAGTAACTAAAGTGCATCGAAATGCATGCATTGTAGTAAGCTTGCAGGAATATGGCCCCTGATGGATATTCTTTTTGACTGAGTGCTAGTTTGATGAGATGGGTTTCCTATGAGTGGACAAGAGAGAATATGTGTACAAGTGTGTCTGATGCAAGTTTCAATCCTATCCATCTATACTCCATCTAGAAATTCTTGATCTTGCTGAATTCAAGATGTCCACAAAAAATGACACCTGTCTATGAGAGCATGGTCGGTGATCACAATTTCCTCCACTCTAAAAATTTGTGAAAAAGTCCTTCCCATATTCCGTTGCTCCTCTATCGTTCTCTTGCTGATTTTGTGATTTCAATGTTAACTCTGCATGCTACATGTGCCTTTTTTGCACAAGTACTAAACTCATCCCACAGAGCAGAAGTTTACTTGACACAAAAAGGGTTTAAGTCACAGGTTTCCCCCAAGGGGTCATTTCTCAAAAAATGTCTTTTTCTGGCCGGGATTTCCAGGTCTCTGTCTCAACTCCACCTCCTCTCTTTTTTCTTTGCTGATGACTTCCTGCCGTAGTTCCCAGCCATGCTGGAGCCTCAATCAATGATCAGCTCGTCGCAACCCCAATCCTCAAAGCTTCCATCTGGCAGATACCGACGGACAATGATCGGGATCTTTCTGCCCCTGTATGGGATTGAAGGAAAAGGATGAGAAAGATGTGACTAAAATTGGTTGAGGTGTGAGCTCAGGACGATTTGAACATAGAGGGCAGCAGACTAACCATCAGTTGTTGTGTTGTCATTCTGTGTACTCCCTGTTGGCCTTCATGCATTTTCCCATTTCATATACAAGCTAAAGCCAAGATTTTGGGGTGAGGGGGGAGAGTCACAGGAAAGTGACTAAATTCTTTTGCGGTTTCCTTTTGTGAATTCAAAAACATTGAACATAGAGAGAAGCAGACTAACCAGCATGTGCCGTTTGTTAGGTACATTTGTTGCATTTGTTGAAGGACAATGATTAATGATGACCTTATATCAATTTTTTTTATATAAAAATGTGGGGAGTATCTTTACCAAGAGTCTAAACCCAGGCTTTCTTCTGGAAAAAAAACCCAACAATTTCCTAGGCAATCTCTGCAAAAATGTTTAGAAGAATTTTCATTTGTTGCGCAGGAGGAAACAGAGGAGTGAACTTACTTGAGTTCCTTCATGGCGATCTGCAGAGGATCCGTCTCTCCTTCCAGCTCTACCATCACTGGGGCATTCATTCTGAGCAGGGCAAAGAGAACAACAATAGATCAGGCTTAACTCTTACCCTGCCGCTGTCACATTTTTGCGACTGAGGGGTAACATGCCGCTGTCGCAAATTTATGACCAAACTGTAATAGAGAAAACCTCCGGCACAGAGGGGTTTTAACCACCGCAATTTAAGAGTTAATAAGCATTATGATGTAAAAAAGAAATCATTATTTCTTAGCTTTTGAATAAAAATCACCATTTTTGTTTCTGTTTTTTTTTTTAAAAAGAAACTCACTATGTCAATCCTGGTATAGTGGAGATAGCTCTTGACTCTGGGCTCAATACAGCTTGGTGTTAACAACCTTAGACAACGTGTTTTGCCCACGGTTGTCCCTCTCAACCCAAATCTGTAAATGGGAATTATTCCTGATCTTATTAGATGAATTAGCTGCTGGCTGCTAAATACAGATGCATTCATGTAGCTTGAACCAGGGTAATAATTACATGCTTTCTAGTAATAAGTAATAGAAAAGCATTATTTCTGCATGTAAGTGTCACATTGTCATTCTGCCACAACGCTCTGCCCCAAGATCTTTAGGTATATTGAAGCCAATTATTATCAATCTTAACTCACATCATGGACTTACGCCAGGGTAAAAAAACCCCACAAGAGCGTCGGGCGATTTCGACCTTAGCGCAGCCCAAGTCGCCCACCTAAAATCCTCAAAAGCTAATTCTTCGGGTCAACCATTTTTACAACAGTCGTCTTCAGTTCTTACACAAATATTTTCACGAAATTTCTTGTTCTACAAACAGCAGAATAACAGTTTAACTTCACTTTCGGCTCAGCGAGCCTTCCATATGACTGGAAATAGCAAGCTTAAGAGAAAGCACAGTGCACAGTGGGAAACAGAATGAAGGTAGTAAACCCTTGGGCTCGGTCTGTAGCATGGCGTGAAGTGTATGTTCCAGCTTTCATACACACCACACAGAGCACACCCATTCACCTAAAACCAATCAAAAGCATGCAAAAGGCATGAATGAGCTTGTACACAACAAAAAAGTAGCCTCTGAAATACAAAAATCTCCCTTCCAGAATCTAAAAGGTAAAAAATAAAAAAAGATTTTTCAAAAATATAGAAGTCCTAGGTTGACTCACGCTATCTGCAATGCCCTTGTGCCTAGGACCCGTGCTCTCTCGTATTTAGTCATATAGGGCGTTGTGATCCTCTCCATAACTTGCACCCTTTCGCCTGCTGGCAACACGTCAACGTGGTCTCCATCTTCAGCCTCCTATGGTGATACACATATCAATGATGATGGTAGCAATCAGTAACAGAGCACAGTAATGATAATATTAATAAGAACCATAATAGAGTACCGAAGTGTGACGTCATTTGAGCATTATTGTCAAGTCAACTGGTTCTGAGCTATGTGCGTAGAGCAAAGAGATGTGATCACAACAGGGACTCTAATTGGGAGTGCTCGACACTGGCCTGCTAGACAATATCGGACCAGTAAAGTGATTTTGTTTAGAACTAGTTGTCTTGACAACATGCTCATATGAAGACACAACTTCGATACTCTATAATCACATCACAGTGATGAAAATATAAAGTAACAAGAACCTTCATACAACTCCAGAAATAAGACACAAATAACAATAAATCTAACAATAAATCATTATAAACAAACTATTTTTCTGCTACTCCTACTGCTTCTATTACTAGAATGTAAATAAAGTATTTGATAACTGTCTAAGGCGCTGTTCACTTCTGCAAACAAACTACATGTATTTGCAATTAAGGCTGACAAAGGCACTTATAAGCCTTTGTCATGTGGAATGTTTCCAGATTTAGTTTGAAGCCTCTGGCGATTTCTAGTGAAGCTGGGAGGTAAATGCAAAATTGGGCGTGGTTGGAAATGCTGTCAACCTAGCTTCTGTAACACGTACGAAAGGAAGATTGATCAGGACATATATCATCTAGATTGCTAAAGAGATAGATTAAGAAAACAAAACAAAAAATGAACAATTTACATGAAGGTATGTAGAGACTTGAGAATTAAATTGTGTGTGTCTAGCATAGGAAGGGGTTATGCGGTATTACATGTACGTGGTTGTAAGTTACATTTACCTCTTCATTTTGCAGATCATTAAGATCTTCCTCTGCTTCATCAAAGTCCTCGTCAAAGCTTAGAATAAAAATAAACAAATGAAAATTAGAAATACACATAACACAGCTCATGTCCATATTACCATAGTATCCTGGACACAGTGGGAAACTGTTCAACGCAATTGAATATTGGCGTACCAAGATTTGTCCTTGGTAGAATTCAATATCTCTCAGACCAGCACCTTGTGTATTTTGACGGAAAAGCAAGAAGCAATCGAAATTCGCTTACCTGTGCGGTATCGGTGAGAAAATAGATCCTCTGAGAATACCTTTCAAAATTCATATAAAATATAGGAAAGTGAAATTCTAGGTCGATTTTGGTACGAGGTGATAGAGAATTTCACACTTGTTTTGGTAGAATACTGTGTGGGGACATAGAAGGCTTGCACTGCGCATGCTTACTATATTTTCATTCATAAATTGGCTCTCGGCAGTGGCTGGATGACGTCATGTAATAAGCAAAAATGGACACGACCGCTAGCGACCACACTCCGCTATCCGTTGTACACAATTGTTCGTTGTGTGTTGCCTGTTGTTACAGCCATGATTCGGTCACCTTATGTATCTTTTCTTTTAAATGCTTTTTGAGAAATCAAAGTTCACCAGTGATATTATTCTTTGTCATCAACCAGTCTTGGTAAGTATTACTTGTGCAGGCCTGAACAATAAAGCTCTGTGAGTACATTGAGAAAAAATGTCACAAGTGAGTGTGCTTTTGTGATGCCACACATTGTAATCAAACGTGATACTGAAGCCTGCCCTGAACCCTATTTTGTACGGTAAAGGGGGACTGGCGCATGCGCATTAAGTTTTGCATCGCAGCTGCTATCGTGCGATTCTGAACCACTTTAGGTCAAAAACATTTTTTTTAAATGCAACATGGATTAAATTTATCTTCAAACCAACTACGGAATTATTCAAGTATATATTTTACGTAAATAAGTGCAATAGATTTGAGATTTGAGTTAGAGAATTGCTGAAACCAACTAATATAATCACTGCTAATCTCGACTTCCTTACTTCAAAGCTCCGTGCTACGCAGCCCGCTCACTGTGTGAGCGGGCTGGTCGCAGTAACATCATGTCATAATAAAGCAACAAGAGCGTAGCATTGAAACACGTATTGAAACCATAGGCACAGCAATGACAGCTGAACTTCCATGCACATGCAAATTGTGAAAGTTTCATTTATTGTGGTGCGGGTGCAACTTGTGAGTAAATGTCAGACTAGTCTGTTGGAAACGTCATGTTTATCTTTCTTTGTTTCTTCACGTTTCGTTTGTAGAAAAATTAAAAGCGACATATCGAGGCGAGGAGATTGGAACAACACAAATCATAGTGGAAAGCCACTATAATTTGGGTTGTTCCAATTTCCTCGATATGAATGGATAAACAATGTTGATGTGACCGAATAATGGGCAGCGCATACAGGTTCTAACATGTCTAATGGCTTTTGGAGTTTTGCCAGCGCCTGTCCCTGCCAGTGGCAGTGCCACTCATGCACAGTTTTACATTTAACAATACACAAACATTAACACGTGGGGCAGTATTACGTGTTGTTGGCGAAGACCGAATGATTAGCGTTATCACAGGATTTCTCCTCACTCATAGAAGACGCACTTTAATTGACTCAATAAAAGCTACTAATTATATATTTCAAACATTGATCATCAAAAGATGTCAATCATACCATAATTCAACTTACTTTTCAATATCTTCGTCATCTGCCATTCTGTTTCAGATTCATTCGTGACCGCACGCTTGGATCCAGCTAAACTTGTGCTATGGTATCTTTGAAAAGCATAATTCACTAGTTGATATCACCTATCAACTTCAATTCAGTGCACCGATCTCTCAGCACTTGGTTGATTGTTTTTTTATGCTGACTAATCAATTTCAATAATTGCTCTCAATAAAAGGAGGACAATTAGGGAAAGAGCATACATTTGCATTCTGGCAAAAGAGTATCAAATAGCGTTTTCAAGGGGTCTAACTTTCTCCATCACGTACGAGGATTTTTTTCATAATCGTTAGGAAGAAAAACTATATTCCTACTGCCATTTCGAGTATGAGTAAAATTTCGTTAATGGGTTATCATTTAGGGCACGAAAATAATTTTCTTTTTGTCATATAATCTATCTAATCTATTTATTCTGGCGAGTAAACACAACCATTATCAGGTTTATTAGGTCAAGCCGATACACGTAGGCCGACAGTACGTTGTCACAAGAGAAAAGTCCACCCTGACGTTAAATTGTTTTGATAGGAGCAAACACACGAAATAAAACAATCAATAATGGTTTGCCTGCACAAATTGTCGCCCGTGAGGGTAAAAAATGGGAACATCACCTGCAGCACAAAATGTCGCCGGCGACAATCTGTGTAGGGGGCGACAATTTGTGGTGTCAGGTTTTGTCAAATTTTGCACAAATTGTCGCCGGCGACAATTTGTGCAAGGACGACAATTTGTGGTGCAACAACTGTCTCAATAAGTTAACGATATGACCGCGTAATCACCCCTGGAGATTTACGACACTTCTCTAAGACAATTTAAACTATATGTATTTATTTTGATTGAAAACGCACAACTACTGGCTACTTTCCATTCTGATCTTAAGAACATTTTAAATGAAGAATTATGCAGTTGTCATAAGTTACGGTAGAGTTGATGCACAGGTTTGTTATCAAAGTATTCTAAAAAAGGGTTATCTTTGTAACTATACTTGGAATGACCATACAAAAGCTTGACCAGATCAGATCGTCACGTCCTTGTATTGTCACAATGTATTCACAATCTCAGTAGCCCGTATTCTGAACAGAGGTATAACGCAAACACTGTACTAAATATGAATCATTTAATACGAAACCGCAGACTAAATCTCTTCTAAGGCAATTGTTCTAAATAACGGCTACAGAAATTAATTCGTCAGTTGACGCTGGGTGTGATACGGATGCGGCATGACATGGATGCCGCTTATTAACTCTCTCATTACCATTCGCATAAACATGATGCATATTATTTATGCAGTAAGCCATCGTGGTACCTCAGGCCTGATACTGGAAGGGTTAAACTCAGTTTCATGAGATTGGTCTACTTATTGATGTAATTGGCTTGACACATTGACATAACAAATGCTCTCATGCAGCCGCTCGTTTGTCACATGCTCCTGCGAGTTCATATGTTTGAAAAGAAATATTCTAATAAAAATGAAAACGAAATAAAACAGTCGTCATGGACTGTTATTCCTACCTTTTAATCGAATGTTTACATACGGGAATACACTAGACCATGGGATGCCCTCTATGGACTGACTGGCCCTGAAAACTGAACAAAGGATATTTTCGTTCTGATTTCACACTTATGTGAATAACTTTATTGACATCATGGGCTGAAGGTCAATGGCAGAGCAGAAAATTGATCGCTTTGCATACAAAAATCTGCAAGCGGGTATGACCATGCATGGTGCGCCTCTGGGATGTGGCGTGCACCAACGGTAGGCCTACGCTTTCAAATCGACCAAGAATGATGTCAGGAGTGAGAAAGTATTACTCACGTATGGCCGTGCACTTCAGGGGTTCAAAAGGCGAGGGTCACGTTTTGAGAAAATAATACCCGAATAAGTAATAAGTTTAATTGAATGACATCGTGAACAAACAAAATAATAGTTGAGTTTATGAATTTAATCGAAATTAAGGTATTGGGAAGGAGGGGGGAGGGGGAGGGGGGGTACCAAAATCTTAATCTTACTCTTAAGCTCCACAATCTTGCTTTGCAAATCCATGGTAACAATTTATGTTTTAAAAAAAACCCGTGATGATCTTGGTATATAATGTCACGTTCATGCATGGCACACACGACCGATGGTTCAGTGACGTACATGATCATTTATTTTATGTTTATATTACACAGAGAAGCATTTTTGCCGTTCTCGCTGGCCATGTTACTACCTTTTTAAATGCATTAATCTCCTTGACATACATTAATTGACAATCATACATTGCTTCATTTACAATCATACATTGCTCGGTGAAGGATTTTCATGCTCTACCGCGGCGGCAACGCGCTCGTATCAACGCGCCTGGCGGCGAATGCCAACGGCAAATTAATGCGAACGTACCTTAAGTCGTTATGGCGAATGAAGCTACCCATGAAGTTGAACTTTGATGATCAGATCTAACTGATGGTACAAATTAGCATCCTCGCTAGGCACATTTGATATCTTTTAAAATATTGTCAATATGTTTTTCTGATTTTTACCGATTCTTCTCTTGTTATACATGTTATATAATCCAACTTATCATCAGAGTTTTATTCTCCTGCAGATACCATGTTAATATTGTCACCTTAGACCACTGTGAATATGAAATGTCAAAGGAGTAAAAACTGATATGGATATAATTAGCGTGTTCGAACTTGTTTTCTCTCTCTTTTAAATCGTTCTTCTGTAAATCAAAATCAACAGCCCGTCCAGATTTGAATTTTCTAGGAACTTCCGCCTGACAAGATGCGGTTAAAACTGATTGGTACATTCAGATACCCTATCAGGATAACGGGATAATCAAAGGTATGAAATCATTATAAGCATGATGGGTTATGAGTAATTCGATAGATGACCATGGCTTATACGACAGCCATGGGAAGATGGGATACACCGAAATACCGATTTTCAAAGAATTCGATATCGAAACGCACATCCACACACACACACACACACACACACACACACACACACACACACACACACACACACACACACCCTCGAACACATACACACACACACACACATACACACACCCACGAACACATACACCTACGCACACACACATGCTCGCGCACGCTTGCGAACACACGCCCCCATACTCTCATACACATAGGCCTAACGTATGCCTAGGCCGATATTTATTATTTTATGCGAGAGAGAAAATCAATGTGTGTGTTTTTTGTTACATTTAAAAAAAGGATAAAGAATTGTGTTCTTTTCAGAATTTGCATGTTGAGTATTCACCTAGTAAGTAACTGAATATTGTTATGTATGTATAATGATGAACTTGATTGCCATGTATTCGTTTGCAATGACGTCATTTTGTGTTGAAAATATCACTTACTGTATCACTTACTGTAAAATATCACTGACTGTGTAATGTACATTTTTTTTCAAAGGTAAGAAAATATAATCTTATAATGAAATTAATCATAAAGATACATTCCTCATGGAATGAAGAAATTCAGAACATAAAATGAATATGCTTATAAAAATAAAAATACATTTTCTTCGCAAATGAACACAACTTATAGCTAAGCATGCTAGGAGTAGAGTGTTTGTTCCATATAAATGATTTTTTTTTTCAAAAAATAAATTCCTTTATATTAATGGATCCTTATTTTCATGGCATGTCATTAAATTCGGACGTACTTAATTACGTACAAATGCCATGTTTTCTTATATGAAAGTCATATATATTCCATGTTACGTGCACAAGATTAAACAAAAATCCTGTAGTCTTTATAGGAGTACACTTTCACGATGAAACCTATATCTGAGAAAAACGTTTTCCGGAAATGACGATTGTCGGAAAGCATTACGCTTTTTCGTGAACCGTCTGCGTGTTAACACTCCACGCACCAATGATGCACCTGTGCAGGTGAAATACACGCGAATGACATAGATCTGCATATAGCAGGAGTTAATCACGTTTGCCTCCGTTTCGACGGAGTCAAAGAGAATGGTAATGAAACTCTCCCGGGGAGCCTGCGATTAACCTCCGTTCCAGGGTGAAACCTCTCGGGGAAAAAAGCCCGCTCGCGGTTGAACCAAGGATGTATAAAGCGTAGCTACGCTTTGTACATCCTTGGTTGAACTCGGCTTTTAACGCGATGTTTTGATGGCACGCATTCCTTTCAAGGAGCTGCATGGGAGCGGAGGAGACGGTGTAGGATGACGTCACAATGACTAAAGTGTGAGCTCACTGTGATGTCAGCAGGGGAGTGAGTATATAGGGTACAAGTCAGGCGCCCGCCTCCGGTTTTCCCTGGGATCAGATCGTCGCCCTAGCGCTCTATGATCGCGACAACCACCCTGCGTGACGCCGTGTCGGAACTCCCAAATTGAGACGAGGCTGTTCTTGGAAGATATTTGCCGAAATTAAGCCCCCCTTCCGAGTTCACTGCACTGTATCCCTTACGCGAAGTAAGACTACAGAGTCCATCACGTGCTGAGCTCTGCCAGCCCATCTGAGATTAGAAAGACACTTTAGGGAAAAGATATTTAGCGAACGATAGTGGGATGGATGCCTCACATATTTTCTCCGAGGAATACACGCAATGACAAGATACGTACGCCGTCTCTCGTTATCAAACAATTTTTGGTAAATACGTGTTTTGTGGTTGGTACATCTAAGACGAGAGCCTGCTTCGATCTTCTTTCCACTGAACAATAATCGAACTTTAGAAAGTACATTTGCAGCAGGTCGGACGAATATTGATATTGGTAGCTTTCGACATGAGCATGTATGAAAAATACCACACACTTGACGACGATACCATCATCGGAATCATCCTTGGACACGCCGACACAGAAGAATATTTAAAGAAGAAAAAGATGGAGCGACGACAACGCGACGAGGTGAAAAATTGTCAGCCGCCAGCTGTGGAGGATTTAGCGTCATCGTGTGCGCTGATCAAAGACGAGGAGAAGTGTCGGCCCCTATCGCCCGCCGTGGTCGTCGATAAGCGAAGCTGGCTGCGAAGTCCGTGCTTGAAAGCCTGTCTGGCGCTCTCCCTCGTCGCCAGCGTGTTCGGTATTGCCATGGTGGTCGCAGGCACCGTCATCCTGACGCGCCCGACTTCGGAGACGGGGTCGACAAGGGCCAGCAAGCATTGGATGCTGATCCTCGGTCTTCTCATTGTCTTCACCGCTATCTCCTCCTACTTCTGTCTCCGCAACTGCCCGTTATTCTTCGACGATGACCGGCTGAAGGTGGGTCTCTGCCACCCCCCCTCGAAAATACCCAGTTGTACCATTTTCTGGCTTCACCACTCCACCTCTCCCCCGAGACCGCTAGTTTGCAAGTAATTTCAGGAAACGGGGATAGAATGTTTGATACTCTTCAGTTTTAATACGGCTCAATGTGGCCCCATTTCACTATTACCGTGTACTCTCACGATCACTGACATGCTTGTTGTATTGCTGGTAATGTTTTGATGTAATAATTCATAATCTGTCGTATTATCTTATGAGTGACACTCTTGAAACGTTCATCTTGAATCTCGTATCTTAAATGCTGAATCTTGAAACTGTCATCTAGAATCCATTTTTTAAAGTAATAATTACTACTATCACTAGTTACTAATAAGCCGTATATCTTATGGGTAAAAACCGTAAAATTTTCATCTTGAATCTCGTATCTTGAATGTTGAAAGTTGAAAACCTCATCTTGAATTTTAATTCCATAACCGTGGAACTCAAATCCGCATTCTTGAATCATTTTTTAAAGTAATAATTACTACTATCACTAGTTACTAATAAGCCGTATATCTTATGGGTAAAAACCGTAAAATTTTCATCTTGAATCTCGTATCTTGAATGTTGAATGTTGAAACCCTCATCTTGAATTTTAATTCCATAACCGTGGAACTCAAATCCGCATTCTTGAATCGTGAATCGTGAATCAATTTTGCATCAATCTTGAATCTTGAAGGTACTCTCGGTAGACGGCGTGGAGTTGAAAGGGGCAGAGGGAGGCACGGGGGAGGAGGCGCTGGTGATGAAGAAGGAAGACGAAACGGGGCATGTTTGGGAGGAGAGGCAGGAGCCAGGTATTCAGGAATCCGCTGAGGAGCTGCACGAAGAATTCCCGATTGAACTCTCTCGTGTGGACGAGCTGGAGGAGGAGGAGGAGGAGGAGCAGGAGGAGGAGGAGGAGGAGGATGTGGAAGAGAAGGAAGAGGGGAGATCGTTATCATCGTCAAGGTCAGGGCGGCAAATCATTTGATTCACCTCATTTCACTTAATCACATTATTTCGTTCACATGACAACAGTCGATGACAGTATATAGCAAGGGAAGTGATAAAATCAAAATTTGATATTTGTTACAATCATAAAAATCTGCATGACAAAATCAATTTAAAAAATGACAAAGAAAAAAAATACAAAGAATATCAAAGAAAACATGTTTCATGTGATATATAGATGCAGCACAAAGTTATCAAGGTTAATAAACGGAAATCAAAAGATAAAACGGTGTATCCATGTGTCCTTGCACCTTGCTCGGGCTACATCAATTGCGAAAATGGTGTATATTACTCGGGTCAAAATGCATTCATGGCGGATAAAAAGCAGTTAATATACATTGGAGTAGAAAGAGGGCAGAAATGCATTGGTAAAGGAAGACATTTTAATATACTGCGCAGTTTTATTTTGAAAAGTTGACAGACAACGGCAATCTACAATAGCTATATCCCTTACTTTAATCTAATTTGTGATGATCAACCACTGGCTGAGGCATGGTGGAAACCGTTAGTAGATATTATGAATGCAATGCAATTAAATCATCGTAAAACGCATGTTTCGGTGTACTAATATTTGTGAGCAGCCTTATGCATGAATTTATTTTGAAATAAAATCAGAACTATTTCCTTTGCTTCTGTTTCAAATGGTGGTTGACTTTAATTTCCCCCTTTGATGCATTAACATACGTATGAAAATGGATAAAGAGTGTTCACAAATCAATCCATAACCTACTGACCTATGTCAAAGAAACATTTTCCCCAGACTTTTAACGATTAGAGTCGGTGGATATTTGTTTTCTCTTAAACTGAATGAAACTGGTCTACACTAAATTGTATTGATAAATGATCATAACTATCAAACTCCCATTTTCCCCTCTCCACAGGACTTGCAGTATTTCGTCGCTAAGCAACCATCACGTGTTCCGGCGTGGCGTAGCTGACCCACGACGGGAGTCGATTGTGTGACCAGCCTGATTCCGACTTTTGAGAAAAATTAACTCACCCTTGCACATTAGGGGAATGTAAAGTGCATTAACACGACGTAAGAGTCTAGGAAGACAAACTACCGTAACAACCAATCGACATGGACATTCGCGACGAATTCCAGTGCATGTTCACATATTGGGCACTATCCTGACTCAATGACGTGTGAGAATGCACTGCAAGGTTATTTTGTGAACGAAGTTTGGCTGGAAGGATGAAATCACAAGTTGAATCTTTCATCGCGGACGCGTACCTTTTTGTTTCATTGACAGTGGATTTATATGCCTGCCCTTATACGGTCGTTATTGTCATACAGCGTGCATGGCGTACTCGAGGATAAACGAAAAATTGCTGTTTAATATCGTTATTTAACCTTCAGATCTTTCCTATGTGCATCTGACCATTCGGACTGAGATGTGTAAGTTCGTTCGTGCCTTCATTCTAGAGATCATCCGTGCCTAAAATCGTTGTGAGTACAGATCAACGAAGACAGCAGCCATTGGACAATTGTGCATCACGTGATCATTGAAGATGAAGAAATCGATCGGTATCGTCAAGTCGCGATTCCGCAACCCTAACACGTTTCGGTTGTATATTACGATGTTATGTTAGGTTGTACATACAGGGAAATTGCAGTCATAATTTGAAAAATGACGTCTATGCTGCTCGTCAACGATTCGACTCTATTATTGCTGCAGTGATTATTCCGGAAGAGAAAGTTAGTCTACGGACCCAGACTCTACTATGACACTGTTTCTAACTTTTGTCTGTATGATCAAAGTAAACACAACAAAAAGTTTGAGAAAAATACTTTGGCAGCCTTGGTGTTTTTGCAGTCATTGACGAAATTCTGTGTGAAAATGTGATTGATTCGTCAAGTCATGCATGAATGAGCTTACTTTAAAGGTAAACGTGTGACTTTTCAAAAGCAGTAATAAATAAAAAGAGTAATTCCTTATGCCCCCAAATGGTAAATAATTGTATTTTTGTTTTGTTTATGTTGTGTGATGATTCAACAATGGCATTGTTGTAACTTCTTGTGTTTTTAGAAAATGTGAAGATATATCTTACTGGAAAAAAATCAATTTGACTTTTTGAATAAACTTCATTGATTTAGCCATTTCAAAATTTAGGAATTGACCATATACAACCGTAAAATATATGAAAAGTGTGAGGGGACGTGTAAGGGGATCAAAAGATTGATGATTATCATAAATAGCACTTAATTATTCACCAAAAACAGAATTGGTCGACATCCTGTTTCACAATTTCCCCAAAACGACCCTTGTGAATTTTGAAAAGTGACATTTTTGCCATTGATATGTGATCATTCATGCATGACTTGACGGATCAATCAAATTTCTACACAGAAGATAGTCCATGAGTGTAAAAACACTCCTGCTAAATCATTTTCCTCAAAACTGGTTTGTTTAAAAGCTATCTTTTTTGAAACAGGAAGGATTTACTTGTGTGATTATGGCTTAAAGTTCCAGTTGTGTCCCGATCGAGTGCAGTACACCTCATATGAAAAGAAATCCGTTAAAACTTATTGGTTCAAGTACAACATGTACAGTTGAGGCCAAAAGTTTACATTCACCCATGGAATTCAGTTAAATTTGTTTGCTTGCCAAACATTGTAAAATTTACTATATCTTCAGAAATGTAAATACTACCATGGCGAATCTGGTATCAAATGAAAGAGCGCATTAACCTCGTTCACATGATTGGAATGCCGTTATGATTGAATTATAATTTAGGTGGAATTTGTGCAAATGTATTCTATTGTTTGTTATTATATTTTCAAACATCGTTTCATAGAAATAAATAAATGTCAAATTTATGATTTTATATTACATTTTTTATCATGATATGTCGCACTGAACAAAAAAGTGTAATCTGAAATGTTTGTGTTGATAAGTAGTTGGCACAAATGTGAATCTTTTTGTTTTTAATTTGTCTAAAATATGAAGAATTTTGGGGGAAAATGACACCTTAATATTTTTCAGCTCCTGATGACAAAGCAATGTGATAAAGGATACATGATATACTCATTTGTTTCATATAAAATTCTTCATTATTAGTATCTAAGTATATGATGTTTGGCAAGTGTAAAATTTTCTTTGAATTTCCTGGATGTAGTTAAACGTCTGGCCGCAACTGTACATGATCATGTAAAAGTCTTAAGAGCACCGCATACAACACGGTTTTGTGTTGTCATGACTGTGTAGTCGCAAGGGGCGACGACAAATCTGATGACCGGGTTGTCATGAGCAGTGTAATGCGACTGATTGAATCGTGTCGTTTGTGTCTAAAAGTCGTGTCTCATGTTCTCTAACAAAATGATGTTAGTAATGTTATAAATCATAAGCAGTTAGGTTAATTCATTATTATTCAAATCAGTTTTAGCCTTACCCTTAAGGGGTGTTGCCTGTATTGTCCCCTCGTAGTTCGTTGTTGTTGGTCGCACAATATTACATCAGCAGATCACATTGGCTATGTTGGTATTATTGAGAAAGTATTACCAAATGATTAAATTCTCATATTTTTTTGTAATAAGATCTTCTTTCCCAGAAGGCCGACAGTTCTGGGTTTACACTGACAAACATGCATTATGAATTATCTTCATGTCTGTTTAGCTTTTCCCTCTTTTCTGCGTTTTTTCTAGTGTTAAGCAAAATTGATAAGTTAAAATTAAAATGATGTACACCATTACATGTAGCGCAGAAACGATAGTTATGAAATGTTAAAGTAATGAAAACAGCAGTTGGCCGAGCCCCGTTATGTTTTTTTTTTTTTACCGAACACAGCAATTTCGTTCACCCGGCATACCCGGTGGCTCGTTAAATGACGTACAATTCGTTTATCCGAGCATTAATTGCATTCATTCAGAAGTTTGTTATTTCGAGCGTTCGTCAATCTTAAAATGAAATAATATATGGTTCGCTAGTCCGAACATGAAAACATGTTCGTTTATCCAAAAATAAGATAGGGTTTGATTGTTCGAAATTGAAAAGGAGTTTGCTTATCTGAAAATGATGGTTTCGTTTAGCTGAAATTTAAATTCACCCTTTTCAACAATGATGTTGATTGGCCATTGCCATTTTGCGATTGATCGCAACCCGATACGGGGCCCATGACTGATTGATGAAATGACATCCAACATTGGAGTTATCAATGTAATCTACCATTTTTACGCACAGACATGTCTGATTAACACAGAGCTGTTAACCACTTTCACCTGAATAGGCCAATTCCATTAAGCTGTAAGTTTATCAGTGCCATGTGGAAATAAATGATATTTACGTAATCATTTGATGATGAATGAAGTTTATTTCTCTCCTGAGTGAAGTGACATAAAAAGCTATGCGAAATAAAGAAACTCGATAAAAGTGTAAGAGATTTATCAACGGCTTACCTTTTAAAGGTCATTGATCAGCCGCTAATTCGAGGTATTTATGGTCGAGGTATAGCTTGTCTCTACACGCGAGCGAGTAACCATAGGCCGCAGTATGATCGATATCGTGGTTCTCACGTCATTGTTCTAGTAACTTTTCGACACGTGTTCAGCTACAATAATTTGAGGCGCGGAACTTTATCATATTTGATCAGCGAATTCCGCGTCCCGTGTAGTTTAAAACCTTTGTCATGGGCTAAGCAGTGATTTACACATCATCAACTTTGCATTGAAATATGACGATATTTCAGCGAAATTGGCCCAATGGAGCATGGACAGTTAAAATCAATTAATATCTACTTTAATCTCTCAGATATGTTATTTCTTTGACACACTGATTTGTTATTGTCAGTCAAGTGTGAATTTCATAAACTGTCATATCTTCTTCATGTTTCATTGATTTAGAAGTCACCTGATATTACTGTGCTTGGGACGAAAAGAGAGTGAAATGAAGATCTGAGCAAGAAAAACTCGTAAACAAAAACAGGCCGCCTCAAAGGGTGTCTAATGTAAATGTGTATGTGTGTGTGCGTGTGTGTAGTATGTATGTGTGAAAAGCAATGAGCTGAAAACTGAATAGTCAATGGAGTTCAAGTATCGAGCACTTCCTTTTCTTCCAGTGGGGGTGATTGTTTATTCATATACGCCCCCCACACACCCGCCCCCCCTCCCACACACACATCACACACATGTACATGCACATGCACGTGCACAAGCACACTGTTGCCTAATGAAACCTAGTTGGCCAAACTTTTGGAATATACTAGATGCTACAAAAACTTTTGAAAAACAATAACCACAATAAATGACAACTTGAATCCATCTGGAATCGACACATCATAATAGCCAGAGGATATCGTTTTTTTTATTAGCTTATTAGGATGCATGAACTTTCATCATCCTCAACGTGAACAATGCATTTGATAAGGAACCTGCACCATCATTACCCAAGTCACGTGATGTACAAACCCCACCGGGACTCTATAACTCTTCTGTGTACGGAGGAGATTATGGGGACTAATGTGTGAATTATTGAATTGTGGTGTGCACTTATATAAACATAATGGAATTACATGCAGGGATAATTCTCCCGGAAATTAAGTTGTTTTTAATAGAAGCAGGAACATGAAAGAAACAGATTAGAGAAGGTTTGATGAAAATTCTTTAAAGGATAAGAAAGTTACAATTGTTCAAAGATTTGATTTTGTGACGTCATGTGCGAGATGCTCTCCCGCCATATGTACTATTTTAGTTGAAAATGTTGATTTTCTCCAAAGGATATGCATCATTTTACCTGTGCATTTAATTCATCATTAGGAACAAATTTTTACACACATACCTCTATGAAAAAAAAAATTCCTTCATCAAGAAAAAAAAAGATAAATAATAATTCATTGAAATTATACAGCACACGACAAAATTGGAGAGCATCTCCGCCGTAACATCACAAAATCAAAATTTTAAAAGATCATAACTTCCTCATCCTTTGACGGATTATCATTAAACCTTCACTAAAATGTATATTTCATATTTCTGCTTTTATCATACCCAATTTGATTTCAGGGTGAACTATCCTTTTAAGCACGTACATGTCTTAGATTGCGCGAAGATAACAAAAGCGAGTGTGTCTGTCCGTGGTCTGTATCGGCAATACACTTACTTGTAGCAGAGTCTTATTATGGTGCCCTCTTTCGGAGCCCAAATGTTATCATACACAGACAAAAGAATTGTTATGATGTTATTGTAATTCCGTGAATATGGTGTCACCTTATTGGAGTTCCCAGCCATTGGGGTCTCAAGGAGAATGTGATGACAAGAAGAGAAGTAGGTCAGACTGCACATAGCTTGGATTTCAGGTAGTTAGGCATTTATAATTCAAACTATTTAACATACGGGTCTGGCCGCATAGATTGGTCATTCTTGAATCCTTCTCAGGTTCGTTTAGACACTGGACGGACTTAGGAAAGATGAAAATGATATGAAGCATTAGTCGTATTATTAAATGGATCTATTCTTTCATGTTTTATCAGAAATTTCCAACAGCCTAGGAACAAGGCTAGCGTTCCAGGGTCTGTGTGTTAGATAAATGACTTTTGTGGAAATGTTTATATAGTCTGCCACAACGAATGTGGATTGTGTATCTTGTCGAAATCGTGCATGATACTATGATACACAATAAAGAAATATGACCCGTCATCGCAGTTATCAACAAACCCATGAGCAAGACATTAATCATATCCTTTCGCAGTTGGTTGCACTTGATATAATCACGATGTCTCATACATACTTGGTAAAAACAAAAAAGCTTTAAAAAAAAAGGGTTGATAGGCAGAGAGAAAGAAGGTGGGGTTACTGCAGTAAAAATAATTCTTAAAAGATAATTATTTATTTCACAACATCGCTGCCACAAGAACAACAGGGAGCGGAGAAAAAAACTCACGCTGTTTATAAATCCATACAACATGTACAATGTAGTTAGTTTTCGCGTCAACATTATTTCATTTCCATGGACTTCAAGGTCCAACCGGTTCTGAGAAGTAGACTGTGTGAAATTTTAGAAACGAACTTGAGTTTTGATTTAAATTTCGATTTTAAAGTCGTCGACAAGCCACTATCTTACTGGCACGCTTTTCAAAATACAAAATTACTACGTTAAGAAAAAAATAATCTTTCAAAACACTACCCTGGGAGCCAACATGTGTAACTTACTTCAAAAAGGTAACCCCGGCAGACCTAGTGAGAAATGTTGGGTATAATCCAACAATAAGCCAGTTCGTAATTACAATTTGCGCATGAGCAGATGAAGGTCATGGTGACCAAACCAGCTTGTTGGTTTTTAAATCACTGAGATAAGCATCATCATTAATAAGTTATTTTAGAATATGCTTGTTATCCAATTTATAAAAGAACACCAAGGTGTTCAATCATGGGGTATTTGACAACAGGCCAAACGACAACAATTAGTTTACAATAAACAATGTAATAGAAGCTTTCCGAATTGTTCACATACCGTAGCCTACTATTCTTGTCACCTGTTTTGAGATGGTTCCTTTATTAGAGGTTGAATATCGCAAATTGCTATGTCGGGTAAGCACATTACGTAACATTTCCTTTTGAAATGATATATTAATCAACTGCTTATCCTAATGAAAAAGGGAAAGGTCATAGTGACCAAACTTGCTCCAGAGCTAACTACGAACTGGTGTATTCTCCAAGTCTCCACGAGCTGCCTTTCTTAATGGCTGGAGCGCCCCCATCCAGACGCGCCCAGGTAATGCCAGGTGAAGATGAAAATAGCTCAAAAGTTATAACTCAAATCAAGGTGCAATTTATGCACAGTGAAGCTGCAACATGTCACATTTATAATTTGGTAACACCTCGATCTTTGCATATTTAATTAACAGTTTTGTAAAAAAAAAAAATCCCTTAAACTCTCACTTTTTGAAAATTCGTGACGAAAACTGTCTGCTTTCTAATTACACACACTGACACACACGTGAAAATGTAATGAGATATTCAAAGGCTCATTATTGATAGAACGTTAGTGGATCAACCTTTACACAATCTGTGTCCCCAAAATAAGACATCCTTCAGCTTTTGGATATGGACCTTTATTTTTGTCTGATTCAAGTCTTAACTTTATTTGGAGCTATCATGACTGTAAGTGCCACATGCCTTATTCATTTAAAGCAGATCCATCCATACACAGAGTGTGACCAACTCGGTTTCAATTCGTAGCAACATGGTGCGTATTCTTTTCTTCTCTGCTTTAACCAACGAAGCAACACGCGCCTTGTCGCTACCTATCGAAACCGAGTTGGGCAAACTCTATGTATAGACGGCTCTGGTTTGGAACAGAGCCATCTATACGCATAGTTTGGCCAACTCGAATCTAATCTTGCTTGGAGCATCTAAACCAAACAAACACTGTAAGTCCCCCCTAAACAAAGTAGCATAACTTTTTATCAAAGAAGTTTTGAGCAACGAAACTTGGCAGGATTGTTCCTTTGCTTATTGACTAACTTCTGTGCAAAAATCATATTAATCCATTGAATGCATAAGTGAGCAAATATTAAACACTGTTAAAGGCAAAATTGTCACTTTTCAAAAGTCACAGGAGTCAGTCTGTAAAACAAGGGTTTGGTGAGTCCTGTTTCTGGTTCACGTTAAAATGCTGCTGTTGTTTGATCATCCATTGTTTGACCATTTCACACCTATTTTGACACTTTTCACGCTTTTCACGGTTGACTGAGCACAATGTCAGGGGTAAAATTGCTATGTTGAACCCTTCCAATATTACATCACCCATTCACTTGATTGAATGAATTGACATCAAACAAATATTGTTAACAACATGTATCATCACATGCTGTGTGAACAGAAGAGGAAGACGCCATGTCATGGTTGAGTGAGCACACTTTAAGGATGAAACAAAAATTACTGCTATTTAATGCTGTTGTGGCAAAAATGCAAACTATATGTTTATTTACTAATAATTCATTGACGTTAGCACTGTGTGTGTATCATTTCATCCATTAACAACTCTCTCAAACCTTTTCTGATACTGTGATCGATATTGCATGGTTAAGTGAACACAATATTAAAGACACAATAAGGATATTTAATTACATGATAAGTATGGTAATATTTCAGGTAAAATGCGAGGTGAATGTCACCTATCTTGCTGAATGTGTGTCATTCTGTTAAATATACATTATTCGTCATGTCACGCTTAAATAGATACACCATTAAGATGCAAAAACTCAAATTGGAATGATAAATTGAATATGAATTGTGCTTGTTTTACAGACTCACAAAACTGACTCTTGTGACTTTTTAAAAGTTATGTTTTTTTTTCTTTGTGTGGGGGGGGGGGGGGGGCACTTACTTTCTTTGTTGTGTTTATACACAGAGTTTGGCCAACTCGGTTTTATTCGGTTATAACACGGTGCATATTCTTTTGTTATTCGCTTGCTCAACAAAGCAGCACGCGCCATGTTGTTACCTATTGAAACCGAGTTGGCCAAAATCTGTTTATACATGGCTCGAGCTGGTTTGGAGCGTCACGGGGCGCCCCCGCCGCTCAAAAATGGAGCTAGTCGTCATGTTGGTATCTGTGGACTTTGGAGCTCAACAATCTCAAACCACGTCTGTGGGGGTTATGATAATGGGAGAATGCCGTGCTGGTACAACAAAACATTTCATAATGTAATGACGATCGTTGCCGGAAGCATTTGGGGTTCAAAGAGTATCTCTGATATGCATGGATACAAGTTGGATTTGGATAAACAGGTGTAAACACTTATCGTCTCCGGAATTTAAGATGGGAAGGTAGCATTCCTCTACTGGCTTGTCTTCAACGATCCCTGAGAAGCTACAATTATTCGAGTCCTGCTGCTCATATTACGTATAAGTTACAGTTGTTGAGGTGAGTTTTACTCCGGGTTTTACTACGTTCCACCAATGAAATATGCCTGACGTTATTTTGTGACCATGTACACGTTCCCTATATGCACGGAGGGCTCACGGCATTGGGAAGGAGTAGAGGTATCGGTGGTCCATATCATTGTTTTACCTTTCTTCTACGACATCTTCGTTACTTTCCCTGTGTTTACCTAATTCACTTTTCGGCGCCATTATTTGGGAGAACGTTTGTCATGATAACCAGCACCACGGCTGTCAATAACCCCATAGACGGCGATAAAACTGACAAAGCTGCTATAATATCCAATATAATATGAAAAAAAAAGGATTTGTGAGTGCTTCCGAGGGATATGCTATTGATGAGTTTATACTGGATGACTTTGAGAAGTTGGAATGGTCCAGCTTGATAAATTTTGATGATCGAAAAAGGCGTACAAGATAGCCGCCACATGGGGCAATATTTCAGAAATTCCTATATCAAATGTTGTCTGCATCAAATACAGAATGTTTTGGTCCAAATTAATAAAAGGGTAATCAAGGGAATAAAATATTAAGAGTTATATATTAATCATGCATATTGTTGCTATAGCAACTAGCAACAGACCCTTAATTGAATAAGTAAATCGCAGTAAAAAAAAAATACACGAAAATGCTTTATAATCGTGCTTGATGTGTGTGAAGTGAACATTGTTTAACTGGGGTATGGACTAATGGCCCCTACGAGTTATATCAAGTACTCATATAAACTAATGTTGCAATGGTTTATTTGGAAAAGGTTCCAGGCGGACGCTTGTAGGCCAAAACTCAATAAACTGATAAACTGATGGAATGTACAACGTACAATGATCACTTATAAAACCAACACATTCATCAGTTTTATTCTCGACATAGTCTCTCTCATAAATCATTTATTTAACACCATGTTATATCCACGGACGATATTTATGTTTCACCCCGCTTTCTTTGATAGGAGCATATATATTACATCCACTAAAAACAATAAACATCCTAATACAAAACTAAAATGTATCGACTCTAATTGAACCGATGCAACTTTAATGTTATTAATACGTATATCATCCTGTTCATGTTACTTTACATATCTTTATGAAGAAACAAACACCAATGCCACAATTTTTGTGACATTTTCTAATCTTTCTAACAAGTGTGTAACCATTGACATTTACATCTGTATCACATATTCCATGCTTCAGATAAACATAATGAGCCCCTCAAAAATAGTTCTGCAACTCAGATTGGAGAGTTCATATTTCGTTCAATAGTTGCTCCATTATCGTACATAAATGTCGAACTATATGACAGCTTGATTAACTATATTTACAATGTTTCGTGGGCAATGGTTACGCCATTATGGAATGCGTATACCTTCTGCATATACAGCAAGGTCGAAAATGAAATGTTGCAAACTTCTGTGTTTTCTGCATGTTTTGCACATGAAATGAGCTTGAATGATGTTGATGCGTCGATTTGTGAACGTTCATTGTCTTGTTGATACTACTAATTAAAACACATTGCATTTTCGAAAGAAACAATGCTTTTTGCAACATTTCATTTGTGACTTTGCCCCATATTTGGAAATACTGCACACTCCACATGTTCTATGATTGCACAATCGAACAAATGGCACACCAATGTGAAGAGAAATACATGTAATCAAGCTTCAGATAGTGATAACCCAACCACGAACGATGATGAAGCAACAAGCGATTCAGTTCTCTTTTTTCAGTCTTGTATGCATTCTTACAACATATAATCATTTTCGTTAACAGTATTAGAACATGAATGTCATCATGCTTCATTGAAGATGTATTCTCTATTTATATTTCAGTCCGCCGGACACCTTCACTTCAAGAATGAGTGCCATGTGGTCGGAAAACGCCAGGAGCTGCGTTGACAGCTGCAGCAATTGTCATAGGACTGATAGCTGCGCCATGACGTACCGCGTCAAGGCGACCCTGTGCGGCGAGTGTGCGAGGACGACTAGTCCTTATTACGCCGTCGAGGGGCCTAACATCACGTTCATGCATTTTTGTAACAAACACAAGAACCGGAGAGCAGAATACTTTTGCCAAACGCACGACGAGCGCGTATGCTCGGAATGTCAGATGACTGCGCACTCACCGGTTGGCTGCAAAGTGTGTACGCTGGAAGGGGAGATCGCGGAACGAATGGGTCGCTTCGAGGAGGTGAGGAAACAGGCTCGCTTAAAGGTGGATAAACTGGACGGACTTGACGCCTCCATTGCAGGGTGCACGAGCCAAATAGAGCAACATTTCGCGAGCATCGGGGAAGATATGCGAAGCTCCTTTGCACGTCAAAGGGATGAGGAAGAAGGCGAGCATCGTCGGGAGACGGACGAGATCAATAGACGAGCTGACGCCGAAATTGCCATCATCGAAGAAAGACGAATTGCCGAGCTGCAGGAAAGCCAAAAGAACAGGCAAGGGAAATTGAGCAAAATTGCGCAGAGGGAAAAGAATCTGAACGATGAGTTAACGCGCATCCGGGACATGTTTCGAGATAAAACGAGAGGAATGTCGTCCCTTCGCCATAAGATGGAAAACGCTTTGGAGAAAGCTGCGAAAGCCGACGAACAGATGGTGTTTTTGGAGGAATTTGAGGACATTTCGAAATGGCTCGAGAAGTGCGTCAATGCTGGGGTGCAAGAAGCTCTTGTCGACCAACTTGCTACCCTCTCAGAAGGTGTCTTCTTTGAAGAACCAGATTATATGTACAGTGGAGGTTTGGAATATCCTCGCGAAAGATGGGAACTGGTGAACTACTCCACGATGAGGCTAACTGACAAATGCAACTACATGATGGGTGATGTTGGAGATAGTCACGTAATGATAAAAAACACCGATGGATCCGTTGATGTTGCTAATCTAATGTCTAAGAGTGTAGAGAAAGTTGTCAAGGGGAGGAGACCCTATGACATCTACAGCTATGCTGCCCTCAGCGATGGTCGGGTTGCATGCGGCACGCGGTACGGCGAAATTGTGGTGTATGATCAGTCGATGTGCAGCGTGCTCATCGTCATCCGGGTGTCCCGCGAGGCCAACGGACCGGCGCTCCAGTGCTGTCCCGTCTCGGTCGGCATCTCTAGAGATAACCTGATCATGGCAGTGGCAGTCGATGACAGGTGCATCTCCGTGTTTGATCCCAACGACGGGGCATTCGTGAAGAAGATCTCGACGACGAGAAAGCGGACGATAAGCGAGCTACACCCTTTACCGAGTTCGGGGCGCATCGTTCTGCGGACCAAGTCCCCGGCTGGCACGGACCTCTGTCTAGTCGATGCCTTCAGTGGCTCACTGCTGTCTGTCTACAATCTCGGCCAGAAAGGATTAATCAGCATGACGACCGATCGCTCCCGTGACATTGTCTACGCTTTAGTAGTCGACGAGGACGACGATAGCGAGGACGAAGGCATGAATATCGTTGTGATGTCACAAGACGGCGGTACAGCTGAACTCGATATCGACTTACCGGGCGGGTTTTCGACGCAGGGTGAGCTTTGTGTCCTTCCGCGTTCTGGGAAACTGGCCTTCCGATATGACAACTCTATTGCCGTCTTCGAGAAGGTGGGCGCTGGCCTAAAAGAGCGTATTAGCCACCTCAAGTTAAATTGACTTTCCATTAAAAAAGACTCGAAGGAAGTCATGCCCCCCCCCCCCTTACTGTAATATGCTCAACATGGGCTTCGTTACACAAAACCACGCCCCGCTGAGCTTCCACGCCATTTTTGCACCGATAGGCAGCTTCAATGTACACCATGCTCCAGACAACTGTTAGCTTTCTCAGGCAAGCTATGCACAGCCTAGCGGCATAGCAGAATAATTTTTCACTTTTGTCTAAGAGCACCAATTTGGCACACATGTAGGATAAAGTTATCTAGCTAAATCTTGAATCATGAATTTTGCCCTGAGGGTCCATGGCGGTCATCTTTAAAAATGGCCGCAATTCAAAATTGAAATGGAATATCTTCTCTCATCGTATAAGTTATCACATTTAAGATCATTACGTTTTATACTACCAAATGTCACTGGCTGGGTGAAGGGAGTTTTGGGTAAAATATATATATATATTTGTTCAATTACGCGTTGGTTCATGTTTCAAAAATGCCTTTCACTTTTCAACTGAAATATTTGACATTGTGTATGAAAATCAATTACATTTCCCTTTTTGATATAGCTTTCCAAAGTTGAAACTGTGATATCAGCTAAAGCAGCATTATGCGCATATCTGTCTTCCGCTATATGTTTAACCCTAATATTCCCGGGGTATTTCAAAGCTTGTTATTATTAAGGGGGGGGGGAGCTCCCCCTCCCCCTGAGATCTCGACCATGGGCCGCCCGATTGCCTCAAAAATTTGCACAAGGGTCAAGAATTATGTAATCTACAAGCTTGTAAAGCTAAATTTACGAAAAATCCTTAGATTTTGGTATTTCTCACTAAAAAAAGCCTCAGGAAAGGCAATTTTAGGTACAAATGTCTTTCATAACTCCCTCATCAATTCCTGGTCGTGGTAATTATTTCTTATGTATTTATTGTTTTTCCATTTCCTTATTTATTTCTTTGTTTTTCGTCAAACATGCTTTGCTATTTGGGTGTGGGTGTGTGTGAATGTGTGTGTGAATGCGTGTGTGTGTGTGTGTGTGTGTGTGTTTTTGTAATTAATTACATGACGTGTGTTCGGTAAACGTAATCTGACACCCGCACGGTAGGTCCGATCGCTATAAATTTTGTATAAAAATGTGTGGGAAGGATCAGAGAAAAAAGTCATGAAATTTCGTTCCAAAATATTGAGACGTTCGGAAGGACCGAAAAAAAATCAACAGGGAGGGGGGGGGGGGGGAATAAAGAGAGATTGAACGCTATGTTCTGTATACCCCCTTTCTATGCCTCTCTTCCTCTATTTCTCCCACTTCCATCAAGGCAATGTCTATGAGAATTCATATAAAGTAAACATTGATGTTCATTCTTTAAACAAGGTGGTTAACGCTGCTACAAAATATTGGAAAAGATAAGCCTAACTTTGTGTGACCATAGTGACTACTGAATGATCACAGTATTCTGTGCTGTGGTCATGAATCGGTAACCTTGATTCAATACAAAAAAAAATCCTCACCTTGCAGTTTTGCACGCTTTAGTACACTTTTACACAGAATACTTATTTTTATTTGTTCGTGATGTGCATAAAAGTCAAGCATTTACTTTGTAATTTCTCTTTAATAGAATGGCCGTTGGACTGTAGAGTTAGAAACTTGTTTAATTGAATTCATGCTAAACAATCTCTCTTTCTTCTTCTTCTACATGTATATATCAAGTACCAAGTCTCATTTTCTCCCTGTGGAAGTACACCATGACCAGAACGTGTAAATATTCAAGAAAGAAGGAAATCAGTAACAATTTGAGCAAAGGCAGACAATGAAGAAGTATGGTCATTTAAAGTTTCACCACTCTTTAATTTTGCATCACATGTAAGATATCAGAGACGAGGTCATAATGCATTGCATCATTTAGGTAAGCCGCCTCTTATATCCTCCCGTCTGTATCTCAAAGACACAAGTTCTGACATGAGTATGGTTTTAAAAATGAAGGATTCCTTTCCTTTTCTCAGAGAAAAGCTTGAATGATTATGTTGTTGGCTAAAGGATAAACGTAATGGCATTCTCGCACCCACAGAGTAAAGAGCTACGTTCAACCACAACATCACAGGCTTCGGCCTACCATGCCTACGATGCTTTTCAGTTTTGCAAATTTCAAAAATGTTTAACTTCCCTGTTCTTTTCTTCTGTAGTCAACCCTTTCCCCCTCATATTCCGCTTTTATTAACAAATAATTTTCTTGAATTGGAGTTGCCTATCCCTTTCGATTAAATGGTTGCGAGCTCTAATCTATGCACACGAAGTTGGAGTGTAGCAAATACATGTTTTATAAACTAATTTCATTCTTCTTCTTTTTTCATTTGGAGTAATTTGTATATGTAATTTTGAATGATTTGTTTATAATTCAGTGTGTAATTTTGTTTTAAATTTATTGATAATTGTATTTAATTTACAATGCAATACTTTGTATACATCAGGTGAAGTCTATGATTCATGTAATATCTGTGTTTGAATGATATAAAAATACAAATTACTGAAAAACAAAAGAGTGTGTGTGGAATGTCATCGTTTGGGGAATAAAGCTCCTTATTTGCAACCATCGGCCTCCCCCTTATTTCAATCATCTTCAACCAAGCGGAGCGGAGAGGCAGAGAGAAATGGGAAAAAAGAGGGAGGAGGGGGGGCGAAGAAAGGGAGAGAAAAAAAAGGGAGAGGAAGAGACCCAGATAAAAAGAATGAAAGGAAGAGAGAAATACGAAGAGAGAGAGAGAGAGAGAGAGAGAGAGAGAGTGAGATAAAAAGAGAAAAGGTAAAGAGAGAAATAAAGGGAGACAGATAGAAGATGGTAAAACAGACAATTACGAAAATGGGAGAAGCAGAGAAACAATGAATATATGTGAAAACAAATGATGCTAGATCAGATTACAGTATGTTGCAGATGCAGGGGTTTCTTTTGTATTCTTCCATAACGTACATTGATAATCAATTGAATATTGTGAATTATGTTGACAAAAAAGTAATTCAATTTAGAGGTTGCGTGTAACAAGACACCCTTCATAAGAATATGACATATCCTCACTATATTGTCCCCAAGCCGACTCACCCCCCCCCCCTTTCCTCTGCACATACGAAAACGCATAATCGCATAATACATTTTTTCTTCAATAATCTTTATTCAATTGCAATCAAAATTATACATGACACAGAAATATCTTCTGATTATTACTGCGCAAATTAGCAGACTTAAAGGATTTCATTACAATAAACAAACAAAAAAATCACTGCACACACACACACACATGCACGCACATGCACACACACATACACACACACACGCGTGCAACCACCGACATTACCACTGCCAGTTTACGAAGAACAATACCATCCGCAGTATGGCCATGGCCACGTTGGCACACTACCAAATTGAAAATGATGTGAATTGTCAATACATGTATTGTAAAACCTGCTTCCTCCATGCCTTTTCATATACACACACCAGACAATAACATAATATTTACCTGCGTGGGAGTGAATATGGCGCCTAGTTAATCGCACTCAGGCATCTAGCAGTTCTATTTGCTTTTCCTCCAGAACACAATTCGTCTGAAAAATGTCATCAGTTCTGAAAGGACAGGATTGTTACAATGGTGCATGATCAACGATGTCATCATTTGCTCTCGCGTATATTGCGGTCTAAGTCACAACCCAAATCGGACTAAATCAGTCCTTGTGCATACAGGATATATTGGCGGTGGTTTGAGAGTATGTAATCATTAATGGGGACACTATACATCAAGGTGATATAACAATCATGACCTCTAGTTATCTCCCACACCTTGTTTCTTTGTAACTCTTTGTAATTTCTTTTGAGTCGAAAAGTTTTGTAAAGAGACCAAACTGACAATAGGTCTGACATGAGAATGTTTCGCTTTATACTGGATCGGGGTTTTACTTAGAGCTGATGTAAGACACTTCCTGTATACATTTCATGGAAAAGTGTGAAAATTATGAAACAAAATAAATTTGAATCCTGCTTGTAAACCTTTCTTCACATCTACTCAGAAGACATTCTCTTTTTCTTCCTTTTTTGCAACTTTGCTCCCTTTGGTCTTCTTTCATTCTGCTCTTGCTCACCATTCCCTTCTTCTTCTCGTCCCTTCTCATACTATCTTAATTACCTCTCTCACAACTAGTTCTATTACAACTAATAATTTTACTTCTTCTCCTGATACTATCGTCTCTACCACTACTACTACTACTACTACTACTACTACTACTACTACTACTACTACTACTACTACTACTACTATTACTACTACTACTTGTGATTGTGATCATGATTAGCTACATATCCATGCACAGCCTTATTTGCAGGCTTTTGGATATGTCTGATTGAAACTGAAAACAAAAATAATGTGTAGAATTCACAAGACGTATCACTATTTTTAAATACATTTTTCTCTCTTCTGCCATGTTTTGGGGCGATCTGAAAATATAGCGCCCAATACTCGCAAGACTGTTCACTCTTTTATTCTCCGCTCTCTTAAATGCGGCCATGTATTGACGAGCCGGAGAAGGAGTTGAAAAAAAAAACGATGAACCTACTGCAAACAGACCCATTGACATTGTATATTGTAGTTTGGATTGAAAATTCCCAACAATCTAGGGGCCAGGCTAACCCATACAGAGTGAGTGTGACGCAAGGGACTACCCCTTTCTATTCACTTGGTGTAGGCCACGACTTTACGCACGACTGGAATGGAATGTGATCTTGACTGTCGCATAGACAATGAGTGTGACATGAGTGGGGAAAAAGGGTGTGTGTGTGCGTGTGTGTGTGTGTGTGTGTGTGTGTGTGTGTAGGTGTGTGTGTGTGTGTGTGTGTGTGTGTGTGTGTGTGTGTGTGTGTGTGTGTGTGTGTGTGTGAGTGTGTGGGTGGGGGGGGGGATCATTTTCTATACCCCTGGTCCCGGAACCCCGACAGATCTCGGGCCCAGGGCTCGACGACAATGCCTCGATTTTACACCAATCATGACAAACAATGCGTAGTACATCGCATTCATCACTGTCATGAAAGTAGCTTTCAACATATGCAGCAAAATCGAAGAAGCAGATCAGTGAACGTGCAAGCAAAATCGGACATGTAAGAAAGAGGTATTGCCGTTCGGAGTTTGACCAATCCTTATAAGGTTGGAAACGCAATATGATGTGATGCTGCAGGCATGGACCTAACACCTTCCTGCTATAGGGTCATAATGCATTGCATTCTTTGGGTTAAGGGTTATGAATTCCCCTCTAACTCAAATCTATGAACAGGAGAGAGGTGCTTTCTGAAATTTTGTGATCACATGTAGGGAATACTTTCATTATCTGAAAGAACGGGTTGAATGATTACATTGTTTCCTTTAAATTAGAGAATGCCGGAAGGATTTAAGAGAGCCATGTCCAATCTTACTTTCATGTACGAGGTTTTCTATACATTGTTGAATTTCAAAATGTCATATTGAATTGTTGTTCAGAGAAAAAATGTCGCGCCCACTTCGTTTGCCATTGACAGAATTTATGAGCATGAATCTGTGTAGGTCACGCTCTATGATCTTGACGATGTCGCCCAGACAATGAGTGTCACGCAAGCAAAGGGGGAATCCAAATTATATACCCCTGGCCCCGGTGCCCTGACAGATCTCTGGCCCAGGGCTCGACAACAATGCCTCGATTTTACACCAATCGTGACAAGGCCCGATGATGTCAATAACAGTACGCAGTTCATTGTATTTACCAGTATAATGTTCATGATCTACATGAGGAAACGACGTTTTGAGCCATGACATGTATGAAATGTCGCGTTTCGTTTAGTAGGCCAATGTCGCGTTATGGTACCGACCGCATTTATACAAGATACAGTAGCTATTTCCTCATTGATTCTGATTTCCCCTGATCTATTCACATATCAGTTTCCATCGTAGCTCAGTTCTGGGAAGTTTCGACATCGACATTACTCGCCGGATTATACTGACACGAGCAAGACGGAAGTAGCAGGTTACCAGTTCATGCTGTATCTAAACAAACGACATCGCAGTATGTTGCACGTCTAGCTGCTGTTGGTGGTTATGACCGTTTTCTATTGGGATCAATCCTCAAGCCGATCCTCTGAATCGAGTACGGAGCCGATATAGATATTTCCTTTATGATAGGCATTTGTCACTGGCCAGAACCACATGATTCCACTGATCTATACGCATATATTGAACTGGTGGCGAACGATTTCGACAAACTTGTGCACTGAAGGCTTTTGGTAATAACGTGCTGAAGGCTCGTGGCTCTAACGTGCATCTAGTGTCCGTTTAGCCCAACAAGTCTGGAGAGTGTGTCGATATGGGGATCCACGAGAGCAAACCGTTGGACGATGCAACCATCATTGGACTAATTCTGGGTCACTCTGATACCGAGGCCTACCTGAACCGCAACAAGGACCCGTCGAAGCTAGCGGCCCAGCAACATGCCGGTCGGCCGATGAGCCCCGACCACACCAGCAGCGATCAGACAAGCGGTGTGCACGATGGGGGTCGACGTGGAAGTCGGCGTGGAAGTCGTTGTCGCCTGCTAGACGATCCTACCAGTGAGAACGAGCAGCGGCGACCCATTAAAAGGGGATGGTTGAAAGAACTTTGGCTTAGCATTAAGAGGCGCATTTCAGCTTCTCGGAATCGAAATAAGTACCAGTCCGGGGGACGGACCCCAACGGCAGTTTGACACCAATAAATACAATTTTTGGGGAAAACACTGACCGTCTGACAATTCAGCCATGTGCATTATAAACATTTTAAAGATCAGTGTGCAGCTAAACTCGTTTGATGTGCTAATAATCGCGGGTTTGCTTCAATAAGCCTACTAGTACACACGTATCCTATCTGAGGTGGCAGATGGAGGAGGGAGTTAGGCATTTGACCAGTGTGATCTGTCGCGTTCTCTCTACTTTGTTGCAACTTTATGCTGACATGATGCAAGCATGGAGTCATTCAGGATACAGTACAACTATGCAAATCGTCGGGATAGCTCAATGTGCTCGTGCGAGACGTGGAAAGTCGTTCTTCAAAACTTCAATCACGCCTCTCCAAGAACCAGCCAGTGTTGGTCCAGACGGCTCTCCGACACGGTCACATCTCTACATTTTGACATTCGCATAGAGTCAATCGTGCAGTCGGAGACGACAGGAAGTTCCAATCTGAGTAGCTCCCTCAATACCAAGCCAGGAAAAGCCCATTGACTTATTAAACATTCCGTACACCTATGGTATTGGGAGAGTTAATTTAACTCGCTGATTGACACATGATGTAATGACCTTCTAACAATTCACAATTCGCCCGTCGTTTTCGCTGCGTAAGGCGCATTTGTTTAATGTATACCGTTACCATTGTGTGATCTTGCGTTTGGAACTACAAGTTGCTACGACAGGTAATGTCATAGCGATTGATGTTAGGAGAAGAATTAAATACGTTTTCCGACACTTAAGGAAAAAGTGCAGAACAATTCTCATCATTCACTTTAAAGCTACAAGATACTATCGATATTGGTCAGTTCAATGTACCGGGAATCAAGATGAATATCTTTTAGAAGTGCACCGACCCTTTACATTTAACAACTAACCAACATCGATAGTATCCTGTATTTCTTTAAGTGGATGACAAGAATTGTTCTGCAGTGTTTTATTTAGTGTCTGAAAACGCATTCATCGTTCTGCGAATGTAAATCGTGATTTCGTACCAAACACTCTAGTACCACATCATGCGTTGGTGTGACATTACGCGTCGCTGCGAGATTACCGATTGTTAATAATATGTGGTAATGCAGTCCAGTTTACTTTAGAGAGCGAAACCAGCATATTAGTACTTCCCCTGCATAAGCAAGACAATATTGCAAAAGAAACGTCGGTAATACTGGGTAATAGATTATTGAAAACATGCCTGGGAGTCTGGGACATACACATGAATCAACATGAAGAGATAGGACTACAATGAGTTGAGTCATATGGGTTTGAAGTAGGCCTATATTTCGGCCGTTTCTGTGATGGCCAGTGAAAACTCGCAGCAACGTCCAATTTTGATCGTGTTAGAAAATGAACCATTATTTGATGGAACATAATGATATTGTTTTGTAACAATTTCGGTACTCTTCATGAGGCGAGCTTAGGAGTATCTTGTATGTGATTTTATATTTTTTTAACCGAGCCTAAGCTTGGTTGTTAATGTAATGCAATTTCCAAATTCGCCTTACTTTTTTGCCTAACTTTTGCCTGATTGATGTCAATAGTAAACGTAATTAAATCTATTTCACCAGCTTATTCTATTTGTTATAATGGAAACGTGCCATAGAGATTGAGATTTTCTCAATATTGAAGACCTGTTCCTCAATAATGTTTTATCTGAAACGAAACAAAATAAATGCAGGATCCCTCGCATGCATTAAATGAACATTTATAATTCAATCGATGAGGAATACGCCTATGCCGGCGTCACGATCGTTCGTGCTCAACTTAATCCATCTGATAACCACTCAAGTTAGACAGGTTTCACTTTCATGAGCTTGCATTATGGCATGATACTTCATGAAGGTGTACATAGTGTTCGTGATATTGTGATCTCGCACGTACTATCCATCTCCCTCTCTCTTTCCCTCTCTCTCCCCACCATAACACTTTCCCCTTCTCTCACTCTTTTACTTTCTCAAACTGTCCTCCGTCATTCATGTTTCATAGAGAACGCACAAGGAACAATCAGCACAATCATAACATGTTCATGTGGTCATGCATAAGTATCTCAGAGTGAACAAAAAATGTACCAACTACGTGCATGTGACTTGGCCGCGTTCTCTGGTTTGCGTTTTCATGTAAAACAAATGAACACAGCAGTGTATGTTTATTATTGTTTAATTTACTAAAACTACACACTTTTACCAATTAATCTATGACAGGTGTTTGTTCTAGCATTATGTTATGTATGTTTATGTCTATCCTATGTAATTTTGTGTTCATGTGTGTTGTTCTTATTGTTTTTGTTGTTTTTATACATGAACTAGTGGAAGAGGATTTTCCAGTAAAGGATAATCAAACGATATATTACACTATATTACGCAAGATCATTTCAGTATAAGCTTTTTAAACAGTACGTCATTGAAAGGTGCATGGATGAAGTGCTTATAACCTGATATATTTTGCTTAAACAAAACCTATCGCAATATTTGTAGTTTTACTTGTAGTATTCAGCAATATCATATTCAAGATCGTCATTCAAATCTACATTTTTTTTTTTTACTTGTAATCATAACCATGGACGCATTTTCATAACAAATTGTGAATCTATACCTCCTTATTTCTATCATGTCTATATTTCTCCTAAGAAATGATTGTATAAAGTGCATCGAACTACGTACCCATTTTTAAGGATGATTTGTAAACACGTTGTAAATGACAGGGACTCATCTTGAGCTGGAGCCTTAACTCGGGAATCAAAACCCTAATAATAAGTTAAATTGAATAGCGAAAGTAATGAAAGTGTACACATTACAGAGACAGACTGGCAAACAACGAAAGAAGTCAGACATACACATTGAGGCACTTGCGTCGTTTAACCCGTTTACTACCGTTATACCGGGTTCCCAAATGTCCAAGTCAGTCACGGGAACCGTGTATACCCGGTTCCCAGAAATGTACCATTGTTAGCTTGTAAGTACTTGGTCTTTACTTAAAAGCGCTTGATTTGTGCAATCAGTGGTTGAATTGTTTATTCTCCATTTAAGATCACATGTATGGATATTCCTTGAAGAAATGCTGTTTGAGAAAGGTCATTACACTAAAAGTTGCTAAAAATCTGTCTCTGAAGGAAATAGTTGAACCGCATTACACATTGCGTGCTCTTGTGGCATATTTTAGTTACAATGCACATTTTCCAGTGGAAACAAAATGGCAACGCTCGTGAGCATCTAGTTTAAAATTGATATTAACCCTTTGTTTATCAAATAGTGCGACACGCACACACTTTACACATGTACGGTGAATGGGTTTTAGGCTGTAAGCGCTGGAACATGGGGTTAAGCATCATGATTCCCGTGAATTGCTCGCACGGATCGCTGATCATCACGATCATCGATATATTTCTAAGAAGGCAATGACGTACATTTCAAAATAATCATTGTTTCTTGTGTTAACAAGGAAAGACATAGATTGACATTCTTCTACCTTCACTTGACTGAACAGGACTGCAGGGATAATGGGTACAGCTTATGAACACAGCACCTTTTTATTATGTCTGATTTTTCTCAATCTGTTCCGAATATATTTCTCATTAATTCGTTTCCTTTTATCAAATTGAAATCATTAAGGTTACGGGTTTATCCTCCTTTAATATTAACGTTCATGAATGTGAACTGTTTATATGGGAATATCCACTATGTACACGGAGAAACGTGGTATACACCCGTTATATTACCTCTAAAATCTCCACTTACAAAGGCCACCCAGACTAAGAAAACGTCGAATATTCAATTAAGGTCTGAACTTCCAGCACAGGTCAAGCCTCAGTAAAATTATTTTGTTCAAATGTCCCATATAACACTGGTAACGAGATCCTACAGTTTCCCTTTAGTGTGACTATGCTCACATGTCATTATGGCAAAGGAATCAGTGTGGCAAAAATGTCTTTTCTACTTTCATTTTCGATTAATTCAGTGTTACTTTGACCGTTATATGCGCAGTTGTCATACAACGGGTGTTAGATGGTGGTGTATGCTGTATCAGTAATTCACGCAAATTATTAGCGTTAGGCACTATTGCCTGTACCATGTGTATGGTGCAGTAGATTTCCATTTTTTGATAACCAGATTGTTGTTGTTGTTGTTGTTGTACCACGAAATATTTAGTTTACAATGTTATGATAAGTTATTGTATACCATCGTATATATGCTACAGATCATTTTTATCATAAAACACAAATATAAAACATATATGGTGTATAATTTTGTTACATTTAGCTTAGTGAAACAGTTCAAAGAGAGAGAGAGATAGTCATTGAGAGATAGAGATAGAGAGAGAGAAAGAAAGAGAAAGAGAGAGAAAGGAGGAGGAGAGAGCGTCGGAAATGGAGGGAGATCATGAGAGATAGAGAAAGCGAGTGAGTGAGAGAGAGAAAGAGAGAGAGAGAGAGAGAGAGAGAGAGAGAGAGAGAGAATTAGGAAAGAGATACCGTAATGAGAACTAGACAGAAAGAGAGAGAGGAGAAGAGTGGGGTGCGGTAGGGAGGAATTTAGAAGAGAAAGAGAGAGAGAGAGAGAGAGAGCGCGCGCGTGAAAGAGAGAGAGAGAGAGAGAGAGAGAGAGAGAGGGGGGGGGGGAGGAGACAGTGACGCACGATGGAAGCATGAATTTACGAACATGTGACTGCCATCACATTTTCAACAGCAAAATGCATGCAAAGAGAAAGGAGAGTGCTAATGGAAGAACTTGTGACAGAAGAGAAGTTGACACAAGGAAGGGAACCTGTACAGGGACCTGGGAAAAGGATATTGTTGCGGAAGCAAACAGTTTAATCGTTGGATCGCCGGAAGTTAGACAAACAAGATGCTTTCGGGCGAGCAAATACATTGTGGTCACCTTTCTCCCTGCTCTCTAGTTTTGACTCTCTCTGATTATTTCCTCTTCTCTCTTCCCCTCTTCTCGTCAGTAATGATTTTTCAATGAATAGGTCACGGGGCACGATGTACACCCACACATACACACACACATTCTTATTCAAAACCACGTGTGCACCCGTATATGGCCGACAAATTATTGAGTAACATGTTTTTTCCCGGCGTGTTTCTTACGTTGTATTTTGCATCTACATTTTTATCGCCATCGCAACCACCATTGCAAGGAGGGGATAAAACAACAAAAAGAGCTTAGTCACGCTCCTGTACCTCCCCCTCCCCTGATCACACCTTACACACGTTCCTCAGACACTCATTTCAGTATAATCGGCTCATTTTTCCTCTAAGCGAAATGGTAACTAATTTACAATACACACACACACACGCACACACACACACATACACACAAACACACATACACATATACACGTACATCGTCAGCAGACGAAGGTCCCTGCCGACAGAAAATAAGGCTACATTTCCATCAAGAGGAAGCGTCGCTTCCCCAGCAACCTCCGCCTTCCCATTATGTGACAAAGACTGTGCGACGTGGACCGTGACCAAGTCAGTACATACCCGTATTTGCTTTCTTCGAGCAAATATTCAATATATTACCGACTCATAATATAACCACCAGAAGCATTCTCCACAGTGTAACATAATCACGAATATATCTGATAGCAGTTCAGATGTTGTATCATCATTTCATTCAATATTTGATTGGGTACATTTTCGTGTTTGGAAGACAAATTAGTACTGACAATTTACCTGGTGACAAAAAAGAATTGTTCATATAACATGTATAAGATGCAATTATATGGAACTTTCCTCTAGCTAGAGTGGTTACATAGTAGCAGTCTTCGATCAGTGTCAATGGTTTAATCAAGTCAGTGGTTCTGGAGAGCTAACGCGCAAATACAAGGGTAGTGCCTGCGAAAAGTCCTCGTAAACACGTCACTCTCACATGTCAGAGCACTAGAAAAGGAATCAGTGATATTTCCTTGACTTCACTCATCGTCTGTTGTATCGAATTTTAAAATAAACGAAAGTAATTCTCCGTAATTCTCCTTTAAAAAAGATAGTTCATGTTTGTGAGTATCGGATTATACTGGAGAGAAGAATTACCCCGTCGTGTCAATTAATAATGAAATCTTGCAGTCAGTTTAACAAGGCCCAACTTGGACAGAGTTGTTTCTTAGCATAAACATATCCGTTTTGAACCAACATAATCATTAGGGACCGCTATTGGACAATCAAGAATCTGTGATGAATTCTTCTGTCGACGGTTCTCTTGGCAGCTATGGAGTCAGCCGACCGTTGTGGGTGACGATCTGTTACGTCCTGTTTGGATCATTAGGAATCGCTGGAAACGGTCTGGTCTTGGTTGTCCTGATGAAGGCCAAAGACCTTCACACGACCACCAACCTCCTCATCGCCAACCAGTCCGCCATCGACATGGCCAATTCCATCTTTCTCTTCGCAATATGGGTGGCGCCCCAACCGAAGGTCCCTGGACGAAAGTGGGCTGCCGTCTTCGTGTGTCAGGTCTGGAACTCTGCCTACATCTTCTGGGCGACCGGGATTGTATCCACCTACAACCTTGTCCTTCTCACCCTGGAGCGGTATTTTGCGGTAGTGCGTCCGCTGGTTTACCGCAGAAAATTCACCTACCGCCGCACTGCGGGAATGGCGGTTGTACCGTGGATTTTGGGCTTTGCTATTGATATCTACTGGCCAGTGGTTGTGAATGGATACGCGGATGGTCAGTGCATCCTTCGCCGGCCACACCTGGTAGTGCAGGCGGTTACAGGCTGCGTGTTCTTTATCCTCTACCACTTTGGTCCCCTGGTAACCATGGTGTTCGTTTATACCAGGATCGCAAAGACGCTCCGACAACGGGTGAATGACGTCCGTCTAACCAACGACGAAAACGTCTCCGACGTCCAGATCGCACACCAAGACCCAGACCCGCTGGGCTATCGATCAAGGGCACGAAGAAACGTTGTGAAAACCTTACTCATCGTGGGTGTTTCCTATGTCATATGCTGGACTCCAGATAGAGTGTTGTACCTCTATTTCAATCTTGGCGGCATTGTGGATTTTAACGGGAACTTGTTTCATTTTGCAACTACGTTGGCAGTTGTCAATATGTGCGTCAACCCTTTCATCTACACGTTCAAATATAAGTCGTTTCAGAAGGGCGTGCAGAAATTGTTTGGAATGTCATGTAATATTGTAATGGATTGACACATTGTTTTAGAGCAGCTAAACGCTAATGCTCTAGCTCCTTGTGACTTGAAACGTATGGGAACGTGAGGAAAAGCTCAGTAAGCTCTTTGAAAACGATTTTGTTGAAGCATAATCACCCTGATACTATTTTGGTTTCAATAAAAACAGACGCATGAAAGAAACATATTAGTAAAGATATGATGAAAATCCGTGATTTTTGCGACGTTAAGTGCGAGGTACTCTCCCGTATGTTGAAAGAAACATATTAGTAAAGATATAATGAAAATCCGTGAATTTGTGACGTTGAGTGCGAGGTACTCTCCCGTATGTTGAGTACAACTTTTTTTTTTTTTTATAAAAAGGAATGTGCAGTTTCTCACGAAGATGTGTATCCGTATACCTGTGCATTTGATACATCATTAGACACGTGTTCTTACACGCATAGTCATTAAAAGAAAAAGAGCAGTTTATGGAATCACAAAATTGAAATTTCAAAAGATCACAACCATAACTTTCTTATGCCTTGACGGATTTTCTTCAAACCTTCACTAATAAGTGTTTCATTCATGTTTCTGCTTTTATTGAAACCAACTTATCTTCAGGGTGAACTATCCCTTTAAAGACTTAATAGGATCACCATGCACAAAGCTAACTTGATTACGAAGAGGTGGGTTACTTGTTTTGCATTTTATGCGTATTATGCTCGAAACAATCTCGGCACGTCGGTGCTCTGGTCAGAGCGCTGTGATGACACAGTATAGTCGCCAGACAGCGCAAAGCGACTGCAGGAATAAAGTGCGCTCTCAGTGCGTTCAAGTCGCTCTTCAAGCAGGGCTCTCCCTACGCAAGTGTAGTTCACTTTGCGCTGCTGCTGACAGTATTATGTCTTTAAAGCCGCTCCAATCATAGCATCGATTAAATGATTTTAGTTGAGAGAGTACAAAACAATAAAGCGCACAGGTTTGGCGCTCAGTATAGCTTAAACCGACTCTCTGCCATTATTGACAGATTCTACTGCGTCACTAAATCGTTCTCAGTTACCTTTACCCATAGACCTATTATTTGATAGATTGTGCTCGAATAGACTTTCTTTGATCGATAATGAACGCCGCCTGGGAATTTACAACTGATCTTGATACACACGCTGTGAATTACTTTAGGGATGATGGAATGAAAATTTTGGTAAAATTGTAGAAAGAATTTGGTCCGTAACTCTTTCAGACACCTCCAGACACGAACTTGGGGTTGTCTCCAAAGAAGGTGAAACACTTGATGAACGATTTACGAGATATTTGTAAGGAATGGGGACGCAGCAGAGGCGCCATGCAGTGTAATCGTGGATGGGTATGATGACTATAATTGAAACTAGAATATAGAATAATCAAGGCCGCATGTCGCTCTATGAACACACCGGGCACGTGTAATAAAACAAAAACGTGTATAACAAACATTACTGTGAGTGCAGTGAGAGTACCTTGTTTCTGTACGTACTGATTTTTATGTGCTTTTCATTGTGTTTTAAAGGTAAATAATCGAACTGCCTTGTAATTAACTGAACAGCACTGCACTGCACTGCACTGAACTGAACTGCACTGAACTGCACCTGGCTATAGTGAGATCATGTGGGAGAACATGTTTAGATTTTATCATGTTTATCACGCACTGTAGATCAAACTGCAATCATACTATTGTTACAATGAAAAGGTAATTAAAAAAAAATCATTTATCTCATTAAATAACCCGTCAATCAATACAATCCTTAATACAAATCATACGTTTCACAATCATGTGATTAGGAGATTGAGCGCTAAAATCGCTAATAACTATATTAAGATAACTTTACTTGGGATACATCGCGTGTGCTGTATTGTTGTCCGGTATGTGGCCTGATCATTGATCCGAACTTCATGCCGATATTGGCAAACTAATATAACAGCTGCTCGCAGTGCATGCATCAACACGATCAGGTTACACAATCTCCATACCCTCTGATGAAGTTTTCATGTTGCTATGGTAACTGGAGTGATCCCCATCAATTCGTACTTAATAATGTACAGCTTTCCTCGGTGCTCCTGAATTGTGCTTGCCAATCAGCACACCCAATGATATCACATAAATATGTTTTGAACGGCACCATGACTATGGTTACCTAGCTACAATTGGATTGTTCCTCTGGCTTCGATCGGGAGGGTGAGGGTTCGAACCTAGCTGCCGCTTATGATTGTTTTTCTTTATCAATACATTATAAACATAGTTGCTCTATATACGGTAGCCCCCAAATTGAACGCCAATTTGCGTTTTTAATCCGTATTCCATTACACAGAGAGTTGCGTTAAATACCAAACGCAAGTATTAACCGACACTCGTTTTGGATTAAACGCAACTTTGAAATTTGTATATGATCTTGTGATTTTTTTTTTTTTATAAATCAAAACTCTCTTTGTGCAATAAGCGGAAAATATGAAACGAGTTGCGCCGTTTAATCTGAATTGCGTTTAATCATAACTAGATTTCTGTACGGCCCTGATATGGGGATGATGTAATCCAGTTACTGGATTTATAATGATGCCGTGCCCACAGTGACGAGGCTAACCTGCATGGCTATACAAGGCTATAATTAGTATTAATATCATCATAGCACATCGCACGTTTTCCAATCAACTACGGTTAATCCTTTCCGTCCTAGACAAAATAAAGCTCTATGGGATTGTGTATTGCCCATGAATACATTCACAAGAAAACAAAACAAAAGAAAAGCACTGAATTTTACAGACATTCAATAAGCAAAATGCCCTTTTTCTATGAAGTTGTCTTTAGATATATGCTTGTCAGCAAGACTATCAGAGATAAAAAAAAAGTCTGAAGGCTTGATGATTTCCCTGCTAGTTATCTTTCTCATTCTCACGTTTTCATACTATCTTTCTCTCTCTCTCTCTCTCTCTCTCTCTCTCTCTCTCTCACTCTCTCTCTCTCTTTCTCTCTCTCTCTCCTTCTCTCTCTCTCTTTCTCTAGTTTTCACACCCTACCTCTTCTCCCTAAAGCTGTTTGTTAAACTTCGCCTCACTCCAATTATTTCCCCCTCTTCTTTCAACTTCAATCCACTTTAATATACGGGTCCACACGAAGTACAAACGTACTACATGAATATTGTATATAATATACACATAGTACGGCAAAATGTAGCTCCTGTTTGATTTACGTGACTTGCTTTATTTATAAGATGTACTTTTGCCATTCAATAACAATTCTAACCTCTTACATGTCTTATGAGCGTATGTATTGTTCATTAATTTGACATTGTTTGATTCACCGGTGATTTTGTTGAATGTATTAAGTGTACTCTTGTTTACCAATAACCATGATAACATTTTGTAAAAGTTTTAAAATTGTAGACTATATACTATCATGATATATCCAACAGCACTTTTTAAATTATTGTGTGTAGTTTATGGATTACTGTCATCGTATAAATGCATATTCTATTTAAATTCATATGCACATGCTATTTTGAATTAACTGTACAAATTGTTGTCTTGCGTTCAGGAACGGAGTTAAAATCACCTTAAACACGTACTGACTGTCAAAGTTCAATAAAACAATGTGCTTGGTTAAAAAGAGACGATGATCTAAAAGTCTTCCCTCGTCTCCGTTTGATATTAGCGAGCTTTCGTTTTGACGACGGACGGGCTCCAGAACGGTAATCCGATACGAAGATCGATCTGCGCATGCGCCACCTTCTGCCTCGCTATCCGCGCGGACGTGAATTTTGAGATTTTTCGTTCTCGACGAGTTGCGGACAGCAGCCAATCAGCGCCCCTACAGATGATGTCATTGCAAATTGCACGTGCGCCCGGGTCGGGGGGTGTCAGGGGGTCAGATGACGTCCCACGCACCGCCGTTCGCGTTCTCTGTCTTATTTTGCGAAAGCGCCTGTGACTCCCGCGGACGGACGGCTAGAACAGATTGCTCTTTTCCGTCCGCGGGGTTATAACGAAAGCTCCCCATTATTTAAAAGAAATGTCCAAGGTATAGATAATGGACAGAAAAATCCATCATAAATGATCAATATGGTGCTGTCAGAAAACATGATGATCTTTCAAGAAATGGAAGGAGGGCGTTTTCTTCCGTACTAATATAGTGCGAGTTGCAGGTCTTTGAAATAATGTTTCTATTTGTGTTGGTTTTGCGTGACTTGTATGTTTGTGTTTATATTTAGCAGTGCCTACGTGTAATTCATCTTCATATGACTTGATTAATATGTTTGTGTACTGTAAGTAGTATGCTAGTGTGTGTGTACGGTGTGTATGTGTGTGTGTCTCTGTGTGTGTGTCTGTTTGTGTGTGCGTGTGTGTGTTTGTGTGTGTGTGTGTGTGTGTGTGTGTGTGTGTGTGTGTGTGTGTGAGGAGCGTGATTTCTCTAATTTTCACTTGAAACAGCGTTAGGCCAGTGTAAAGGCCCAAGTTGATAACGACAGCGCAGCACGAGGCAAGGGAATTGTCTCTTTTACACCTGATGCAACACTTGCAGCGGGGTCTATCAATCTGTCATAACAGACTTCGTAGTTGTGAATAAAGACTTGTTCCACGAAACAAGCTTTCAGTTTGTTAAAAGGGGCTATGCACGATCATGCGTGGGCGAGAAAAAGTGGTGGTGAACTAGAGGGGATTTCCCGGAACTACGTGAATGGCAATAACATATAAGACGGCTTAGTACAAGAGGGAAGTTTTCTTTCGAAATAATTATGTACAGACCCTTTTTTGTCCTGCTTTAAGATAACAGAGCGTGACGCATTGTGTAGTTGATGTTTAAGTATGCAAGCACTTAAAGACAGCCAGTCCCTTTTTCAGATCACCACAAAACCATCGAAACAGTGGCAAAACATATAGAGAAGTGTTAGCAAGCTCTATATTCACAATTTGAAACTGATACGTAGTGTAGAATTCAAATAATGCACGTAAACAACGTTTGGTTAATAGTCTTTACCTCAGGCTCTTAGCAGTTTGTGTTGAAATATCTGCTTTATTGATTAATCTGTTTATTAAATTACGAAACGCATTATGAAAAACATTGTTCTATGGAAGGAATCATCTCCAAAGTTTGGTAGTTACTCATAAAATTAGGATTTCACACACGCATAATAAGCACATAGATACTGTAACAAAGACTAATACTTTTTTCGTGGTACGAAAAAAGTCGGTTTGAAATTTAACGGCTGAAATTTTTTACATATACAGAAAGCTTCAACATGCTATATTCTTAGAAATGGTCTTGAATCACACTTTCTTCAATTTACGATCGTGATAGACGATTTCAAATTTTAAGCTTGCAAAAGGGACGGACAATCTTTAAGTCGGATTCCTGTTAGAAAACAATAAGTATGAAATCAAAGGGAAAAACAGAGAAGTGGGCTAACAAATAGGAGAGCGTGGCAGATGAGGAAGAAAGAATAGGGATAGAGGAGGATAATAAATGAAGGAATGAAAAAAAATAAGAATACAAAAGAAATAGTAGTAGTAGCAATAAAATCCATGAAAAAAAAAGAGGAACAACAAGAAGTGAAACAAGGCATTAGCAATATTGTGTCTCGCCCACTTGCGAAAATAACCAGAAATATCGCGATCTCCGTTGCTACGCAAAAGAAAACTGAAACAAACAAATAAGCAACTTTAAACAGACAACATCAAAATCAGGTGCAAAATAGTGACTTTGAATAAATATGCATAAATGTGCATGAGTAATGTTTGCCTAAATCTACATCAGTAATGCTCACACATGCTCACACAATTCTGTGCACAAGTTAGGAAGCCTTCACCAAGAGTCTTGCAAGTAAACTTTAATGTATGACCTCAAATGACCTTTGACCTTATCATGTGACCTCTTACAGCACAATAACATGCAGGTGCCCCCAGTGCATCCATCATCCAAGTTTGATTGCCATTGTAGCAACATGTGATGAGTTATGTGTGATAAGAGAGTCTTGCAGGAAAACTTTAACGTATGACCTCAAATGACCTTTGACCTTATCCTGTGACCTCCAACGGTACCATAACATGAAGGTACCCCCAGTGCATCTATGACCCAAGTTAGGTTGTAATCCAAGCAACCTATGTGAAGTTATTTGTCAAAAGAGAGCCTTGCAGGTAAACTTTAACGTATGACCTCAAATGACCTTTGACCTTATCCTGTGACCTCCAACAGCACCATAACATGTAGGTACCCCCAGTGCATCTATGACCCAAGTTAGGTTGTAATCCAAGCAACCCATGTGAAGTTATTTGTCAAAAGAGAGTCTTGCAGGTAAACTTTAACGTATGACCTCAAATGACCTTTGACCTTATCCTGTGACCTCCAACGCCACCATAACATGAAGGTACCCCCAGTGCATCTATGACCCAAGTTAGGTTGTAATCCAAGCAACCCATGTGAAGTTATTTGTCAAAAGAGAGTCTTGCAGGTAAACTTTAACGTATGACCTCAAATGACCTTTGACCTTATCCTGTGACCTCCAACGCCACCATAACATGAAGGTACCCCCAGTGCATCTATGACCCAAGTTAGGTTGTAATCCAAGCAACCCATGTGAAGTTATGGATCATAAGAGAGTCTTGCAGGTAAACTTTAACATTTGTGACGGACGACGGACGACGGACGACGGACGACGGACGGACGACGGACGGACGCCATTTGGATCCCTTAGTCTCGCCTTCACCTCCGGTGGGCGAGACAATAAGAAAAAGGAAGAAAAGGAACAGTTGAAAGTAAAAATATATGATACACAGGTGAACAATAAAATGAAGAAGGCAACACCTAAGATGAAGATTACAAGAAAAGCTACATTATCCTGATCTGTTGTAATTATTTGTAAATATTGTAATTTTTCTTAGTTTGGGTTTTACGATTCATTAAAACATATAAATATAAAAAAAAAACGATTAAAAGAAATTCAAGGCACAAGAAGGAAAAAAAAAGAGGAAAAAGAGGCGAACAGAGAAAGAAATAAAACGTCTCCCTCATTTTCCCCACGAGTGTGACAAACACAATAACCCACACTCCACGGTCGAATGCGTTCCTCGCGGTAGCCTTTCTTCAACGCTGTTAGGCATTTTCAGTCCAAACTACACTATTCAATAAATGGGGTCTAGCAGCAGTTGCCTTATCATTCTCGATTCTTTCTCCCGCTCGCCCAGGAGAAAAGATGAGAATGAAAGAGTGACTAGGCTTGTTAGCGTTTGACTCTATTTGTAAAGTTTGAATTAAAAATGTCCAAAAGCCTAGAGACCAGGCTATCCTCTATGGTGAAACTCACTTCACATAAGAACTGACAACAAACGTTCACTCAGTGGACTTAATTCTTGCATTCAATACATTTAATAATGAGAGCTTCTCCGGCAGTCAGTCGTGTAATACATAAATGATATTACTCGATATAAAGCCTGAACGCGAACACAACAGAAGGCGACGACAGAATGTATGGTAGTCAAACAGTTCAGAGCGGGGCTCGGTGTTCTGAATCAACACGACATTAAAGAAATGGTTGGAACAAAACTACAGAGTTCAGCCCGTATTCTCAACCGTGGTTTCACTTATATTGCTACTAAGCATAGACTTACTACATGGGGCGCCAAATAAATTATCCCATGCTGTTACAACATCAATGATTTTCATCACAGACTCACAACAATGTGGGTGATTTCAATTATTTGCTGTAACTATTTTGTAGACAAACTCAATATACCATAGTGATTCCGAAGACAAAATCAAATGGTATTGGATCAATAATAATGTTTCATGTTGGTTTATTTGGCGTGCCATGAAGTTAATCCAGGTTTAGTTGCATGTATCAAGTTTAAGCCACCGTTGCGGGCCTCGGAGTACAACGTTGATGAGAATTACTGTAGCTATGCGCACCAATTCACTGATGAATTCCCATCAGCTATGCTCCCCTTTTGTCTTAACAAGTTAAATAAACAGGTGCTTAGATAAAATATTATTCCTTTCGACTGCCATCCCTGTTTAATCAAGTTTACAATGTATATGTACATGCATTCATCTTCTTATTTCATTTTGGATGAGTTCATACAAAAGATTTGAGGACACATGTACATTCAGACACACACATTTTACCCATCTGTTTAATTATGTGAAGTCCTGTAACAATGAAGAAAAAAAAGTTGTCTTTGGGGGGAAAAAAGGGAAAAAAGGGGGGACATGATAGTTACGCCTTAATAGTTAGCTTTACAATAATGCTGTAGATACAACAATATGATCACGATCACTAAAACAAATGTATGAAATCTAAAGCAATGGAACAACCAACTACATGTACACTGAGCATTGCATATGCTTGGCATTCTGGCAAATAGGTAGATACTCACATGTGCAAATTAACACATCGCTTACCCACAAGTATCAATTTCATGCAGAGATAATTATCATTACTAATAATTTCGTACTGCATTATCAATCAATTCTTAACAGCATTCAGTGGAGGCTGAGGTCAACTGGCCATTTACTGCAACCTATGACAACAAGCCATGTTTATGATGTATTAACAACTAAACTCTTAACTGCGTAGTAATGTGTTATGACATTCACTTCTACGTCATAATTCGGTTTCAATAGGTTGAATGCACTCTGAATCTATTAGGTGTTGCTTTTTGGACAAACCTCGGACAAGCTTAAAGGTTGCTATTAGAAAGTGGATGTTTGAACAATGTGAATAAAATTTGCATAATTTATATAATGAAAATGGTCTACACATTGGGGTCGATCATTCTATGAATGCACCGAGCAGATTGCATTTAAGTGCAATTACACCAAGAATACTGTGATTGGCTCCATTGTAATGTACTCTATGTATGTATTCACGTGACTGTATTTGTACATTTCCTCTTGGAATGCATGTTTCCCTTAACCTAAGTCATAGCTATTTCTGCCATCTGCCATGTTGTTCGATGTATGCAACTGTTGCCAACTTGGCTTTTAACATTTCTACAGGTACAATGTATCCATGGCCAAACATGACATCTGCATAATTAAAAAGAAACATTAGTTGCACCAAAAGCCAAGTATGTCATAGTCATAGTTAGTTCTATGACAGACACGCCTCTTTGAGCTAGTAGCAACGGCATACAGTTTTCTGGAAGATGAGATAAACACATGAAGGAAATTCTCAAATTCAATCATCTGAATGAAATAGTAGAGGAAAAAACGCATATTTAGGATAAAACAACAGGGAGACAAACTAGAGCAATTCGACTGCCGCGCAGTCGATAAATATGCCTCCGCCTCTTTGCTATTCTCAGAAAATGTGCATGTTTGGTGGGCAATGTACCATTGCTCCTATGTGAAATGAAAATATCGCATTCTGTTTTTTCAAGTTTAGCCAAGTTTGGCAATGTTCATTGACTTTTGACCTCTTACTTCTTTGACTTCCAATTTAACCAGTCTGTCTAAATCCATCCTTGTACATGTATCAAGTTTGTTTAAAATTAGCCAATTTTGGGTGAAGTTCATTGACCTTTGACCTTTCAGGAATTTTACCCAAACTTCACCAGTCTACCGCCATGAAGTGATTCATCTCTGTACTATCTTTGGTTTGAATTGAATCATTAGTATTGGATTCAATGTGAAAAATATCTATTTGGGGGCAATTTTTAGCCAATTTTGGCAAAGTTCATTCACCTTTGATCCCTGACCTTTGAGAAATTTCACCAAAAATGTCATCAGTCTAGTAGTGATCCATCTTTGCACCATGTTTGGTTGGTATTGCTCCATTGGATTTGGATATATTTTGAAAATTATCACTTTGGGGGCAATTTTTAGCTAATTTTTGGCAAAGTTCATTGACCTTTGAACTCTCAGGAGTTTTACCCAAGCTTTCACCAGTCTACCTCCATGAAGTGATACATCTCTGTATCATATTTGGTTAGAATTGTGCCATTGGATTTGGATTTAGGTTTATTGTGAAAAATATCAATTTTGCAAAGTTCATTGACCTTTGACCTCTGACCTTCCAGCAATTTCACCAACAATGTCACCAGTCTATCCCCAAGTAGCAATCTATCTTTGTACCATGTTTAATGAGAATTGCATCCTTGGATTTGGATTTATTGTGAAAAAGGTCAATTTTTGGCCAATTTTCACAAATTTCATTGACCTTTGACCTCTGACCTTTCAGGAATTTTACTAAAAATGTCACCAGTCTATCCCCAAGTAGTGATACATCTTTGTACGGACGGATGGACGGACGGACGGACGGACGGATGGACGGACGGACGGACAACCCGAAAACATAATGCCTCCAGCCACTTCGTGGCGGAGGCATAAAAAAAAAATACATGTACACATAACATGTAATGTCTACTATAGCACATATTTATAAATCAAACAGAATTTACAAAGCAAGTTCAATTCCGTATTAGAATTGCTCCTGATGGCAACAATACCCGATTACAGTCCTTCGTGTGTATCACATGAACCCTCAGAGAGGCCAAATGAAACAAAATAATGCTAGGATTGCTCATGTCTACCCTTGTGGGCTTCTATGTCATTTGAATAAGTAGATATACATGTATTAAGATGCAGATAGTAATTTAGAATTATGGAAAATAGAATGTATTTTCATTTATAATCTTATAGTCCCACGCATAAATGAGCGCGCTCTAGACTGGCACAGTGCAAAATGACATATTTCATCTTATTGCACTATTGAACCAATGATAGTAAGAACGGTCCCACACATTATCTCCCGTTCCTCACTTCTTCATCAATAATTTCAAAGGAACCATTTAAACAAAACACAACTTGTCAGACCTGTGTTTACATTTTGACATGTTATAAGTCATGTAAAACTCTGAACTAAAAATCATTTCATATGAATATGAATGACATTCTATACCTTTTTATTCCTATTGGTAGCAAAATACAATTTGAACTACTCTACATATTGATATTGAAAAGTTAATGATAGGAGGACCCAAGTAAGAGAAAACTGAAAAAATTCACATTTGATTAAATAAACACAAACAATTCACAGAGTGCTCTCCCAATACACTACATGCATGCAACGACCATGCACGATCTAATGCTATACATGAACAAAACAAATAATGATAATGTTACTTTGACTACATAACAAAACTGCTGCTGATTTTCAAGTATTCATATTCAAGAACAGAGAAAAAAATGAGGATATCACTCATGGAAGAATTTCTTAACTCTGGGATATTACAGGTCTCTATACTGTTTAATAAATACTCCTCACATCAATACATACTTTCATTCTCATCTTTTCTCACCATTTTTCAGTAACTGATAGGTGTGATGGTAATAATCCAAGCTAGTACAAAAAGAAAGGTCCAATCAAGACTAATTGTACATGTACTATTGAACTAATGCATTCAATAAGCCATTTTTGTAATGTATTCAAAACTTTCCCACTAAGTGCATAGTAATATCTTATTACATTCACCTGTAATTCGTTACTAAGTTTCATATGGTGGAATGCACTCGGAATCTATTGGTTGTTGCTGATCTGACAAACCTCAGACAAGCTCTGGGGTTACCATTACATTATAGTAACCTATTTTTTGAAAGATGTGCATACAATTTGCATACATACAGCACAAAGATAGTTTACTGTCAGCACTTAAGTAAATTTAACTTCAGTCAATTGCTTTTTAAAATGGTATCGAACATAATCATCACATCATCATAGAAAAGACCATGAAGATAACAAAAAATTAAAAGTTTTTCATGAAAAACACAAGTTTGGTTTCATATGAAATGCAGTGCACACTCTTTGATACTTTTTGTGTGTGTATTCTTCATTTCTAACTTCCTAAAATGAAAATTTACAAACCCCTGTGACTCTATACCATGCATGTACAATTGGGGCCCAACTGTGGAATAAAAATTACGGCTTCCACTGATATAATTTTAATGATACGATAATGTAATGAGTCAATGTGATATCAGACTTCATATATCGTCTGTTGACACTGCTATAAATACTGCATTTCCACAACCTGGGCACACTGACATACTTCAACCTTTTGGCAAGTATACACCCTAAATTCCTGATCCTATTTGTTTGTACTTCCTGAATAACCCTTTCATAACATTTCTCTATCATACATGGCTTCACAAACTTAAAATATGCAATATGACCTTTGATAAAATCCCTCACTTAATAAAAAAAAACACATAAAAAAGTGAAATAATAGGAGTAGGGAGACAGACTGGAATTCAATCACAAATTTGATAAAGTAATGGGAAATGACACAATATACAAAGAACACATTTCCAAATGGAACAATTGAGAATTACACTGTAAAATAAAAAGAAAAGAGGAAATTGTCCCTTCCTCTACGTCAAATAGGTCACATCCATTGTACAATTTCTTCATGTAGGCTACTCATCATAATAGATATCTTGAATCATTCTCTTTCTGTAAGACGACACCATTATTTGGGTATTTGAGCCTGCGACTTAAAGGTTCATTAGCGTTTTGAACGACATCTACAACTTCTGTGAAAATGCAGAATGATCATGGCCATTTTCTGCCAATTTAGTGGGAAAAAATACACAACATAAATAATGGACGCATGGAAAATCCTTTGCTTTTTTTACCCGGAAATTGACAATATATGAGTCTGTGAGAGGATCTGATAGCGAAAACACAAGTTCCTAGTAATAAGCCAGTTCGTAGTTACGCCATGGTCGGACAATCCACTGAATCACATACTACGAGAATGCAGACTGGGATTTGTTCCTGAAGCAGTGTTGAGTGATGGATGTACATACATTATACAGCATGCTCATAGCAACAATAGAAAAAGGTGCACAAGGTGAGACGTTCTTTCACTACCATATCAGAGCTGATAGCTGTTCTTGCATCTGCATGAAAATTGGTATGAAGGTGGTCGACCATTTAATGAATTTCCATTTTACTCTGTGAGTGGTTGGATTGACCTGAGCTCATTTGTACCAGCAATAATCTGCTCATGCACACATTGCAACTATGAACTGGCTTATTCAAACCCCTTGGATTGTACCCTTGTTTTCTCTGCTTCATGAAACAACTACACAAGTATATTTGGTCACTGATATGTGGAAAATGACACAATACTGAAGATTTCCTGGGTTTGCTACTATGGTCAAACTAGCACAAACTTGGCAAATGTGTGGGCAGAGAGAATACTCCTAAGTTAGAGTTTGGCTGTGCATTAGTTCTCACAAGTTCTCTGGAATTCAAAATACTGGACAGTAAAGGTAAAGGAACAGTTGTAGTGGTAAAGAAAAAGAGACCCTTACCCATTGCAGAGTGGTTCTCCCGTGACCACAGGTCTTAATCTCGTTTGGTTTCAGGATCAGGTAAGAAATCTCTTTATAGCGATAAAGCTCCTAGCATCAAACAAGACCAGGAACCTGTTGCATAAAACTTACCATTAATGGTAACTCTGCCATCAATGATAACTACCATGGTAACACCGCTCGACAGCCAATCAAATTTCAGGTTTCCATAGAAGATGCCATTGGTATCAAAGTTACCATCAATGTTTAAATTTATGCAACAGGGCCCAGATTTTGTCCTCATCACAGGTCTTGTAATCTGTACCACTGTTATCCCTCACATTCCGTATCTACAGATAAACTCCTCTAGTCGAACCAGGATGCATCCAAAAGGCATCTTATTCGTCGTCACTCTCCTCGTCGTCCGTTGTGTAGTCTGAGACAGCACTGTCCTCCGCCTCGTCCTCTTTCTCGTCGTCAGAGATGTCCCACTGCGGATGATGGTCCTCAATCTTCTTAGCTTCCTTCACATCCACCTGAAGAAGGCGCACATCAATAAATCAGAAAGTCACAATCACTACGATCAAACCTGTCTATAAAAACTACTGTTCATGAAGACCATCAGTCTGTAAATCTCAATCTTCTTGGCTTCCATCACTGAACAAGCAGAGCACACATCAATCAATCACGACAGTCTTCATAACTATGGTGAAATGTCTCTACAAAGGCCATTGTTTTTAAAGATTCCCTGTCTTTAAGGACCACTCAATGTGAATCGCTTCAGAGAAGTATGCATGTCTTTGAAGACATATATTTATTGTTTTGAAACATATTATTTGAAACATACAAGTCATCAACATACAAGTCATATCATAAAGAAAATATATGAAGGAGAAAGGACAGAGACAGAGACAGAGAGGGAGAGAGAGGGGGAAAGATGATCAGAAAAAAGTGAAGCAAACATTTTCGGCCCAATGCAGAGATATAGCGCATATAACAATCATTTTCTTCAAATTGGCATTGTCAGATACGACTCATAAAGAATAAAGGAACCGATCAGAGGCAAACTCATACTGACCTTGACTGACTTGACAAGGTCCAGGTCGAGGTAGGAGTCTGAGCGGACGCAGAGGGAATACTGGTAGTTGCCCTTGGCAGGAGCACGGAACTGCAGCTGCACCTGAGGGAGTGGAACATCAATACTTGTATGACTTGTAGAGGAATGAACATCAGATTAAAGACAGGGTAGCCATATGGCGGGTCAAAAAAATATAATATTTTAGAAACCAAACTGGAAAATAGACAAGGGGACGTATGAGGACTTCTCTCACAATATTAGAGAAGGAAACTGACTTTGAGCGGAATTGTATTCATCTTTAGATTTTGAGTAGGTCTTGGACCTCTACGGTTCCTGTCGCCTGGTAACCGAGACAGTATATCACAGTCCTCAGCTCAGAAAAGTCCGTACAGAGGTCAGTGACCCTCCATGGTAATGCAAGCAGTGCATGAAATGTGATACTGTTATACAGTATATGAGTGTAGACTATGCTGCGCTACTTTGACAAAAGGAAGCAAGTGACAAATAACTCGGGTTTGGGTTATTGGTGCTCGTAGATCATAACCAGCATTCCCTTTATACAGACACAATCTGGAGAAGAAATATTCATCTTGCTGCAAGATATTCAATGTAACATAATGTGGTGTTGCACTGATGCCATTGCAAATGGCAGATACATATTGCTCATTTACAAGAATAGACTATTTTGTAAGTTACTTCCTTTCGTCAAAGAAGGATAGTATGGTCATTGTGTTTCAAAAACAACAATAAATTTTCACATTTCCTGAAAAGATTTGTGAAGCTACGATAATGCTACGATAAAGATTTCACACACGTTATTGTTAGGGTAAACCGCTGATTTTTGCCGAGTTTCAAGACTTTTGCAAATGGGCCACCCTGTCTTTAAGATACATAGCAATAAACACCCAGCCTATTCATAGTCTCTCCTTTTTTTTTTTCTTATTCATTGTCAAATTCTTCCTTTGTTTTTCTTATTCTCCATTGCTTTCCTCCTTTTGTTTTCTCCTTCTTGCTCTTCTCCTTGGTCATTGCTACTTTGACATCTACTAGTACTTCTAATGCTACTACAGCAAGACATTGATTTGATTGATATTGCCTACCTCTTTTTCTGTCTTGAGATCGTAGACCATGACTGGTGCGGTGACCAGCCGATGAGCCTTCCTGTCGGCTAGGTAGACCCACCACCACTCATGTTTCACCTGGGGGGAGACAGACACAACACAGACACACAATGAAGATTAACTCCTCCTCTGCCAGACGACAGGATTTATGTGTATTATGGGTAGAGATATAAAAAAGAAACAAATAAAGATGTTTTTCTACTAGATGTGTGTGTGTACTATGGGTGGCAATATGACAGAGAAGTAATATAAAAGATCATGCACTTTCATAGCACATGAGCACAGTCATTGCCAACTCTTTATCTACCAGACAAAATGTTGTCTTACAGGATTTTCATCTATTGTAGTTGCAGAAATATGGCATTGGTGGATAATTTTCCAGATATGGCTTAGCAATTCGCTGTGTGTATTTTGGATATCACTGCTATACAAAATGTCATTTGCGTAGCAAATTCATTACTGGACTGAAAGTGACACAGTGGCACAAACGAGTATGTTTGCCTGTAGAGGTGTACTTTGTAGGTGTTAATTCATTCATTCTGTCTTCTTCAACAGGGTAGCTCCATCAGTGAGCAAAGCACCGTTCTTCAGGGGGCCCCGGTAGCAATGGCACAATGCCAGAGTTACTCCCTTTCTACCAGGTCAAGGCCACCTATGGATTGACTATTTCACACACACAAAATAACAAAAATCAAAATAGTTTTTATATATGATGACAACTGTGCATATTTGAGTCAACGATTAGCTCTTCAAACTCTGTTATTTTCTTTAAAGGGGTGGGCTCCTAGTAAGGCCTTGCCTTCCTGCCTATTCTTTAACATTTCTTTAATTCCGATTTTTGTGCTTGGTAAAATGTTATAATTTTGTATGTAATGTACATTATGACGTATGTCTTTCAATGTTGTTTTTTTAAAGTGTTGAATCAAATGAACTTGAACATCTGAGTAGGTGTCTTACATCAGGGAAGTATGGCGAGTGGACCTCGTGGGACTCCTTGCTGATTCCTTCTAGCACCTTCTCCTTCCTAGTTAGGCCAGACTGCAGCTCCTCCCACTCCTCCTCATCCTCGCCTCCCTCCTCCACTCCGGCTTCCTCATCACTGCATTAACCGTGGAATAAAATACATTTTTACACCTTCCCGCTCCTCTTCATCCTCCCCTCCTCTTCCTCTGTTTCATTTTCCTTGTAACTGCCATAACCGTGGTAAGTAACCCTTTCACTTTTCATCATCACTGATGTAACCATGGATACCAAACACCCATTATTAATGTTTCCACTCCTCATCACTGATCACTGATGTAACCATGGAATCAAAATACCTTTATTAACATTCCCACTCCTCATCACTATGTAACTATGGATACCAACCTACGATTCATAATTTCCTACATCTCATTCTCATGCATGTAACCATGGATACCACAAATACCATTATCATCTCTCCCATTCCTCATCCTTCCCAAATCAGTCCATTGTTTAGGTCCAGTAACCTGGAATTCATTACCAGCCCACATTCAGTATGCTCAGTTTAGTAATTCTTTTAAAAATCACCTTAAAGCATTCCTCCTCTCTAAATACTCCTCACCTGGCGCAATATAGAATAAAGTAAGTTAACAGCTTTACATGTAGCTTCCCGGTGTAACTATTATATTTCTCTTCACATTCTTTTTACATGGGTGTACCCAATCTATCAAGCCACTGAGGCTTTCACAGGTAAACCTTTTTCTTCATTGTTTATACTTACATATAAATTCTCTGCAATACTCATGTTGTGCCGATTTGTATTAATCGTCACTATTGCCCTTCAGTCACTATTTTCCTATGTTAATTCATATGTTGATGTAATACATGTTTCAATGTTATATATATATTTTTTTAATTGTACATATCAAACGAATGAAATGAATAAATGAATGAACGAATGAACAATACGCATCCCTACAGAAACCATTATAATGGGGCTACCACTATTCATTCTCCTCCTCCTCCTCCTAATATTGAATCTTGAGACCTCACCTGGCCGAGTTCTGGCTGACATCATCCTCGCTCTCTCCTCCACTCGCATTGCCCTCCTCCTGCTCCACCTGTAGCCATAGCAACACATAGCAACGTCACGATGTCATTCACTAAGATATCAATTCATTCTGTATTGTTTAGACACTGGTTATTTCACTGCTTTCCCAGGAAGCCCTGAAGACCATAGCAACGTCATGATGTCATTCACTAAAATATCAATTCATTCTGTGTTTTTCAGACACTGGTTATTTCACTGCTTTCCCAGGAAGCCCTGAAGACCACACATAAACAAATACATTTGAATTCTATAAAGACAATTATGGTGCTGAATATTTCTATCGAGAGTCTCAATATCAGATACCTGATTTGCTATTTGTGGGGTCTAGAATACTTCCTAAGCAGTTTATCCTATTTTGATGACATACTCACAAAATAATTTACCACTTATTGTGTTGCAATTCACCGGGCAGTTTGGGAAGATAGACGTAAATATCATACAGCAGTACTCTTAATACACAGGGATTAATGGACTTTTGTTCCTTAATAATTGGCAAACTGACATTGTGCTAAAGATTTGAGGTACTGTATTCCCTGAACATGCAACCTGGGGAAAAAATACACATTTGTCTGTTAAGTGCCTATGTCTCAAGTATGTTCTCATGAAAGTAACATCCTACAGTAAGCTGTGCATTACAATTTATTTATTTTTCACAGGGGTACTCTTTTTATTTTCGGGGATCATTTATGCCATGCGAGGGCTAAATCGCCCAGAGCATTCATCTAATATTTTCAGCGCATACAACTTACAGAAATGACATCATGGTGTTTGTTTTGTGAGCTATTTTGGGGGTCTGGAATACTTGCTAAGCAGTTTATACTATTTTGATTGTTTACCGATTATTGTGTTGCAATTTGCTGTGAAGTTTGGGCAGACAGGTACACAGATTAAAGTCTATAGTAAGGGCTAAATAACCGTGAGCACCCGTCTGATATTTTCAGTGGATACAACTTACAGGAATGACATCAAGGTGTTCGTTCTGCGAGCTATTTTGGGGGTCTGGAATACTTGCTAAGCAGTTTATACTATTTTGATTGTTTACCGATTATTGTGCTGCGATTTGCTGTAGGGTTTGGGCAGACAGATACACACATTAAAGTCTATAGAAAAGGACTAAATAACCGTGAGCACCCGCCAGATATTTTCAGTGGATACAACTTACAGGAATGACATCAAGGTGTTCGTTCTGCGAGCTGTCCTTTGAAGGGCTGCTGTTGGCAGTAAGAGTGGCAGGTTTGGTGGTGGCCTTCTTCTGCTGCTGCTGCTGCTGCTGTTTATTCTTGGGCTTGGGCTTGTTTGCCCCGCCCCCTCCTCCTCCTCCCCCACCTCCCTTACCCTTCTTCTTCTTCTGCTGCTTCTCCCAAGCTTTGGGCTTGTTCTTGTTGGCCGCTGGGGAATCCTGTGGCAATACAATTTTGGAGTGAAACATCCTGAAACGACCACCTGTGTAGTAAAGCCACCCAGTCTATCAAGTCCAACTTCAGTGTTTCACTTAAAAGGGAATATACTGTACTGGGAAGACAAAAAGACCTTCAAATGTGACTGTGAGCAATAGTCTTAAATTCATGTATTGTCCCATTTTAGAAACTTGCTGAAAGTTATTTGACCTACAATAAGTGATGAAATCACAAATCCTCAAATGTTCGGGCCGAACATAAGGATCATTTGAGGGCAAATGACTTACAGCAATTTTCCTAAAATGGAAATGAATCTAAGACCATTAACAAGAAGATTGCTCATGATCACCTTTTGAAGGCTTTTTTGTCTTGCCAGAACAGTGTATGCCCATTAACTATATTTCTCACTGAAACTTGTTTGAGGGAACCTGTATTTAAAGACCACCTGCTTATAGAAACCACATGAATTGTCTCCCTTGAGCAGTCTTTATATACAGGTTTCAGTGCAATTACAAGTGAGTAAATGTTACACAACTTCACATCTAGGGATGAAATATGTGTTACAACACACATTGCTTTAATCAGATGATGTGAAATTGCTGTAATTCAGTGGAGCCTATGATCACTGTCCTAGCTGACTGCAAGTTATTGCAATTTAGTACATTCAATCACTGTACAGAGGCAATGAGCTGACTGCATTTGATTGCAACATACCCGAAAGTTGGGCACATGGTCCACAATAGGCTTTTGAAGGGCTACGTTTCATATACTTTACGTACAGCAAAGCATACATCATAAAGTCAATCAAAAGGGGAACTTCTTGTTTCAATTGCAAACAATTGCAATCATGATAGCAAGTTGATCATATGCTCTACAGTCTTTTAAAGGGCTGAGACACAGAAAAGCATCAATTCATAAACTTGTGAGGTGCAGGACCTATCGCAGTGGAATAAAACGTTTCAAACACTGTACACACAGCAAAAGCATACATCATTAAGTTAATCAAAAGGGGAACTTCTTGTTTTAATTGCGTACAATTGCAATCATGCTAGTAATTTGATCATACGCTCGACAGCCTTTTAAAGGGCTGAGACACAGAAAAGCATCAATTCATAAACTTGTTAAGTGCAGGACCTATAGCAGTGGAATAAAACAGGCTAGATCGGTACTTAGACAGAGAGCGTCTTATGCCAATCGCCATGACTACCCACAAACACCAGCACCCACCTTCTCCTCTGTCTTGGCCTCTTCCAGGTCTTCTCTGGCTTCCAAGGCCAGGGTGCTACCGCTGGTCAGGTCCTCCTCAGTGGGTATCTGGTAAACAGAAAAAAGAAAGAAAAATATTTCAATTCTTTCTGTGCCATACCCAATGCTGGTCTGTAGAGTACTGAAGTGTGATGTCATATGAGCATGTTGTCAAGACAACTGGTTCGTAACTATGTGAGTAGAGCAAACATTGGTGATCATAGTGGGGACTCTCTTTGGGAGTCCACGAGACAATGTCAGACCAGTGAAATTCTCACTTGAGTGATGTTGTTTAGAACCAGCAACCTGCGTAACAATGGATAGGACACCACCACCTCAGTACTCTATAAACAATGCTGGTCTATAGAGTACTGAAGTGTAACGTCATATGAGCATGCTGTCAAGACAACTGGCTTCTTAACTATGTGAGTAGAGCAAGCTTCAGTGATCATAGCAGGACTTTCTCCAAGAGTGCCTGAGGCTAACCTACTAGACAATGTCGGAACAGTGAAATTCCTACTTGAGTGATGTTGTTTAGGACCAGCAACCTGCGCAACAATGGATATGACAACACCACTTCAGTACTCTATACACAATACTACAGGTTAGAGCGAAACCTGCTTCAGCGACCACCTGCTCATAAAGACCACATTTTGGGTTTCCCCTGAAATATTGAAACCTGTAATAAAGCAACCTGTACATAGAAACCAACTGCTCATAAAAAAAAAAAATTTCTTGTCTCCATTTAGCAGTCTTTCTGTATAGATTTCACTGCATCAACATTTCAATTTGCCTGTAGCAAATTCTATGTGTAGCATAATACAACTGTGCCATAAGTAGGTATCTGCCACTTTCTTAACCCTATATAGCCCGGGCTATTTTGAAATCGCATAGCCCGGGGGGGGGCAAAAACAGCCCCCCCCCTAAGATCTCGGCCGTTGATCGCGCGATCGCGACGAAAATTGGCACGTGCATCACCGATGCCGTAATCTCCACAATTCAATTGTCAATTACACCAAAATTATTTAAATTTATTTTTAATTAATTAATTATGCTAATTAAATGCATAAAAATCATAATTTATTTGTAAATCTTGAAATGTAGCCCCAAAACTCCTAGATATCAGTCCAGACACTCTTCTTAGGATTATTATCAAATTAGGATTTAAAAAAATGGCAATATCAAAGTTTTTCTTATGTATTTTATTGTTTTTTGAATTTCTTATGTATTTCATTGTTTTTTCGACTTTATGTTTTTCATTGTTTTTTCGATGGAAATCGTTGGCAACACTATTTCAGTCATTAATAACATGAAATCTATTGTTTTCATCAGTAAAAATAGAAATAATGATACATTTATGAATTTTGGCTAGATACAGAATTTGCATTGGATTTGTACATGAAATCACGTTTTTGAGCAATTTTTGGTCTGACATGCACGTACAAAATGTTATGTAACTTCGGAACCGTGTACCCCCGCGTCGCAAATTTGGTCTTAAAAGTTGCGTGAGACTTGAAGGAAAAAAGTCATGAAACGTCGCGGCACGATCTTTTCGCGTTACAAATTTATTGCGAAAAATGTCGAGGGGGGGGCTGTTTTTGCCCCCCCCCCCCCCCGGGCTAGATAGGGTTAACCCTAATACTCCCGGGGTATTTCAAAGCTTGTTATTACCGGGGGGCCATTATGCCCCCCCCCCCGAGATCTCAGCCATGGGTCGCCCAATTGCCTCAAAATTTTGCACAAGGGTAAAGAATTATGTAATCTACAAAGTTGTATAGCTAAATTTACGAAAGTCCTTTTATTTTTTTTTTAACTAATTAATTTATGCTAATTTATGCGAGAAATCATACATTTTGGTATTTCTCACTAAATAAAGCCTCAGGAATAGTATTTTTTGGTACAAATGTCTTTCATAACTCCCTCATCAATTCTTGAAAGAAAAAGATAGGTTGTGGTAATTATTTCTTATGTATTTTATTGTTTTTCAATTTTCTTATGTATTTCTTTGTTTTTCGTCAAGATTCAGATGCGTATGCGTGGGTGTGGGTGTGTGTGAATGTGGGTGTGTGTGTGTTGTGTGTGTGTGTGTGTGTGTGTGGTAATTATTTACACTATTTGAAACAATGATAACACTTATTAGAAAAGTATTTACATAAATTGGAAAAGCTCCTGATTTTATCCATACGGTTATACACAGTCACATAGAGAAATAGCCAAATTTCAGTGACATGTGTTCGGTAAACGTAATCTGACACCCGCACGGTAGGTCCGATCGCCATGAATTTGGTATCAAAATGTGCGGGAAGGATCAGAGAAAAAAGTCAAGAAATTTCGTTTCGAAATATTGAGGCGTTAGGAAGTACCGACAAAACTTCGACAGGGGGGGGGGGGGGCCATAATGGCCCCCCCCCCCCACCCCCCGAGAGTATTAGGGTTAAAAAAAGAAAAACTGTACATATTGCTATTGGAGTTCTTCATAAAGGTTTCCCACATTCGTTTTTGCAATTTTACATCATTATACTATTGAATTATCTTCTTTTTTTTGACACTCTATATCTAAGAAAACCATTCGACATCTATGTGCTTTAAATCTTCAACTCATCTATTTCTGCGTTCTTGTTTACTTACTGTAAATGTATCCCGCTTGAGGGACACAGTGGCTGTAACAAACGCACCAGCAGTAACAGTCGTCTTGTCATCATCATCAACAACTGAAAAATAAATCATAAAATGTCTATACAATCGTTGTGTGCATTCAGATTGCTAAATTAGCTATTCTTCATACTGTATGTGAGGAAAAGTTGTCCCATAAATGTGCCGACATCCATTTGTTGCAGTCTCTTGATCTTGACTTTGATCTTGAATAGACATTGAGTACATCCTGATACTGCCTATCATCTATTGGGCGTAGGATGTACCTACAGAAAAACAAAACGATCAAATATTTGGGGACTGTCATGCAGGAACCATCTAAACATGTCATATGTGTAATTGTACATCAGGGTCAAATATTTACTAGCTTTCCTTCCCTTTAGACAAAGAAACATTGTGTTGTTGATCATATGACTTTCATAGTCTTACTATTTTCTCTTACATTTCTATCTTAAATTCATTACCCAAAGGTACACTGAATAAAGAAATTTATTTAGTTTTGCAAACAGTTTTGTACCTGAAATAATGTACTGTTCTTATTGTTTTTGTAGAAACTAAACTTGAATCTTCAAGGGCGATTTACAGAAAACATCTCAACTCTGCACTCTTTATAATAACATCCCAACATAAGTTGATTAAACATCTTTGTAATGTGAAAGTGACTGAAATAATGTACTGTTCTTATTGTTTTTGTAGAAACTAAACTTGAATGTTCAAGGGCGATTTACAGAAAACATCTCAACTCTGCACTCTTTATAATAACATCACAACATAAGTTGATTAAACATCTTTGTAATATGAAAGTGACTTTGACATATAAAGAACAGGGGAAATGTAATATATGAGATGCTAGAAATGACCGTTACCTTCTAATTTGATCTCTGCATCAACGAGTGGGAGACTTGCGCAAACATTGAGTACATCCTGATACTGCCTCTCATCTAGGTGGCGTAGGATGTACCTACAGAAATACAAAATTATCAAATATTTGAGGACTGTCGTCATGCAGGAACCATCTTATGCTACCACTATGTCCAGTGAAACACCTGAAGAAATTGAAATATAAATGCTTGCTTGATTCAGTACAACCTTAAAGGACCCTTGTCATCAAAATGTATGTTGACTTCTATTGATGCATCTTAATATGGATATAACAAAATCACTAACTGTTCAATGGAAATATGTGTCCTATATTTAAAAATATTTTTTCAATATTTTTTCTCAGCACTGATAAGCCCCGCCTCCAAAATATCCTTCAACTCAAGATTCCCCCTGACATCATCAAAGGTATAAATTAACAGGATAATAGAAATAATTTATGCACATACTAAACATTTCAGTGACCACCTGCGAGTGCTTATAATAGCATCACATAGCTAGCACATTTCTGACATAAGGAAACGATTATTCCCACATGAAAGGTTGTTAGATGGTATTGTGTGAAGAAATGTGATGCTCTTGTGGGCAGGTGGAAGTAGTCATTGCAATGTTTAATTTGTGCATAAATCCTACTTATTATCCTGCTAATTTCTACCTTTGATGATGTCACAGGGGGAATCTTGAAATGGAGGATATTTTGGATGCGGGGCTTATCAGTGCTGAGGAAAAATAAAGAAAAATTATTTTAAAATATAGGACACATTATTGCCAATGAACAGTTAGTGATTTTGTTATGTACATGTTATGTTGTATCAACAGAAGTCAACATATATTTTGATGACAGGGGCCCTTTAAAAAAAATTCCAATCAAATGAAAGCATTGTGACGTTGCCAGAACCCAGTGGTATCTAAGTGTTAAAGTGGCTGCTCAGAAGGGAGAAGATACAAGATTTGAATTCCCAACTTGGTCTCGTCTAATACAAAGTTGCCATTGACCTAAACCAATCGTAAGTCTAATATCCTGTCTCTAATGTACAGAGTTACAATTGATATCAAAGGCAAGTCAAGTTGCCATCAATCGCATTTCATTATAAGACAGGGCCCTGGCCCTCTTCTTTTTTTTTTGACAGAGCATAACATGAGAGCAGCATTTATATGTTTGAATTTAAACCCAACCATTCTTAGGGCAAAATGATCACATCTCATATAAAGAGCAAATGAACACTACATAATGGTGGTGTCACACCTTGGCGTTTTAGACAACGTATGCCCGACGTATCAAAATTTCTCTAAAACGTCGGCATACGCTGAACTTTGATTTTTTTTTTTCAACTCTGGGTGTATACTTAGCGTATTCATAACGAGTTGGATGTATACATAACATATTAGTAACTTATATTGAACGCTTCTTTAACTTATAAGTAACGTATTCCAACGAATGCTTAGCGTATTGCTGGCGTACACAACTTATGCCCTACGATAGCCTAACTTACGCATAGCGCGCGGCAGCGTATCGCTGACGAACACGTGTCGTAGCCTATAAAAAGGCTGCCGCTCGACTATTCAAATCATAACCGCACGATACATCACCGTATCATCACCACCGCCATGCCGAAGAAGCCCCACCTTTATATACCAATTCCTATAAACGTTGTCAATACGCCATTATACAGTAGCTGTAAGTTATAAACACGTTCAGTAAGTTTTGTGGTCGTCCGGTGCACGTCTTCATACATCTTCATACGTCAATATACGTTGGAGTTAAGTTACACATACGTTCAAAGCACGTTACTCTTTGGTTAGAAGCAAGTTTTAGGGTACGCTGGAAATTATCTCGACGTATATCGACTTATGAGTAACTTACGGGTAACGTGTGTCAACGTGTATCAACGATCGTGTAACTTGCCTACAACTTATGGCCCGCGTATGCGGGACGTATGAGCCATATGCTGGCATACGCCGAAAAATTTTGTGCTTGCACAAAATTTTTCGACGACCTCGCCGTATGACGACGTATACCAGCGTGTTTTAGCATACTCTTTAACGTATGCAAAACTTACCCGTAACGTATTCGACGTACGCCAGCGTATTCGCCAAATTCCTCATAGGTCGGGCATACGCTGTCTAAAACGCCAAAGTGTGACAGCGCCTTAAAATATGACTGAACATAGACCCTACTTCCTGTCACCAATATACGGAACATTTTATAAATATAATAAGCAAATTGTCACTGTCACTCACCTCTTATCTGCATCTTTCAATCTGCTGAACTGTGCTATACTCTTTACGTTTCTCTGCAAAAAGTAACAACATAATAAAAACAGTAACAGCAAATATAATTACAACTCAGTAGACACAGTATGCACCCCATCTCCATGGTTTTTTTTCTCTTCAGACCTACTTTCTTCCAATCCTCATGGGTTTTATAAATATGATTAGTGAATGATTCACCTCTCTAGCTTCAACCTTTCTATGCATCCTTTGAATCATTCTAGGTTAGTTTAACCCTTTGTATGCCAGACAACATATTGTTGTATGGTATTTGTGTGTATTAATGGTGAAATAATCCACACGTGGCACGTCAAGGGTTAAAGCTTTCACCCCAACCCATAATCCCACTCCCACACACCAAGCTGCCCTCTTTCACTGGCATTTTTTGACATCTTCCCACTGAAGTGTGGTACCTGTGATCATATCAGGAACAAGATGGGATCATCTGTCCTCTTGTCTTGCTCTACTTCCTTACTTATTCCCATCCTCCTCACATCTACTCATCTACATCCCTTTGCCATCTCAGGCAGTCTTAGGCACCAAGTTGTTGAAGTCCAGTAACTGAGGTAAACTCCCTTGTCAACCTGACCTACCATGGGACCAAAGCTCCCATCTCTAACCCACTCCTCACCCCAACCACCTCCTCGGCTTAAAAAAACTCACCAATCCCTCTCCAAAACCTCACCCTTCCCCTGTCCATTTGCTTTACCCTCTTAAAGACAGCCCGTCCCTTTTTCAGATCACCACAAAACCATCGAAACATTGTCAAAACATATAGAGAAGTGTTAGCAAGCTGTATATTCATAATTTGAAACTGATATGTAGTGTAAAATTCAAATAATGCACGTAAACAGCGGCTGATTAATAGTCTTTACCTCAGGCTCTTAGCAGTTTGTGTTGAAATATCTGCTTTATTGATTAATCTGTTTATTAAATTATAAAACGCATTATGAAAAAAATTGTTCTATAGAAGGAATCATCTCCAAAATTGGTAATTACTCATAAGATTAGGATTTCACACATGCATAATAACCACATAGATGCTGTAACAAAGACTAATACTTTTTTCGTAGTACGAAAAAAGTCGGTTTGAAATTTAACGGCTGAAATTTTTACATATACAGAAAGCTTCAACATGCTATATTCTTAGAAATGGTCTTGAATCACACTTTCTTCAATTTACCATCGTGATAGACGATTTCAAATTTTAAGCTTGCAAAAGGGACTGACAATCTTTAAGCAAGAAAGAACCTTAAAGTCTCATCATTGAAGTGTGGTAGTTGCTGAGGGGTGATCTATCTTTTTATGTCTGGATCACCACTATACTAATTCTTCCCTTGACTACCCCAACTACAGCCCTCCCTTTCCACCATTACTCACTCCATCCTTACCCTCTTAGACAGGCAGAGTCTTAGAGTTTCATCATTAAAGTTTGGTAGCTACATGAGGGGAGCACCGCTAGACGAATTCTCCCTCTGACTTCTCCAACCCTCCTCAATCCAACTCCATTCTTGCCCTCTTAGACAGGCAGTGTCTTAAAGAGTCACAACTTGGCCAAGAAAGAGCCTAAAAATCTCATAGTTGAAGTGTGGAAGCCTCTCATCAGCCTTCATATTTCTTCATCTGGACCACCACTAGACCAGTCTCCCCACCCCCTACCAACTACCCAAGCTGCCCCCTTGTTTCCTACCATCACCCACTCCATCCTTACCCTCTTAGACAGGCAGAGTCTTAGAGTCTCATCATTGAAGTGCGGGAGCTGCATGAGAGGTGATTTATCCCAGGTTGACTGGACCACCATAGGACTCAGCTTCATGATGTGCTCTATCGTCTCCAGTCTCGGCTCTTTTGAGGCTACGTTCCAGACAAAGAAAAACAAAGTAAAACTTGTGAAAATTTCATTATATATTCCAAGGATTATTACAAGAAGAGTAATTGCTGAAATGTCACAAAACATGTCTTTAAAAACATTGACATCCCTTGTGTCAATTTCAACTTAATGTGAGTTGAAAATGATTTTTAATTATTTTTCAAAAGTGAAGAAAGTTTTTTTTTAACGCCTAGTACATATGGATTTGTACCACTTAAAAAATCTAATCATTTAAGTGGTACAAAAGTCCCCAGCAGTCATTGGAAATTGTGTGCTTGAGAACTAGTTAGTACTAGTAATATGTAGTCTAATGTTCCAGTCAGTGCTTTCAGTAAAATAAAAAGCACAGAAACAAACAATTCATTGAAATGAGGGCATGGCAACTCTTCAAAGCTCAGTGAATCGACAATCATAATATAAAATATATCGCACGAAAGAACCGAGAAATAATATATAAGAGCCCTAAATACAATCAAAATTATTAAATACTCGGCCTGCTTTAAGACAGACTCCCAGATAATCAGCGCTTCATGACAAAACAGAAGCAATTTCATTTTCAACTACAAGGGGACAAACCTTGAAGGTATATATCGACCCCTACTTGCTGAAAAGCATGTATGTATTCTTGTGACATACGTCTTTTTTTCATTGTACATTTATATCTGGACCTGTATTTCCATTATGCGTTTAATACCTTAACTTTGTTTTCATGATGTGCATTTGTATACTTTGTATTAAGTGATGATAAAACATCAATTAATCAATATAAATCAACACAGACACATGCACGAAATAAAAGTGAATAATTTGCATAACTTACAGCTGCCGTGGTTGATTTTGTGCCAGAGAATAAGCTGTGCGGCAGTGTTGACCATCTCTTGAATTAGTTGTGGGCACTTCTTTACAATGAACAGACGGTCTAGAAAACACAGTAAGACATCAATAATAGCACTCCAGTCAAGTACGGTAACCATATGATCGATCACCAGAACCAATGGTCAACATTAAATGCCATCTTTAAATATTAAGTACACAACTCCAAACACAATTCAAAAGAGAACCAATCTTTGTTTGATACACACAATCTTCCTACAAAACATCCATGAAGCATCTGCCATAGATCTTTTAAGCCCCAGTTAAAGCCATGATTGCAAATTCCTGTATATGTTCCTTTTGTACCATGATTTATCTCTCTCTCTCTCTCTCTTTATCTCTTTAATGCACTTATAAACATTGTATGAGGCGCTATATAAATGTTATGTAATACCATTATCATATTAACCCTAATCAGGCCGGGCTTTTTGGACTGTTCTGTGGCCAGGGGGGGGGGGGGGGGGGGGGTTGATTCAACCCCCCCTTGAGATCTCGGCCATCGATCGCGCGATTGCGACAAAATTTGGCACGCACAATACCTGTGTCATAATCTACAAGATTATTTTGTTATATTTTCCAAAATTGATAATTTTTAATTTTAATTAATTAATTATGCAAATTTAGCCCCAAATTATATAAAACACTAAATAAAAACATTTAGAGTCTAATATTTGTTTTGTATATCCGTAATAATATGTTTAACAATTGGTCATCAAAAAAACTTTGAAAATTCATTTCAATTCTTATGTATTTTATTGTTTTTGGAATTTCTTATGTATTTCTTTGTTTTTTTACTTTTGTTTTTCTTTGTTTTTTTTATTGAAAATTGTCAGTGACCACTTTTCAGCCATGATTAGCATCAAATTAATCAATTAAAATTATCAAATGGTAAAATAATTAGGCTTTTATGAGTTTTATGAAGGAGCACTGGTTTCCATAGGAAATGCACACAAAATTGCAAAATTGTGCACGTTTTGGGATGACATGCATTACGAAAACGGGCGTGGCTCCGTAATGGTATGCGTGGATGTCGCGAATTTGGTCTCAAAAAATGCGCAAGACTTGAAAGAAAAAAGTCAAGAAGTGTCGCGATGAGTCGTTGTTGCGTTGCGGCATCATTGCACGAAACGTCGAGGGGGGGGGGGGGGTTGATTCAACCCCCCCCCCCCCCCCCCCGGCCGTTTTAGGGTTAATAGAGTACCAAAGTGTGACGTCATACACCGTATATTGTTAAGACAACTGTCTTAACTAAGAGGGTAGAGCTAACAGCAGTGATCGTAGCGGTGACTCTTCTTGGGAGTAAAAATGAAAGTCTCACTTGAGTGATGTTGTTAAGAACCAGAAGCTGGAGTAACAACGGATATGACAACACCACTTTGTACTCTATACAATTTAGGATCCATGCGTGTACATAAAAAATCCACTGAATACCTGTCATTTACACAAAATGAATTCCAAATCCTGTTGACTTTCATTGACAAAGGTTTCGAAGTTCGGTGTTTTCTTACCTTGGTCCAGTGTTTTTGGAGGCAGGTCTGATCTGGCTAGATGGGCGTAGAGTAGAGTACGCACTTTGACGCTGTACGGGTAGCAGAAAGGCCGCTCCTTGTTTTTGAGCCCGATGTCATTTGAGAACTCTCGCACAAGCTGTCATGGAGCAATGAAAACATATTGATGGCATATTAATATTGTGTAACATTATCATGTATTTCATTAGTTATTTATTTGTAAGAGTAGAAGGAGAGGCTATGCAGTCACAGCAGTGCTTAAACTTACACTAATGTAATCAAAAATATAATTCTCACTATCAATACAACAAAAGTACAACTCAATTCATATGTACTGTATGTACAATGAAACCGGGAAAAATCAATTTATTTTTTATACTTGGTTGCCTTTTTTTGAAGATAACAACAAAATTTGTAATTTCAAAATCATCCTGTTTAATGTTCCCATAGATGTTGGCAACAACACAAACACAGTTGTTGCAAATTACTCCGTTGTTCCGTTGCCAACATTATATCAAACAATTATACTGAGTATTTTTATGTGAGACTTGCAATGTGCTGGAAGTCCAGCCCACATTTACAGATTCAATGTTTTCTTGATATGGCCGGTCTTTGTAAAATATAAAAGAAAGTAATTGTGATTCCGCTAGTAAGTGGAGAGTTGTGAGGCAACGTAACGTTTCTATACCACATTACCATGGCTACGCCCATTTCCGTTTCTACTCACTGGAGGGAGCTCTTCGTTGTCACTGGGTCTGTTGACCACCTGGCTATTGTGACTCTTCTCAAATTCAAAGGACCCAGACAAGATCATCAAGGCACCTGTCATCAGAAGGCAAATCAAACCTTATTAACCCTTTGCGAGCCAGATAAAATGTTGCTCTATGGACATTTGTGTGTATTAATTGTGGAAAAAAAGTCACATCATACAATTAGGCACACAAATGGTTAATCCCTGTGATTACAAAAATGAAACAAGGAATCTTTGCAGTATGCAAGCCAACAGTTTGAGCACTATACCGTGTGTCTAAAAAAAAAATATATACTTTTGAAATGGCTGCCGGATAAAAAATATTTGATTCTGGGGAGAATGATTTACATGTATGGATAGCTTATGGTCTCAACTTTCGTCTGACATCAAAACATCCAAAAATAATTCCTGCTTGAATGAGCACTGCTCACTTTTGTAAAGGGTATGAAAATTAGGCTGCGCAGGAATTGGCCTTCCAATTTTGTGAAAGGTTGAATATTCAATATTCGATTGAATATTCCTTATTCAAATACATTTTGTTGAAAAAGAAAAGGAATGTCTCAGCTACTGGACGCCTATTCTCCAGGTTATCCATTGGCCTAAAGAATAAATTGCCGGCATCTTTGACATTCTTTTTTTTTGACAACCCATAACTGAATATTCAATATTCAACCTCGCGCAAAACTGGAAGGTTGATTCCTGCACGGCCTAATTTTCATACCATTTACAAAAGTGAGTAGTGCTCATCCAAGCATGAATTATTTTCAGAGGTTTTTGTGTCATATGAAAGTTGAGTCCATAAGCTATCCATACATATAATCCCCCCCCCCCCACCCCCCCTGTATCGTTTTTTTTTATTTGGCCGCCATTTCAAAAGTGTATAGGGTTTTTTTTTTTAGACACACGGTATACATCAGCTCACCATACTGGGTTGCTTGACTGATTGATCTGTTGAATTATTGTTAATTTCCTTTCATTCAAACAATATACACACACACAAATAATATCATAATTCACATTTTATTTGTGAGCTAATACATTTTTTTTATAATTTTTTAATTAAATTCTCATTTTTGCCACATTTAACATTCATCAGTCTTCATGGGTTAGCATTATTAACATGTGGTTGAATAAATTTGATAGCAATGATTGGTTTTTAAATCTACAGCGACTGTAAATCACTTCTTGTGACATAAGTTTTGCACGTAGCTTTTGAGAGCAGAACTTACGTTTGAGGTTCATGCAAGGTGTCTTGTAAAGGAAGTGCATGAAGAGCTGCGTGGTGTCAATCAAGATCTCCACGGCTGTATAGCGGATAGACCGGTACCACCAGGTTCCCTGATGGACAAAAAACATACAAACATATTACATGGGACTACACTATCCACAAAGTGTGTGTGGATTTTTTTTGTTTGTTCTCTCCCTTCCTCTTTCTCCTTGCATTAACATACACATACATCCCCCACCCCATCCCCCATCAACTATTAGTCATACATGCAACATAATTAAATCATTTGTTAGATGAAAGCTTTACAATACAGATGGTTACAGTCACAAGATGTTATCATACATACCACTGTAATGGGCAAGATGACCATGAAAGCAAGTCCATAGGCAGCCAGAACCTGCAGTAGCAAAAGGATGATTACAGATTCCAGGTTTCATAATCACAGAAAAAAGACACATTTTACAATAAAATTTATGAGATTTAAAATACAAAAGACTCTTTTGTGATCATGGGCTGTAACCACATTCTTAGGTTGTGATCATGCTGGTAACATATAAATTTTAGGCAATTTTTTTTTTAAATGAACAGTTGGTAGAAAAGAGTTCTGCAGAATTGTAGAAGTAAAAAAAGGAACAGCTCTTCTGTAATTATGGGCCGTAATCACACACCGTTAACATACATCTTAGATGATTCTTATACATGACAAGATCACAGAAAAATATTCTGTACATTAGATGAGGAACGATCTAGAAAGCTTTCAAGTTAGATTTGAGGCTTACACCTAATGTATCCACAATACTACAGTAAAAACCAAAACATCTCAAACATCTTACCCAAACTGAGTTGTTTTGATCCACAATCCAGGCAGGAAGAGCAATGCCAAATGTTGTTGCTGGTTTCATGAAAGACAAGAGAAGAAAGAAGATATTACATTTTTGGTGCAGAGATTTCATGGCACACCATGTGTATTCCTATAAAGGATTGTTGGATTCATTCTTTCAGAATAATGTAGAAACAGCAGCTCAGAGAGTAAACTAAGAATTGAATAAGAGTATGGGTTTTGTTTTTCCTTACAGGACACATACTGCAAGGAACATATTCAATGCATAACATACACTACAACACAGCATTTAAGCTAATAAAGATTCTTAAAAGTAGTTCTCAGATTCTTCTGATGTCTGTCTCCCCATGTTATCAGATAGGTGCATATATTGAACATAATCTCTATATTTACATTTTACATGAAACTGTTGAAACATATCGAAAATAAGACTTATGCATAAACAGACATTCAAAAGTTGTTCTTTACGCTGAATTTATTCTATAAAATAAACATATACATTGTAGTCTCTATACACTTCATGAACAAATTAACAGGGTTATATATATATACAAATTTACAAATAGTTTTTCAAAATGAATATTTTACAACGCAAGCCAAATCCATGTTTTTTTACCTTGCCTTCCATCGGGACTTCCATACTCTTCCCAATTCCTCCTCGACTCTTCATCTGTTAAGCTGTAAAGACAAGTGTGAGTGCACATTGTTAACTATTCAGTCATGCCTACAGATTCTTTCATCAAGCATCTTTGCAATGGTTACTGGTACACAGATTGACAGCATTAGACCACCCCCCCCCCCCCCATGATGTAATACCTACAGCTGCCAACTTCCTAACCTTCATTTTACTTATCTGTTGTCTAAAAACTAGTATTCTGATGAGGAAAATCATTATTTCCCCATTGAAGTAATGAGAACCTAATATGAACTTGGTATCGAATATTAAAAATGTTAACCCAGACCATGAATATACAGGTTAATTTTCTGTATTCAAATAATTCAAATTCCATATTAGCTAGCAGCTCTGAACACCATCATTTTGCCTGTTTATTTCTAGAGGATTGTAAGTCATGAAATTGAAAGCGCATCTTATAACTCAAGAAGAATTGGTATTTAATCGAAAGGCGCATCTGCTACAGCCCAAAACAAGCAAATAGCAGTTTTTAGTCCTGCCTATGACAAAGCTGATAAACCTCCATGCTGCTGCTAATGTAATTTAATCAAAGTGTACCGAAGTGTGACATCATATGAGAATGTTGTCAAGACAACTAGCTCTAGGCTATGTAGGTACAGCAAACAGCGGTGATCACAGTAAGGACTGTCATTAGGAGTGCCTGACACAAGCCCACTAGTCATTTTTGGACTAGTAAAGCTCTCACTTGAGTGACATTGCCTAGAACCAGCAATGTGCATAACGATGGATATGACAACACCACTTCGGTTGTAGAGGACATCATCTGCTCATATTCTGCTTCAATACATGTTGCAAACTCGTGAATTGTGTTAATTTTCCCAAATGATTTGAGTATAAGTTTGGCAGCACAAAAGTGTCCTATTTTGCAAGCTTTGATCAAACAAAACCATACACTGCTGTGTCATCTGATCAGCTGACTTTCCGGAATCAGATATTTTTGGCCTGATACAGGAGGCCAAGAGAGTACTAAAATGGTGTCGTCTTATGAGCATGTTGTCAAGACAACTGGTTCTAAACAAAATTACTCCAGTAAGAGATTAACGATCCGCTATTGTCTATCGGGCCAGTGTCGGCCACTCCCAATAACAGTCCCCACTGTGATCACCGCTGCCTGCTCTACCCGCATAGTTTAGAAGGAGTTGTCTTGACAATAGCAAGCTTTCGTTTTGAGGACGGACGGGCTCGAGAACGGTAATCCGATACCAAGATCGATCTGCTCATGCGCCACCCTCCGCCTCGCTATCAGCGCGGACGTGAATTTTGAGATTTGTCGTTCTCGACGAGTTGCGGACAGCAGCCAATCAGCGCCCATACAGATGATGTCATTGCAAATCGCACATGCGCCCGGGTCGGGGGGTGTCAGGGGGTCAGATGACGTCCCACGCACGTGTTTGCGTTCTCCGTCTTATTTTGCGAAAGTGCTTGTGACTACCACGGACGGACGGCTAGAAGAGATTGCTCACTGTTCTCGTTTTCGTCCGCGGTGTTATAACAAAAGCTCCCTGTTGTTACTCAAATGACGTCACACTCTGGTACTCTATACACGGCTCTTGCTATACTCACGCTGCGTGGGCTTTGGCAATCTTCATGAACATATCTGCATCGCCCCCTTCCTTGTCAGGATGGAAGAGCTTGCTGAGCTTGCGGTACTGCCTCTTGATCTCACCCTCAGAAGCACCCTGCAGAGAAATGGTTTGATTTGGTTAGATCTACTTTGGTTCCTGCATTGCTATTAACAGTATTTCAAAAATTTCTGCCTAAAATATATTTCTATCAGAAACCCTATTTGAACATAAAAAACAGGTAAAAAGTGGCTGGTAACTGGCATTGCGGATAAATCATTTTGCGTGTGTGTGTGTGTGTGGGTGCATGCATGTGTGTGTGTGGTTTTATTTGTGCAATCAAATTTTCCCTGGCCATACATGTATTTACACCATCTAAAAAACGATTCAATTCATGAGACAGCATACACCACAATCTTAAATAAATTCAAAATGCCCTCAAGAGAATAACAACAAAACTAATAATTTTAATGGCTATGTCACTCAAGGTATAACATATCATCAAAGAGTTACTTACTCTGTCGACCTGCAAAATTTCGAAAGGATCATATTCAATGTGATCCCTTTCCACTTGCGATGCTTTGAGTGCTAGAAGAATGAAGACCACCCAGGCGACAAACAAAAATGACCACCTAGAAAGTGTGCATAGAAGAAGATAAAGCAATCAAGTATCAAATAAGTATTTTGTACAGTGCAGCCTGTAGATCTATTTTGCCATATATGTGTACGCCATCATCCATGAATTCTTCATTTCATAAAAAGTAAATCTGCATGCAAGCCAAGATCAGCAAAAACCTTTCTTTACATTTCACCAGTAACAACAATTTTAAGATGAGTATACTCTCCAGCTCAAAGGAATTGGCCTAGGGGAAAGGGAAAGGGAAGAAAGGGAAGGAGCCACAGTTTTAAACCGCGGTATATTTCGTCCAGTTCAGCATGAAACACGATGCTTTAGCCTAAAAAACATCATGTTTCATGCTGAACTGGACAAAACATACCACAGTTTAAATCTGCGGCTCCTTCCCTTTCTTATTTCCCTTTCCCTATGCCAATTCCTTTGAGCTGCAGTGTAGGTCCATGAATTCTTCTTCATCAAAGAGTAAATCTGCATCTTTTCCATAATCAGCAAATAAGCTTCCTTACATTTTACCTGTAATAACAAATTGAAGATGAGCAAAGGTCCAATGACTACAAAGGGGAAAACAATCATTGTATTGATAGAGTCACACACCACTTTGAGCCTTACCACGGGACCATATACCTACAACCAAATGATTTAATGGGTGGGTGTGAAAGAGACCAATCATCGAAGAACAACAGTAATGGACAGTAGTGATAAGACTAAAGAACTGAATTCATCCAGAACCGTTCTCCTGCTATCATGGCTCCCCGTCTCCTTTGATTTCAATTACTATTTTTGAGACAATTCCTGCCTCCTCCCTTTGTCAAGACTAGGTGGTGATTGCAGTTTAGAAGGCAGCTGCTTAGAACCTTAGCTAAAGAAATACCATACATGAACTCTATTGATAACACTCTGCATGTCCATGTATCTACATGGTCTGTCACTGTAATGAACCAAATGTTAAACATTTTTTGGTTTACACAATGTTGGTTGAATAAACAGCACAAACATTCAAGTTTACAACATTACAAGGAATGAGACTATATGCTCACAACTTTACATTTTTTGGATGTTTGTGGCATACACAATTAGCTCATATTAAAGTAATTGTCCAACATATTCTCTTAATATGTGATAATGATGGACAGAAGAGAGTACTTTCATTTTTTGTTTCTAATCACAAATATTTAAGTTTCATACCTGAAGACATTTTTTACAGTGCTGGAAGTGGTAGGAGCTTTGATTTGGGCTCTTTTGGACTCACAGGGGTCGCAGTGACAGGCTCTCCGCACCTTGTCAGGATCATCTACACCATCATGAGAAGGAAATGAAAAGTAAAAATAACAAACAGCTCTTTTGCACGAGATAGACACGTCAGTGCATGTGAGGATATTTATTCAACATGCTCAATGTCAAAGACAAAGCCTGGAGATAGACTGCCATGACTAAATCAAAGAACATCTGACAAGATTCAGAAACAGATAATAAAACCATTATCAAAGAGCCCGTTTACACTGCAGACCCAATCTCGGGCCGGTACTCGGTACCGCAATTTTGTGCGTTTACACTGCCTACCCGGGCCGGCCTATTTATGTAAATGTTTCGCCGGTCGCGGCGCTCTGCATGTATACAACGATTAAATAAGGGGGGGGGGGGCGCGCGCGCGGGTTATTTGTACTGCACTGCTGACTGCGCGGCAATTATTTTTCTTCGTAGCTTCGTCGATCGAGTTCATTTTTACGCTAGTCATTTTGTCATTTTGCAAAGAGTCCGGATTACTCGACGAAATTGATGTTTATCCAGTTTTTCAATGATTATCTTCACTATTTGTAAATTTCGCGAAGTGATTGATGAAAAACGCTCCGAATTCGATAAGGAAAAACACTCTCACATCACACGTGGGAAACGTCATATCATCTGACATAACGATCGCTGCGAAAAGCGGACCCGCATTTGGTACCGCATTTGGGTCAGCGTGCGTTTACACCAAAATTAGGCCAGCCTTGGACCGCACCCGAGACATCCTCCTGAGGTGGTCCAAATGCGAGTCCGCATCGGACCCGCATTTGGGCTCGTATTTGGACTTTCGTCCGTTTACATCTAAATTTGGGCCGGCCTATTGCTCAGTGTAAACGGGATCAAAGTGACTCTAAAGTTTTACGGGGCGGGGGTGGGCTGTAGCTTCTGAGACTTAGTTGTCAATTTGTCATAGTGTTAATTCTTCCTTACTAAGTTGCCTTAGTAATCCTAGCCCAGTGCTAAGCTCGATAAGGCTTACAGTTGAACTCATCTAGAAAAGTGAATTTTGGGTCAGATTCATCCCGCTCTTCCTCATAATAATCTGTATTTCCCTAGTGACCAGTCCCCATGCAGGCGGCAGAGTGCTTCTTAAATTTTAGTATGCAGATTATTGCACGGTAACAAAACCACTATGTATATAATGTAGTGCATTTTTGCCCAAGCTTGGACTAGTGGGCACCCATTTCAATACGTACCTTTGCGGTTCTTGTATCGCATGGCATTATGGGACGGAATTCTAGTACGCGAGCGTTCAGTGATCGCTGCGGTTATTGACTACAATGTCATTTTCATGTTACAGATTTGTTACGTGAATCGGTTCCAACGTGATAATTTTCAGTAAATCTGAATTGTATTTTTACGATGAGAACTCTTGATTCGTATTATTGTATGTAAATAATGATTTATAAAAGGTTTGTTGTGAAAATAATAAGCAAAGAGAGGGACCTTCGAGACGTCGAGACTCGGGTGGTAGTCCCATATGTGCAAAGATGTGTGTGTTGTGAGTGATGTGTGAAATTAAATAAATAAATAAAAAAGTACAATAATACGAATCAAAGTTCTTATGGTTAAAATATGATTCAGATTTACGGAACCGATCCACATAACAAATTTGTATTAAACATGAATATAGGCCTAATATTTGTAATAATATTGAACTTCGTGATCGTGCTCGCCGCTGCTAGCGTCATGAGCGTTGTAAACAATATGATCTGGCGATCAGTGCACGCTCGCGTACTAGAATTCCGTCCCATCATGCATTGCGACGCAAGAACCGTTACTCGTTAGGCACGTATTTTCATTTTGAAATGTGTTCCCAAGAAATTAATTTTTCTTTAATGATTCACAATTATCGAGTCACTGTTATCATGTTAAATGTTTATACAAAATCACATAAAATAAAAATGAATAATGGGCCACACATCAGGCAGAAAATAACAGATACACAAGGATGTACATATTAGTACTGATACGCCTATACTCTCAACTAAACACGAGATTGCAGGCAGAGGCAGCCACAGCACTGCATGCACTGCACTGCACTGACAACTCAACTTGTACTTGCCAGCTGTGCTGTGGCATTATGCGTATGGAATGCATGCAAATGCACACTCGCTGATGATCGCATGTCCAAGGTAAGCGTCGCCATACGGCGTGTAATCATTAGAATGTCCGCCACTGGCAAACGACAATATAAAGAGATATAATTACCCTTTTTATGCTTAGAAGGCCACAGGTAATATGTGAGCGGGAAAAGAACAAGTGCATAGAAAGATACAAGAAAATAAAGCGAAGTTCCGCCCGATTCGTCGTACTCAAACTTGGCCATCTTGAAGAAGAATCATACACGTATCGTTACGATAAAATCACCATTGCATTTTACATTTGGCCAGTTTTGTTATGGTGGCTGCAAATTGCAAAATGTAAAGATATCTTTTTTTTTGAGTCAGCTCAGGCAGGGTACATTTTTTTTTTCAAAATACGTAAAGAGAAATGAAAAGAATCAAACAGTTTCGTTCTTGTATTTCACACACATTTTAAACATGTTCCCCTGTCCAAGCATATTCAAAACGAATTTTACAGTTTAAAATCACTCAATTAGTCAATATCAACCTTACACATGAAAATGCACCGGTAAACATTAACCCCAATTAATACAATACGATCAAACAATTATTTATAGTATATTTGTTTATTTTGTTATCTGTTTCCAACACACAGGCCTACCCGTGATCATAATTATCGGACCCTGTGCACCCCCCCCCCCCCCCTCTTAAAATGTTCTCTTTTAAATCTATTTGTCATTCTTTTATTCTGTACCCTTGGCGCTGAGAAGGGACCATCAGACTCTCAAATCTCGATACATCTCGATAGCGAGTTATCCAATCAGCGCCACCAGCGCTATCGAAATTTATCGAGATTTATCAAGAATTAACCAATAGAACGTCAGGATTCTATCGAAAATTGCAGACGCGGGACCAGCTGATCACACGTACACAGTACACGTACACGCAGCGCAGCAGCGGGTTCGCGATCATTCACCATACACTATTCACTCATCTACGTGAAATGAACAACTCTCTCTCCGGAAAAGTTGTTAAAATCTGGCTGGGTTTTACTAATCTAGATTGTGTTGCTTTGCTGTTATTCACAATTTTGCAGAACAGACCTCCCTGACTAAGCTCTACACGTATTAAAGTGAGTACCAAATTGCCACTGTTAAGTGTTTGCCACAACATGTCCCACCGTGTCCCACACATCCATTTCTGTGTTAGTTCAAAACACTTGAGATAGGATCAGCGTCATTCAACAACATTGTCTAATAAAATGTTCTACCCTGACAATCAACTGACAGTCGAGTGGAAACTATGGGGCATACTTCGTCAGCTGGATGACTATTTCAAGTTCAACACTTGAATTTATGCTACATTTATATTATTTTACAACAAGATGGACTGTCACTGACTGTTTACCAATCACTGAATCAGTAGGCCTACAGTATTCAGTTGCAATAGCCATAACTTCTTTTTTTTTTTAAATTATAATCAACTGGCAGTCGAGTGGTACTGGATCACACTTTCTCGGCTGCATGACCATTTAGAATTTAACACTTCTCATTTTATGAGAAGATATGTTTGGCAACAAGGCATGGAAAGTTGGCAATCATCAGAACTTAAAGTTGAATTAAGAAGGGCGCGAATTCCCGTAAATTTTGGTTATACACACTTTATATAGTTCATATAGGCTGTTCAAACAGAGAGCATATCAGAAAACTCTTTTGAACGCTCAATATTCTGGTTTGAAAGTCGATATAAATTAGCCTGTTTAGAGTCCCCGATAAGCCTTGGACGCATAGGTACACGCTGAGCGTGACGTCACGGACGGGATTTGGGTAATATCCAGTGTCTGGTATCAATACAAAAATCAGTGCAGAAAGAGAGAGAAGATTTTACCAATGTTTTTCAAAGGAAGCCATATCAAACAATTACAAATCATATATACAAATCTTTACTCTCCCTATGTAGAAAAAAGTATAAATAACGGTTTTCAAGTCTTAAATTGTGAAGTAAGATTGCAAACGATGAGTTATTAGTCAATATTTTCACTTGATTTTCTTATTTTCTACAACTTGAGAATACTAGCGTAAAGTAGATCCGGCCATCGCCACCCAGCTCATACACACTCGAGCGCGCTGCTTGCTTGAACTTGTCCAGTATACTGCATGCTATGCGTATGGGCGCTCGTGTGTGTGTGTGTGTGCATGCTTGCAGCCAGCGCACGTGTACTCTATATTTATGTTGTGACGTGATCGCGAGAAACTTGTGCATGTTGGCTTTCTTTAGCTTTGACTTTCGTTGTGCATAATTAGCTTTCTTTCGATCTCGATCTCGCTGTTGACAAAATATTAGTACCCAATAATGGAGCCATTTAGTGTAGAGTTGGAGCAAAATGACCTTTATATGGACTTTGAAGACTTTATGGAAGATGATGAAGCTGAAGGAGGTGATGAAGGAGAAGAAAGCACGAACGAAGATGATGATGAAAGCTGGGAAGATGTCTCTTCAACAAGTGACGATGATGGGGAAATTGGAGAGCAAGGGGTGGTCGATCCAGTTGAAGTTCCCCCTGCTGCAGGCGGGGAAGTAAACGAAGAACCGGTAGCACCTGGGGTCCCACAGCCATACCTTCACGAGCCATTACCAAGAGATGGAGTTTTCTATTTCACAAGTTCTCGCACACATATAATCACCAACTGATTGCCAGATGCACTGATTATTACATTGAATTTACAATTTTGTCTCTCATCCGCGGTGTTGAAGTCGAAAGACAAGGCAGTAAAATCGCTTCAAATGAGAAATATTGGAACACTAGAGACACATCATTGACTATATGACATTGCTTAATTCTCATTTATTTTTAAAAATCATTCACATAAAACCATAACAATAGAAGAAAAGTTCTGACGTGAAAGTAAATTCATTCATAATTGTACTAGCGTGTATGTCTATGCACACAATATACTGCACTGCTCGCTTTGTTTACTTTCTCACTGTGACCCAAATCCCGTCCGTGACGTCACAGTGCTCGAACAATAGTCTCGAGTACTCATCGCCGGAGCGATCAGAGAAAATATGGTGAGGGATAAATCGTCTAAATTTAATATTCTAAGCTTATTTTAGGGGGTTAAAAGGTCTCTCATAGGTAAGCTAGTGTCATAAGGATGATATTAATGCAAATATCTCATTATTTGGGATCGTCTTCTTAATTCAACTTTAAGTTCAAGTTCTTGAGAATCAACTGGCTCATCAAGTCTGCCTATACTAGTTTTAGGCTTACAAAGTGTGAAGGGGAAGTGTTTGGCAGAGCCAGAGGGCAAAGCAGTTTTGTCACCCACAATATCTCAGCTTGCATTCATGGCTCAGTGGATAAGGCGTTGGTTTCTCGATCTATAGCTCCTTGGTCCAATCTATTACGAGCCATGGCGGTTGTGTCCTTGGGTAAGGCACTTTTATCTCATTGACCCGTCCATCCGATAGGACATAAAGCTGGAGGTCCCATAAAAGAACCCACAGTTCCATACACTCGTCAAAAAGAGTAGGGTGAAAACCTGCTGTCGTTGTCACGTACACTATATCGATATGAAAACTACCTGGGACTGGATTCCAGAGGGTAATTAAGTTTGCCTTTCTTATCCCTGTCATATGAAATGATTACAAAGCATTAGGTATTCATGTTTCGTCCAATTATAGGTTAATGTATCCAGTTATTCCTGTATAGCAACCGGTGCCCAGATTTGTTGCTATCCTGTCATTTGATTTTGAGGGCAAGTATACTACAGCTGTACACGTACATGTATGTCATGAACCGCAGTAGTAACACTGCACTCACTAATATGAAGCTGACAAGGGCCAAACGAGTCAGTTCCCAGGATGGATCTCACCTCTCATGACCATCTCTGGTCGACTCCTCCAACTCGGCATATTATTAGCATGACATCATTGCTCTTGCGTGTGCCTGATGCTGCCATGTGCAAGTGCTACCAGCATGCCTGCTAGTAGCTGCCTGCATGCTTCCAGTCTGCTCTCTGCATGCAGTCTACTACCCAGAAGTACTCTTAGTGGGAACTCAACAGGGCTACACCAATGCCTTTCATCAGTAAGTCCCATTCCCTTCTATTAGTTCTTCCCACAGGTATTCTGTGCCTACCTTACGGCCATCAACTTAACTTTCTTAGGGCACGATTTACTTTAATAACAGCAACAATTTTAATAACAATCTTTAAAGCTACCATTTTGGGGTAATTAGTTAGCAAAAAGTGAAGGTTCAACGTCATTGTAAAAGCAAACGGGATTTTTTTTTTTTATAATCGAAGTATTTTTATTCTGAGTGATCACCAGAATAAACATTTTCTTTGTTTATCCTTCAGCTCCCTTGCTCAAAACCACACAATCACAAGCTACTGTAGTTTAATGGTAAAACAGTTCTTAATCTAAGAACAGTTCTGGGTTCAAGTCCCAGCGGTGGCAAATTTGTGCACGTTTTGAGCCATAAAGTGGTTAAATTATCTAATGACAGTATCCATAATAATAATTTCCATAGTTAACATAAGTATAAATAAAACATGTACATTTTCTATGCCAAAATGGAATTTCCATTTTTAGGTCAAGTTGAAACAGAATTATACATTTTCTGAAATGGAAAAGACCATTTTTGAAACAGGAAATCGCTGTTACTACACTGGTTCCTATGTCGATTGTGACCCTTAACCTTATGACCATCAAATCGTATTGTTCCATTGCCACCTACTACGTTTGAAGTTGATGACAAATCACCATAACCAGCTACTCCAATATCTTCAAGCAAATAATGAGTCCTGACACCTTTCCACATGACCCTGGGAGAAATTAGTGTTCTCTCAATCATACATTTGCTAGAATTTAGACATTACTCTCAAAAGTTTATCTCACAAAAAAAAATATTATTATCATTCATATGTCATTCTCATCTCCATCCTTTGACCTCATTACCCATTAATATAATCATATCATTAGCACTCCTGTAGATATATGCCTAGAATGCTGATATTGTTGATGCTGTTAATCACCTAGGTCACGCTTCCACTCATAACATTATTGATTTTGATTAGATTTATCTAAATGTGTCAGGGATTGTAATCACATTGTAACATGTGTTTTGCCTCTTTTAAAGCTAAGCTTGGGAGTCAAAAACTTGATGAAACATGTGACTTAATGTATTATGAGAAGATGTAATTTCAGTCAGGTTGTATACCAGGAAACCATGTATTAGAACAGCGCTCAGTGTTCAGCGATCCATGTGCTGGAGGAAACCATGACATACATTCGCGAACAGACACCTGGGACGCAGATTGTATTTTTCCTCTCATAAATCCTGATCTTTCATGAAAATTGTAATATAAATCAGTAACAAACTTCGATTCTGGAAAACATATCCTAGAAACACATACAAACATAGGTGTTCAGATACTCAACGCCTCATCCAACAATACACATTGTGTTTTCAGCCCCTCAAACATGTTATCGTTATTGATTCAAATTCAAAATACTGAATTCCATACTGCCAACAATGCAATATAAGTATCAATGGCGACTTTTCTTGAAAGAACGATAAAACAAAAAGGTTGAAAAAAAAGGAATTAAGATAAAATCAGAAATTAATGTTGATGTCGCACTTTTTTTAAGGTACTCTTGATACAAACACTACAAAGGAAGTCTATATGAAAAACATTTGCGTCTTTTGGACCTTACCCTAAGGGGTTTGAAGAAAAATGTCTGAAATCACACATTAACTATGCTAAAATCTAATTATGGAAAAACATTTTGGTGAATAAATTAAATTGGCATTATTGCAAGAAATTACATCGTGGGCAACATGCGCATTGATTTTCATCGTGTTCGTGTGGTTGACAATCAACATCTCAAGGGGGGGGGGGGGGGGTTGCTGGGAGTCACCATTTTTTCAACAGAAGATGTATAATTTTGTATGGAATTCCTTTATTCTGTTTCATTGTTGCTTGCTTGTATGAATTATGCAAGAAATGGAGGAGGGTACAGAAGGACTTTGGAAAATCTCTTGGTACATGTATACTCATATTCATCTTTTACCCCTTTTGGCAGGTGTAATTGATCTTGGTGTATGGTTCGAATAATGAATGCTAGCCACAATGTTCTACTATTGTTGCATAAACTGACATGGGTAAATATAGTCATTTCACAAACACATAAATGATTAACCTTCTGTTTTCCTATCTTTCATTCCTTTTAATCTTTCTTTCTGTTTTTGTATCTTTCATTCATTTATCCTATCTTTCATTCCTTTTAATCATTCCTTCTGTTTTTCTGTCTTTCATTCCTTTCTTCTATCTTTCACACACACACACACACACACACACACCCACACACAGAAACTCAAACTTTCTCCAGCCAATTTAGGAAGAAAGTGTTGATTTTTTTTCCTTCCAATTTTCGAGATTTTCGATAGCGCAAGAGAGTCTCATGAGTAAAACCCTTGGCGCTGAGAAGGGACCATCAGACTCTCAAATCTCGATACATCTCGATAGCGAGTTATCCAATCAGCGCCACCAGCGCTATCGAAATTTATCGAGATTTATCAAGAATTAACCAATAGAACGTCAGGATTCTATCGAAAATTGCAGACGCGGGACCAGCTGATCACACGTACACAGTACACGTACACGCAGCGCAGCAGCGGGTTCGCGATCATTCACCATACACTATTCACTCATCTACGTGAAATGAACAACTCTCTCTCCGGAAAAGTTGTTAAAATCTGGCTGGGTTTTACTAATCTAGATTGTGTTGCTTTGCTGTTATTCACAATTTTGCAGAACAGACCTCCCTGACTAAGCTCTACACGTATTAAAGTGAGTACCAAATTGCCACTGTTAAGTGTTTGCCACAACATGTCCCACCGTGTCCCACACATCCATTTCTGTGTTAGTTCAAAACACTTGAGATAGGATCAGCGTCATTCAACAACATTGTCTAATAAAATGTTCTACCCTGACAATCAACTGACAGTCGAGTGGAAACTATGGGGCATACTTCGTCAGCTGGATGACTATTTCAAGTTCAACACTTGAATTTATGCTACATTTATATTATTTTACAACAAGATGGACTGTCACTGACTGTTTACCAATCACTGAATCAGTAGGCCTACAGTATTCAGTTGCAATAGCCATAACTTCTTTTTTTTTTTAAATTATAATCAACTGGCAGTCGAGTGGTACTGGATCACACTTTCTCGGCTGCATGACCATTTAGAATTTAACACTTCTCATTTTATGAGAAGATATGTTTGGCAACAAGGCATGGAAAGTTGGCAATCATCAGAACTTAAAGTTGAATTAAGAAGGGCGCGAATTCCCGTAAATTTTGGTTATACACACTTTATATAGTTCATATAGGCTGTTCAAACAGAGAGCATATCAGAAAACTCTTTTGAACGCTCAATATTCTGGTTTGAAAGTCGATATAAATTAGCCTGTTTAGAGTCCCCGATAAGCCTTGGACGCATAGGTACACGCTGAGCGTGACGTCACGGACGGGATTTGGGTAATATCCAGTGTCTGGTATCAATACAAAAATCAGTGCAGAAAGAGAGAGAAGATTTTACCAATGTTTTTCAAAGGAAGCCATATCAAACAATTACAAATCATATATACAAATCTTTACTCTCCCTATGTAGAAAAAAGTATAAATAACGGTTTTCAAGTCTTAAATTGTGAAGTAAGATTGCAAACGATGAGTTATTAGTCAATATTTTCACTTGATTTTCTTATTTTCTACAACTTGAGAATACTAGCGTAAAGTAGATCCGGCCATCGCCACCCAGCTCATACACACTCGAGCGCGCTGCTTGCTTGAACTTGTCCAGTATACTGCATGCTATGCGTATGGGCGCTCGTGTGTGTGTGTGTGTGCATGCTTGCAGCCAGCGCACGTGTACTCTATATTTATGTTGTGACGTGATCGCGAGAAACTTGTGCATGTTGGCTTTCTTTAGCTTTGACTTTCGTTGTGCATAATTAGCTTTCTTTCGATCTCGATCTCGCTGTTGACAAAATATTAGTACCCAATAATGGAGCCATTTAGTGTAGAGTTGGAGCAAAATGACCTTTATATGGACTTTGAAGACTTTATGGAAGATGATGAAGCTGAAGGAGGTGATGAAGGAGAAGAAAGCACGAACGAAGATGATGATGAAAGCTGGGAAGATGTCTCTTCAACAAGTGACGATGATGGGGAAATTGGAGAGCAAGGGGTGGTCGATCCAGTTGAAGTTCCCCCTGCTGCAGGCGGGGAAGTAAACGAAGAACCGGTAGCACCTGGGGTCCCACAGCCATACCTTCACGAGCCATTACCAAGAGATGGAGTTTTCTATTTCACAAGTTCTCGCACACATATAATCACCAACTGATTGCCAGATGCACTGATTATTACATTGAATTTACAATTTTGTCTCTCATCCGCGGTGTTGAAGTCGAAAGACAAGGCAGTAAAATCGCTTCAAATGAGAAATATTGGAACACTAGAGACACATCATTGACTATATGACATTGCTTAATTCTCATTTATTTTTAAAAATCATTCACATAAAACCATAACAATAGAAGAAAAGTTCTGACGTGAAAGTAAATTCATTCATAATTGTACTAGCGTGTATGTCTATGCACACAATATACTGCACTGCTCGCTTTGTTTACTTTCTCACTGTGACCCAAATCCCGTCCGTGACGTCACAGTGCTCGAACAATAGTCTCGAGTACTCATCGCCGGAGCGATCAGAGAAAATATGGTGAGGGATAAATCGTCTAAATTTAATATTCTAAGCTTATTTTAGGGGGTTAAAAGGTCTCTCATAGGTAAGCTAGTGTCATAAGGATGATATTAATGCAAATATCTCATTATTTGGGATCGTCTTCTTAATTCAACTTTAAGTTCAAGTTCTTGAGAATCAACTGGCTCATCAAGTCTGCCTATACTAGTTTTAGGCTTACAAAGTGTGAAGGGGAAGTGTTTGGCAGAGCCAGAGGGCAAAGCAGTTTTGTCACCCACAATATCTCAGCTTGCATTCATGGCTCAGTGGATAAGGCGTTGGTTTCTCGATCTATAGCTCCTTGGTCCAATCTATTACGAGCCATGGCGGTTGTGTCCTTGGGTAAGGCACTTTTATCTCATTGACCCGTCCATCCGATAGGACATAAAGCTGGAGGTCCCATAAAAGAACCCACAGTTCCATACACTCGTCAAAAAGAGTAGGGTGAAAACCTGCTGTCGTTGTCACGTACACTATATCGATATGAAAACTACCTGGGACTGGATTCCAGAGGGTAATTAAGTTTGCCTTTCTTATCCCTGTCATATGAAATGATTACAAAGCATTAGGTATTCATGTTTCGTCCAATTATAGGTTAATGTATCCAGTTATTCCTGTATAGCAACCGGTGCCCAGATTTGTTGCTATCCTGTCATTTGATTTTGAGGGCAAGTATACTACAGCTGTACACGTACATGTATGTCATGAACCGCAGTAGTAACACTGCACTCACTAATATGAAGCTGACAAGGGCCAAACGAGTCAGTTCCCAGGATGGATCTCACCTCTCATGACCATCTCTGGTCGACTCCTCCAACTCGGCATATTATTAGCATGACATCATTGCTCTTGCGTGTGCCTGATGCTGCCATGTGCAAGTGCTACCAGCATGCCTGCTAGTAGCTGCCTGCATGCTTCCAGTCTGCTCTCTGCATGCAGTCTACTACCCAGAAGTACTCTTAGTGGGAACTCAACAGGGCTACACCAATGCCTTTCATCAGTAAGTCCCATTCCCTTCTATTAGTTCTTCCCACAGGTATTCTGTGCCTACCTTACGGCCATCAACTTAACTTTCTTAGGGCACGATTTACTTTAATAACAGCAACAATTTTAATAACAATCTTTAAAGCTACCATTTTGGGGTAATTAGTTAGCAAAAAGTGAAGGTTCAACGTCATTGTAAAAGCAAACGGGATTTTTTTTTTTTATAATCGAAGTATTTTTATTCTGAGTGATCACCAGAATAAACATTTTCTTTGTTTATCCTTCAGCTCCCTTGCTCAAAACCACACAATCACAAGCTACTGTAGTTTAATGGTAAAACAGTTCTTAATCTAAGAACAGTTCTGGGTTCAAGTCCCAGCGGTGGCAAATTTGTGCACGTTTTGAGCCATAAAGTGGTTAAATTATCTAATGACAGTATCCATAATAATAATTTCCATAGTTAACATAAGTATAAATAAAACATGTACATTTTCTATGCCAAAATGGAATTTCCATTTTTAGGTCAAGTTGAAACAGAATTATACATTTTCTGAAATGGAAAAGACCATTTTTGAAACAGGAAATCGCTGTTACTACACTGGTTCCTATGTCGATTGTGACCCTTAACCTTATGACCATCAAATCGTATTGTTCCATTGCCACCTACTACGTTTGAAGTTGATGACAAATCACCATAACCAGCTACTCCAATATCTTCAAGCAAATAATGAGTCCTGACACCTTTCCACATGACCCTGGGAGAAATTAGTGTTCTCTCAATCATACATTTGCTAGAATTTAGACATTACTCTCAAAAGTTTATCTCACAAAAAAAAATATTATTATCATTCATATGTCATTCTCATCTCCATCCTTTGACCTCATTACCCATTAATATAATCATATCATTAGCACTCCTGTAGATATATGCCTAGAATGCTGATATTGTTGATGCTGTTAATCACCTAGGTCACGCTTCCACTCATAACATTATTGATTTTGATTAGATTTATCTAAATGTGTCAGGGATTGTAATCACATTGTAACATGTGTTTTGCCTCTTTTAAAGCTAAGCTTGGGAGTCAAAAACTTGATGAAACATGTGACTTAATGTATTATGAGAAGATGTAATTTCAGTCAGGTTGTATACCAGGAAACCATGTATTAGAACAGCGCTCAGTGTTCAGCGATCCATGTGCTGGAGGAAACCATGACATACATTCGCGAACAGACACCTGGGACGCAGATTGTATTTTTCCTCTCATAAATCCTGATCTTTCATGAAAATTGTAATATAAATCAGTAACAAACTTCGATTCTGGAAAACATATCCTAGAAACACATACAAACATAGGTGTTCAGATACTCAACGCCTCATCCAACAATACACATTGTGTTTTCAGCCCCTCAAACATGTTATCGTTATTGATTCAAATTCAAAATACTGAATTCCATACTGCCAACAATGCAATATAAGTATCAATGGCGACTTTTCTTGAAAGAACGATAAAACAAAAAGGTTGAAAAAAAAGGAATTAAGATAAAATCAGAAATTAATGTTGATGTCGCACTTTTTTTAAGGTACTCTTGATACAAACACTACAAAGGAAGTCTATATGAAAAACATTTGCGTCTTTTGGACCTTACCCTAAGGGGTTTGAAGAAAAATGTCTGAAATCACACATTAACTATGCTAAAATCTAATTATGGAAAAACATTTTGGTGAATAAATTAAATTGGCATTATTGCAAGAAATTACATCGTGGGCAACATGCGCATTGATTTTCATCGTGTTCGTGTGGTTGACAATCAACATCTCAAGGGGGGGGGGGGGGGGGGGGGTTGCTGGGAGTCACCATTTTTTCAACAGAAGATGTATAATTTTGTATGGAATTCCTTTATTCTGTTTCATTGTTGCTTGCTTGTATGAATTATGCAAGAAATGGAGGAGGGTACAGAAGGACTTTGGAAAATCTCTTGGTACATGTATACTCATATTCATCTTTTACCCCTTTTGGCAGGTGTAATTGATCTTGGTGTATGGTTCGAATAATGAATGCTAGCCACAATGTTCTACTATTGTTGCATAAACTGACATGGGTAAATATAGTCATTTCACAAACACATAAATGATTAACCTTCTGTTTTCCTATCTTTCATTCCTTTTAATCTTTCTTTCTGTTTTTGTATCTTTCATTCATTTATCCTATCTTTCATTCCTTTTAATCATTCCTTCTGTTTTTCTGTCTTTCATTCCTTTCTTCTATCTTTCACACACACACACACACACACACACACCCACACACAGAAACTCAAACTTTCTCCAGCCAATTTAGGAAGAAAGTGTTGATTTTTTTTCCTTCCAATTTTCGAGATTTTCGATAGCGCAAGAGAGTCTCATGAGTAAAACCCTTGGCGCAGCTTATGGCCCAACAATCTCACGAATCTATCCATCGTTATGATCTTACCATGGACCTATTATGGATGGACTGCGCTCGGATAGACTTCCTTTGATCTATGAGGTCCGCCGCCTCATAAAAATCCAAGATATTCAGGTGTTTTAAACAACTAGCTGTATTTCTAATTAGGTAGTGCCTTCCTCTGAATAACAAAAGAAAATCTGTTTTAAGAAGTATGCCAACCGTTCAGCCTTCGCTGGGAGCTCGTTGCTGATCTTTTTACACACACTGTGAATTAGTTTTGGGGTAAGCGAAGGGAAACTTTGAAAAAATTGTAGAAAGAATTTGGTCCGTAACTTTTTCGGACACCTCCGCACACGAAATTGAGGTTGTTTCCATGAAAGATGAAACACTCAATAAACGATTTACAAGATATTTTTAAGGAAATATGATTCGGAAATGTGCGATATGGAGGCATTTCTCTGGCATGTTTTCTACAGTATTCTCCTTTTATCACAAAAACGAAGCAACAATATAATCTGAAATTCACAGAATCGTATCTTTATAAGATGTAATACTACTGCACATGCACTTCAGTTCATGTAGTGGTTCTGAAATCTTCTGCGCATACAGAATATATATTCCTCAAAATGCATCTACATTTTGTCATGCTTGTTTGGCGGCGGATCTCCCTCGATCAAAGAGCCAAACGCGTAAAATATTCCATTGTGACATCAATGCACACGACTGCTGTAGGAATAAATTACACTTCGTGCTGACTCCATTCCTTACACCTCTCTGATCTTACTAGGCTGTAAAAAAAATTAACGCTTTTGAAAAATAATTAAAAGAAAGTTAAATCTCGACCAAGGTGGAATTACTAGGCCTATACATCAAAAAGCCAAAGGATGTCTTTTTTTTTTTAAAGAAGGTATGGTGACAATTCATAGATTATTATTCTTTAAATAATTTTTGGAATATTTTTTTATGAAAAATTCACTTAATTTAACAACTTGGACCTAAAAATTTGTGTGATCAGATGATTATTTCAGAACACAGTGTTGCCCTTAACTTCCTTGACATTTGCAAACACACTATACAGAACAAAGTTTCTAGAGCAAATATGGGCCATCAAAATTATTCCCTAGTTGACGTACACCTCTTTCTTAAATCCCAAAGTCTATAGACCTATTCACTGTAGGTCAAGAAAGTTCCATACAAATTGGTCCTTGCAAGATGAGATAGACTATATCGACCCCCTCTCGGGGTATGAGCGTTCACATATTTATTATTTAGGCCTACAATAACATGAATACATCCAAATACATGAAGTAAATAGAGTACATAACTTCTTCAGTAATTACAACACTATAAGCACACAGGATTTCTTACAATTCTACCACTACATGTAACTACATGTTCATGACGTTGAACTGTAGGCAACAAAATCATTTCTTTTTTTGTTCATGACTATGATTCATAATAAGTTTCCTCGACTGGCAATAGTCTCGCATCGTAAAAAGTTCATCCATTTCCATAGGTCTATGGCTACGTAATATACTGATCTCTGTAAACATGACTTCCTCTCTTCCAAAAAGAAAGGACAAACAAATAAATAGTGAAATTCATCCCCTGTATCTGACAAACAGAGTACGATATGTTTGAGTCAAACCTATCATAATTTACAGGTAAACTGTGTGATCTCTTTTATGATTATCATTCTGCATTTGACATGGTTTAGAATTACACATCGACCAGTTTCAGCATAAACCATGCAGTCGGGAGTACATTTATTAACATGTAGAATAGTTCTTAAAAACTTTATGTGAAATACCTCAACTTGACTTATTATTTTCATATCCCCAAACTTCACTTCCATACAACAAAATCGGTAACACCATTCGATCAATTAATTCGCATTGAGTATCTATAGATAACTGCAATCTTTTTGCTTTCACTAGCAAAGTAAATAAGCCATATGAGCCTGAATTACCTGCTTTGCGATGGCTTTCTCGAATGTGCCATTGTAGTTGAATTTCACTCCTAAATAAACAAAATCTCCAACTCTTCGCCATACGCGCCTGACAGTAGCTTCCTCACTTTTCCTTGTGAGAAAATTACAATTTTTGTTTTAATAGTACTTGAAGATGCCATTTCAAGCAGTTCTCCTCCGATGCAATGCAATTTGAAGCTCCTCTGGACTTTTAGCAAAAATGAGGGTATCGCCGGCATACCATAAGCCGAATAATTTAGAAAAAGCCTCGATTTCAACTTCACTTACATGTGCATCTACCAACGCAGATAACGAATGAAGACCGCTATACAATCTGCCAATGTGTTAATCAAAATCGTTTAAAAACAACGCAAATAAAAGAGCAGACAGATTTTCCCCTTGTCGTACCCCTACATTGCATGAAAAGTAGTCTGGTAGTTTTCCCTTTACACTTACGCAAGATTTGGCATAACCATTATGTTTTTGATAACAGTGAAAACTTTTACATTTACACCTGATGCCAACATTTTCAGCGAAATGGAGGATCTATCGATCAAATCAAAGCTTTTTTTTGTACTAAATGAACGCACATATAAACACTTTTTTTTGCTGTACATGTCAGTTGATACATGATCAGTTGTTGAGTAACCTGTACCAGCTTGTTCCTCACCAATTGTGGAATTTCTTTGTAGATATTCTGTGAATCTGTGGTTAAGAATCGAAGTGAACAACGAAGTTCCCCAAACTCCCTAGGAGTTTAAAATAATCAACAAAAATGACATTTAATGGCACTTTATCACTATTGGGAGCTTTTTTCTTTCCCCATTCTTAATTAACATATTGACCAATATTCTGAGGGATTATTTTTCTTCAAATAATGTAAGTTTTTTTTTTTTTTATGGAAGTGTTCCATATGTTATGGGAAAAACAAATTGTAGATCAATCTGTTCGGCAGGCTAGTCAAATTGTGATACGTTATCATCTGGGGTTATCATGCTGTATAACTATAAATATGTTTCATGGTATATATAGGATATGAATTTATTAAGGTATCTTTGCTATAATCATAGTGGTGTGCATATATATCCTAGTAACAAATTACCCATGTTCAGAGAGCAGCTAGCAGCTTTCAACGTCGGAAATGTTCATTTTTAAGCTGCAGTTTTAAAGAGAAAATTATGAACAAACTGTTAGAACTATGACTAGTATGAGATTGTAAAGAGCGCAATTAAAATACAGACGTACCCGGCTCGAGGTCACGCGCAAAATTGTTGAAAAAAAAAAACAACAACAGCCCGTGCTATGCAAAATTTAAAGTGCACATGCATAATATACAGCGCGCGCACGTACTGCATTTTGTAGGCTACGTAAGCCGCAGACGACATTGGGTCCATCCAGTACTAATACTAATAGCACTAAGAAAGTTGAAATTGTATAAAAAATAGTGACACATTTGATTAGGAAAGCTCTGGACATGATGGAAAAATTCATGATATCAGTAAAGCTACAAAATGTGAAGAATGAGGAAAATGTCTCGCAAACACCTACATCATTCGCTCTCGATGTTTCTGCATCACAACGAGGTGGCGACCTGCGAGGAGACGTGGCTCGTCTTGCGGGGAAGTCCCCGGGAGACATCAAGCTGATTTTCGCTGGCAAGTTGCTTGGGGACAGTCATACGTTGAAGGTAAGTTTTTGAGATGCACACATCTCCTTGTTTAGCCTAAATTTAGATGGAACACGATGTCTCTGTTCTGCCATTGGTTTTGAGGAGATTGAATTTGGCTCCCCTGAATGCTGTAGACTAGCCTGTACCGTCATTTTTTTTTCCATGTGTACTTTTAGATTATCTTGTTCATATAGCTCATTACTTTTAAGTTTTAGCTGTGCCTGTGAGTGTAAAAACGTGTCTTATGGATTTTGATTGACATGTGGGTTGCACAATGGGCATTGTTGTGTCACACTTATTAGGCCTCCCCACAAAAATAAACAATTATTATAAATTATATCTATTGTAATTATTCAAACACTCTTCCTCCAGGATTTGAACATTGCCGAACACACAACCGTCCATGCCGTCGTGACAGAGAGAATACCCCAATCCAGAAGAGGCGAGTATGAGGTGGAGGCAGAAGTTCAACCATCACCTACATCGGTGAACAGGAATGGAAATCATTCAATGATATCTGACCAAGGTAAGATTCAAGGAAAATTGAAGATCAATTTGAAAGGCTAATTTTCAAGTCTGATGTTCAGGCCCTGAATTATATTTTGCCTTATAAGGAAGATTGCTCACAGGTCTTTTGCTATATTTTCAGGGGCTCTTGTGAAGGCTTGCTGTGGGATAATGTTATCTCCAAACTTGAATTTTAGCATTTTTCCAGATGAGGTTGGGTAGTGGTTGGTTCATCCTTTTCAAGGCTTGGTTATTTCATATTTTGTTTCCCATGTCCCTATATTCATTTAAGATGTATGATCAAACTATGCAGATGTCTAAAGTTAATACATTTGATATTACATTATGCTATATATATCACATTGAATTGCAAGGAGTACAAAATAAGCCAACACTGATGGATCATACATATACATGTACTTCCTGCAAGCTTGAACTCTTTGTGTGCCAGGGATCATAAACTTAACTGTAGCCTCAGAGCATGAACATACTATGTAGCTGAATGCATTTTCACAACCAGCTTGGCAAATGGAAGTAAGGTTTGATGAATTTATTTCCAGTTTCTGTCACTATTAATGCACAGAAATCTCATTGAGCTGCTATTTTATCTGGTACAGGAAGGGTCAAAGGTACCAGATCTGGTTTCTTTGTGTACTGCTGTATGGGATTTTGTGTGATTTGTATAAAATGCGCCAGCAGTACATTATTAAAGATTTACAGGTATTCTGTAATTGTAAGATTTTTTACTGTAATCTTGTCGGGTGACCATGTTGTTGTTGAAGGTTCATCCCATAGACAAGGCTTTTATTCATACTGCTGTATGGGATTGTGTATGATTTGTACAAAATGCGCCAGCTGTATTAACGATTTATGCTGTAATTGCAAGATTTGCTACTGTAATCTTGTATCAGGTCGTGAGTCTGGTGACCATGGTGTTGTTGAAGGCTCCTCCCAGAGACCAGGCTTCTATGTGTACTGCAGAAGTCACTGCCAATCTGTCCAGTCTGGTAAGCTCAGGGTGCGCTGCAGCATGTGCCAGGATGATGCATTCGTGGTAGATCAGGTGAGATGAGGCTGGTCGAAGTCCAGGTAAAGCACGAAAATTGTCTTTCCATCAGGTTTGGTTAAGTTTTATGACATAGTGGAGTACATCCTTAAAGCAACTCTTATAATCTACATAATATTTGTCTAGTTAAGATAGATGAAACAAAAAAATTGTATCTCATTTATTGCAGTACATGATAACAACATTAATGTAGTTTTTATGTAATATCTATCTGACTTGCAGATAAAAATAGAAATGTATTAGGATAAGAAGTACACATTTAGCTTGAAACATTTTGATGTGTACAGCAAGAAATGTTTTATGAGCTGAGATCGGTAAAATAAGAGCGGGATAAAAAAAAAAGAGAAAAATATCATCAAATGGTTGTGGCAACTCAGTGGAAAGATTCCTCTTGATTCATACTATTAGAGACATTTTATTTAATTATGTTAATTGTAACGATAATGTAAGTTTAAAATATTCTAGATCTATAAGCCATATGGTCTGGGACTATACTTTATCTATCTCCCTCCACTCTGGAAGGACTCGGCTCATAGAGATGATGTTTTGCACTATTTTTGTAAACTACCATTGTACTATGATGCTCGGCGGTCATTGACCATTTTAATACATTGTGTAGTTACATGAGTTATAAGGTACAGTATTTTTAGAGATACGTGTGTAATCCTGGCTCATGATTTATTTACCTGTTTCTGGTTTGTCAGGACCCGTCTGGCTGGGATGATGTGAGCCTACCTGGGAGGATCTCTGGAAGGTGTCTGGCACCGGGCTGTGAGGGAACACAAGCTGTAAGACTCCACTCCGTACATCATTAGATCAATCATACATCACTATACATGTAGGAAGCACAGGGTAAAGGGTGTGGTGGTAAATGGATACCATCCTGCGAATCCTACTACCATCCCTTACATTAAAAACTGGAGCATATTATTGACACCAGAGGGAAGGGATGTGCAATTACTGTACGTTATCCATAGTTGACATACTGTACATAATTGAACTACTTTTCTGTTTCCATGTAATGAAATGTTTTCAGGATAGGAATGATGGCCAATTTTCTGTTTGAGTGCATGTGGCTTTCTGTTTCTTGTTCTCAAATTAAAAAGCATAAACAACAAAGGAAACAAATGTTTCTTTTTTACTTGGAGGAAGAAATCAATGCAAGTAATGATAAGGATAACCTCTTCCTATCCTTCCAAAATATGTAGAAATATGTATAAATTGAGTGACATACTTAGCAACTTGCTATTGATTAATGATTGGATATTTCCAGCACTTTTTATTGTGTGACTAAAAGAATCAAAATGTTGACTGTATCTTTCCCCTGCAGCAATTCTATTTCAAGTGTGCGTCCCATATGGCAGAAGCTGAGGAGCATGTTACAGCTCTGCGCCTTATGAAGACGAACACAAGGGAGGTTGTGTGCCTAACATGCGCTGAAATTCAGTAAGTTTGGGTTCATTCCTGTGGTTGAGGGTCCATTCTGTAATATGCCTTGCCTAAAGATATGGGTAATCAATTGATGAGATATTGTGTGCAGAATACTGTCTACCTCTCACTACTGTGTGAAGAGCTGCATGCTCCTCAAGCACATGCTTCTGCTGTAGATCCTCTGAATTTCATGTCAAAGAAACTCAATTGTCTTATTACACATATTCATGCAGATATCTATATTGACAGTGTACTGTACCATTGTAAATGATTACATTGTGATTTGAAAGTATTTAGTATTTTAGATATGCCAATCTGCTTTAGCTCATTTCATCTATGCATTTCTGAGAGTTAAATGTCAATGTGAGTTCCCCTACAATGCATATCGCATGTAAATAATCCGTGTAATGTTGATTGATGTAACCAGGACCCCAAGAAAGAACAGTGCCTCACTGATGGACCTCCCTGGAAAAAAAAAACCCCTGAATAAATGAATAGATAAAACCTACAAGAACTGATAAATCCAATCAAATAATGCTCACTTGGCATGTATTTCAGAAACCCACTCCTGGTCTTCCCATATACTGCTTTTCATGTAATCCAATCAAATAATGCTCACTTGACATATATTTCAGAAACCCAGTCCTGGTGTTCCCATATACTGCTTTTCATGTAATCCAAACAAACAATGCTCATTTGACATATATTTCAGAAACCCAGTCCTGGTGTTCCCGTGCACTGCTTCTCATGTGATCTGTCTAGACTGCTTCAGCCAGTACTGCCGTCTCTGCCTTGATGAGAGAAGATTCGTCCATACTCCTCAGCTGGGTTACACTCTGCCTTGTCCAGGTTTGTCTTCAGTGCTTTAAAGTGATAGTCCACCCTGAAATTAAGTTGGTTCTTGATACAAGCAGAAGCATGAAAGAAACGAATTCGTGAAAGTTTGATGAAAATCTGTTTAAGGATGAGAAAGTTATGATTGTTTAATTCTTTGTACGTTTCGTTCGCATCAATGCACAACCGTGGACACGTTTCGTTCGCAATTTTGCACAGAAGACACGTAGGCGAATGGAAATGGAAATATGTGCGTACTGCGAACCGTACCACTGTTCGGTACTATTGCTCGGGATCGTCACTGTAATAGGCTTTCCGCTCGTTCGCGTTGCAGCATAGGGTTACATAGAAGATTTCAGAGAATTTTGATCATTTTGTTTCGGTATTTTTCCATCTTGTCATCATACACACAAGCACTTCCTTTTTGACAATGTATTCTCCTGTACACAAGTCTGGGTTATTATGGATTGCATGTATATGGAAAACAACAACAAATGATGTGTATACATGTTAGGCCATAACAGTACAGAAGAAAGTCACACAAGTTCCTTGTTATTGTACTGTTATTATGTGGGTGCGTGTACATGTACACATTGTAGGCGATCTCTTTGTATTACAAAACAAAGAGCTCCTAGAGTCCTAACCAAGCCAAATTCTTGGCCATACAGTCTTTTCTATGCACATCCTGTATCGAACTTTCTTCTTTTCAAAACTTATTGATTTTGATATCAATAGAAAGGTCATGGTCTTAGTGGGTGCGTGTACATGTACGCATTGTAGGCGATCTCTTTGTATTACAACACAAAGAGCTCCTAGAGTCCTAATCAAGCCAAATTCTTGGCCATAGAGGCTTTTCTATGCACTTCCTGCATCGAACTTTCTTCTTTTCAAAACTTATTGATTTTTATATCAATAGAAAGGTCATGGTCTTAGCAAAATAACTGTAATAACTTCCCTACAACTAACAGCAAATGAAGAATCCAACATATCATTTACATTAGCACTACTGAAAACATTGACATTTTTTTTCAAATGTTCTGCACAAGTATAAGCCCTGTGATACAGTAGCTCCTCAACTGCCAGACAAAATACATATGAGTGGAAAGCCCATGAAATTCTCTATATTTTATGTGTACACTATTTTCCCTCACGACAATCTAATAAAAGGTTATAGCCCTTGAAAGCTACTACTCCGACAAGAGTTCATTGGAATATGCGCACACTCAAATTAATGCAACGCACAGGGGGTTCACAGGTGAACGCACAAAGAGTTAAAGTTTTGACTTTTTGACCATGTGCGAGATTCTCTAATCCCTGAGTTCTAATTTTTTTGAAAAAGTCAATTTTCTCAAAGCTATATGGATATGGGTCATTCCACCTGTACATTTGATACATTATTACAAACTCATTTTTTTATACAAACCTTTTTGAAAAAAAATTACTCCTTCATCAAAAAACAGAAAAAGAGCAATTTATGGAATCCTACAGCACACAACATTTGGGAGAGCACCTTGCACGTGACATCACAAAATTTGAATTTGAAAAGATCATAGCTTTGTCATCCTCTGACGGATAAAAGTGATAAGTGGTTCTTGTTTTGTTTTTACTTCTGACACAGCTGGATGTGCAGACTCTCTCATCAATGAAACTCATCACTTTCTGGTCCTTGGTAAAGAACAGGTAAAAATAAAGCAAGATTTCTTTTGACAATGAAAGAGTGTCTTTAACTCTTCATGCGTTTCGTTCGCATTATTGCACACCTGTAGACATGTTTCGTTCCCATTTTTGCACAACCACGTACCCACCCCCACTCCCACACTCTCAAACACACATACACGCATAATACATATATTCAGTCAATAATGTGTGTTGAGATATTGATAACATTGCTGGGTTGTTTGTTTTTCAGTATACGAGATACAAGCGGTTTGGCACTGAGGAGTAACTGCTACAGGAGGGTGGGGTGTTCTGTCCCTCCCCTGGGTGTGGAGCAACACTAGTCTGCTACCCTATACCCCCCTCCCCCCTCCCCCCTCCCCCCTCCCGATTCCCACACTCTCAAACACGCGAACACAATGCATATTTACCCTAGATGACACTGCAAACAATGGGTGTTGAGATATATTGATACATTTCTGGGATATTTACTTTCCAAGGGACAAGCTACACATGAATTTAGTGCTGATGAAAGTTTGCTACAGAAATGTGGAGTGTTCTGTGTTCTGTGTCACCTCCAGGTGTTGGGCAATGCCACTTAGATGCTGTTACTCTACACCCACCCACAATTCCACACTCACACTTTCATACAAACACACACTCACACTATACATATTATACATTTAATACTGAGGCAACATTACACGGCATAAGTGGTATTTATCTGTGTACATTCATTGATATATTTCTGGGTTGTTACTTTTCAGTACACGAGATACAAGCGGTTTGGTGCCGAGGAGTATCTACTACAGGAGGGTGGGGTGTTCTGTCCTGCCCCTGGCTGTGGAGCGGGGATCCTACTGGACATGGACATCCCTGGAAGGAAAGTGGTCTGTCACCACGATGAAGGTCTTGGATGCGGGGTGAGGTTTTCTTCAGTGCATCAAGTTAGATAGACTCAAGGGCCTCGTCCAATATCTCATATTTACTCCAGACCTTTGTTCAGTACTAATTGTTTTATTTATGCATATCATGCAAGCTTCAATGAGCCATTTTCGAAAAGTAATTTCCATCTTGCTGCATGCTAATGCCTTTAGTTATTACATTCACTTGTGTGTGATGATTCAGTTATAATGAGTGAAATGCACTCTGTTTATTATTGTTGCTATTTAAACAAACCTTGGACAAGCTTTATGTCTGTCATTAGTAATATATTGTTAAAAATCCATGCATATTGCTTCGCAAGCTGTTTGTATTTCTATTTACAGTTCCGTTCCACATATCCCTCTAAGGGATTGACAGATTGACATGTGGTGCAAAGACTTAAAGTCTTTTAATTTGAGATCAACTTATACCGTATGTACCAAAAAGTCGTCCCATGATACACTGCGCAGCCACATTCAGATTTTGTTTGCCGTCATGTCCACTTGGTCTAATGTACTAGTGTATGAGACCAGAAGCGGACATGACTGAAAAAAAAATATAGATGTCGCAGCACGTTGCATGATGTGACAACTCTCCCTTAAATATATATGCGTAATGGAGATTTGCGCAGGAAGTAAGATTTTATTCTTTCTTTCCCGTGCAGTTTGAGTTCTGTCGCGACTGTCATGAGGCCTACCACGAGGGCGACTGTGACGTGGGTCGCAGCAGAGACGGCTCAGGGAATCAGCAGCCCCATGGGAGGTCAGAGGTCAACTCGGGTAAGGGGGATGGGCAAGCCAGGTGGGAGCTGGAGGAGAGCCGGAAGACGATACAAGACACAAGTAAACCCTGCCCTAGCTGCAGGGTGCCTGTGGAGAGGAATGGTGAGACAGCAGGATGGAGGGAAATTGATATTAAGGGGACATACAACAGAGCTTTTCTGGCACGATATCGTTTATAGAGGGTACTGCAATCGACGGCGTTTCGGCGGTCTTATCTGCACTACCCCAGTGCCGGCACTGCCCCACCCTCAAGATCTGCAAAACTGTGTTAGTGGCGATCTCGTGCGTGTGTGCTACTAGCAACAGTCTCTGACATGCTATGGTGCATGTACACAAAATGAGCACATATCACGTGTAACATCACCTGTATCACTGCAATTGCATGCTTGTTTGCCAAAGTTGTACAGAGATTCCCGAATGTTAACCAAGCCGGGCCACGCTCAGGAACACCTCAATTTACGACAAATGTGACCCGAGCCGGGCCATGCACGCTCCAGAACACCTCGATTTGTGACTTACATGAGATCGCCACTAACACAGGTTTGCAGATCTTGAGGGTGGAGCAGTGCTGGAAATGGGGTGGGGCTGATAAGACTGCCGTCAAACTCCGTTGATTGCAGCGCCCTCTATAAACGATATCATGCCACAAAAGCTCAGTTGTATGTCCCTTTAAGTACTGAAGTGTGACGTCATATGAGCATATTGTCAAGACAGCTGGTTCCAAACTATGTGTGTTTAGCAAGCAGCGGTGATTATAGTGGGGACTGTCATTAGTCCATGAGCCCGAGGTGATTTGGGTACCATCTCAGTTGGCAAAGCCACTCTATGATTTTGTGATAGTTCAACGAGTCTAGTTTGCGAATTGATATGATAACCCTTGCAAGCTGGTAGCTGTATATTGGTTCTCATCTCTTTTAGTAATGAAGTACAAGATGCCATATTTGTCATTTTATCACCACTCTCACAGGGGTGCTAAAAACATTGCCAAGCTTAATCTCCTCTAAGTACACAACAAAATAAGACTGTAGCTTGGTTTTACTGATAATGTTTCCCTGAAATTATGATACATCCACTGATATAAGATTGAAAAAGATTTAAGTTGCCAGTAATTGGTCACATGACCATATGTAGTGATGTATCAAACCAAAATGGTGAATTTTGGTCATTGGTTGATTAAAAAATTACCTCACCCCAATATTATTGCGTTATACATTGTCTCAAAGTATGGTTCTTTGGGTGCATATTGGTGAGCTTTTTTTAATTGAAGGTAAAATTAATGCAAGCCCAATGGTTTTTAAAGTAGTACATCACACCATTTTGGCAGCTAAAAGCGTATTATACATTACTCACATGTCCATGTACAGTCTGGGAGTTTATTTTTAACAATGTCACAATACATTGCAAAGAAAACAATCATCAGTGTTTAAAACCTCTAAGTATATTCTGCATATGAATTTTATGCAAATGTATGCACATTTTGCTGATTTTATCACCACTCTCACAGGGGTGCTAAAAACATTGCCAAACATTATCTCCTGTAACATCACAACAATAGAAGACTGTTGTTTTTATTAAACTAGCAATGTTTTCCTCAACTTATGATTCACCCATTGCTATAAAGTACAAGAAGATTTAAGTTGCTAGTCACGTGACTATATGTGTTGACATGTTCAACCAAAATGATGAATTTTGGTCAACGGTTGATCACAAATTGACCAAAAAATAAAATTGAAATTTGTGAGACTTTGAGAAGGTTTTGGACGGATTGTCTCAAACATAAAGCCTAGACGCTGGAGATCACTGTGTGGTATGTTCCGCATCTGTCCACCTGTCCTCCTAAATGCATGCGTTCGATGGAGTACTTCCTGCATTGTGCGCTGAGAGGGACGATGCAATTATGAACGTAGACTATGCTCGCTGTGGTTCAAATGTAAAGAACGATAGTTTTTCACTTTTCCTGAAAATTTTTTGGGAAGCTATGACTGCAAGATTTCATTCACATTATTGTTATTTTATTATTGAGTTTCATGACTTTTCAAATGGGACACCTTATCTTTAACGAAGTACACACATTTTATATGAAACTATGCTCCTGATAATTAAACAAGCGTAGAAAGGTATTTTAAGGTCAGGGATCATACCTTGAATTGTGATAAAAATTTAGATTTAAGTAACTTCATGGAATGGAAATAAGAGCCAACCTTGAATTTCTTGAAGAGTTCAACCCTGAGCAAGATCATGTGCCCAGCACTGAGGCAGGCTGGTGCAGTGACCCCGAGAAAAAGAAGATGATATAATCTTACCAACTGTAAAGTGTAAATAGCAGATGTGACTAGCAAGTGGAAAGTCACCATACAGTACGTGCAGGTAGGTGAAGGTCTACCATATCAGTCACGGGGAACATACAGTGGAGCCTGAGGTCAAATGCACAGTGATTGCAATCAAATGCAATCAGCTCCAGACATTGACTGCAGTCTGATTGCAATATATTGTAATCAGCTGTTACATTGATCTCGGGCCCAACTGTATATGCAGAAAGGTATAGGGGAATTAGAGGAAGTTGAGCAGCCCCATGGGGTATTTACGGTACCACTTATTGTAGTTTAAAAGTCATAGAGAATTCTGGACAGAATTATAACAGAGGCATGGAGAGCCACCAATAAATTATGACTCGTGGTATATATGCATAGAGTTGCTAGATTTAGTTGGAGATTCATCAGAATAAGGTTAATAGCTGATTGGCGGACAGATGTCAGAGATGAGATGTGAGCCACTTGAGTCAAGTTGATACTTCCTATTGAGGAAGGTGGATTGATGAACCAGAAAGTCACCAGAGGTAGAAGTATCAGAAAAACATTTTCTGTTTGCTTTTGAAGAAAATTTTTGATTGATGTATCTGATGTGTGTGCATACTGCATCATCGATGCATTCATCTGCAATAAGATTGAATATATACTGTGAACATTTTACATCATGGGTTATTAAATAATTGGTTTCAAAGACTCAAGAAACAAAATGATAAAGATGGAGGAAGTAGATCACATATTGTAATGACAAACGTTTGTCGGATTATAATTGTTCTGGATATACAGTTGAGGCCAGAAGTTTACATACACCCAGGAAATTCAAGGAAAAGTAGACACTTGCCAAACATCATAAAATTCCCTGTATCTTATAAAATATTTGTGCTATCATGACGAATTTGATATCAAACAAATGAGTATGCCATGCCCCTTCAACACATTGATTTGTCATCAGGAGCTGAAAAATATTGAGGTGTCATTTTCCCCCAGAAAATGTTCATATTTTAGACAAATTAAAGATTAAAACTTGTCAAAAACATTTCATATTTGTGCTAGTTACTTCTCAACAAAAGCATTTCAGATTACACTTTTTATTCAGTGGTGACACATCATAATAGAAAAAGTAATATATATCATAGATTTGACATTTATATATTTCTATGAAACGATGCTTGAAAATATAATTACAAGATAAAACACTTGGCATAAATATTACTTTTTTTCTTCAAAGAAAATTCCAACTGAAATATAATTTAATCCCAACGGCATTCCAATCATGTGAAAGAGCTTGATACGCTTCTCTTTCATTTGATACCAAATTCATCATGGAAGTATTTATATTTCTGAAAATATAGTAGATTTTACCATGCTTGGCACGCGAACAAATTTCACTGAATTCCATGGGTGTATGTAAACTTTTGGCCTCAACTGTACTTAGTAAAATTAAATGTACGATAACCCCCAACATCCCAGTATGTCATACCTTCCCTCCTTTGGTCCTCACATTGACCTGGGAATAACCTAGCCCCTAAAGCGTTGCCTTAAACATGCATAACAGGTATCTGCCTATACACATGCACGAGCTTCATTTGAAGCCTTTCTACACAACTTCCTCATTTTTCTTTTTGAATTCATATTCAACTGATCATGATCATAAACTAGTGGAGGGTGGTGAACTTCTCTCACAAGGAATATTTCTTAATTCAATTACAAAAGTCACGCCACATCTGTTATTGAATTTCTGAGCCCATACAGTTGAAAGGTTTTGGTCTATCATTGTCAGTGAATGGTTTGCTGGACTATTTTTGGGGATATTTGCCTCGACTGAAATAGTCTTTGTTATAATCATCTTAGTACAGAAAAAGTGGAGCCTGTCAAGGTTGATTAGGCAGCATGAATATGTCTTGAGTTTTTTTCCATCAAACCCCTGTGAGCAGAAATTGCATGTTGTAATGCTCTGCTGGGTGATGAATGTAAAGACATCTTACAGCGTGCCCATAACAGCAAAAGAAGAACTGGTAGGTGCACATGGTGAGATGTTTTTCACTGCCTTCTTAAAGCTGAATAGGTGTTTTCATATCTGCATGATAATGGGTATGAATGTGGTCGACCATCTAATGCATTTCTGTTTGACTCTGTGAGTGATACAATTGATCAAAGGTAATTTGTACCAGCAATAATCTACTCATGCCCACATTGCAACTACGACCTGGCTTCTTATCTACCTGTGGTGCTGAAATAAGTTTACATTTTATGTTGCCATGGTGTCCTCTTCAACAGGAACCAAGAGGACACAAGGCCAAACTTAAATAAACTGTCATACTAAAGATGTACAACATAAATTAAGTATAGTTAGTTCAGGATCACATTCAATAGAATCAAATAATGACAAGAAATTCAACGTAGTTATCTTCAGAGATTGCCCTTATCACTTATTACCCTCAAAACTTTGGTCCACACCTTGAATTTGAATATGCATATTAACTGCTGGTTCAGATACTGTAAAATTTTATGCACAATGCAAAATGCGCTTTTCATCACACCACAAACTTAGCTTGATGTAGTACTTTAAAATTCACTGGAAATGCAATGATATTGCCTTTAAGTTCATAAAATTCACTCTACACCCTGTATATGCGCACAAAGAACCACACTTTATGACAGTGCATTGAACAGCAAATTTGAATGAAAGAAAATATGTGAACAATTGTTGGTTTAACATGTCACCATATATATTCTCGTGATCAATTACTGACAACTTGCATGTGTTCATACTTTATATCAGATGTATTATGATTTAATGAAGACATGATCAGTAAAACGAAGTGACACTTTTGTTTTGTTGTGTAGTTAGAGGAGATTATATTTGGCAATGTTTTCAGCAGCCCCCGTAAGAGTGGTGATAAAATCAGCAAATGCGGTATTTTGTACTTCAGTACTAAAAGAGATGATACCAATATAAAGCTACCAGCTTGTAAGGGCTTGCATATGAATTCGTTAAATAGACAAATTGAACTATCTAATAATCAAACTAAGGCTTTGCCACCTGAAAGGCTACCCATGGACTACATTGGGAATGTCCAACACAAGCCCACTAGACAATGTTAGACCAGTGAATCTTCCTCTTGAGGGATGTTGTTTGGATCCAAAATCCTGTATATCAATGGATATAATAACACCGTTTTGGTACTCTGCATACAATATTGATCGGGAAATGTATACTGGAAATAAGTTTCTTTTCAAATATTCAGAAAAACTTTAAAGACAGCCCGTCCCTTTTTCAGATCACCACAAAACCATCGAAACATTGGCAAAACATATAGAGAAGTGTGAGCAAGCTGTATATTCATAATTTCAAACTGATGCATAGTGTAAAATTCAGATAATGCACGTAAACAACGTCTGATCGATAGTCTTTACCTCAGGCTCTTAGCAGTTTGTGTTGAAATATCTGCTCTATTGATTAATCTGTTTATTAAATTATAAAACGCATTATGAAAAAAATTGTTCTACAGTATAGAAGGAATCATCTCCAAAGTTTGGTAATTACTCATAAAATTAGGATTTCACACATGCATAATAACCACATAGATACTGTAACATTACTAATACTTTTTTTGTAGTACGTAAAAAGTCGGGTTGAAATTTAACGGCTGAAATTTTTACATATACAGAAAGTTTCAACATGCTATATTCTTAGAAATGGTCTTGAATCACACTTTCTTCAATTTACGATCATGATAGACGATTTCAAATTTTAAGCTTGCAAAAGAGACGGACAATCTTTAAATGACCAATCAGCCAAATTTTAAAAACAAAACAGAGAAGTAATAAAGAAGTGATGCCCATTGATAATGTAATCCTTAACCCAATGATCATCTTGGGATTGGGATGGGGGGAGGGCATAATGATCTTATGATGATTTTATGATAATCTTATATGTGGTATTAATGGTAAATGATTAGAATTAACAATTATATGAAAATTCAAATTGATATCAAGATGGAGAAGTTATGTTACACTGTGGTCTTTGGAAATTTGTTTCTTGAAAAGGTTTTCTCCACTCCTCAAATATGTGGAGCTTGATTAATTACTTGTCCTTGGTGGTCAAAAGTCATGTTTTAGAAAATAATTGTGAACATATAGGGATCACAAGCTATGAAACACTGACTCCTAGTATTTTGGCTACGCTTCAGGCTTATGTGTAAACCTGACCCTAAACACAAAGTGAGTTTGAGACCCAAACTACAAAGTTGATATTTCAAGTTTATTATCATGATGAAACATTAACCTACTCTTTACTAAGCCCATCTAAATGCGGGCTGGCTTTTTTCTACTCTGTTACTAAGCAGTATGACAGCATACAATCTGCTGTTCGGACAATGGATGACAGGCTAAAGATAATCTTAAAATACCCTATAAGACCTTAACGTTGTTACTGCAGTTCCATAGCAAATTTTGACATCCTCACTGGACCAGGGCTTACAAAGCCAGAAAGTCTATGAAAGCATGAGCAATGTAAATGAAAACAAGTTCTTGGTTGCACGGAAAGTCCATGTGGAGTTTCTTTTAAAACTTTTCTTCTGTTTCTCTTCTCCAGGTGGGTGTATGCACATGACGTGTAGCCGAGCCCAGTGCAAGTTTGAGTGGTGTTGGCTGTGTGGAGTCGAGTGGAACGTGATGTGCATGGCGGACCACTGGTTTGGCACGGATCTACTCTGAGACAGTCAATAGCCACTTGTATGCAAGACAGAATACTGCTCTATGGGATTTGTGTGTATTACATGTGCAAAAATTGAGCATTAGCACATTATATATATATATATATATGTTGGCTGCCGCTGGAGGAAACATCACACAATGTTGATACCGAGGGAATTCGCACTGCACTGAGGGAACGTATAGGTTATGAGCCAAAGGCGAGGGACTTATTTGTTCCTGAAGCAGCAATGCAAAACCGTGAGGTTTAAACTTTTTGTGATGTCTATGACAACAAAGCCAACATCTGATGTATTATTCAGGTTAGTCTACCGAACATTTAGTCAAACATATTGTAGGGGAACACCCCTTTAATTTTCCAAAAAGGGGCAGACGGTGGGAAGTCACTACTATATTTAATTTCTCCAATTTATCATCTTTTTACTATCGTTCATGCCAATTTGGTTGATCACTTCAACTCTTTTTAGTAATCAATCCCAATAATTGTTTTCAGCAAATTACACGTATATAACTAACCTAGCCTCTTTAGGGCTGACACAACCCCCCACCCAGATAAGCTACGTCCCGGAGCTTATCTAACTTCGCTACATAACATCACAACATTTTAATCATAACAGCTTCAACTTTAGAACTTTAACAAATCCTCAATATGCTAGCTTACCACTGAGCAACACGTGGTTGCTCTTACAATAACTGAATTATGCATAAGTAAAAATAAAACTTACAGTTCTTCATATGATAATTCCCTTTAACTACAGTCCGAAAGGGAATGTTTACATCAACTTAGAGTTCTTGGCGTAATAATAATAATAATAATAATAATGGTTATTTATCTGCGCTATACACCAAAAGTATCACAGCGCTTACAATCAGATATAAAATATAAATATGTACATTAAATTGCATCAACCATTGGAGTTCTCAACTGTGCCAGATGAGGCCTGGTGGCCTCTAGCTCTTGCTTGCTGCTTCGTTCACCAACAATTTAAGGGACAAGCCCGGTCAGCACATTATTCACAGAAGCTCTAGTATAGCACTTGAGGCCACCAGGCCCCAGATGGGTTAGCCAAGTCAAACCAAATAGTGATAGCAAAAATCATCAAAACAAATAAACATTAAATAAATGAAAATATAAAACTAGATATTTGGAAAAAGATATGACTTGAGTTGTCGTTTGAAAGATGATATGGTCGGTGTTGTTCGGATGGAAGAGGGGAGTGTATTCCAAACTCTAGATCCAGCTATACTAAAACGTTTTTCTGCTATGGAGAGGTTTGTTCTCGGAATAACAAGTTTGGTGGTATCATTTAGGGAACGTAGATTACGAGCAGGTGTGTAATGAGCAATTGTGTTTACAAGATATGAAGGACCAGTACTGTTAATCAATTTATAAATGTACAGACAAAGTTTGAACTTGACATGTTGAGAAAAAGGGAGCCAATGGAGTTCCCTAATCAAAGGAGACGTATGTATATTGCGACCAACTGAAAACACTAAACGTGCGGCACGATTCTGAACACTCTGAAGTTTTTTCTGATCTTTAACACAAAGAACTGAAAAGAGACTGTTACAATAGTCAAGTCGAGAAAGTACAAGTGCCCTAACTGCATGATGGCAAGTTTTTTCATTGATAAATCTTCTAATGCGCCACAGATTCTTAAGATGGAAATTACAGGTACGTACAGTATTACTGACGTGAGATGAGAGTGTAAAGCACGAGTCAATACATATGCCAAGATTCTTGACTTTAGAGGATAGTGCAATTTCATTATCACATACATTGAGTTTTACGTTGGATAGATTTTCATTGAATTGGTTTTTCCGACATAGTATAGTGAATTCAGTTTTAGAAACATTTAGTTTGAGGAAATTTGAAGTCATCCAAGTGTTTATCTCAGCAATACATAACAAAATTCTTTCTAACACTTCTTGCATACTTGATGGTGAACGAGGATCAAACGCATCATATAGTTGAATATCATCGGCATAGATAAGATAGAAAAGATTGTGCTTACGAATTATAGTTGACACAGGAGTGATATGAACATTGAAGAGTATAGGGCCCATAACAGACCCTTGGGGGACACCGTATTCGCAAGTCCAAGGAGCTGAAACTTGCTCTGATATTTTAACACGAGATGTCCAGCCAGTGAGATATAATTGTCCAGATTAAAAATTCTTCCAAAAATTAAAGTATTCGTTTCCCTGGTCTTAGTAGTAGTCCGGTGGGGTGAAGGTCTTGTAGTCTCGTAGTCGTCGATCCTGGCTGTCCCTCGTCGTGCTCCCATACAAATTTGACGGTCATGGCACAGACGTTGCGCCACCATGGTAATATTATCACCACAGCTTCTAATTTAGATGATGGTGGTCCCTCGTCGTGCTCCCAGATGAATTTGACGGTAATGGCACAGATGTTGTGCCCCCGATGCAACCCGGACCGTCAAATCGTCCACTCCATGGCACAGGCTTTGCGCCATCATGGTAGTTACCACAGCTTGTAGCTCCAAGTAGCCGTGCTTTGTCCATAGGTTGTTCCATCCTTAGTCTGCTGGTAGGCTGGTCTATTTACAATCTCCTGGTCTCTTCTTCGACAATCTCGGTGCATTCGTTGGCCATATGGTGATTTTTCTGGTAAAGGACGTATTTGGTGCCATTGTATTTGTTTCTGCGTAAGAACTCCATGGTATTCCCTGCCTCCGAACCTCCTCCACTCTACCCCTCACCCTTTCGCAGTTGATAGTGATTCCGGCTGCCTGGGTACCAGCGCCTCTGGTGTCAATCGTTCTGGGGAAAACGAACTTCTGTTCCCGGGATGGAGAGCTATAATAACGCCTCTGAAATGGCGCCCGTTCTCCCCTCGAGGATGTCGTCGCCCCGTTGCACCAGTCTGTACGGTGATGAGGAGAGGTGGAGGATCTCCTGGGTTGACAATCTGGCTTCCTTTCATCGCAACTCCTTCCTAAGGTGGTTGTCTTATCCCACCTATGGTGTTGGTCCTCCCAGCGTTGCTTTTGTCTTTCCCGGACCTCTAACCCAGGTGACCTTTTCTTCCTTTTCCCCCGAAGATCCACCTCGAACAGTTCTTCTTCTTCCTCTGCCTCTGCATGGATGCTTAAATCATCATCGACAAAGATGGGATTCATGGGACTTGATGGTGAAGAGGTCAGTTGACATGTACTTGGACCGTCAATTGGAGTGATGACCTTACTTGTCTCTCGACGGTCTGGGTGCCTGCCTTTTCCGTACTGGGCCTCCCGCTGTGGCGAAATGCAGATCGTCCGATTGTGTCCATCTTGTTTTCGCTGGTCTGCAGGTGGGACAACCTTGGTCTTAGTGCGAACTCATTCCGGTACCACCTCCGTAGTGTGCCCCTTTTCATGGGTGACCAGATTCATCTTCCGTTGGGTAGTGTAGTTGCATTTCCCAAAGTGTAGTAGCAGGCCATGCTTCTTGCTCGTGCTGGTTGAGAGATTTTGTTGAGGCGTAAAGTCCTCCGCAAACACAGCAAGGTACGTATATCTTTGACTTGATTTGATTTTATTTGACTTGATTTATTTTTCCATAATAATCTTCAACAAAGATATACAACTGAATACAAGGAATTAACAAGGTATAAACAAATTATTATGGATGGAAACCTAAAAAAAATCATAGCTTGTAAAGTATAGGTTACCCATAGGTGACATAAAGGCCAATGGTACGGAAACTTAACATGATAATTCAAGTAAAAAAAAGGGGCGCTGTCAAGAGATCCAATCCTAAGATCCCATCGTTTCTCAGATTGGCAATGGTCACTTCTACCACAAACAGTAATCCACCAAGTTGCAGTTCCATCGTTGTCTTTCCCTCTATTGTTCGGGGTGTTCCATCCGCCTGGCGCACATTGTGACTAACTGGAATAACTGATGGTCACCTGTGCTGTTCAATTTTGCTGAATGTTTTGCAGCTGATTATTGTTTCTGACGAACCTGAATCTACGAGCATTAGGGCACCCGCCCAATTTACCTTTGCATTCAGGTACAATCCTAGTCGTTTGACATTTTCTGAGCCCCCTACACAGGACTGGCTAGCCTGTGTCCCAATATTGGTTCCTTCCATACCTTCCTATTGGTTTCACAGCGAGGTAGTAAGGATGGTGCCCAGCGTTTTCTTTTGCTCTCTCCTTCGTATCAACGCTGACCATATTTCTTAGAAATCTCATTTCTTTGGTTGATTCCTCCCCTGTCACCGCTGACTCGGGCTGCTCGCTTTGGTGAGCAGGTTGCTCTTCATGCTGCCTATCCGTCCTTGTCAAAATTTCTTCATCATCCTGATTCGTGCTGCCTAACGCGGTAGCTAGCCTTCTGTAAATAGTCCCCATATTGCTGGTTATTAAATAACCACTGCTGAAAATTCTGGACTTGTACTATCCGGCGAACTGCCTCTTGTTGCTAGAAGGATTCCACTTCACCATTTGTAGCGGAACACCCCTTTTATTCTCTAAAAAGGGGCGGACGGTGGGAAGTCACTATGATCGGTTACTCCGGAAGCTGTCAGGATGCCGAAATTACTGACCGTATATCACATTTTTACTATCGATCATGCCAATTTGGCTGATCGATTCAACTCTGTTTAGTAAAATTCTAAGGCCCCCTGAAACTCTCACAACCTATTTCTAACCTGTAATCGATCATATAAAAATAGGATCGATCGATCAATAGATCGATCACACAACAAAATACAATTTTGTTACACAGCACCCCTCTTCCGTTAAGCTTGGTCCCCGAGCTGATACAACTACGACGACAAGGAATAGTTAAACGTGAACTTTAACTGAACAGGCACCTAACCTGCGCACAGCAGAGCGTTAGATAACGTACATGAACACAATCCTTTTTCCCTCTGCTAAAAGCAACAACATCCTAATTACACTCGTTCATTAGCCTTTTCCTAACAAACCAACAAATATTAACAACTGGCATAATCAGTCCACCTGCCATAGTACCAACATCCCTAACATCCTCACTCTTCATACATCTATCTTCATCCCTTTACCTCTTAGTTTTTCTTATGAATGATGAACGACAGCAATCCTGATAAAATTGTAACATTTACCAAACTGTCAACAGACACTTAGATGAATAATAAACAAACTTAATGTTCGTAAGAGTCCTGCCATAACAGTTCATGATCCTTGACTTGGTATGACTGTCCTTTGGTGTCGTTCTAAACTGGAATGAAACTGGCTAAAACAATTAACCCAAAAAAGAAGCTTAAATGTCCACATTGGAATCAGTTACAACCTCCATCAACTCTCCTTCCGCCGTCAAATAGCGTTCTGATTTCCTGGTCCATGTCCGCCCAGGGCACAGCTTGACGACCTCGCCTGTCTCCTTGCATGTCACCTCTCCACCTTCTTTTCTCAGTTCATCTAGGTTCTTGAGTCCAAATCGGCCGCTGCCACCTGGACACCAACCTCCCTCGTTGTTGTAGCAGCAACGCTTGCAGCCACGGCTTGCACTTATGCCTTTCTTTTCTCCTGGTCGACGAGGTCGAGCAGACTTGGAGCACACCGCCTTTTGTTGCACCTCAAGTCCAGCAACCCCTCATGTTCTGTCGGTTCATCCATCAATGAAGTCGAGCTTCTGCTCTTCCTTCCCCGATCAGTGTCGCTTGGTGGGGATGGAGAGCGGCTCCTGCTGGGTCCAGGCAGATCGCCTCCGCTGCCGTGACTGCCTCCGCTGCCATTGCTCCTGTCCTTGGAGGGCGCCCTGACAGGAGTCTTTGTATAGACTCTGTCCGGCACCGCGAGAGTCGCGTGGCGCGCATAGTGTCTCTCCAGGTCCCTCTTGTGGCCCGTTTTGAACAGGCATCTGTCGCACTGGTACTTGGATGCAGGCGAGGACGTCCTGGTCATGTCGTCGAACCGATGCGCGAGATGTGTAAGGCCGCTTGCAGATATCGCATCGGTATACCTTCCTCTACCCAGTCTGCTCCGTCTCCTTCGCAGGCATCTTTCCTATGGTGAACAAAAAGCGCACAAATCACCAATGCAAGAAGGTTCGCTCAAATGGAATAATGTTTCAAGCTTGTTCAAGTTATTCCACAACCTTACAAATTGTCAGTTAGTACGCTACAATGTCTTTCCCCAACTTCGCTTAGTCAAAAACATTTACGGCACATTTGTCCAGTAACATCTTGCAATCATTAAGACTCCTCGTCGACCGAACTGTCTTGTGGTAGAACTTCATCCTGCTCCTGCGCTCTAGTAGGACAAAATTCCCACACTGGCCTTTGGACCCCAGTGTACCGCTTCAGACGGTTCACATGCACCACTACCGGCTTGGCCCTTGGTGACAACGGTAGCCGGACTGTCACATCTGAAAGTCTGGTCACAATCAGGTATGGCCCCAGCCACGTCGTCTGCAACTTTGGACTGTTGCCATTCTCCCTCACCTTTCTCCGGAGCCATGCATACTGCCCGACGCTGAGTTGTGTGGACCACACTTTCCAGTCACAGTGCTTATTCTGCTTTCTGCATGCCACCCTCAATCTTACTTGTGCTTGGCAGTGAGTCTTCTTCAGGACGTCACCATCCATTAGTGCTGTGCTCTACCGATGTGACCGACCATCACACCTCTCCGTCTCTATCCTCAGGCAGATCGCCTCTGCTGCCGTGACTGCCTCCGCTGCCATGGCTCCTTGTCCTTGGAGGGCACCCAGACTGGAGTCTTTGTATAGACTCTGTCCGGCACCACGAGAGTCGCGTGGCACACAAAGTGTCTCTCCAGGTCCCTCGTGTGGTCCGTTTTGAACGGGCACCTGTCGCACTGGTACTTGAATGCATGGACGTCCTGCTCAAGTCGTCAAACCGATGAATAAGAAAATGATTAGAGTTGCATTATTTCTCATCAATAAAATTCTAAGGCCCCCTAAAACTCTCACAACCTATTTCTCACCTGTTATCGATCATATGAAAATAGGATCGATTGTGATGTTAGTATGCTGTTTTTGTAGGGATGTGTGGTATGCGTTCATGGCTTTCTCTTCATTAGCCTTCCCCCACTGTTTCGACGGAACATGAAGCTCATTCAGTGATGGATTGCAGACTTTAGTTATGATTGACTTCGCAGGTGTGTTTTGGTTTGTGTGGAGAACATCGTGTACCATGCTAGCTGTAACGCAGCCTGTTCTCAAGTCCTTCCATTCAGGTGATTGACTCTGGCTCACTGTTATCTTTTTGATGTAATCAACCTGTTCCAACGTAAGTTGAATGTTCATTATCCTGTCTACCGGTATTTGATCGTCAAATTCTTCAGTCGAAGCAGATGGAATGAAGTATGAGCGAAGTGATGGTGGCAGAGATACAATAGCTGGTACTGGCTCTGTTGTGTGATATTTCTCTGAGTATTTATGAAACAGACTGAGTCCAACAGGTTGATCATGCCTTGGCAGTTGTTTCAACAGATCTAAAAACTGTGTCTGTTCTTCCTGTGTCTATACGCCAGATACTTTTGCTTTCTTATGTCCAGGTGATGTTTTTTCTTTCTTTCTGAAGTCGATATTGGCGACCTTAGCTGGTTGCACCTTGCAACAGATCTAAAAACTGTGTCTGTCCTTCCTGTGTCGATACGACAGATACTTTTGCTTTCTTATGTCCAGGTGATGTTTTGTCTTTCTTTCTGAAGTCGATATTGGCGACCTTAGCTGGTTGCACCTTTCGTACGAAGTCATTATTCCAGCGACATGGTACATCTGTACAGGCTTTTCTTGTGTACCCCAGTCTGACTGCTGCCTCCACTTTAAACAGAATGGCTCCTATATGAGAACAGGATTCTCCTAATCTGTTAAAAAGCAAGACAAAATGATATAAGCCCCATTAGATTACCTAAATAAAAAATAAGCTGGTCTTTATTACACAATTTCTGCGTTTTTAATTAATATTCTCTGCATTTTGCATTTTTGTCTATGAACTAGTACATCAATAATCTGGTGTTAATCCAGCATTTACACAGAAATTCAAGCATTTTGTTTTAAAATTCACATAAAATGTTGACACAGGTGTAAATCCATGACATCACCCTATTCTACATGTATATCCCCCCTGCAGAAGTTTTATGGTGAAGAACCTTTCCCACCCATCCGGATTGGAACTGGTTATACGCTTCAAGGCTTTTCCAATTTTTCATAGAATCCTTTGTATAGACACCTAGAAAATATGAAGCACAATAAATCATAGGTCTAATATTAAAATTTATTTAACAAACACAGAACCTGTACATTCAAATCAATGCATTGGGATTTAATTGCATTTTTCAGCATTTGATGCAAAATCTGTCAACCTCTTGTTTTAACCTCTTGTATAACTAGGGGGGGGGGGGGGGGTGAATGCAGCGCGTCTATCAGCACGTATCAGTGCGTTCCCTTGCATGCAGTGGTTATGTTGACTGGCAAAATGACGTCAGCGTTTATCTTGCTGACACATGACAGCAATCAACCAATCGGTTATCAATACTAGACTAACCTGAATAATATAAAGAGTTAACTACTGCTGTGCCAGAAATATGCTGCTCTATGAGATTCGTGTGTTTTACTTGGGTAAAGATAGAGCACTTGCATATAGAGTTAACTCCTTCTGTGCAAGACAAAAATGCTGTTTTTATTGGATTTGTGTGTTCCTGGTGCAAAAATAGAGCACTTGCATATAAGGAGTTAACTCCTATGCCAAGTCAATTACTGCTGTATGAGATTTGTGTGAATTATCTGTGCAAAAAAAAGCACATGCATATAAGGAGTTAACTCCTATGCCAAGTAAAGTACTGCTCTATGAGATATATGTGTATTACCTGTGCAAAAATAGAGCACATGCATATAAGGAATTAACTCTTTCTGTGCCAAACACAGTGATGTTATATGCGATTTGTCTATGTAAATAGAGCACTTGAATTACAAGAATGGTATTCAATGAGATCAAGGGAGTGTAAGATCAGCTTTTGTGGGGAGTTAGAAAACATTTCTTTTCGGACTTTCACTCCGATTAGAGAGGGTCGCAAATGTTTCTGTGATTGGGTTCTCAACCGTGCCCGTTAGACCGTGCTTATCACAGAGTTGAGGAGCGTATGATTATTAGAATTGCCCGTAATCATAAACTCTATATGCGCCAACTTTGTGCAAGTTAGGGCAAGGATCTGGTTATATGACACAAGTCAAAACCACAAAAAAAAAGGAAACTAAATTTTGAGGATGGCAAAGGAATTTGCACTTCCTTCCTCAGGACATCTTTGATGGGTGGCCTTCCAAGATTGAAGGGGATTTGAATCAATGTGCTCCTTTCCATAGCCTGCATGTTAATTGTGAAATTTCCTGCATGAATCATGCTTTGGTTTGAAAAGCACAGGGTGTCTGAGATCATTCACTTTACTAAATGTGATATGTTGTGCAATAATAACTTGTTGTTTGGTTCTGAATAGGCTAGTTTTACAGCTGTGATACCCTGTGTTGGTTACTGCAAACTGCTCTGGAGGGCGTTTCATGAACGTTATCAGGCTACTTCAGTGAAATCCTCGGTTTTGATTGGCTGAGAAGCACTAGCCTCTGACTGTTACTATGGTAACTGCCAGAAAAAGACAGCTTGTCAGACAAAAAATGTTCATAAAACGCCCTCCTGGTCATCACACAGGGCAGCCAAAGTGAGTAATCTGATATTAATTGATCTATATATATATATTTTTTGAATATAGGTGTGGCCAGACTGTAAGAAAGTATTTTGCTTTCCAACACTTGCACGTTTAAGACATGGAAAATGGAAGAAAATAATGTTTAAGAACTCCCCTCCTGATTCAACGACTAGAAACCGACTGTGCGGAATTATATTGATCTTAAAATTTGGATGCGAGCAGTGCATGCAATACAGCAGTAGTATATGAATGAAGACTATGACAGCTACGAAATTGGGATATTTTTTTTTCACTTTTTCTTAAAGTGTTCTTGGAGCTATGACTGAGATTTCATACATGTTAGCTTTAGGGTAAACTGCCAGCCTATGCTGAATTTCATGACTTTTGTAAAAGTGCTACCCTATCCTTAACCAGGTCATCACGTGTTCACAGGTCATATTGATATCGCTCAGAAATTTCCCCGTGGGAACGGGTTCGCTGACTTCCGTTATAATCGTATGCCATGGAACCCATAGTTAGTTTTACACTGCTTAGGCCACCTGAACTGGATGCATCCTTTCATTTTATAATGATTTATTATCATCAACCTCACTCACTCTGCCCATATACCTGTCATCGTCATACAACGCAGTGACTTCATGAGTCCCACTCTGTCAAAATCCAAAACTATTACTATTGGATTTTCACACAACCAAGTCATTTAGCCCTTTCTCTTTCATTTGGTACCAGTTTTGTGACAATTTGATACAAACTAACAAAGTTATTGTCTGCATTTTTATTTCATTTAAAAAAACAAATGGAAACAATGCAGTTTAAAAGTGCTGTAGCTCATTTTTAGCATAACAGTCTCTGATCCAAGTTTCTGGTTTTAGCGGAGTGGGTCTCGTGTTGAGTTTCTTGAAGATGGCACCTCGCTGTCGGAGAAGAAGCTGTAGGTTGATGCTGGAGTAGGATCTGCTACTATTCCTCTGGATAATGGCGATTGCTCAATCTGCCGGGCTCTGCTTTCTGAAGGATATGAGGGGAATGTGGGTTTTGCCCTGATAAAGATATTGTGTGTTTGCTTCCATGGCTTTTTTCTTCTTAAGACTCACAAAGAATGAATGTAATTTGGATTGTACTGTATATTCGAATGGCAATGGGCAGGATGAATAAAAGTGTCCGAAATCATTGATGTTGAAAGTGTACGTGTATTTGTTTTATATGGAATTTCTGTGTTCTGATGTACAAGGAGAGAAAGCAAACTGGGAACTACAGCGTTTATGGTTATGACATATCTGGTTATGATCCAAAAGGCCATGTTGTAAAGATTGATATGATTGAGGTCAAGACTAAAACAAAATCATTAAAATGCATATTTTGAATGTTTTGATGAACTTGAGCAGTGACTGATGTGGCCTTTTCGGGTGATTGGTGTATCAGATTCAAGATGAAATAATGATAGGGTACTACATGTACATATTTGAAGGAAAAAAGGTTTACACACATAAACACACGAACGTTACACACGCACACGCACGCACATTTTTTTATGTTCTTATATGCTCCAACTTATTTACTTATTTCCTTATTTACTCATTTGTATTCTTCTTTACTTATTTACTTTGACTAATTTATGTTATGTAGCTTTGCGGGAACCTTTTCAAGTTTCAATTCAATTCAATTTCAAATCAATTTCAATTCAATTAAAAAAAAAAGACTCCGTGAAAATATTCAACCATAAAATTAGCAACTTGAAATGTGTTCTCGGATAGCCCTCGCATTTTATTGTCATTTCAGTTATTGTTTTATGTATTTTTTTTTGTTTTTATGCGAAATTAATTAAATTCAAATTTATTTCGAATAAAAAAAAACATGCAACAATAACTGAAATGACAATAAAATGCGAGGGCTATCCGAGAACACATTTCAAGTTGCTAATTTTATGGTTGAATATTTTCACGGAGTCTTTTTTCGGGACACACGCACACACACATACACACACTTATTTACTTTAAATTATCTATGCTATGTAGGTTTGCAAGCAAAAATCTACGAAGACTTTGAAGTCTTTTTCGGCGCACACACACACATGATAAATTCGTGATCACACACATACACACATGCACACATACACATAATAAACTCGTAATCATTGAGAGATTCAAGACTAGCAATGCAAAATTAATGAGCAGACGTAGCGGAAATTATTTAATAATCTGATCAATAGTGAGGAAAGTAAAACGATGTGTTATGTACATTGAAATTACACTGCAATATACACGCGTAGTATTACAAAGTCATTCAGGAACATAAATGTACAAAACCCAGGTCATAGCTAAATTACAGCTAAATTCAGTTTTGAAAACACAGTCACAGTCACGAAAAACATGATTAACTTATTACAGGAGAGTTAGAATACAGAATTAGAATGTTGTCATTTGAGAACATGTTTAAAGAAGGAGAGAGAGAAAAAAGTTTCACATTACATTTGATGCGTATTATTTTTAACATATTACCTTTAATTGTATTAGAATATACTTTTCACAATATGTGCGTTCGCACACAAGAGAAAGTAAGAGTCTGACCCGGGTCGAAACACCCATATCGAAATTTCATTTATTTCGGTGTGTGAATTCCCCTAAGATCTACAAATAATATACATTCTTACGAAATGATTAATCAGCAATGTTCCAGCTATATTTGGCTTGCAGCTAATCTTGTAATGATTTTCCCCTCCAATTATCAATCCACAAGATTTTATTGTGAAGCGAAAACGTTATCTGCTCAATTTACACAGTAACACGAAATCGACACTAAGGTAATTTCTACTAGATGTATTATTGTCATATAGTCTTTCTAATTTCTACCTGTATTGTCATATAGTCTTGTACGCCAACAACAGAAAGCGCACCCTCACAAAAAATAAGGCTTACGAAATAAACTGTTTGCAATGTGACAAGCTTTGTGAAATCATGACTCCGCCAGTCAGTGACAACACCATCTGTGTTGGTTCAGTCTTCACACAGAAATGCATAAAGAATAATCATGTGTTACGAAATTAGACTGAAATATTTGAGCAGCAATGGTGAAAGGAAAAGAAGGTGGTATGTACATTACACTGCGATATTAAGCAAATAATCAGCGTTGGTGAGGGTGATGGGACGAACTATCACTTCCGAGGCGATTTGGATGTAGCTATCTTTCCGAAGCGCAGCTGAGGAAAGATAGCGTATACATTCAGATCGCCGAGGTTGTCACTGACTGGCGGAGTCATGATTTCACAAAGCTTGTCACATTGCTTGAAACCAAAAGTTGATTATTTGCTTTATATTCCACATCTGAAACCAAGTATCTATACCAAAAATGACAATTTGACATAAAAAGGTAATGTTTACTTATCTCCATAACCCCGAGCCGCTGCCATGGGGAACACGCGTTAGGACGCGAATTAGGACGCGCATTAGGACGCGTATTAGCACGCGTATTAGGACGCGCATTAGGACGCGCGTTAGGGCGCGCGTTAAGACGCGTTAGATGTTAAGTGATAGTCCGAGTGTAACGCACTTTTATTTCGCGCGTACTCAAAATATTAATCACGCATTAGGACTGTGAGGAGTGAAGAGATCAGCGAAACCAAAAAGTACTATCATCTAGAGTGTAACGAACTTTTGTTCTCATGTGATCTGATAGGGAAACTACGCCTCATCACGTGATCAACTCTTGACCAATCATATAGCAACATTCTCAGTATGTGGAATATAAACACGGATATCATTACAAACGTATCTGCCCTGTCTCTCGGCCTCCAAAGCCATTGAATAAGAGGCCTTTGCACACAAGATTACACTCTCCGAAAAGAAGTCACCTGCGTGCCATCTAGAATGAAGATCTTTCCCGGGTCTGGAATTACAAAGGAGCGGAAACTCACATAATATGGCAAATCTACCCCTGTATATTTTATGACGGAAGTCGTCGACATGTTGCCAACGGTGGGACATGGGACTGAAATAGCTTCAATGGTAAAATGTTCGAAATGTTCATCTCGAAGCATCACATAAATGACGTCACAGGACCGATCGACGGCAAGTCGGTAGGGAATCTTTCCATGAAAGTGGCTCGTTGCTTTGACAACACCTGACTTGTCCACGACGGCGATGTTATTACCCTCTGCGCATTTCGTCAGGATGGCTAGGTAGCTTGTTGACAAGGTTGCCATGCTGTGGATCGGTTTGGCTTCCTTGTCGATGACCCGAAAGTGCCTCACGATTTGTCTGTTCCCCGGGTCAACAATGAGAACAGTCGAACCACCGTAGTTCGTGGCCAGAATCATACCGTCTGTATCAACGTTGACTATGATCGATCGATATCCGGAGCTCAAGAGGGATGTTCCGTACGCGTTCACTCTTGCGATGTGCTTCCAATCGTGATCGTAGAAGTCGATGTTTCCGTCAGAAGTCCCGACAACGTTCCTGCCGTCAGCAAGCGAGGCGTAGCTGTGGACACTATACTCTGTCTCTCCATAATTCATGATCACTTTTTTCATCCGATTCCGTCTGCGGTCCGTGACGTCCGTGACGTACACGCAATTATGACGCTCTCCCGTCGACTGGACCACTAATCCATCGGTGGCGTTGCAGCCTATTAGAATTGCTTCGGGCACGTACTTTATGTCAAATGACCCGTTTTCCTCCCAGTGTACGCCATCCACATTTCGCACGTCAGACTCTCCTTCCTCCTTAGAAGACATCTTCTCGGCACCTTTGGCAACTCTCACACGGGTTTCGGCTGATGAGCTGAGCTCCTTAGCCATCGAATTGGCGACTTGAGTACACTAACTGTTGATGAGAAGTACTGGCGTATCACTAGCAGTGGTGAATAGATGGTTGGTGGTACGTATAGGTTCACTGCATGTATTTAGGTGTGTGTGTGTATGTGTGCGTGTGTGTGTGTGTGCGTGTGTGTGTGTATGTGTGTGTGTATGTGTTTTTTTGTGTGTGTATGTGTGTGTATGCAGATATTGTACGCATTGAACGAAAAGTCTACTTTTAAACGGTGCCCTTGAATATGCGGCTATATAAATGACACAATAATTGTCAGTTTGCTCGTTTCTGTCCCGAAGTGCCGTTCAGCGCTTTCGATATGTCGATTGGTCCCAGATTTGGCTGTTTAATTCGTATGATTAATCATGATGTCGATCACATCCCCGTGAAGAGATTAGTCTTGTTGTTTCTGGTCAGCCCTGAAAAAATGGACCATATATGGAAAAAAATGAAATATGCTGCAAAAAGTATTCCAACAGGAATCGATCCCAAATGTCCTTTCTGTTAAGGTAATGTCACACACATTCATGCCGAGTAAAAGTTGCAGGCCTAATTGAAACGACCTCTATAATACCCTTGCCAGAAATTGATCTCAGTGACTTTCTCTACCAAAGAAACAAAAAACGAGTATGAACATGATATCATCATAGCTGACAATGCCCTAGTCCAGATACTGGCCCTTTCGGGTGAGGGGTAAATTTTGGGGTCTTGCGATCAGTGGAGGAAAGCGTTAAGTGGGTGCAGCGCGCAATGTGCATGTGGAGGGAAAAAACCCTCCCGAAAGTCCAGCATCTTGATTAGCAATGCCAATGTATAGTGCTCGCTATGTTGATATTGGCGACCATTGTGCACACTGTAGGCTACTTGTATGTGCAGTCATGAACAAAATTATTTAGACGTATAACTACCCTAGTAAATAACGAATATAATACCACAACGCATCGGCTTGACATTCTATGTTTGACTACTACAAACCTGTCTCTTATGTAGATACTTCATTCTTAAAATTCACATGCTATGAGTTATATCACTCCTAAACATTTGCAAAATGAGATAACCTATTAAAAAATCAGACATCTAAGTTAGAATAATACCTCTAAACAGGAAAATACATGTAGAACATGTATCACCACAGTTATATAGATACGTACTTTGATGCGATAATATTGTTGATATACCGAACTGATGAAAATAGTCGATGTCCTCCAAAACATCGGCTGGTAAAACGTATGAGGATAGTTTAAGGTCAAAGATTGACAGTGTAAATACACGTAGTTCCACACTCGCACATTGAGTTGAATTCGCCTCGCGACGAGCCGTGTGTACCGAAAATATGTCATCAACTGACCAACCTATTCAACATGTACGTACGTCTGTTTGGTGCAAACGACTGCTGTACTGTTTTAATTGACACGCATTGGTACCTGCGTAAATACCAAGAAGGAAGGACATCCAGACATCCGGGTTCACGCTTGGTGTTATCATTCGAATCTCATTATCTCATAATGAAATGGAGACACCGTCTTTGCCAAATATAGGTCACCTACGCAGTTAGATGGGACGTTGTGAATACATGATTTATTTATTTATTAATTTCCAGTTTTATTTAAGCAGGGTGGCCTCTTTAGTTATAAAACTGCTGTCACTAAGGGCCCTGACAGATAAAAATACAATACAGTACATAACTACAACAATAATACAAAATATAAAAAATGTTAACAAATTCAATGGAGGAGACATAACACGGTAAAATCAACAGTAACATCAACAACTTCATATCATATTTATATCATGTAATGAAGATTGCAGCCTGTATGATAAAGCATTACATAAAGTTCACCAACTAAGAGATGTAATAGCAGATAAAAACTGCTTAACTAATACCGTTACGTTGGAGAGTTTGCGATTACCACGGCTGTCCCTGAGACTGTAACTGGCATTAGTTATTGACGAAAGGATGCATACGCAATTGCGTCACACCCACCTGGATGTTATATGCAGACTCAACAAATTCTCAAACACAGTCATGACAATCTAAATCTCTCTAATAATTTTGTGGCGAAGACGGCGACTAGGGGATAACCACTACGTTACCGATGAGAGATAGAGGATAAACTACCCCGAACAATATTCCTTAACTTCTAGTACAGCAAAGCCGATGCAGACGAAGACCATGTGATAAGAGAACGCCGTGAGAAGAACGCCAGCAGAGACGAGGAGACCGCCTGCTGTTATCACTGTGCAGGTACTGAAGGTGTGTTGGGCATACGATGTAACAGGGGCTGTGGGAATGGAAGAAAGCTAGATCACTGATAAATCAGACCCTTAATTCCTAAAAGCTCCCCGATTACTTGTAGTGGGTTCTCCCATAACCATTAGACATGAAGATATGATTCGTAATCTTGGTACTACCTTAATATATTCTATCCGATTCAGAAACGAATCTACAGCTTGTCCCAACATAAGGACAGTTTGGAGCGGAGAACCGTGATATATACCGATTGCGGTCTCGACCTATAGGCTACAGGAATCACTGAGGTTTTGGCCACCCCTACCAAAACCTACTCGAAGTCTAAAGATCAATATGATTCCGTTCAAAGTCAGTTTTCAATTCTATTATTGCGAGGGAAGTTCCTAAACAGTATTCTCGTCCATTTCCCATGGTATTTCCACATTTTCCTTTCTTCACCTCCAAAAGGGCTACCGTGTCTTTAATTTTGTGAGTTTCTTTCTGATTGTCAGCGATTTAAGGTACACGTAGTTGTGCTCAGTCTATGCTTCTCATGATTTGTTATGATGAACTAACCATAATTTTACCATACTAGCGAATAATGCTAAGTGAATATAAACTAGAGTCTTACTGTTGTCATGGGATTCATATTGTAATCATTGATGATATAGCTTTATTGGTTATGATGCTTTGAAGCCTCCGCTCTATAAGTAATAAAATATTTTTTAAATCGTGTAACAAAAGCAAGATTTGAAAAGAGTTCGAAATGCTTTACAGGCACATTCAGAGCATAGCGACGTATAGCTATAACGTCACACAACGATTTTTGTTTGAGGCTTTGAAGAAAAACAAACTGTGTCTACATTCCAGTCTTCGCTTAGCTCCTTCTTTTAAGAAGGATTCATAGCAGCCACTGTAAGGCACACTCATTCCATTCCCACCGGGTAGCCAGTTACCCACCTGGGTGGAGAGCAGCAACGTGGATTAAGTATTTTACTGAATTACACAAGTCCCTTAGATGGGCTTGAATCTGGGACCTTGAGATCCTAAGTCATACTTCACTATCACGACACCAAATGAAAGCAATGCCTATAAGCGATTGAAAACAAAGTGCAATTCGATAAAAATAATAAATTGATAGGTTACTCGAAGAAATGTTAGAAGAAAAAGTAGAAAAAGAACAGACAAAGATCTAGTAGGGTTAGTGAGAGCTGCCTTGCTGAAATGTAAAATAAATAAATGTTTATCCTAGGACTATTTTATATCGTTCCTAACATGATCTATCGTTATGCGGAAAAATATTCAAAGGATCCCTTTTAAATTTTGTTCATGACCGCAATGCAAATTATATACTTTTTGAGATGAATGCTTTCAAGAACATCAAGCAGGGGCGCCATTCATGATTCTTCATTGGAATCGAGCTGGTTACGTCATGACTTAACCATTGCGTACCAGACGAACTACTACTACAGCAGTTCATGGCATTTGTGTGTATTGATAGTGAAATAGACCACGAGAGGAACGCTTACGGTTATATATAGTATTAGGCTACAATTTTTTTTTTAACAAAGAAATCTTTAGTTGGTATCCACTGAAAGCCCATGTAATTGTCTAGTGATTTGGTTCATGAGCGTAATAAGGGGGGTGGGGGGGGGGTGGGGGGTGGGGAGGGGAGAGGGACGTTTTTTTAGGATGTACAGCAGGATCGAGGCCGTAACGGAAGTTCAATGAAAGGTAAACACTGCCCCCACGCGTCGTGACACGATCTATGATCAGTCCATTGTTAAACAAACTACGCAGAAAGGTGAGGACCGTTGGATGTGGATACACGGAACCTGACAAGAATTGACAGGCACAAAGGGTAAGATGTTAAACAATCTATCTTGGAAGGTAACTATATTTCTGATAGTACATGTACCTCACGATGTACTCGCTAATGTCAATAATATGTAGGCCTACTCAAATGCATATAAACACTCCATGACAGTCGTTTGTACTTGAAACTTTCGTGAAACTTTCGTGACTTTTTGGGCATAACAAAGCACTACTGAATGATGTTGAATGGCTACCGCAAAAAAGGGGCAATCGTCACTTAAAAGGGGCTTAATTTGACAAGAGAACAAGCTGTGCATGATAAGGTTGCGAATGTTGGATTTATCATTGATTATTAATGGGCTGGCTGTGATTATAACGACCAAGGTTGGGTGAATTTGGACTCGTAGCTACCCGATTCCACGTTGCAGAAAGTGTACGATGTTTTACGGAGATAAATCTGTCTGTTAGTCACATAAACAATTTGCGCTTCCGCTAGGCTTTCCGTTCCCTGAATAGGGATGCGTCATCCACAGTGCTGTCGAAAAGACGCTCACAGAGATAGTGTTATACAAATGAAATGAAAGGGCACAGCCTGTACTAAATGTTTGTTTGAATATCACAATACAAAATAAGCTTGTTATATTTGAAAAAAAATGAAAAGCTTTGGTACCATCAAATGTTCTACACCTTGAATGTATAGGGTTGGTTTATTTCTGGCGTCTCATTTATATTACAGTATCTTAATTGTCACAAATTTGTGGCTGATACAACGTGGACACACGTGAGCCTTACCCCCGCCCCTCCTGCCTCCTCCTCCCCCCCCCCCTCCTAGCTACCCACACTCGAGCACAACATATACACACACATTTCATCCCATTCACATGTCAACAATGACATTAATATTGACTTTTGTTGCAACTTTATGCTACGATGAAGATATATATTCAATTTTGACATGAATACATCATTGCTGCATGAGGTATTTGTACATGAGGTTCGAAATAATCAGTGTACTATAGATTGAGTTCAGTATTAATTCTGTTTCTTACAAACGAGTCTATTGTTTTATTCTTTAATCAAAATATTTTCTCTAAATTGTATTCCAGGGACCACATGAAATATCAACACAACTGATAAATGACCTACTGTTGTCAAAAGGTTTAAATAGATGCATGAATGAATTATTATGAAAGTATGAATGAATACATTATGACTTAGTGCATGAATAATAACAAATTTGGTCTTCTTTACAGGCGATGGTGTAATCTGCTCCACATCATGGCGTGCAACTTTTTCACAAGCAGCGGCAATCACGGTCAGTGCGAGGGGTGCAGCATGGGGGACACCAACCACGTGACCTACCGAGTCGAGGTCAAGCAGCAGCTCTGTGACCCCTGCGCGCGCGAAAGGCACCAGGACATTCTCGAGCGCGACACCGGCACCCGCTGGTTCTGCGCAAAACACGTCACGGATAAGGCCAAGATCTTCTGCTGCACACACGACATACTGATCTGTGAGGCGTGCGCGCTCACCACCCACAGGAAGACTTGCGACCTGATCGATGTCGATGACATCATCAAGGAACGGAAGGAGGAGCTTTGCCGTCTGCTTGACGAGGTCAGCGACAGAGAGGGAGAAGCGAAAGAGCAGTGCGCCCTCTCAGCTGAGCGATACAACGAAGTCAAAGGCTATTTCGAAAGCGAGGAGGAGAAGTTGAGGTTGGCCTACGAGGCAGAAGTTGAGAAATTGACTGATACCTACAAAGAGCTGGCTTCTAAATTGAAGCAGAAGTCTGACCTTTTTATGGAGAAGGGACAGATGGTCAAAATAAGATGTGAAAATATGCGCCAGGGTATCGTTGATGGTCGGAACGAAGCTGCAAACTTACTACAGAATGATAGTGGCTTTCTTTCTGGGTTCCAGCGTCTTAAGAAGTCCTTCAAGGGCATCCTCGACACCACAATCCCCAAGCAATACATGGATGATATCACCAGCATCGCCAAGAAGGTCTTTTTCATCAGAAAAGAAGGGCCGGAGATTGGAGTAATTGAAGAACCCATCGAGAAATGGGTGCAAGAGAAAGAACTGAACATGGGGACGGGGTCATTTTCTTCCATGATTGGTGCGGTAGGTCCTAATGAGGTTGCGCTAAAGAGCAGCGAAGACCATTCGTTCTCCGTCCTGTGTCTTGAAGACGGGAAGAAAAAGAAGATAATGAAAAAGACCAAAAGTCACTCCGACCTCTACCGATGCGTGCCCTTAGACCAGAACAGAGTGGCATGCGGATCAAACGAAGGTGAGCTGATCATCTACGACTCTTCCTGGAAACCCCTACATGTCGTCCAGGTTGTCGATAACGCGGAAGCTATTATCTGCGTCGCCAAAGACAAGGATGGAATGGTGCTCGCCAACGCGGTCGGGGACCCCGATATCAAGGTCTACAACCCAGCCTCTGGCTATCTTCTTCGGACAATCGAACGGAACATGGCCATATACGACATGCAGTCGTTGTCCAACGGCCACGTGGCCGTGCTCACCGAGTGCTCAGAGGGAATCGATATTTCCGTCCTGGACGCAGATGGGGCCGTTGTTGCGTCCAGACACTCACACGGCGGTGGGGTCAAAGCTCTGGCAGTGGACCGCTCCCAAGACTCAATCTGCTGCCTCTTGTGGGACCATGTCTACGCCGACTACGCCGTGGATGTGATGTCCGCAAAGCTGGAGGTGATGGCCAAGAGAGTGGTGGAGTTCGACCCCTGCTTCTACAGTCCGAGCTGCCTGTCCCCAGGACCCAACTGCCTGTCTATCTACTGTGATGGGAAACTCCTGACGTACCGAAAGACCAGTCGAGGACTCACCGAGCAGCTTCTTAATCTGTTTCTCTGAATTCCTCGTAATAGGTGGTTTACTCTTTAGCAGCATAAGGATTGTGACTGTGATTTGCATCCACATATATTTTTATAATCGTAACTGAATGCAAATGACAATCATGAAATGCGCTAAATATAAAGAAAACATCAGAGCCCTGTCTTAAAAAGAATTGTGCTTGATCGCAACTTGACGCCGTGGATGAGAGATAGAAGATTGGCTGTACGAATTTGCAACTCTTTACACGACGGGCCCCGAAACAAGTTCATGGTCTTCATAATGATAATGTTTTTTTTTTTTTTTATCTTAGCACATAGTCGACGCATTTACCACAAACTATTTGGCTCATGAGCATCTAAGTTCCGCGACGCATTGCATGTATGTGTGAGGTGCTTTTTTAACACGCCACACTTTATTCTACTACTCTGTATTCTCCATTGTAGGCTTATTTTAATAGGCTTTATAATAATTATGTTTTAATATTGTGACGTGTTTGACAAAGGAAATAATATCATGGATGGAAATAGATTTGAGAGAACTTCCGTTGACAGTCAATTTACCTCTAATGTTTTGAATATTGGGACAGAGAGGGATATAGCACATCATGACGCTCGGTTGTTCGCGACCCAGAGCTTCCTATTTCACTAATTTTGACTTCCCGTATTGACGTTCTAATCGGTTCTAGCTAGCTTAGGTTCTAGGATGTGGAGTCTGGTTTTTTTTTCTGATGCAGTGCTCACTGCAACTACAACTGCGTCTGGACACTTAGACTAGCATTGGTAATACTCCCCCTTCGGTCTCCCAAGTTCACTCCCAATGCAGAGAATGGAACAAGAATATGCTACATGCCCAGATCTATTTTTTGTATGAGCAGTGCATCCGAAAATGAATGCTATTGGCTTGAACGTAGTCTTCTCTGTGCTTGTCGCTGTTCTTGTTTCTCTCTGAAATCTCAGGTCAGGGATTGTGGTGTTATAAAAGCAGATCGAGTGAGGAGTAATCTGCTCTGTCAAGTTTAATACATGTATTGAACTCCTTCCGTACAAACCATAATGTTCCTTTCTAGTTCATGCCCGAGGACAATGTAGCGCGCCGTGAGAGGCTCGAAGAATAATGCGTCTTCTTCGTTTCTAACAAAGAGGATTTATGCTGGGGTGGTAATGAAACCCATAAGAATAATTATCTGTATTTTGGATTTATTTTTATCACTGGCATGATTAGTGTGAAACAGTGATGAAACATAGCAGGGACGTTAACACAAGTTAAAGTGTGTTCGGTACAAACCGACTGTACCTCTAAGGGGTATTTAGGTTTATTTGCAAACACGTACGCTTGTGGCTGTTATGTACACACGTCTTACATGTTTCACCTGTTTTTTCGCAAACCTACTATGTATAAATGACAGATAAAGAGGTCTTTTATATAAATACATGATGTAAATCTTCTTCTTCTTGCTATTCAAGCGCCTAACAAGCTGCTTGATACCTCTCTTGCAACTTTTGCTGTCTAAGCTACTTTTCGTTGATGTCTTGTGTTGATTTTAATGTCAGTGGTTATATTAAAGTGTACTGATCCTACTAGACAAATTTCAGCTTGATTTGTGAATGGATCTTCTCACACTTATCGATATAACTTTTTTGAGTTTGTTCATATCTGGAGTGCAAGTTGGTGGCCATTTCTTATACATGCAAGCCCTGCTCAGTGGACTGTATCATAGTGAGCTATTGGTCATCTGTCTTGACAATGGAAGTGATCAACAAAAGGACAATGATGTTCATGCACGTTCCTGTCTGGATAATCCTTGCCTGTCTTTTGAGTACTGGGACTGGGCATAATAGTGGCTTTGTGAACAGATTTTGTGGAACATGCTTTCAACACTCTACAAGGGTTGGATACATTGGTCGACGTATTCCATACTACAGGAATGCTGACTGTACGTTTCAAGTAGAACTTCTGCTGTGTGGTGACGTACAACCTAATCCAGGACCAGTTAATGCCAGCCAATTGTCCACTGTTCGTCAGCAAATTACTGTACAACAGAACAACATTGGTCATTTGGGGAATAGAATTAATTATGACAGGAAAACACTTCTCGACATGCACAGCCTACATTATAAAGTAGAGCCCCATACTTGGAAAACGCTTAATGAACTTGGTCTCTGTACGAAACCTCGCACGAAAAGGGGGTCCAAAGGAGGAAAGCGTCGACAGCGCAAGTCTCATCCTCAAGATGCTTCCCAACAAACTATGTTTGCATTGTGGAATGCAAGGTCCATCAAGCCTAAAGTTGCTATGCTGTGTGACTTTGTTATTCATGATCATATCGATATATTAGCAGTGACAGAGACCTGGCTGTCAGGGGACCACCGGGATGATTTCTCTCTTGCTGACATGTCCTCCACTCTTCCAAACTACAGGTGGTTTCACATCCCTCGTAAGGATCGGCATGGTGGTGGAGTGGGTGTGTGCATCAGGAAAGGTTTCAGAGTGCATGAGTACCCCATTGATCCATTTTCTTCTTTTGAACATATTGATTTGTTGCTGTCTTCTAGTAATCATGTGCCACTAAGATTGGTAGTCATCTATCGCCCTCAGCGTACTCATACAGGGGACCTGACGCATTATACTTTTTTGACTGAATTCGCTTCCTTTCTGGAAATGATAGCCTCAGTCCGACATCGTGTTTTAATTGTGGGTGACTTCAACTATCATGTTGACGATGGGACAGACACAGTAGCTGCGAGATTTACTGACCTTGTTAACTCTCTGAATCTGAAGCAGCATGTGAACTTACCCACTCACCAAGGTGGACATACACTTGATCTGATTCTATCGCGTGACACTGATGATGTTGTAGATTTCATCGGTACAACTGCTTATCTTCCTTCAGACCATGCTGCATTGAAATGTGCTTTGAAGATTGGTCGACCAGAACCAGTAAAAATGGAAGTTAAGATGCGGAAATTGCGTGAAATCGAGATTGAATCTTTTGTGGAGGATATCCGGCAGTCTGAACTGTATCTTAATCCTTCAGATAATGAGGACAATCTAGTACTTCAGTATGAATCGGTTCTTCATAACCTTTTGGACAAACATGCTCCTCTGTTATCTCGCACAGTAAGGTGTCGGCCAAACTCGCCGTGGTATAATGATGGACTTCGGGTAGTGAAACGAGAACTCCGCAGGTTGGAACGGATTGCATCATCCCCATCCAATTCTGTCCAAGAGATTCATCGGCAGATTTTCAAGGCTAAATGCACTGAGTATAAGAAGGCACTAGAAACTGCTAAGACAATGTACCATCGTGACCAGCTGGCCGATTGCAGTGCTCGTGAGTTGTTCCAGAAAATTGATAAACTCTCTCGTCCAAATTCTTCAAAGTCCTTGCCAGACAATGAGGGCTCAGAGATTTCTCTTCCCGAGCGGTTCCAGCAGTTTTTTGTAAATAAACTTGAGAAGATTTCAGAATCTCTCAGCTTAGGTCCTGCTGATGCTACAACATTTCAGTTTCCATGCCAAAGACAGCTTGGGACTTCACTACGTAGCTTTGAAGCTGTCTCCGAAAAACAAGTTGCACAGATAATAAAGAATTCTTCGACGACAACCTGCAACCTTGATGCTATTCCAACTTGTTTATTGAAGAAATGTTGTGATGATCTTGTTCCTGTTATAACTTCCATCATCAACAAATCTTTTCAAGCAGGCTGCTTCCCTGAGGCTCTGAAACAGTGTAACATCTGTCCTCTCATCAAAGATCGAAAGTTGGATAGTGAGGAGTTAAAGAACTATCGCCCAATCGCCAATTTGAAGTTTTTGGCAAAGACTGTAGAAAGAGCAGCTGCTCAGCAACTGCGGAGTTACCTGGCTAAAAACCAACTGCTTGCGAAAACTCAGTCAGCGTATAGACTTTTCCATAGCTGCGAGACGGCACTCTTGCGTGTGTCTAATGATATTTTGATGTCCTTGGACAAAGGCCATGAGGTGATTTTAGTCCTTCTTGACTATTCGTCCGCATTTGACACGATAAGCCATGACACAATCTTGCAACGAATGTCAGATTGGTTTGGGATTCAAGATCGGGTGCTGGACTGGTTTCGTACCTATCTTACATCTCGTACTCAAACTGTCTTGATCAATGGTGTGCAGTCATCGGTTCATATGCCAACACAAGGCGTGCCGCAAGGGTCTGTTATTGGACCCTTAGTATTTACTATGTATACATCACCTCTAGAAAATATTATTGATTCCTATGGATTTTCTAAAATGTTGTATGCAGATGATACTCAAATTTATGTATCATGTAAATCGTCAGACATTGGAGATTTAGTTCCTAGAGTGTTGAGTTGTATCAAGGAAATTAAAGAGTGGTCGAGGTTGAATGGCCTTAAGCTGAATAGTTCAAAGACGGAAGTTCTGCATATCAAATCAAGATTTCGGTCTCATATTCCTTTGCCACCTTTTCAAATTGATGGTGTAGAGGTTGTCCCTGTCAAGAAAGTGAGAAATCTTGGTGTTTTGTTTGATGATCAATTTACAATGCACAGCTATGTTAGTTCTAAATGTCGTTCTGCATCATTTGCGTTGCAAAAAATTAGCAAAATTCGGCCTTTTATTGACAAAGGTACCACTGAAAAATTAGTACATGCTTTTGTCATGTGTCACCTAGACTATTGCAATAGCCTGTTGTATGGAGTACCGGACATTCAATTTCAGAAACTGCAGGTCATTCAAAACTCAGCTGCAAGGCTTGTGACAAGAACAAACAAACGTGAATCTATATCATCTGTACTAAGAGCCCTCCACTGGTTACCCATCAAATCACGTGTTAAGTTTAAGATCTTGCTACTTGCTTTCCACTGTTTTCATGACATAGCTCCTTCTTATCTATCAGAGTTAGTTGTAAAGTACGAACCTGTACGGAATTTAAGGTCAATTCAGAAAGACCTTTACAATGTACCTGTAGTCAGAACAAAGTGGTATGGTAAAAGGGGCTTTGCGCATGCTGCGCCAGAACTGTGGAATAGTATTCCATGCAGTGTGAGGCAAGCTAACACAGTTGAGCAATTTAAAACTGCTCTGAAAACATACTTATTTAATTAAGCTACATTTTACTTAGTACAAGACATTCACCTCGTAGCAACTTTCCCTCTCTTCTTCTTCTTAATTTTCTTTTTCCTTTTAAGCGCGTTGAGACCTTTTTCAAAGGTATAATGCGCTATACAAGAACTGTTATATTATTATTATTATTATAAATATCATACTTATATGATCTCGGTTGATATCAGAATTTAAGCAGAATACCAAATGTATGCATCATTATGTTGCCATATTGGCAAGACATGTACTATACAAGAGCATTATACGCATATCATTACGCGAATTCATATCATATACATACTATAAAATGCTTACTTTATGAATGTGCACTGTAATGCTAGCGGTCGATGATAATGAGGAAGAGGCCGAAGATAAGAAGAGGGTCGAGACAGAGAAAGAAGAATAGAGAAATTACGACGACGGGAGAACGAATTAGGCCTACAATTTAGGTGCTAAAACATATAAAGTCGTCATTATAGAACCGCTACTTACGCGCAATCCATTATTCTCAATCTATGTATCCCTGTCATATTTTAATCGGAATTTGATGTGATGAAGGTCATCATTTGCACTTCCTTCATTGCATGAGCACCACACAAAGAACGAAAACTGGTACTTAAAAACGAAGAAGGAGAAGAAGAAGAAGAAGAAGAAGAAGAAGAAGAAGAAGAAGAAGAAGAAGAAGAAGAAGAAGAAGAAGAAAGAGAAGAAGAAGGAGAAGAAGAAGTAGAAGAAGAAGAAGAAGAAGAAGAAGAAGAAGAAGAAGAAGAAGGAAAAGAAGAAGAAGAAGAAGAAAAACCCCTATTTGTATATCATTGCTATATCTGTTTTACAATCACGACTATATATAAAAATGAAATATGCATTAGCATTTATTAAAATCAAATTTCATATATATCTCAAACCATATCCCTTATACGATATCTCTCATTAGAATATACAACACTGTACAAAGGTAAACTGCCTGTCAACATGAACGTCTGAGGTACATTTCAAAACATGTGGAAATGTGTAAAACATACGTCCATAAATTATGGAACAGATGATGGGTAAATGTTGCACAAATGGCTTTGCTCGTGGTCGTCGTGTGGTGGTGGTTGTGGATAATGATGATGGGGATGATAATGATGACGATGACTATTATAATGATTACGATGATGTGGTAATGATGATTTGTTGTTGGTGATAATACATAAGGATAACGGTGAGGATGATGATGATGATGATGATGATGATGATGATGATGATGATGACAATGATGTTGCGGTAATCATGGTAATGGTGGCTTTGTTTTTGTATTGTATTGTATCCTAATTATACTGATAATAAAGTTTATGGTGGTTCGGATCGAAATGGTGGTGGTGACGATGACGATGACTTCTTGATAGTGAAGTTTGCACACGCGCATACTTCACTATCAAGTAGATCGCATGCTGATTATAGATTGCAGGCACAGAATCGGTTGTGACACTCTCCACGCTCTCTCAAAGCCTGTGTTTGGAACTTATGCATTTTTTTTATACCATTTATTATGTTTATGGGCAGAATTCTCTGTCATCAACCGGCTGACAAAAGTTTAAGCCGGAAACAGGCTAAAGTACTTCAAAGGTTGGGAATAGCAAACTGGCACCTTTCCAGAAATTACAACGAAACCGGCAACATAAGACCGTACCTGTGTCTCTTTCACTTGACATGCCCCAATCTCATTAGACCACATTTACTCATCTTGTATATGCTGTGCGTGCACATCCGCCACACCGCCACACCTCATCGTAGATAATGTACGCATGCATGTCCGAAACCTGGGCCCTGTTGCATAAAACTTACCATTGAAAGTAACTTTGCTATCAATGGCAACTTCTATGGAAACCTTGAATTTGATTGGCTGTCCAGCGATGTTACCATGGTAGTTACCATTGATGGTAGAGTGACCATTAATGATAAGTTTTATGCAACGGGGCCCTGATACCGACATTAGAATGCAGAATATGAAGGGGGAACTATTACATGCTTTGAGGCTACAAATTAGATGTTAAAACTCAGTGTGACATGTGCGTAACCACGGGTGATCAGTGATAATGATGTGTGTGATGGTCGGGGTGTGTTACTAAACGTGGAGAACATAGAGAACGTATCTCAGTCGACGAGGATGAAAACGTGAAAGATTCTGCGATGTCATAAATGTATACGGCATGCTACATTTGGGACGACAAAATACATGTATTGCATGAGGTGATCAGGTCACGCGCATGCGGAGAGCTTCAAAATTACGTCATCACATAGTTGCCTACTAAAGTATGTTGACGTGGAAGTCTACACGTATGCAACTTCCTGTTATAAAAATGAGCGCACTAACAAAAAAGAGTAACAACGTCCAGAACAACAGAAAATGTGGCAGCAAAAACAATGATAATGGTTCTAGCCCAAACTAACTCAACCACAAGGATACTTCACTTTCCCGACGCTTTTAAGTACTGGGGAGATGAAATAAAATCATCCGTGAACATAATTTTTAGATAATCATATTGAGAATTGGAAGAAAATTTTGTCTTAATATGTAGAAGACCCAGAGTGGAAGTTGCTTTGTTTAAATGTATAAAAGAAAAATCGTATGTGTTTTGGGACTGAATCCTAATGTTCTTTTACTACTGTTCACCATTCATACGCCATTGACGCATCTCTGCGCAAGTAATACACACGTATCCCACAAAGCAGCATGTTTTTCTGGCCAGAAAATTGTGACGGAAATCTCCTTTTGAATCTGACAGGTGGCGCTATTGAACCCGCCTTGTTTCTTAAATCAAGTTGGTCAAGCTTTGCTGCAAGCCTCATAATCAGCACCTGTTAAGAAGATGTAAAGTTCCTGAACTGGTTTTATTTAATTTACCATGGCCAGTGTTCTGCTCTTATCAGTCTGTTTTAATTCAGGTCAACGTATAATACTGGTTGAACTCCCTGTTACTGGTAAAGAGAAGAAGTGTTGAATAGCTCGGGACCAGTAATCATGTCATACTCGTTTTTCCGTGACTGACAGTTGTCTCTCTCGTTTAATTTTAGGATCACGTTCACAGCAGTTGATTTTAAAAGCTATGGAGTCGGTATAATCAAAAGAGACCGGGACCGAGATCCGTTATGACGCCAGAATGATTCTGCTATCATTGTGGTTCCCGCGATATTTACTATCAACTTTTTAACCTTTAAAGGGATAGTCTACCCTAAAATTAAGATGGTTTTAATAAAAACAGAAAAATGAAAGAGACATATTAGTGAAGGTTTAACGCAAATCCGTCAAAGTATAAGCAAGTCATTATCTTTAAAAAATTAAAGCTTGTACTGATCTGTGCTGAAATATAACGATGGCAGATAATCACGCTATGATGTTTCAATGCCAAGAATCATCGTCCTTATTTGTGTTACTTGTTACTTATTTCTCGTCGTCTTTGCCTTTCGATATTAATTTGTTTCAAACTATCAATATTCATCAAATATTTTTATGATAACGATTTTGTTTCACGTTGGAGTATTTTATCGTGGGAAGATTATCGCTAGTTAAGCGTTTATAATACGTTTTCAATGATCAATTAATTATCAATTTTATTATCAAGTTTCACAATTGCGTTTCGCTTTCAACAGTTCAAGTTTGCATTGGGAAGAAAGCAAAATAAGCCCAAATGCACTTCACCAAGGCAGCTATCGATGAGAACCGGCAAGGTTAAAAAAAACACCGCCATCTCACGAGCTTCTGCCACTTCTACCCCATTACTTTGACCCAGAATGATATTGGAAGAAGATAACATTTACCAAACATCCTCCGATAGACACGATAGAACAGACCATGAGCGATAGTGCCACTCCGGCTGTGTGTACCGTGGGAAGTCGTGCTTGATCTAGTGTGGGTGTGGTTCGAACCGTGTGTGTTGTGCAGCAATACCAGTCAAGTTCTTTGTCTCGTTCTCCCAAGACTGTGGAAGCAGGTGATTATCTGTCTTCATTTTGTCATTAACGCATTCTCTATCTGGCATATAGTCGTTAAAAGGTAGAATAAATCATCAAGCCATTTGGATTGGATTAAGTCTCCACATAATGTTGGCAATTATGCTTTACATCCTAGAATGATAAATAGATTATGTTTGTTGGTATTCCCTTAACTCACGTATTTGTAATGATTATACTTGTTTGCCACATATTTTCAATAATACTGGGTTCTTTTTTTAAGTGTACAAGTTATCTTAAATGTAAAGTGAATCAATTGATATTTTTGAAAATAACATGCGTTATTTAGGATGACCTTGTTTTCATACAAAATAATTGAAATTACATATTCACCAGAAATGCAATTGATTAACATGTTTTAAATGCATTCTTCCCACATATTAACCCTCTATGCGCTAGAAAACAAGCACTCTGTTGTTTTTTGTATAAAACTTGTGAAAAATGCCTCAACGGCGCATAGAGATTTTAGGCAATATCTCATGTTTGCAGGTCAAACAATTAATGTACATTTTAGTGGGATTTTAGTGACATTATGTTGACTTTTAAAATTCAAATTGAATTGTTTAGTTGGTCATTTAGAACATGACGTTACTATATTCTGATTCTCACACCGACATCTTATTTTACATCGCAATTTACAATCAGCTACATCAGATTAGTGTTGTACTCCGAGATGATTCTTGTGCCGTTTGTGAAAAGATAACAAATTTAACGGCAGAAGCGATGTATCATTGTTAACTTGGACCTATTAATGTATTTTGCATGATCTAGATGAAAGCCGGATCTGAGAGGCAAACCACATAGAAGTAGTTCTCGTGCCTCATATAAATTCTACGTCACTATTTCAGTTTTATACTTCAAATAATTGACCCACGGTTTCATTTCATGATCCTGTACACGTGGTTTATAAATCTTGTTAAAGAATTGTGACAAACACAACCTTTCAAACTTTTACCAATTACACACTTAGTTTGCGATGTGGCATTAATACATTTCACTGCAATCGATAGCCTGTCAGTCTAGTTGACTTTACTATCCCTGACTCGTCCTTGACACATCGTGCGCGATTACATTTCGAGGGCAAACGTAATTGTCTCACAGTGTTATCAATTGGTTGCCCATAGCGCTGAGGAAATGTAGGTTTTAGGATATCTTCCAAGTGCTCGTCAAAGGAATAGATAATGTTTGTAAAAATGGCATTTGTGCCAGATCTGATAAATCTCTATGAGCCGTGAAGGAATTCCTGCATTTGTAATACGCACTTTTCCCAGAGAACATCACTTTGTCTTGCACAGGAAAATGCTGTTTACATTCATTGTTTATGATTAATACAATAATGTTATTACACTTTGCGCTGGGTTTTTCACACCACTTTAAGCAACAGAGGCCGGTAACAGTTTCCTTAACATGTAAAGTAGGCCTACTTCCTGTTGACATGGTGAAGATATGTGGGCTGGAATACATCGGGGGATTATTTTGGAACACGTGTTAAAAGCTGGACTTTAAACTTGTTCTGGTTGCTGGTGTAGAAGATCAAAACCAATGAAGTGTTTATAGGTGTTCTCGGAAGCGTACCTCTGAACCAGTTTCGCAGACCACCATGCGAGTTGCATTTGAGTGGTCGAGTATGGTAGTGTGTGCGCTGTAGTATGTTTAACATGTTTAAACCATTTGCTTTTCTCCAATTCAATTTTTTTAAAAAATATTTTCAACCTGGCAATGCGAGACGAAACGTCGATTTTCATGTAATAAATGTGCTACCTCTCCAAATCACACCAAATTATATGCACACAAAATAGGCTAAAAGTGTTTTAGGAGTCGTAGATAGCTCTCACCCGAGTCATCGACAACTGGTAAATGGGAGACCAGCTGATCTGTTCCAGAACGTACTGACAGAGGGCATATGCAGTGACCGTGTACAGTTTCATTGAAACCTAGATGACTTATTGAGACATACACAAATGTCACTGTGATCTTTTTATCTTTTATCACCTTTTATGTGTTGTATTTAGTTTACGACGAATAAAATGTTGATTACTCGTTGTTACTCATTGCGGATATAATCCCTAGTGCTATTTGTTTGCCTCACAATGTGAGGTCAACCAGGAATCTGAAATGATCACGACGTTTCGTGCGCCGCTGCAACACTTCGTCACACCTGACGAAGCGTTGACCTCACATTGCGAGACAAACGAATAGTAGCGAGAATGTTGATTGTTGAATGTTGAATATCCAGTGTTGAATCTTCTTTTCCCTTTCATGCAACAGAAAACTCTAAAGATGGCATCTGAATTCTGCGAAGGAGACGAGTCGATATGCGAAGGGTGTCACCGAGAGGGGACGGACCACGTTACGTACCGGGTAGAAGTAAAGCAGCAGTTATGCGACGACTGCGCGCGTGAGGCAGGTGACATCATAATGGACTTGGACGTGGAGACAATGTTGTTCTGCGAGAAACATCCCCACGAGTCCGCTCGGCTGTTCTGTGTAACGCATCAAAGTCTCATCTGCGAATCTTGCGGTGAAAATTCACATCGAAAAGGCTGCAACGTGAAAGGCCTCTTAGAAGCTGCGGTGGAGAGAGGAAATGACCTCAGGTGTCTGGTCGAGGAAGGAAACGCGAATGAAGAAGAAGTAAAGCAGCATGTGATCAAGTTGGGAGAAGTTGTCGTCCAGATCAAGGAGCATTTTGAGCTACAGGAGAAGAACGTAAAGCTGGCTTATCTGGGGGAGGTCAAGAAGTCTATCGAAAGGTTTCGTGTGCTTTTGCGCGAGCTGAAGAAACCGTTTGTGTCCCTTCGAGACCTGGCCAACGAACTGAAGACGGAGGGCGAGGCGATTCACCAGAAGCGAGTCTTGACCCTCGCAGAGGCTGCTAGACTACTGGACAATGAAAAAGACCTCATGGGACCATCCTATATCAACGTCATGGGCTCACTGCTGAAGATATTGGATGAGCCTATTAGAAAGGACGCTGCTGATGCTGTTTTGGCCCTTGCCAAGCGGGTATCCTTTGTTCGGCAGGTGGGACAGAACATGGGTGAGGTGCGTGCGCCTGTGGAGAAGTGGGTCCTCCAGAAGAGATTCCGTACGGCACGGGGAGTCTTCTCTCTCATCGTAGGGTACACTAAGAGCAACGAGGTGGTCATAAAGAACAACCAGGATCGCTCCATCCACGTCTTGAACGTCGAGACCGGCAGGGAGCGGCGGGTGATGGACGGAATCAAATCGCGAGATATCTGGAAATGCGGGATACTGAGCGACGGGAGGATCGTCGGGGGCTCGTGCGACGGCGAGGTCGTCGTCTTCAACCGTGCGTGGAGACACCTGAGGACGATCCCCGTTGCCATCATGTCCGCTGCTCGCGTCTCTGTCTGCGTGACCCGCAACGACATGATCCTCGCCTCGGTTCTTGGTCAGTCCATCATCCACGTCATCAACCCCGACGACGGCGAGATCGTACAGACGATCTCGATCAGCGACAAAGCGATCTACGACGTGCACGCAATGTCCACGGGCGATGTCGCCATCCACACGAGGTGCGCCAAGGGTCAGGACGTCTGCGTGGTCAACGACACAGGCACCGTTACCTCAACCGTGCACCTTCACGGCAAGGGCGTGCGTGGTATCGCCGTCGACCGGTCGCGCAACGCCGCCCTCGTCATGTACCAGAGCGGGCCGAAGGACTGTGTGATCGACTTGATGGGGTTTGACGGCTGCGTCAGGGCGAGGAGGATCGTGGAGTGGACACCGGTACCGCTTAATCCCACCTTCCTTCTTACATCTCCAGACAAGCTGGTCATTCACAGCGAAGGAAGGCTGCAGGTGTACAAGAAGATGGGTCGAGGTCTTGAAGAACTTATCTCGGATTTAAAGCCTCAGTAGTTCCAGGGTGAATCTTTTAGACACGAAAAAACTCATAAATCACTCGAGCAGAGTCTGACATTTTATAGCTTTATAGCTTTATAACTTTATAGTTTTTAGTATTCTAGGATACTGATTATTTTTGTTAAATCTGTTCCAAATCAATATAAACGCTGTTCGTTGAAACCCAACACCATTTGTATAATTGCTGACGCCAATATAATGCTGAAGTATTGTGATGTAACCAATTTTATACTATATTTGTTGCTTGATATCTGAAACCATTAATTTTCCTTCAGACCAACATTGTTGACATGACTGAACATTAAATGAATACTTTTCTTTATTACCTTTGTTTTAAGACAAAGGTTGAATGTTTAACCTTTACCCAATGGATGTGATCAGTATACAAATAATGTATGTTTATGAGTGCAATGGACAGAATATTTTATGAGGTGAAAGATGAAAAGATGAATAGATCCAAAATTGCACGGTTGATGACGTCATTGTAAATGGACTTAATGATCGATATCAAACAACCAGTCAAATGACAGGGATCTATCTAGATGTTATATAATGCTGTCTAAAGACCCACAGTATTTGTTTCAGATAACAGTTCAAGTTCATGAAGGTAAGGTCGTGTTGTTGCTTGGGGCCGTAGTCATTACAAAACAGCTATGCCGTCACCACGGGTCCAGATTTCGATTGAATTAAATAGATTTTATCATTTTGAGATGATTTTATCCTGGTATCCTGGTAACCGGAAAACACCAATGTTCATGGCAAAACTCTATTATTGTTTTGATTACGCGTCCTGTAATCGCTACTACTAACTACTACTACTACTACTACTACTACTACTACTACTACTACTACTACTACTACCATTACTACTACTATACTTATCCTACAACAACAACTACTTCTTCCACTACTACTACTACTACTACTACTACTACTACTACTACTACTACTACTACTACAACTACTACTACTACTACTACAACTACTACTACTACTACTACTACTACCATTGTTGCTTTGAAGAAGACAATAATTGCTATCACTTGTCTGAAAAAATTCTGAGGTCTCATTGCAAATGAATTTGTGTTTGCTTGGACATGTTGGACAAATCTGTAAATAACTGCGCTTGAGCGAAATTCGCCATGAATTGTTTTGGAGGTGTTGAGTGAATAACATGTTTTAGAAATAGCAAGTTAGTCACTTCATAGGCATTATATCCGAATGTGTATAAATGTAATGGCAATAACACCTAGTTCATATTGTGTATATAAATTGCAACATGTGAACAATTCCGGAACACAACTTATATGTTGCATCTCGAATTGGTTACGTCATTGTCCTTTTCTAGGCATGGTCTGATGGTAGGCCTATATGTTTTATATACATGTATGTCAATGAGAAAAATGTCATACACTTTTGCTCGTATTGTACGTACTTAACGTGCTAAATATAATATCATTTGGTATAATTGTTCATTTTTCTATATAGTTCGTCAGCTTGTCTCCACACAACCATTTTTTACTCCCCTATATCTCTCTATATTTTTCAATCCCTTCGTCCCTCCACTTTGCTCTCTCTTCACCCTCTTTCTCCCCCTCCCCCTTCTCCCGCTCTCCATCTCTCACTCGCTCACCGCAATATATGTTTTCTCTCTTCTTTTCCTTCTCCCCCTGCCACTCTCTCTATCATTCCATCTTCCTTCTTTTCTATCATGACTGGATTGATGTGTTTAAGTTGATTTCATGTTTTGGCTCTAACCCAACCAAATTCCCACTCCTCTGAACAACAATGTTTTCCCCAGCAACAGCAAAAACACAAACAAAAAAGATATGAAACAAAGTTCATCCTCCGGAAATCTCGTCTGTGGTGAAATCCATCTGCAGAAACGCTTCTTCATCTGTACTTATTGCAACATATACCTATAGTGCATGCCTTCATTCTTTCACTTTCTATTCCTTATCTTTTCCGGCATATTGGCACACCGTTTGATCTTATCTCAAATCTTAAGATCAAGGGATTTAAGCGTTAAAATCAAATATCATATCGTCGCATACGCGAACGAATTGAATTGAAGCTTTATCACCGAATAAGAAATAATACGTCATAAATCATGTAAATACACATTGCATATGGAGTATTGGTTATAGTTATAATATTATGATTTTTTGTCTATATTTCGTTGAATATTGAGGTTATAAAGTGCATGCCACATGTGACTAACTTAGAGACAGGATGGCCTATTTGCCAACGTCATGGAACTCGGGAGGAATCTGCAGTATACCCTAACCATAAACTCTCAAAGTCATAGTTTCATGAACCTTTTCAGGAAAAGTAAAAAACAAAAACACTCTTAGATTTTAGTGAAAGGGCTTTTTGGGGTGATTTCAATTTACAAAGAAAGTAAGCAATAGATTGCAGGTTGAAATTCCGTCTGGTTCCAAGATTTTTTTCTTTTTCTGAGTTGTTTTTCGTTCCTTTACAGGATGTAACGTGATATCCTTTCTACTGGGTGTATGCCTAAAATGTCTTTGTAAAAAAAAACACTATTGTTGTTTACGGACGTTAGCGGACAGCGGTCTTCTGGTTCTAGGCTTCAAGATCCGGGAGGTTTTGGAGGACCCGCCCAAAATCCCTTCGATAACTAATGGTATGATTCGGCATAAAGTTGTTGCTCAGTTCTATCATTGGGAGGGAAGCTCTTATAAAGTTAATTTTTCCATTTTCCGTGTTTTTGTCTAAAAATAAAAAGTTTTGACCTTCAAAAGGGCTACACTGTCTTACAACGTTCTTCTAAACGTGTAAACAACACATGAGTTTGAATTATTGTAAAAAGGTACTTCGAAATTTAAAAGTTCGCTGGGAAATGTTGTGTGTTTTGTGTGTTTTTGCTATATCGATCATTATCAGAGGCAGGTGTTCGTTTCACTTCCGATGTATCGCATTTTTCCCCTGGAGACTGGAACTGTTCAGTGTCACACTGTCGAGCTCACGGTGTCATTGGGTCGGAACTATATGATTACTTGTTTAGGGTGAAATATATCCGGATTGTCTAGACAAAGGAGAGATTTCCGTGCGAACATATTTGTTTTCTTTCATGCATGTTTTCCCCTTTAAAGGGTTTTCATTGCTTTTGATCAGACCAAAACAACGCCATCTCTTTTATTTCAAAAATTGATAATGTCTTGAACACAAATACATGGGGAAATAAAGGGTAAGTCCACCCTGAGGTTAAATTGGTTTTAACTATAGCAGAAGACCGGAAGCAATATAACAGTGAAGCTTCGACGAAAATCCATCAAAGTATATGTAATTTTCGACTTTTTAATTTTGTGATGTCAATTGCGAGCTACTTCCCAAATGTTGTGTGCTGTATGATTTTATGACTTGCTGTTGTTGTTGTTTTTAATGAAGGAATATTGTGTTCTGGAGGTCATTAGAATTTCGGTTTTAGTCAGTGAGATTGTCTTGGTGCATGTAATTGTTGTAAGTGGATTACAAAGAAAGTGACTATTTGTATTTAACAACAAGAAGTAAAATACCCATCTAAGCAATATGGATAGATCGAAAGTTGGCCAAGTAGGAAATTGATGACCAATTTCCTTAATGTACCAAAAGCTCATGGGGGAGGGAGTCGCCATAAATGTGGTCCTTACCCCCCTTATGTGTCAGATAATCTCCCGCTCTATGGGAAGTATGTGTTACTTGTGAAAAAAAACCCACATGTGGCACATTAAGAGTTAAATGTTAAACGATTGATAACCGTCTGGTCGCGCTCCGACAAGAAGAGATCATACAACCAAGATACAAAAAATAAGAATAAATGGGAAAGAATGGAACGTTTAGGAATAGTTTGAGGTCACAAACCCGTGCCTGTCAGTCGGTCAGTTAGTCACCCAATGTCCCGAATTAAAAAAGGAATCTGCACTAATTGCAGCTTGTAGTTGCAACTACGAACTGGCTTATTGGTCTTGAATGCAAAGACTATTTAATTTGTATGATTTTGCACACCCCTGCTGACGAGGCACAACTGTCAAGCTAAAGCACTAGTATTTTTACAGACACTTGTTTTTCGTAAGTGGCGGAATTGGATCTGTAACAGCAGACTAGGTAAGTGAATGATGGCATGGGCAAATATGTTTAAAGAGTTTGTAACTGTATATATGGTACACCCCCAATATTGTTCGTTGAATTTTAACTGGTAATACCAGAATGTATGGATTTGTGAGCGAGTATCACGTACTCTTGTGTCTGTTTCGAGGCCAAAAGAACATTAGACTTTCCTTCCGCATGGTGATAGGGACTACTTCCTTCACGCTTCCTTTCGCAATCGCATAATATTACACGGAAGGTAGCCTTGGTACTATGCTGTGAGGTGTATGGACACAACCCAGTCTGTTAGTAAACAACTATGTCTGGTAAAACACAGACTACGCCCTAATGACGTCAAAGCTCCCATGGCTTCTTCCCCCCGAGGGTGGGATTAGGGCGTAGGCTGTGTGACCAGACATAGTTGTTACGAGACAGACTTGTTAACAGACTGGGTTCTGTCCATGCACCTCACATCCTAGTACCTAGGCTATACAACCTACATTTGTTTTAACATGATAGCAATTCAAAGAACAAATTCATTTACAGAGGCTCCCTAAACACCGAACAGAGGTTCGTAAACACTAGAGCCTAGGATCTAGTGTTTACGAACAGCAAACTACACCACAAGGGAAACACTCAACTGTTTGTGCTGCTGTTTGTTGATTGCACGATCGTATGACGTTACCTCTGTGAATTAACTTGTACTTTGTATGATTATCATGTCAAAACAAATGTAGGTTCGTAGATGCAATGAACAGGTGTAAAGCAGAGTAAAATTATGCCTACGTATATTTTGCAGGCCTGCTGGTGATTATGCCAAAATAATGGCGAATCCAAGCATAGGCATTTCATAAACATGATAAGGGATGCCTAAGTACCCCCCCCCCCCTTCTCTACCTACTTCCTTTTGACAAGGCCTTTCTCGTTTAACTCCTCGAAACAGCCGGGTCAGTCTTCTGTCGCCAGCCGTTTTTGGGGATCTAGAGGCCTTATGAATTCTTAATGCTTTATCATAGTGTAAATCCCTCGAGCTGCTACATATTTGATATACTCACAAATACTCACCAACGCCTTTCATAAACCTTGACCACATCTTATAAAGATCTTGAATGTACAGAGTTACGATTTATCATCGAAAGTGAAATTACGATAAATTGTTATTCTTTATAACACAGGGTGTATAATATTATTTTGTAATAAGATTTTATCGACTATATAAACCAGTTGTTTATGTGAAATCCGTGAACAAATAAAGACACCATTTCTGGACAACAATCTTGACAAAAGGCACATGTTTGTGAAAATCAACTTTTTACAAAAAGGAGTTATTGATTACAGAACATGCACCCGAAATAAAGGTGTCGTTAGCATAACACGAAAGTCGAGTTGTTCCTGTCGATGTATGAGCGATGTCAGTTATCACATGATAATGGAAATTCCAATCATTAGAGATAGAGAGAAAGGTGAAGAGAGCACGGCCGGGGATAGATAGATAGATAGATAGATAGAGAGAGAGAGAGAGAGAGAGAGAGAGAGAGAGAAGAAAGTTGACTAGCTGTAGAAGTAGATCCCCCTCTGTCTCTATTGTCTAGACGCCAGATTAGAAAAGTACAACAAAATGTGGTCATAGATTTTGATAAATAACTCTTGATAAAGGTCGATGACTATTAAAATACTTTTCTTCTCCAGCATATTTCTCAATTTAGTTGTGTTGACGCACACATGAGTGGCCGCTAAAGACAGGTTTAACTGTATGTACATGTAAAGAGAGAGAGAGAGAGAGAGAGAGAGATAGATATTGTATATTTATATGCTTGGTGGTGGTGGTGGTGGTGGTGGTGGTGGTGGTGGTGGCGGCGTGTGTGTGTGTGTGTGTTGTGACTATGCTTTGTGCGAAATAATGTCATTAACGATCAAGATCAGGTTGACATATTTCTCAAAACAGGTGTTATTCTAATAAATACTATTTAGAAAATAGTAAAACTTTCGGTAACACCATGTGGTTGTATTCTTTCGGATAATTAGCCCACTTATGGGGTGAAGAAAGGAAAGGAAAGTGAAAAGTGAAAAAAGGAGAGGTGAATTTTTTAATATTTTATAACACTTACACAAGACTATTAGATGTTATTTTGTTATTCAGAGAAAGGCATTGCCTAATAAGAAATACAGCGTATTGTTTAAAGCACATGAAAGTCTGGTAGTTTGATGAAGCTTGGGTCATCATAGACCCAACATGCCCAAGGAAAGACCATTAAAAATAGGTTAATTCTTTAATAGACCAATTTCGTAATGTATGTATATCCCCACACAAACAGGCCATTTTCATTATGTAATCAAATGTTATTCACGTCGTTCAAACAATACGTTACCAATGGTAACCCCAAAGCTTGTTCGAGGTTTGTCCGAGTAGCAACAACCAATAGATTCAGATTGCGTTCCATCCATTGAAACTGAATCATGAAACCATGAATATAGGTGAATGTATTTACGCGTAACAAGGCATGATAATTAGGGAAAGTTGTGAATACATTCCAAAAATGGATTTTTGGCAAAGGCCAGGGCTGATGTTAATGTAACCAGACAAGAGCACCAAGAGCGAGCTCAGGTGCCATAAATGCCAACGGCGTGAATGAAATATATTATGCACGCCGTTCAAACAATACGTTATCAATGGGAACCCCAAAGCTTGTCCGATGTTTGTAACAACAACTACTAGATTTAAAGTGCATTCCATCCATTGAATCTGAATGACAAGATACAGGTACAGTGGTCCTCAAAATGATTCATACCCTTGTTAATTTTTATGATTTTTTATTTTTGTAATGAAATGAATGCATTTTGTCAAGTGTGTATATCAGTTATATGTGACCAACATGTGAAAGAATAACAACAATACACAATTCAAGAAATTCATCATTTCAGGGGTATTTTATTCATGGATTTTCAAAAAATGCCATGTTCAAAATTATTCATACCCTAGGTTTACTGAGTCCAATGTCTTTCTTTAATAGTCAATAGCATAGCCTTTGTTTCTTATGACTGCTTCTAGACGGTTCTTGTACGTGTCCACAAGCTTCCTGCATGTCTTCTGGGGGATGTTGGCCCACTCTTCCTTGGCAAAAGCCTCAAGCTGGGACAGGTTGGTCGGTTTCCTAGCCAACACTCTGGTCTTCAAGTCTCGCCACAAGTTCTCAATTGGATTCAGGTCAGGACTCTGACTTGGCCATTCGAGGACGTTGACATCATTGTCCTTGAACCATTTCTTCACTACCTTGGCGGTATGTTTTGGATCATTGTCCTGCTGGTACTTCCAATTAGGGCCAAGCTGGAGTTTCTCAACGGATTCCTTCACGTTTTCATCAAGGATCGTGATGTAATCCTTCTTTCTCATGATTCCTTGGACCTTGACGAGGTTGCCTGTGCCACTGGAAGAGAAGCATCCCCATAGCATTATGTTTCCACCACCATGCTTGACGGTGGGCACAGTGTTCTTTGGAGTGTATGCTTCTCCTTTTTTTCCTCCAGACGTATTCAACATCCATATGGCCAAATAACTCCAACTTTGTCTCATCAGACCACAGGATGGTTGACCAAAAACTGGAATCTTGCTTTAGATGACCTTTAGCAAAAGCTAGGCGAGCCTCCAGATGCTTCTTCCTGAGCAGCGGGGTCTTCCGAGGCCTACGTCCATGGAGACCTCCTCTGTGCAAGACTCGCTCAATCATGTCAATAGTGGACCGTGACACCTTCGTCCCTGCCTGGTCAAGCGTTCGAAGTAGGGCCTTGGTTGTGGTCCGGGGGTTGTTGTTGACCTCTCGGCAGATTTTCCTGGCAAGTTTGGGGGACACCTTTCTCTTCCTGCCACGCCCACAGAGGTTTTTAACAGTATTGAACTTCTTGTGCTTGTTGATAATGCTCTGCACGGTTGCCACAGGGACATCGTATTGCTTCGAAATGACCTTATAACCCTTTCCTTCAATGTGGGCACGCACAAGACGTTGCCGTAGGTCCTCACTGAGCTCCTCCTTCTTGGCCATGATGATCAGAAACTGAGAATGACCAGAACACGTTTCCTCTATTTAAAGTCTTATGGAAAGATGCTATGTGTTTGACAATAGTTTAACATTTGGTCAACAAAAAAGGTATTTAATCCATTGGAACATCTTGAAATAACTATAGGACAAAGATTAACACATTCTCAGGAAAGGAAAACAATGGATACTATGAAGAAAGAACATTTTTGTTGAGGTATTGTCAGGGGTATGAATAATTCTGAACATGAGGGAAAAATAACTTTTGGACTTATCTATTATTATGCAAATGAAGTTTAGCCAACTCATATGTGGATTTGTGCATAGCAACAAGTAGACAAAAGATTCACAGGAAGTACCAACATAATAGCTTTTACAAAGGAAGAATCTAACAAAGACTGTTATTTTCAATGGGGCATGAATAATTTTGAGGACAACTGTAAATGCAATAACGCGTTACTACGCAGTTAGGGGGAAAGTTGTGAATACATTTCGAAAATGGTCTATTGTTGACTTTCGTACAATCTTTGGCATTTGACTTCTCTGACACCACTGGAGGCGTTCAAATTTTCGTCAAAATGAGACTTTTTTGCGGCAAATAAATGTGAAATTCGTTTTTAGCGGATAATTTTACATCGATTTGTAACTCTATAAACTTAGCATGTACTCTAAATACATACGGTCGTGACTTTGAGTGTACCAAGAATCTGTGTGTATTACTGACACTACGGACACGATCTTTTGTTATGCGGACAAAATTTCAAAGAGTCCCTTTGAAATGTCCGCACAACAAAAGACCATGCTCATAGTGTATGAACGATTTCGGGCACGATACATTCACAGCTTAGCGCGTCGCTAAAACATTCATCGTGGAGGGAAGCAAACATAAACATAAACACCATGTAGCGGCTATAATCTCCCGGTTGAGCACGCTATTATGGCCGAGAGGTCTAATACGCCGGCAGTAAGCTCACACTTGTGTGCCTCACACGGGTTCGAATCTCGTCTGACGCTAATACAGGTTCAAGGATTTTTGCGGTTTGGCACCGTGTGATTGGGATCAGCCTTGTTTCCTTCCCTAAATCGTCAGGGCCTCGGCTAGAGTTCCAGGAGTTTACGAAGAGATATGCTTTGGGCCGAGATCGCCATATCAGAAGGGCACTAATGGTAGTCGGTAAAAGGTCATTGATTTGGCTCATAAGTCACGACACCTGAACGCCTGGCAACCATTGCGTAATCTTTTGATTTTTAAAAAAAAAAATTGTTTTGATCGGTTGTTTTCCCTCATTCTCTATATATTAAGCAACCCGTAAAATTTCCACCCCCTTGTTTTTTTAAAAATCCACTTTAATTTGTTTTCTATCCTTATCTCTAGTAAAAATAAGCTTGGATGATGCGAATCAAAATTGAAATTGTTTTTTAAATCCATTTTAATTGGTTTCCTATCCTTATCTCTCGTAACAATAGGCTTGGATGATGCGAATCAAAATTAAACAACAGCATATCACTAATTACATGTCCACTCCGTCAAATTGACTAAAAACTATAGAATTAAATTATAGGCCTTCGACCAATAGCACATTTAGAAGTATAATGCGTACTCAACCTCATGCTTTGCCGAGAGTTGAAAAAAAACAACAACCCAAAACAAATCCAGTTATTGGAAGAAACTAAGAACCCAGATAGCAAAGTATCTTGGGCAGATATGGGAATCATGTGGGTCTACTGGGGCCCATATGTACCATGTTCAACCCATATGGGGCCCATATGGTTTGTGTCACCAAGAACCCAGATAATGAAACCATATGGGCCCCATGTGATATGTATATGGGTAATGTGATCTTATTTCTGGGTCGACTGAGCCATATAAAACCCATATGGGGCCATATGGGCTTTTCCACCTTGAATTACCCACACATGAAAACTGAGATGCTTATGAATATTTATGCATGCATTAGGCCGATTGACTTGTGTCATATTTTTGTACATTTGTATGGAAAACCGGTATATAACTAAATAGAAGGAATATTTAAGCATAAATTCCAATAACCGATTTATTAAAAAAATGAATAAATGCCACGTAGTTGAATCCAGACAACAATAATTACGACAAAATCATCTTTAATTGTACTAACCAATATTTTTTGAAGTAAATTTCCATAGTACTATATATATGAACGTGAATGTACTGAGGAATACGATAGGATCGAGTAGGAAAGGAAAGAATAAAATAAGATTAGGATGAGGTTAGGATAAGGATTATAATCCAAGTATGATATATCATACCTCAATTTTTTAGCCCATTTGACCCATATGGGTCCCAGATGGGGTGTACGGTGCAAAATATAGATGGGTTCCAGATAGGCCAAATGGGGCCATATGTGGGCCCAGATGCTCATGGGGCCCATATCCAGGTCCATACCCAGGTCCATATCAGGTCCAGGTCCAGATCGACCCATATCTAACATATATAGACCAAGATATTCTGCTATCTGAAAAGTAACAACATGGCGCGTGTTGTTTTGTTGGGCAAGCAGCGGATAACAACAATAGATGCGCCACGTTGTAAACCTATTGTTACTATTTTGTCACGTATTAAAATCGAGTTGGCCAAGCTTTACTCATATCTTTATCTCTCTCAATCATCGTACTATTTTGAAAGTTGCAGGGCGTACACCATGTCTGATATGTATGCATATTTTATTGACGTCGTTCAAACAATACGTTATTAATGGTAATCCAATGCTTGCCCGAGGTTTGCCCCAGTAGCAATAACTAATAGATTCGGAGTGCCTTTTAACCATTGAAACTGAATCACGAAGTAGAGTGAATATATTTACGCGTTACCGATGCACGTCGGTAAGCAAGTTCCCAGCGAGCCGCAAAAGCACCGTTCATGTACATCCCAAAAGCCGTAATGTTGCTGTGTTTCGGACAGCTGGACTCTGCTCCGTGTAAAAAGATATACTATTTTGCTTAGGGGGAATTACTTTTTTTATTTTGTTTACATTATATCAACCATTACGGCGACTTGAGTCATGTGAGTAAAGATAACGTACCACACCGCACCACAGACCCACACGCATTCATCACAGTACACTCGAACATAATGACGCAGTGCACTGCACTCTCTTTACACATTTTCACGTGCGTAATAGCTCCATCATACGACTACATGGCTTATACTAGGTATTAAAAAAACTGACACTTGAAAAATGATGAAAAATCAGTTTCAACTCAAATCAACGTGAAATTGACACATGATAAAGTCACGGGTTGTCCATTTTTAGGGACAGGTGCTGTGACATTTCTTTGATTACCTTTCTTGTAGTAATCCTTGGAATACTTAATGAGATTTTCCCTTTTTGAGATATTTATACCTCAAAATTTGTGAATATGAGATAAGCAATTCAGAACACAACAATGTGCAATGTGCTTCCCACATGCAAGCCCTCAACTTCTTTTTTCTGCCAGAAGCATCGTGCATTATTAATCACAATGTGATGGCAGTTGCAGGTGGATTAACAGGTGTGATGCACAATGGCCACTGTTGTGTTCTGAATTAATTATCTCATACACACATTTTGAGGTCCAAATTTATCCAAAATTGAAAATCTCATTACATATTCCAGGTATGATTACATGAAAAGTTATTGCTGAAATATCACAAAACCAGTCTCAAAAATATTTGACATCCATTGACTTTATGATAATTTCAGCTTCAGCACAAGTTTTTGTTAACACCTAGTATAGGCCATGAAGTCGTATCATATATATGGAGCTATTCGCACGTGATAATATGTAAAGATAGTGTAGTAAGTACAGATTTACGTGAAACCTTTACTACTATGTTCCTTTCCATTACATTTCGGTAGTGGATTAACTATGTCAAAGTAGCACATAGCTAGGTTTCCTTGATTATAAAGGACATTGACCCTAAAGCTAGGATCTCACACATTCATGTCTCGTTTAAGTTTACATGTAAATGCTTGCATACTCGTAGATGAGTGATCTTTTGTCTTTTCCTTTTTTTCATCAAAGGCATTAAATGTTTTAGTATCCCGTTTAGCATACTTTACCCTATTTGAATCGATCTACTCAATCAGTCAATCAACTCTTTCATTATATGCTCACAATACTTCATGGTATATGTATTGTTACAGAAATAGCCCCATGTATTATGAGTTCGCAGAAAAAAGAGTATGCGGAAGCACACTAGACCCAGACCATGTGCATGGTCAGCAGAGAGTTTTTGTCTTGGGGAATGAGATCTTGAGCTGTGAGAGTGATGTTGCTGACCCTTTGTATTGTATGGAGGTGCCATTATGTTGGAGCTTAGGGTTTGGGACAAAAGAGGACTTGCTGTTAAAGTTTGGGTTAGTAAACATGAATTGGTTAACTTTTGGTTGTGGCACTCTCCGTAGCATACAAGGAGAAATGTATAACCTGTAAGTTTTATCTTGTACATATTGTAAATAAAGGCATATTAGTGCTTTGTGCCATTGTCGTATTGAACATATATTTGAGTAGTCAACTGTTCCTTTGTCCAAGTACCTCCCTTTTATTTTCTTCATTTACCTTCTATATACAGGCGCGGGTTTGGTAACAGTATACATGATGATTCCGTTGACCATACATTGCCAAACAAACCATTGTCACCAGCGAGTACTTGCTTATCGCGTTATGTTATCTCGTAAAGAGGTTATGCCTACTGAATGTTTGATAAGCAATTATTGCTAGCCTGGCTACCAGCCTGCTGGACATCTCTCAAAAATGTACAATAGATGATCAGAAACACAACTGGGTTTAGAAGCAAGACTAAAGTTCTCCCGGTCCGGAGGATAGCTAGAGAGCAATCAGTCTATATGACGAATTAAGACAGACCCGCTTGCAATCCGGACCCGTTCTCTGACTTAACCTGACTTAAAGTTTGGGCTTAGAAATATGTTTAACAGCCTGGAAACAAGGATTGAATGGCAAATGAACCGAATTTAACCTGGACATGCTCAATCCACAGCCAGGAACGCCATTGATTCAATGTCAACATTTTGGAAAATAGGTGCACGCAAAGAAGATGACTCCCTCATCGATCAAGACATGTATGTCGCTCTGGAGCCTGGTCCTGGCTTGTCACTTGATCATCATGTTAGGCTCTGGACTTCATCTTAGCGTGGTCGTCCTCGTAGACGACATCGCGACCGGACTGGGAGAAAGCACGAGCGTTGTTGGCTGGGTATGCGGAATGTATGGCATCTTTTTCGGGCTGACCGGTACGTATACAATCGTTTCACCAAGAAGGCCGAACGAAAGGGGAACGAGGGGGTAAAACAAGAGGCCCCTGGCATTAGTATGAACAACGGCAGTGATGGTGTTTAAATAATAAACAAATACCACTAATTGGTACCGAATCACGTACAACATTTTGTGTGGAATGAATTTCACCGATTGACTGAATTATAACGCATAGGCCTGCTACGATGCGCTAAGATATAGACACTAGATGTATTTGGAAATGTGTTAATCTTAGGATTGAAATTTACAGCCGGGTCTGTGCTTGGCCCTTTAAATTCACCACCAGGCATTCATATTTCGCACATTGCGAATATTGTATTTATGATCGACGTTGTGAAGAAAAATGAAATGGAATGAAATGAAATGAAACATTTGCGTTGATTTGCAAGTAAAATGATTGTGTGTTGTTAGTGCCGCTTAAAATGGAGGGTAATACTATATCAAAACTAAAAACTTACTGTAAGAAGACGAGATGTACTTGTGGACAAGTATAAGGTGGTCTGTATAAGCAAATTCATGCAAGGACATGGGCTGGTAAATGCACAGTGACACCATGGACCCTCAATGGTGACACCATGATTCATTAGATATCAGATTCAACGCTCAGGAAATGTCACAGCGCACCTACAACATACTAAAATTTCATAGATTTGCCTGAATGCTCACATGTATGTAATTCTTAGTCATTTAAGACAAAGGGGCGCGAGAGAAAAAATAGCTCAAAGAGAATAAAAAATTGAGGGAAAGAACAGAAGAAGGTGGTAAAAATCACATTGCAAAAGGAATTGAGTAATGAACCCATGGGCGGAAATCACACCCCGAAGGTGGGGGAGATATGTTTTTCCTATGATATTTTTTCTATATTTTATATCTCGCCCAGTTTCTGAAAGTGATCTCAGTTGGGGGAGGGGGGGGGATATTTCATATTGTGGGGATACAGGACCGAAAAAAGTGGGAGGACATTCGATATTGTGTCCCTCCTCTTCCAATTAGTGTGTGTGTGTGTGGAGGGGGGGGGGGTGGGGGACGTCCCCTCAGGAACTCCGCCCATGGATGAACCTACCCACCAGGAATCGGACCGGGTTCGCTCGTTCTTACAAACAGCTTCTTAATCAATTCATGCACAAATATTCCCATTCATTTAACACGTACGGTAAAAAAGGGGGCTATAATGATTTAGAAATCAAAATTCAAACTTAAATTTCGTCATGATTGCGACATCAGATTAAACAAAGAGATCACGCTTGTACACTGATACTTGTACAGATACTTGTAATAGTCTGAAACATATGCAAAACAATTTTGAGTTGACTTGCATCATTTTTCACTTCTGCGCGCGCGTTAATGCACTAATACACCTACGTGCGCTTTTTTTCATTGAAATTAATTGTGTCATTAATTTTATGCATGTCAAATGTCATACATGCAGACGATCATTTCTAGAGCTACATGAGGTAATAGGTTTTCATTAATGTGCTCGTTCATGACGTGACGATAATGTAATGACCTTGAGAATGTGCAGTGGCGGAGGAAGGGGGGGGGATGACACGGGCCCTTTTTGCTTATAATATGCTAGAGTGCCCCCCCTTCCTTTTTGGAAGTGAGGACCGTTTTTTTTTTTTGCTTTTTAGTCATCGTGCGTCAAGTGGAGAAGTGAGGACCTTTTTTTTTAATTCATCACATAACTTTCCCCGACAAAAATACTTTTTTTTTTCTAAATGTGCCCCCCTTTCACTAAATCCTGTATCCGCGCCTGCCTATACATGATGAACATTTGATAAAACATCATTGTTGAGATATACATGACAAAAAAAGTGGGGGGGGGGATTGCATAAAAATTAAGAAAATTCTAACGAAATTAAGAGGTGATCTATCAATTAGGACAGACCACCTAATTGAAGCTATCGCTATTTCGAGGGGTCAGCTTTAGCCCGAAGACTAGATACTGCTGTACGCAGCGCAGTGTATGCGTAATATGCTAACAATTACTGCTCACTCTCCAACGTATTGCGCGATCATGTGGCAATGACAGGGGCAATACGCTATTTTGATGTAGTTTAATGACTACTAGTATATATATTAAACGGTGTTGCCGACGTAAACTAGGATAGTTTTCGACTTTCCTGAAAAGGTTCCCGAAGCTTTGACTGAGATGTTGTAGGATATACAATAAGCTCTACAGAGTATATAATATTCTGCTGATTTAGTTTTTTTAGGGATGAGCTACACTCCCTTTAAGTTCTGTTTAAAGCTGCGAATAGTGTGCTTATTTATTGAATATATCTAATTTAACATAATTAATTTAGTGTGGCTAAAACACTATTACGTGAGTGTTCCCTGTGATGCAAAACCAACAGGATGCTCCTCATCTACACAAAATATATGAATTAAAGACCATCCTCTACAGAAGTAATGTCTACTCTATTTGGGCGAAATGCATGTAATTACGTGAAGTGGGAACATAATAACATTATGCTGTGCTACATTATTATTCCGAAGAATCACCAGAGAAGAAAAAATGTAAATCTGAAAAGCTAACGTCCCACATGTGCCAAACCTTGAACAATTATCTAAAATGATTGATTTGAGTTACAAACTGTCATAATTTACAAGACGTAACTGAACGGTGCAATTCTATAAGGCACGTCTATGAGCACACACTCAATGATTGCTACAATAGTATGTATGAGAACTATGCTTGAATATCTGATCATAACGACTATCTATTTTTTTTTTCTATCCCTGTAGCCCCCCTCACATCGTATGCCCTAAACACGTTCAGTATCTGCACAGTGATGACAGTAGGCGGTCTCCTCGTCTCTGCTGGCGTTCTTCTCACGGCGTTCTCTTATCACGTGGTCTTCGTCTGCATCGGTTATGCTGTAGTAGGAGGTAAGAAAATGCGCTCTAGGTATATCATATTTGAACAACTCTTTTTACATTAAATAATCAGAACTTGTTTGTACTTTGTCTGATTTTGCCTTTACCTATCTTGATTTTGTCTCTCTCTATTTTATGAAAGCAAGTCGTTATCAGGGTTTCATGGACTTTAAAGAGCGCATCATGACATTTTAGATGCAGAGAGGTAGAACTTAAGAAGGGGGTAAAATAAAGATCAAATCTGTTATCCTCATACTGAATATTAAAGAGTTCACATCAAAACATAGGAATGATTACATCTCAAGGAGTTGCCAAATGGAGTTTACATTTTCTTTCATTAATATTTTCCCTCTGTTTTTCATGCAGGGGTTGGTCACAGTGTCATATTCACGGCAGCATCAACGATAGTTCGTGAGCACTACGGGAAGCATTATTACGCCTTTGCAAACGGCGCCACTGTCACTGGAATATCGACGTCCTTGTTTATTTTCCCGCCCATCATCAAGCGCCTGGCGTTCGTCTATGGATGGCGAGGCGCACTCCTTATCACATCAGCTATCGCTCTAAACACCCTAGTATTCGCCGTGCTCATCGGCCTGATAGTCACCAAGAAGGAGACAGTGGCGAGACCCATCAATGATGGAAAGAAAGTGACAAACCTTGAACTATCTCAGACCAACGGTGAGACTTTAAAACTGGTGACTGTCGTAGATCTCACACGGGAAGGTATAAGGGAAAGCAATCCCTCATCTTACTGCATCGACGAGGGCGCTACATCTGAGAATGACGTAAAAGATATCGGAGCAACAGCAGAACCTTGCAATGATGTGACGTCTGCTCATGCTAAATATTTGGACGCAAGATTGCCTCTGTACATGTCAGAAGAACATCAAGAGAAAGTATCTCACGGAAGTTCTAGAGAAAACGTAAATAAGACCCAATGGAGTAAAGTCGACTTGTTTAATGACCAATATGCCGACGATAATTTACCCCCAAAAGAACGAGCGTTGAGCCACAAGTCAACTGATGTGCACATTTTAGGTATTGACATACCACAGTCGGATGTTGACATGGACATATCTCGACCTAGGTATAAGCAACTTTGCAAGCTCTTCGAATTGAGCTCTCAAACCCTTTCCCAATCAACAATAGCCTGCTATCGTGCCCATTTTACCTGCATTTTCTTCGCTTCAGGGGCGCAGTACACCGGAACAATTTATATGTCTGCCTCGGGGACGAGCAGCGGTCTAACACCCATGGAAGCCGCTAGTCTACTCTCTGCATTTGGCATCTCCCAAGTGGTAGCCCGCTCCTGTATGGGGATATTCGTGTCGAAGGGGTTCATCACAGCCACAAAATTGTACACAATACTTCATATCACACAAGTTCTATGCCTGGTCCTCTTAGGACTCACAATGAGAGTGTATGCCGTAGCTCTCCTTGGTGCTCTATGCTTCGGGCTGTCTGCGGGAGGGATCGTCTTGCTTTTGTGTGTGGTGCAAAGAGACATTGACAGCCATGCTAATTCTGTTGCCCTCGGCTGGATCTATTTTGCTGACGGGTTTGGAGGATTCCTTGGCAGCTTAGCCCTGGGTGAGTTTCCATACAGTTGAAAACCCGAATAAATTCACAAGGTCTATGACCTCACGATGACAATGATGTCGGTAATTCCAATGAATCGATGTGATTAAACAAAAGGCCTACCCTACGAAGCATAAACCAAACGAACAAAAATATATAGAACTAAGATAAATGCAGTGCTCAAATAGAAATTAGCTGCATTCATGTATGTGGGCAACCTATTCTGATGATCTAAGACGAGCTGATCTAAGATGAGCTGGCGACTTTGATGGTGGGTTAGGGATGTTAGGAGGACCCATGTGAGATTCCGGCAGAGGCCACCTTAAGCAAAAGTAAGCAAGTAAGACGAGACGCATTGGACCTGTTTCGACTTTATACATAAATCAACGGAAGTGTACGGGATTATGGTTCGAACGGATGAAATGTTCCTCGAATAGGGTGTATAAAGGACGGGGGGAGGGGGACATAGGACTTTTTGTGAGGACACTTAATGGAAAATGAATACACCATTTACCAAACAACCAAGAATATCACTCATCAATACCTACTCCAGTGGCACAAATTACTGTCTTGACGGCTTCCGACGCAGTTTTGGTCTGTGTAGGATACCATCAGACCCCTTTATTTATACCAGCTATTTCTTCATCTTCTTTTCTTTTACCGTGAAAGGTTCCTTAGAGGATGTGACGGGTGGTTTCATGGTGACCTACCTGGTGGCAGCGGGCTGCACGCTCATGTCAGTAGGTCTCTGTGTCTACATACTGAGACGCAAGAAGCGAGGACAAGTTAAACACACAGTGCCCATGTAGGAACTCCTTATGTTCAGTACTCTTATTTCATTCCCTGATCGATCTGCGTTTAGAGGATCAAAGTACGAGAGAGCTGGGATGAGCGAACGATGTGGCCTGCTTTGAGTTGGCTTGCGTTCATTTTTATTGTCGTTAAAAGCAGTCATGTAAGCTATTTAGATGGAATTTAGTGATTTGGATCGGTCCAAAGACGAACATATTATCTTAACGTTGACACTTTTTTGTCTTTACCATTATTTTACATTGGGTGATGTTGGAAAGATTACTTGCAGCACACATGTTTATTTTAACTTTTCTATAAAAACACAGGAAAAAAAATTCGTCTTCCTGCAAGAAGGACGGCAATCACACAAATACTGGGCTCAACCGCCTGACGTCACGACATTTACACAGGGTGAAACGTGTCACAATTGTGTTTGTTAAGTTGGCGTTGTTTCCGCTGCATTGTTTGCACTTTTTTATAGAAACTTTCAGTTTATAGCATGAATTCAAGTATCTGCACTGCATTATGTATTATGATAAAGCGATATTAATAAGATGAGTGGCTCTTAATTAATACAAAATCTAAAATTTCAAATCGATTTTCCCATTTTCGCTGTGCCTGAGAGTGTCTTACGGAACGCCTCATAACGCTGAGAGGGCACAGTAACTGCATGATGACGATGATGTGTGATTCTGCCCTCATAGTGTGTTGTGTGTACGCCGATGTTTGCCAACAGCCTTGATCGTGGACAGTATATTTCTGTTAACGGGCCTCCAAGTAGACATGCATTGGTGTTGTTGTTTGCTTTGAATGTCATGATTGGGAAAGCTTATTTGTATCAGATTTGATTTATTCTCATTTCCTTCTAAAAATAAAGGGAACACAAAATAATCAAAGTAAAGTACGAGGGAAGCACTCGTTATTCCGAAGGTTCATTATTCCGAACGTTACGCGACGAATGCTCGAATTAACGAACCCTTTTTCGTTTTCGGACTAACGAACATCGAGGTATAGGCAATTTACGTGTTTCGGAATTACGAACCTTCGGAATAATAAACGTTCGGAATAAACGAGCCTTCGGAATATCGAACTGTAACCAAGTACGAGACACCCATCTTTCTGAAAGGAGACTGGCATTCACACAAAAACTGGGCTCAGTCGGCTGACGTCACGCGATGAATAGTCGACTGAGAAACCACATAGTACTACGAGTTAAAGAATTTATTCATCGGGTTTCAACTGATAAGTTGCAAGTCAAATGAACTGATGGAATGTCAATCGAATGCAATGTTGATTAACCAGTACAAGTATACTCTAATGATTACACAACAGGCGCCGTATCCAATCTTTACTTTGATTAAGCACTGTAATTAAGGTTTAGCCACCCTGACCCTTAGTCAACTCTTTGAAGTAATTGTACTTTTACGTACACGTGGAATATGTATTACTAAAGATTGAACCACCGGACTGTTCAAATCCTGAATGTATATATATATATATATATATATATATACAGTATATATACATAAAAGTGTTTGAAGAGCTCGCTCCCGAAAAGAAAGATATGTGAAAGAAATGCATAGAATTAGCAGATAAATAACTGTTTTAAATAGAATTGTTTGAATGTTTTCTGATGATTTTCCAGTAGGCAGTAAATCTAAACATAAAAACACGTGAAGTTGTACGGACAACGCAAAAACAAAACCTCATATCAGCTTGAACAATAACGGAAACAATTTATCATGTGAGCAGATGAGAATAGGGTTGTTGCACAGGGCAAATTCAATCATTTACAGAGTAAACTTTGGTCAACTCCGATAGATAGAGCATGATGTGGTGATGACCCCGTGACCATTACGTGGTGATCAACGGCACAATCTGGTATACATGTTTTCCTCTTGACCGGTATAACAACCAAGCTACAGTGCGGTCAATTGAATCGTTGATATGACCCCCCCCCTGCTTTCTCCTCCATGTACACCCCAACAAAAACCAAGCCATCACACTCGAAGCCCCGGACCCGCCCCATCACCAACCCCCATCTCTCACCCCCACCCTCACACTACAACACCACTCAGCGTTCTGATTCAGCTCGCCCTGTTAATCCGTGAACAAAAACGGCGATGAGCACAAACTGCATGTATCATTTAGATCAACTGATCGGGAGAATCATCAAATGCCGACACAGATGCTAGACGGTCGCGCCACAGCGAGCCAAAGATAATGGGAAGAGCATTACTTTTTTATTATCAGTTGTCCAAGTCCGGTCAAAGTCCGGTCAGACACGCCAAGTACTAGACCTATGCTTCACCTGTGCTCTACCAAATTGTTCGTCATCGATACGCCATCGAGAGGATGCACGCAAGAACGATGACTCCTTCAAAGATAAATAAAGGCACGATGTTCTGGAGCCTGGTCCCGGCATGTCACGTAGCTATCATGTTGAGTACTGGGATGCACTTCAGCGTGCTCGTTCTCGTAGACGACATAGCGATCGGACTGGGATCAAGTACGAGCGTTATCGGATGGATATGCGGAATATATGGCATCTTTTTTGGGCTGAGCGGTAAGTGTTCAATTACAAAGTGTACGCTGCTGAAATTAGGGAATATAATATACAACTAACCTTTGTAATGCTATGACTTGGTAAATCTATTAACGAGGTGAGGCGAAATGACCACTACCCTCGGCGGAAGCCTTGGGTAATGGTCATTTCGACCCCACCGAGGCAATAATTTTACCAGTTCATAGCAGCACATTGGTTAGTTGTTTTATATCACTCATCGCCAATGACAAAATAAAAGATATTTCACTATGTTCATTATGTTTTATATCTATGAACCTACAAACGCACACATTTTGTTGACAATGGCAATGACAATGACAATGACAATCCCATGTCACCTTGTTAGGTATTGGGGATAAATATGTCCGTTTTACAATGATAGTGATCAGTACTATTTACAATATTTACAAAACATATATACAGAAAATAAATCATGATATCAATTCAGGTAAATGAATATATATCCTGCAGAGAGTGATTAAGAAGAAATATATAACGTATTATATGCTACATACTAAGAATGTTGCTATATGATTGGTCAAGAGTTGATCACATGATAAAGCGTAGTTTCGCCCATCTGATCATCTGAGAAGAAAAGCTCGTTACGCTCTAGGTGACAGTACTTTTTGGTTTCGCTGATCTCCTCACTCCTCACAGTCCTAGCGCGTGATCAATATTTTGAGTACGCGCGAAATAAAAGTGCGTTACACTCGGACTATCAATTGACTACTAACGTGTCCTAACGCGCGTCTCAATGTGCGTCCTAATGCGCGTCGTAACGCGTGTTCCCTATGGCAGCGGCTCGGGGTTATGTAGAGAAGTAAACATTACTTTTTTACGTCAACTTATCATTTTTGGTATAGATAGTTGGTTTCAGATGTGGAATATAAAGCAAATAATCATTTTTTGGTTTCAGGCAATGAGGCGAACTATCAGTTCCTCGGCGATCTGAATGTATACGCTTATCCAGATTGCCTCGGAAGTGATGGCTCGTCCCTCACCATCATTTGATTATTTGCTTATTAGTGTGTGCGCGTAGGTATGAGCGCGCAGCTAGCTGTCTCGCGTAGTGCTGTACTGCAGGTATGTATTAGCGGCGTGGTATTTGCCTACCAACAGTTGCTATTGACGCGACACTGAGACAGAAGCGCACGCATGACACAAACAGCCACGAGCTAGTTGGTTTGGATATATTCCGGCCGTGATATAGTACTTTCCCAGCCATCAGAAAATGCATTGCGCGAGCTGGGTATGAGTGATATAGATTCAAACTGCTTGAAGGTATATTTTGTTAAAGTTAATATACCGATCACTATAGCAGGATATATCACTCACAATCTCTCCAAATGACCACGAGGTAGAAGGATGAGGTGTATGGTACATTGGTGATTGAATATAAACCGATTCATGAATACCGGAACCCAAACTTGCACACAATAAACATAACATTTCATATTGTCTTAATTAGCGTTTCCCTCCGTTTTTGTAATTGTAGTAGGCCTGCAGCTAGCTACATGATCGTACCAATGATAAAATGTGGTAAACCTTGTCCAAATTCTTATCATATTTTAATATTCTTTACTTATTGTCATAGCGTGATATTCACAATTTAATTTTGCGCAGTATTTCACTTAACATAATTAGAACAATGTACCACAGTGTTTTTTCATCGATCACCATTTGTATTATTGTGTCGAAAACTCAATTGACAGTGTACATTATTAAACAAATAATCAACGTTGGTGAAGGTGATGGGATGAACTATCACTTCCGAGGCGATCTGGATGTAGCTATCTATTCGAAGCGCAGCTGAGGAAAGATACATTCAGATCGCCGAGGAAGTTATAGTTCGTCTCATTGCCTGAAACCAAAAGTTGATTATTTGATTTATATTCCACATCTGAAACCAACTATCTATACCAAAAATGACAATTTGACGTACACAAGTAATGTTTACTTCTCTACCTAACTCCGCCGAGCCGCTGCCATGGGGAACACGCGTTAGGATGCGCGTTAATTAGGACGCGCCTTATGACGCGCGTTTAATTAGGACGCGCATTATGATGCGCGTTTGGACGCGTTAGTGGAAGCTGATAGTCCGAGTGTAACGCACTTTTATTTCGCGCGTACTCAAAATATTCATCACGCATTAGGACTTTGAGGATCGAAGAGATCAGCGAAACCAAAAAGTACTATCACCTAGAGTGTAACGAACTTTTATTCTCAGGTGATCTGATAGGAAAAACTACTCCTCATCACGTGATCAACTCTTGACAAATCATATAGCAACATTCTTAGTATGTGGAATATAAAATATCTATATAATATCATCTTTAGGACAGTCACTGAATCACCATAAATGGTGACGTTGGATACTCTTTAAATAAAACTTTCTTCTATTCCTACAGCCCCCCTCACATCTTATGCCCTGAACACGTTCAGTATCTGCACAGTGATGACAGCAGGCGGTCTCCTCGTCTCTGCTGGCGTTCTTCTCATGGCGTTCTCTTATCAAGTGGTCTGCATCGGCTTTGCGTTGTTAGGAGGTAAGAAAAAAGTGTTAGGGAGATATCGAACATCAGCGAAAAATGCAGTACCCCGTGTAGGCTCTCTTGGAATAATCCGGCAAAATCAATAACGTGTTTGTAATTTGCAACTTTTCGTCACACTTCTATGAAACTGCTTCTCGAATTTCAAAAACAGGGTTCATTGCCCTTCATGCACGAAACATCCTGTTCTTCTTGCATCATATAGGCGTACAATGATCTTCAGAATTATGTAAACATCAAGATGAATACAGTCACGAAATCATTTAAGACGCACCAAATACGATTTTGATTTATTCAGGAATCTGGCGCAACGAGTTTTCTTGGCTTATCTGTGATTTCCTGCTGTCCATCGAAACATCATGCAAAGGTAATAGAATAGAAAGAACATTAATTATTATTTCATAATTGAGTGGAATGTGATTTGATGTACAATTACTGTAACATTGTTTATTTAGTGGGACCAGAATAAATCAAATCAGAACAATAAACTATATCGGGCGAGGTCTGCAGCAGTTAGTGTGCACGGTACTTTACAGCAGTATTTAATTAACATTTCCTTATTGTGCTCCATGTAGGGACTGGTCACAGTGTTGTTTACACGGCAACATCGACAATCGTTCGTGAGCAGTACAGAAAGCGACACTACCCCTTCGCAAATGGCGCCACCGTCACCGTCTATGGTTGGCGAGGCGCACTCCTTATCACCTCAGCTATCGCTCTGAACACCCTGGTCTGTGTTGTGCTTATCGGCTTCGTAAATGCAAAGAAGAACAAGGCAAGATCTGAATCGTGTCATACAAACGGTGAGGCCTTCAAACTAACAGCTCCAACACTGTAACACAGAATGGAAGGTAAGCCTGCTTCTTGTTTGACTGATGAGAACGTTGCTTCGGATTATGAGACAAATGCAAGGCAACAACACAATGAAACTTACAACGATGTGGCGTCTAATACTAAATACAAGAACGTAGGGTTGTCGCTGGACATCTCAAAACATAATCAAGAGAAAGCATCATGGGGCGGTTGTGACGAAAATGGAGAGAAGAACCAAGCAAAAGAGATAAATGTTTGTTGGGATGAAGATGCACATAAGGGTCTATCCCCAGAAGAACGGGCTCTAAGTGACAAATCAATGGATGTTTGCAGTTTGGGTGGTAACCTATCAGAGTCAGTTGCTAACGTGGACAAGAAAGGTGCCAGTACTAGAAAGATGCCATTTTGCGAGATCTTTCAATTGAGTTCCCAAACTCTTTCCCAATCAATAATAGCCTGCTATCGTGCCCAATTTACCTGCATTTTCTTCGCTGCGGGGCGCAGTATACCGGAACAATTTATATGTCTGCCTCGGGGACGAGCAGCGGTCTAACCCCCATGGACATGATGGAAGGCGCTAGTCTGTTGTCTGCCGTAGGTATATCCCAAGCGGTAGGTCGGTTCTGCATTGGTCTGATCGTATCGAAAGGATTCATCACAGCCACAAGGCTCTATACAATTCTTCATATTACACAAGTCCTTTCCTTGGCCCTCTTTGGGCTTCTGATGAGGGTGTACGTCGTAGCTCTTCTTGGAGCTCTGTGCTTCGGTCTATCTGCAGGAGGGATCATGTCTTTTCTCTGTGTGGTGTAGAGAGACATTGACAGTCATGCTAATTCTGTTGCCCTCGGCTGGATCTTTTTTGCTGACGGTTTGGGGGGATTTCTGGGAAGCTTAGACTTGGGTGAGTTAGTATATCCTTACTTAAGCAGTGATAGGGGAATGGACATGATTGTATTTTATGTTGGGCGCTTATTGGTTTCAATCATTATCATGCATATGATCATGATGATCAAGGGTCGAGACGTGTCTTTAATCCAACGCCTCATTGGTCCAAAGAACGGGAGACAAAACAATTAGACGCATTACTTACCATGATACTAGTGCACAGGTAAGGAGTACATTTGAATAAAGGCATTCAGGGATTTGGTTTGAAATATTTAGCATCAAGGAATTAGCGCTACTTCGCATATTTCGCATTTTGCAAGTGTAAGATAATATAGTTCGAATGAATGAGACGGCAGATCAATGTAGCATCTACGTCCCGTCTGTACAATGTAAGGGTTGCATCATTATTTATGAGGATACCGAATTAAAGATGAATAGACCATTTTCAATCCAACAACAAAAGACAAAAACGTGAAAAATGCCATATTTAACGTATCCATCATGTCCTGACATGACATGAATTCATGTCTTAATGTTCTATCAGGCTTCTTCGTGTTTGGATTATTAGTTTCTTACGTCTTCTTTCCATTCCTCACAGGTTCCTTAGAGGATGTAACGGGAGGTTTCATGGTGACCTACCTACCTGGTGGTAGCGAGCTGCACTCTCATGTCAGTAGGTCTCTGTGTCTACACACTGAGACGCAAGAAGCGAGGACAGGAGACACATGCAGCTTAAGGAGCCGAGCGTCGCCTTCTACGAGTACTCGTACTTCATTCGCTGGCCTGCATTTCGAGGCACGCAGGTCACCTGAGAACTATGAATCCCGCTTTGCGCTGATTGACGTGCATTCAGATTCAGCCCATGTGCTGTTACACACTCAGCATTTGTATCGATTTAGATAACTGACGCCATATTCATTATGTATGACAGAAAACAATCGCAAGTGTTCACGTTATTTTATGGTCTCGCAGTTTCCATGCTAGTTTCCCAGTGTTTTACGCTATGCCATGACTCGTTGACTCTGAGGGACATTCCTGGTGTGCTGTGTAATGTGTGCATGGTACTGCTCCCAATGTGTAATGTGTGCATGGTACTGCTCCGAATCGATCATAACGTTCATGGACTGTTGATATCTTTAAACGAATCTGAGGCTGCCGAAAAAAGAGGGAATCTTGTGGAAGTATTCAGTGTGTTGTACATTCAGCCGACAGCCGAGTCTCGTCCCATAATGCAACGCGCCGCGACATTCACTTTCCGTTTAACAGTCACATCCGTTTCCGGTGTTTTACTCAAAGTGAGTTTTTTTTTCAAACATAGATCGAGATACGGCAGAGGATGATAGCGGTAAATCTCGGAAAATTAATGTGCAACATTTTAAAAACTTTCTAGACGAGTATGTTTTTGAAGTACGTGTACAGGAAATGACAACTCCAAGCTCATCTCTCTGTCTTTCTCTCTCCTCTCTCTCTATCTCTCTCTCTCTCTCTATCTATCTCTCTCTCTATCTCTCTCTCTCTCTTTCTCTCTCTCTCTCTCTCTCTCTCTCTTTATCTCAACCATCCTACCGCATTATGTTTGTAAATTTCTGATTTTTATCCAATACCAATCATTTATATCATTCACTTTTACTAGCGACAGAGCTTATTTACACATTTTCTGTAAAGATCTTTTTCACAATATCTTTACAAAAGGCAAGATTAGTTTTATTTTATCTGTCTTGAAGAGATACGTGTCAGTCTCTTCTTTCTCTTAAAGTACGGTAAAAGATCGATGATAGTTATGTTAACATTTATAATGCTTTATGGCACTTAAATTGGACATCTGTTTCGAAATAATCTGACATTTTTGTTTCGGTCAATAGCTTATTGATGGTCTTAGTTTTGCTCGTGCAGTAGTAGACCTATTGGTTTACCTGGTGATCCAGGAGCCCTTGTTTTGTAAAGAGTGAAGAGAGGGATATCGAGTAGAGGGAGGTAGGGAGCTTGTTGCTTTCTGATGTTTATCATAATGATAATACAATATACATAACATTAAAGAAATTCATCAAAATATATACTTCTCAAATACATTTATTGAAAAGATTCGAAGGAAATGACACTGCTCCGCGCGTTACTTCCTATATATATTTTAACCCCCTTTGTGTCGGATAGAACACTCCTCTAGGATTGTTAGGATCCTGTTTTTTGATGAAGGAATGACACATTTTCATAGAGGTATACGTAGGTGTATGAAAACAAAAATCATATCCAATGCACAGGAACATAACATAAGGGAATGTAGCCTGCACCTGACGTCAAAACATTAAAGCTTCAACAAATTATGACCCTTTATTATTTGAAGGATTTTCTATATTTACTGTATTTCTTTCATGTTTCTGCGTTTAATGAAAGAAACTTAACTTCAGCAGTGTTCAGAGTTGAATTTTCATTGAACAGCATCTATCTCATAATGAAGGATTAACTACAAGGCCTGCCCCCCAGGGGTGAACCGAAAATCAGCTTAAGAAAACGAACATGATAAGAAAGTTAATCCTCGTCTAATACCGCCACAACAGCTATAAATAAAAAAAAATGAGAACACAATAACCTATAGAGTCCAAGTATCACCACATTGTCATACTTTATAGATTGAAGGTTTTTGAACGCTACTCATAATTTTGCACATTAGGGGTGTGAAATAGCGAGCTTGTTCTGATCGGGTTAGCTAGCCAGATCACTAAATCGCTGTTCATGTGTTTTGAAGCGGGCGCTTAATCAGGGGCTGATCCATTTTTTGCCAAAGGGGTGGGGTGGGGGGTTAAGAGATGACAAGGTCGGAGACCAGCGGGGGAGAGGTTAGTGGTGTGATTTCTATTTTGTTGGTCCTATTGGGCAAGTATTTCCCTTTTCTTTTATGTGATCCCAAGATGTGCGTAGGAAGGGGGGGGGGGGGGGGGTGTATGTTCAACCGACAAAACCCCGATTTGTTGGCGGATCTTATGCCTATTTCATGTTTATTGATTTTGTGTTATCACCGTTATGCCCAAACGACTTTTTGCAAAGGGAAAATAAGGTTAAGTCATTAACCTTGTTCATATATGCTATGTATTAAAGTATTGACTATTATTGAATACTGTTTGAAGCATATATGGTACCGAAAATCAAAGATTGCTTCGCCAATCGGTATAAGCATGGCTTAGCATGGTAATGTAATTTTGAAAATAATGTTACTGCACCTGAATCTGTTATTTAGATCGCAGTCTCGCTTCTTCAGCATTCATGCTTACTTTCTTCACATAATGCACAATCGTGTTTCAATATCCATTTTAACCTTGCAATACAGTAAACATAAACATCAACTTGTTTGACACGTGAGTTATGATTTAAAGTAGTGTAGTATTCATTACGTTTATCTTTACAGTCAGAGAGACAGTGTAGACTGTAGTATGGAAATATCAATAATTTATGGGGAAAAAAATCAAGCCTATCCAGCCTTTTTAATAAACGTTTGCAAAATATGATATTGAAAACAATTTTTTATCAAATATTAGTTTCTTCAGGTAGTCAATAATTGAATATAAATATTTTGTTTCGCTTTTCGATTTGTTTTTAGGTGTCATGCTAATTATGTTAATGAGTGCCATATAGGAGAACCTATTTTTGATGAGGTGACTATGGATAATCAATAGCAACAATGATATTTTACGAAGCGCTAGATGGATGACCACACTACATAGGAATTAATTAGAATGTAATTCAAAGACCATCGCAGGATGTTTGTGTAATCCAGTAATTATGTCTTCGGTGTCTTGAGTACTCGAGAAACGTCTTTGTTACATACCCGATAATCCCTCCCTTTGTCCACCCAGATACACATCCCCCTTTACAACGTATTAGGATTGTACATACGAGTTTAAAGACAGCCCGTCCCTTTTTCAGATCATCACAAAACCATCATAACATTGGCAAAACATATAGAGAAGTGTTAGCAAGCTGTATATTTATAATTTGAAACTGATACGTAGTGTAAAATTCAAATAATGCACGTAAACAACGTCTGATTAATAGTCTTTACCTCAGGCTCTTAGCAGATTGTGTTGAAATATTTGCTTTATTGATCAATTTATTTAATTATAAAATGCATGATGAAAAAAAATGTTCTATAGAAGGACTAATCTCCAAAGCTTGGTAATTACTCATAAAATTAGGATTTCACACATGCATAATAACCACATAGATACTGTAACAAAGACTAATACTATTTTCGTAGTACGAAAAAAGTCGGTTTGAAATTTAACGGCTGAAATTTTTACATATACAGAAAGCTTCAACATGCTATATTCTTAGAAATGGTCTTGAATCACACTTTCTTCAAGTTACGATCGTGATAGACGATTTCAAATTTTAAACTTGCAAAAGGGACGGACAATCTTTAAGTGTCCCTTTCCTCCAGACTAGATGCATTTTGTTTTGTAATAGGTAGTACAGTACAGACATTCTTTTCGAATCTAACTTACTTTTTTGATATCATGTCGTTTTGTCGTCCGAAACTTTCACAGCCGATTTCTTTTTTTATTAATGACTCTTTTCCTGTACTTGAGTAGCACATTAATTTTATGGTAAGTTAGTATCACATTTTTATTTTTGACGAGTTGTTTCAGTTTTGCTCTTTCACCATAATCAGTGAATTTGTCTTGATCGTCTCCACCCCAATATTTAGATCAATATATATCTTTCCAACGCAAACATGTTCTATTGCTAGGCTTGAAGCTAAGTTCTAATTTATGTGTGTTCTTCTTCATAACGATATAAAATGGCCTTTAGGAATTTCTTCCTGGTAATATTTTTTACGACTAGTGCCCTGTCCCTGGGTGACGAACAATACTTGGAATTCTACCGAGGGGCAAACGCAAGTGTAAACCTTCACTTTGATATTGAAGAGTACACCAGTTGTGAAGTCACAATTTTCTTGCCTGAACAAGGCTGTGTCATCTATTCAAGCGGAATACTGAACACAAACTGTCTGCAACCTGGGGCCCGCCGTCGGCTCAGTGTCATAACGAAGAGGAATAGGATGACTGTAACCGTTGTTCTGCGAATCGATTACTTAGAGACAGCAGACAGAGGCTTCCTTGTGTTTGATGCTCTGATAGGTGACGATGAGGGCGCATCATCCAAGCATTTTTTGAAGTACGTTTTTCTCGAGGTACTTACGCCACCAGGGAAAGCCGACTGTTACCGGGTACCTCGCACCGCATCTTCAGAATGGGGAAGGTTGTTCTGCAATGCTTCAGCTGGATGGAGGGGAGAAGGTCAGCTGGCTTGCTTCCAGAATGACGAGAAGTCCATCTTCTCCAATCCACCTAAAGTTGTGAAAGGCATCATGTCAGCAGTCTTCTGGGTACGGATGGATGAGCCGTTCAGCTGCTGCTCATATGATGAACTTGGAAGATCTGGTCGAGATATAACTGCACATTCTTGCCAAGATTATAACTTTATTCCGTCGAAAGTATAGTGGATCTATGGTGAAGACGATACTTTCTGGGTTTCTCAACAATTTCTAGTCGTAATATGTACACTCTAAAAAATGATTACCCAATATTGAGTAAAATTTTACCCCTTACCTATGTAAAAAGGGAACATGCATGGTCGTCATTGGAGTAAAACTTTACTCCGGGCAGGTTGTGTAAAATATTTCTCAATAATTGTGCAGTATTTTACTCAACAAGTGTGCAAAATATTGGACACAATGGGGAATATAAAATGTTTAGTATTTATGTTGGGTAAAAAGGGAACATGGTTGTCGTTGGGTAAAACGTAACACAACACAGGTTGTGTAAAATATTGTTCAGCAAATGTAGCAAAATTTTACCAAACAACTGTGTCAAATATATTTGACCATATTCTCTTTTTACACAACAATGGGTATCTTGTTGTTTTACTCAACTCAACGTGAAGTCATTGCTGCCTTCGAAGGTATGATTATTTATTTATTTATTTGTAGCTGTAGTGTAGCGTGGTTGGCCGTGTTCGTGCATGTCAGCATTTTTCAGTGGTATCGCATTTGTTGCCATGCCGTGGGCCGCTGCTCCCGGCGAGACCGCTGTTCAAGCTCCAGTAGTGAAAATCCCACGGCCCACTACCGGAGCCACGCTACACTACAGCTACAAATAAAAACAAAACAGCATTTAAATAAATAATCATACCTTCGAAGGCAGCAATGACTTCAGGGGGCATGCCCCACGGGTTCCTATACCGCGAGCCCATCCATTCCATGCGATCACGATTCACGAGCCAATCTCACGAGCAACGACGGACACCATTACCGTATCGCAGCTGTGCATGCATGCATGCGTACTATACTCCACAGTGCCGATACGGTGACCGTTTACTCAACATTGTGTAAAATTATCAAAGGTGCAATGCAAGAACATCAATCACACCATGTTGAGTAAACAATACTGACTTTACCCAACAGTAGGTCAATTTTTACCAACCATCGTCATGATCGTGATATGTTTTACTCGAAGAGTGGGCGATTCTCTTTTTTATATTTGACACAATGGGAAGTGTAGTGCACATTTGCGAAATTTCATGTTTTAACTCAACACTGACCAAGAAATTACTCAACATTTTTAAGCAGCGACTTCGTTCTGAAAAATTTTACATCTCTTTCTAAGAGTGTACATTGGTGACTTAATATTTCAGCATTGCTTGTATAAGATATTATTGACTGCTAACAAATTGGTGCATGAAAAAATAGGGTGTGTAATACATAGTGGATATTACGGAGACACTCGACGATGCTATTAATGCTTAGTATCGGAAATGCTGGCGTAGTCTAGTAAATTTATCAAGGACAATTGTATCATAATAATGTGTTCATATTATTGTATATTAGAGTAAATTTCAGTGCCTAAATGCCATTGGCAGACGCATTGCTCATCGAGTAAATACGCTTCATACACCAGAATTAGTCAGTTCTTGATCATGTCGACAGTCAGTGACAGTGGTGGAAATCGTTTGTTGCGTGCGAATGCCCAATTGTCAACCTCTTTAAGGCGTACGGCAGAAATCGCCTTCTTACATTTTATCGGTGCGATCCTCCCCCCCCCCCCTCCCATTTGCTTTGTATAGGTTCGAGTGTCCAATACAAACCAGTAATCACGCGCGCTGCATGGAATAAACCAATCACAGACCGTCTTACTAGTGACGTAACATGCATGGTGACAGGTGTGGTCATATTCCTATTAATGTTTTTTTTTTTCATTTTTTGTGTAATTGACAACGCTGAATCTCAATGTTAAGCTCTGAAATCAATGTCTCCATACACACATACACACATACACACATACACATACACACATAGTGGGCCAATTATCCGAAAGAATACAACCACATCATCCACATGGTGTTACCGAAAGTTTTTACTATTTTCTAAATAATATTTATTAGTACACTCTCACGATTGAAACTTTCAAAAAACGTTTAATAGTAAAACATGTTATTAATTCAACGCGCGTTTATATTTCGCTCTCTTATCTAGAATCATCGTATTGTGAGAGAAAAAAGGGCAGAAACATTATTGACTGATTCAAATCGTAATAAAATTTGTTAATACTGATTACAGAAGTGAAGCAGCGTTTAAAAGTGGTATTGTCGTTTAAAAGTGATTATAAACGCAACACAATATCATCGATTCTAATGTAATTTGTATATGTTATACATTGATGGACAATAAACAATCTCTGTATTTTGTCCTAAATAATAAATATATGGTACCTGCATGTATTGATTGTCCACTTTTTGTACGCTATCGTTGGTCACTTTGATTCCATATTTAAATGGTGGCATATTCTACGTACATTTATTTGGCAGTTCATGACAGAATCAAGACATCATTGTTTCAAGTGTCCACTGTTCAGTTTGATATATTGTTCAATCTTATATCGATCACAGAATAAAAGAAATTGAGTCAGAATCAGTAAGCTTTAATTCATTATCGTATTCAAATACTTCGCGAAATTGGTCCTGGTATGGGCATGATTTCATTTTTATTAACCGAAATATTTCTTAAAATTTTCCGATTGATTGGCCTAGTAGGCAATGGAACAATTGTCAGGTATCTAAGGAGCCATCAATGCATGTTCGTACGTGTAATATTTAGCCGAACTTGTATCACATATTTGCGAGAAATATATATAATATTAAGTACGCCCAAGATTATATTCAAACTAAAACAAAAATTGTAGAACAACGGAAAATGCAATAACAGCCATTGTTTCCACGACTGTCATTCCATCGCTCGTGGTATAAGCACCATCTAAGGGAGCAGCTGTGTTTACATTTTCGTCTTCCCTTCCCAACTCTACGGGATCCGGTGCGTCCTCATGGATCTCACGAGGCCAGCGGAAATCTTGACACGCACTTTCATTCATGTTCAACTTAACATCGTGGGAGCAACACCCAACAGGCATAAAAGGAGGTGATGCTCGAAGCCAGAAGGTTCCCTTAACCTTTACCCCATTATCTTCAATTAATCCCCTGTGGGGTAACACGTCACCCCCCTGGAAGCAACTAACACTACAGTTGCGCGTGCCACTGTTCGCGTAGCATTGCACATTCAACCAATCATCGTAACCTACTAGATTTGAGGGGGTCAGATAGCATATTGCCGGGCTAGGGGGCACATTCACTTCTACCACTTTTTTCTGGCGCACACAGCCACCACCATTTGGATTATAAGGCATCACCTCTAGAATGTATGATCCACCATCTACTTCGTTCACTGAAGCTATCGTAAAATTAACAATGCTTCTACCACCAATCAATGACTTACTAACCGAGAACCTTTCGGCCTGGCTTAAATGTTTCAGGCCCTCAGTGTTCATTTCCCCATCCAGGCAGAAAGGCTGGGGGTTCCCCTCCTGACGTAGTGTGAAGAAGGACTGCCTGAGAGTGTCCCGCGTCCAGTCTCCTGGAATAAGAAAGTTAATTGAAACCGTCGCTCCCTTGTCGACCTGGAACCGTTGTTCTGGAGGATCGGCATGCGCAGAGGACCAGACGAAGGGGGCTACCAAGACGACCATGACACTGGCAAGGAGTTGTCTCCCAGTCAACTTCGTAGTTACCCTCGGTAGAACGATACCTACATAGGTACGAAAATAAGATAAGATTATCAAATAGTATCTGCTTCAAATCCCTGCGCAGAATATAGGCCTATATACGATAAGGCAATTGAACTGTAAAGGTCCTATGACATGAAAATGTATGTTGACTTAATTTGATGCAACTAAAACTAACTGTTCATTGGAGTTATGTGTCCTTTATTTCAAAATAATTTTCTTTATTTTTTCTCAGCACTGATAAGCCCCACCTTCAGAATATCCTCCAACTCAGGATTCTTCTTGTGACATCACCAAAGGTAGAAATTAGCAGGATAATAGACAGAATTTATTCACAAACTACACATTGCAATGACTACCTCCACCTGCCTACAACATCATCGAATGTGTCATAGGACCTTTAAAGGAGAACAAGCGTCCATTACCTTGGAAGGTAAAAAGCGATATAAACGTATTGCATCCGAATGGTGTTTAAAGACTAGCGATCCCACTTTAAATGCTGATGAAAAGAGAATGCGAGTTTTGCTTTGTTGAAGATCGTTTTGTTAGTTCTTTATCATTGATATGTACAACCGACTGTCGTGATACTAAAACTGTGTCCTCCTGTAGGCCGGCTGAGATGCTACAACCATCTCAAGGAGGAATTTAAAGCGAGATTCCTTAACTTGATATGAAAGCAAAAGCTTTTCTCACCTAAATACTTCGGAGTCATGATGGTAAGGTTGTTATTCAGTGCAGTCGTCACGGACAAGCTACAGTACAAAACCCGCCTTTTTGAAACCTCTATCTGTGATATATATAGTGAGAGAGAAGGATATAGAATATTCATAGACAGATGAATACACCTGTAACGTCCACATGTCATCAATAAATCATCATCGTTCATCAATATTTTCGGATTCAACTAACCTCATTTCAAACTGAACCTTCGGAATAACGAAACTTCGGAATACCAAGTCCTCAGAGTAACGATCTGTAACCGATTTAACTTGCATGGCTCACTAAGGTCTGATATGTATGAATTTGTTCAACAAAAAGATGTTATATCACCTAATTCTTCATTGTTTTACATTTTGTTCGAACTAAATCTGATTGTTCACAGTTACTGTACAAAAAATTATACGAACTAACACCTACCATGCAAACTCAAGAAAAGAACTTTCATGTACAAAAGCTCAGTATCATGCTTTTGACCTAATGACTGCAATATATTACATATACATATTAAACGGTGGAAATCCGTGGTTTGCATCGTATAATGGTAGTCGTAGTTGTAGTAGTAGTAGTAGTTGTAGTAGTAGTAGTAGTAGTAGTAGTAGCAGCAGCAGTAGTAGTAGTAATAATAGTGGAATAAAGGGTTTGTTATTGGACCAGCTATCAAAATGACCTTTCTCTTCTGGCAGCCAGCCATATCAAATGTTATCTTGATCTGCATAAGTTTATTGTATTGCTATTATGTTCTATCCGTATCACTGTAAGCTTCGGTTACAACTATACAAACATAATAAACTTGGTACTTTGCACTTCCATTCATAGAAACTTGGAGGGTATTTTGTACTCGCTACTCGACTTTTGTACTGCCATGTGACTGGTATTTCCCGCCAAACACCACGTGATATAATTCCGTTGAGTCGTTGTTCCGGAGGTTCGAATACTCCGAATCTCCGATGATTTATAAGTGAACACGAATATGAATGTATTAAGATATAGAATAAATAACACGAATAATTGGTCTCTATTTTTAGTATTTCCATGCAGCTTGCATACAAGTTACAGGATAGGATTTGAGTTCATTCCCACTCAGTCGCAATATGTAAGAAATGGGAAATGTATTTATGTATGTAAACCGTATAGGAAGGTGAGGACTATACGTTGGTGCAATATAACGAAGTTTGTTTATAACTGTACAGTTGGCAATGGCATTGAACTACCTGATTATTATTTCCATATGAAAAAAAGCTGCAGAACAGACGCAGGAGCGATAAATTGCTTAGATTATACAAATATGATTGCCTGTCTATAAAGTCAATACCTTACATTTTCAACCTTGAACGATGTTTCTCATGTAAGTGGTACATATATACCTCCTTACCTCTTGTCTATCTGGAGCGGTTCTTATATGCAGCTTTTACTGGCAAATTCACCGTAAAGGAGAACACAACTGCCTACACCAATCAGCAGCCGACATTCACGTGTTTAATACAACAACTCGTGCATATCGCTCAGTGTTTTGACTTAAAACATATGGCTGTAGTTCTTTCTCGAATATGAAACATTTCCTTGCTATATTAGTTCATTACCTATTCCGGTATAACCAGTCCATCGTTATTTGTATTATAAAAAAAAACTATCATCTCCACAATATATATTCACTTATACGATCATCATGATCATTATGGAACAAGAGACATGTTCGAAAGGTCGGCGAAGCTTCGAATATCAAAGCATGTGCTGGTGTTCTTGACTCAAGTATTCTTATGAATATTATTTATAGCCTATGGAACACTGTGGAAATGTGGTAAATGCGAAGGGTAGAAACTGTTAGGCCCTTTAGAGCATATATACTATTTCGCGATCGATGGATAATGTATTAATTATGAATATGTTATCCATAACTCGTTGAGAATCAGTACTGTCGTAGAAATCCTTATGCAGCGAGATTCGTACCTAATAAATGGATAAATGGGAACGTCTAGTGGCGAAATGATAGTGGACGTTCTCGTTTAAATTTACTTGGTCACTTAGAAATGGTTTAGGAAAGTATGTGTCATTATATGATAAAGTAATAATGTATTTACTGGAAGTAGAAATAATCGGTATGATTATAAAGTTTGTGAGCTTCTGTATGACTATAATCCCTATGATGTAGTCATCATTAGTCATATACTATGATTAGCTGTTAAGTTTTGTATGACTTGACCTCAGATCAAACGGCAGCGGGGCCTATGATCAAGTCATCTCACCACACTACACATACGGTACATTAACGTAGCACACGTGCTATATAGCTTACTATGCTATAGTATGCGAGTACCCACGTGGTCTGTTTCCATGATAGTTTAAATGCATTGAAACATTTATATGATACGGTGTATGTATATGAAATGAAACACAATGGAAACACAGCGAACATATAATTTCATCTAACAGGCTTGAAGAGATTTATTTTGACGGAAGATACAGTACAACAAATGCTTACCATGGAACCTCGATACGGCATGGACACCCGAGTCACACGTGGGTAGAGCAATGAGTCATACAGAGACACGCTCAGGATAAGAGAGACGCGAGCTTTGATTTACACAGCAAACATCATTAAATCAATCTTGTTATCGAAAGACTGGAACAAATAAAGTTCCAATATTGGCATTGAATGATAACAGTTATTGTCATGAGATAACACAAATGTCTTGACTGTTAATAAGTTCAGTCTGAAAGTAAGACTACACGTAAAAAGGTTCCGGTTAACACCAGGACAACATTTGCAAAGATGCCCACACGAGTTTCTCACAGCAGTTTGCTTAAACCTTGATTTCTTTGATTATCATCTATCGTGCTACAATCAAGGTATGTTTAAGAATTTATATACAAAATGTATGGACTCAATCAATGTTGCCGGAAGAACTCCATACGTAAACTTTAAGAGGCTCCAGGTCACAATGTTTTCTTGAGTTTGTTTGGTTGACCATTTCTCTAGATTTCCAGTGCATGGTTGTTCTTTTCTGCCAACCTTTCATTTTATCCACTACAAGCCAGACGACCCGCCCCCCTCTCCTGCCGGTACATCCTCCACATACCATGCACACGCGTACACGCGTGGGAAGATACGGAAGCTTAAACGTGCAGCGCGAAGGCGAGTTGTTTAACTCGCCAAGTCGCCTTGTTTCGGCAAAAAAGGCGAGAAGGCGACTTGTACAAACTCGCCAAGGCGCCCTTTTTAAGACGAGATGACGAGAAGGCGACTTATACAAACTCGCCAAGGCGCCCTTTTTAAGACGAGATGGCGAGAAGGTGACTTATACAAACTCGCCAAGGCGCCTTGTCTAAGACGAGAAGGCGAGATGGTGACTTGTACAAACTCGCCAAGGCGCCTTGTCTAAGACGAGAAGACAAGATGGTGACTTATACAAACTCGCCTAGGCGCCTTGTCTAAGACGAGAAGACGAGAAGGCGACTTGTATAAACTCACCTAAGCGCCTTGTCTAAGACGAGAAGGCGAGAAGGCGACTTATAAAAACGAGCCTAGGCGCCTTGACTGATACGAGAAGGCGAGAAGGTGACTTGTACAAACTCGCCTAGGCGCCTTGTCTAAGACGAGAAAGCGAGAACGCGACTTATACAAACTTGCCAAGGCGCCTTGTCTGAGGCGAGAAGGCGAGAAGGTGACTTGTACAAACTCGCCTAGGCGCCTTGTCTAAGACGAGAAGGCGAGAAGGTGACTTGTACAAACTCGCCTAGGCGCCTTGTCTAAGACGAGAAGACGAGAAGGTGACTTAAACAAACTCGCCAAGGCGCTTTGTTTAGACGTACGGAAGCTTAGAAGTGCCCCCAGAAGACGAGATAACTTAGGACGTGAAGACGAGAAGACGAGACGAGAAGACGAGAAAAAGAGTCAAGAAGACAAAAAGACAAGATCTTGGATCTCGTCAAGTCGACTTCTGTAGGACGAGAAGACAAAAAGACAAGATCCTGAGAAGACGAGAAGACGAGAAAAAAGAGTCAAGAAGACAAAAAGACAAGATCTTGGATCTCGTCAAGTCGACTTCTGTAAGACGAAAAGACAGAAAGACAAGATGCTGGATCTCGTCAAGTCGACTTCTGTAAGACAAGAAGACAAGAAGACAAGATCTTGGATCTCGTCAAGTCGACTTCTGTAAGACAAGAAGACAAAAAGACAAGATCCAAGGATCTCGGCAAGTCGACTTCTGTAGGGCGAGAAAACAAGATGACAAGATCCTGGATCTCGTCAAGTCGACTTGATGAGGATGGGAAAGCAAGAAGACGAATTCGAGATCGTCGCTCTATACGACCGACTCTAGGCTATATATAGGCAAGGGTGTTTGTCTATTGTGATCAGGCTTGACGCAACGTTTCATATTCACACTCATAGCATCGTTAAAACTTGTATAAAATCTACCAGTTGGTGTGATGGCTGAAAATGCAGTTGAGAAGGAGGGCGACTCTCCTTCGTCGACAGAGTTTAATGACGACGACAACGACAAAACTGAACCTGAACCCATCAAGCTTCTATGTTTTTAGTCCGGGAGCCCAGAAGAATTATTCATGTGAAAAGGGCCGGAACAACTGACCCCATAGGTAGAAAGGATATACCCTGGACATCACAAAAATGTTTTGCTGGCAAGGTGTACCCGATGCTTTTCCCCCCAAATCACCACAAATGTGACGTCACTACCGGAAAGCCTTTTTTTTTCAAAAATGGTCAGAATATAATACATGGTACCATCATAACAAAGGTGTTAACACACATTGTTTTATGCCCAATGATCAAACTTGATTGGTATATTTTGGTTGCCTAGTAAATGTGCAACATCATCATTGACTCGTTTTGGCAATGGCAGGTCTGTGGGCGACGTCGACGACGACATGTCGCGACGACGTCAGCAAAATGCAACACTTTTGTTCGTTTTTTTTTTGCTCTTTGTCGATTAAAACTTTTTCAATTCTTGTAGTTCACAAACCATTCCAAATATTTATTTAAAACTTAGTTTGCTGTGTTTGGCATCTCTCAAGCTTTTCCAAACATATCAGAATGTGACATTTGGTCACGCTAATGGCCATCTCCTGACTAATAATAAAGCGTAGTGTTTTGGAAGAATGCACGTTAAGTCGTACAAAATACTGCCTTCGTCCTGTACACGCGTATATTCTGGATATGTGCTACTGTTTGGTTGAAATATTTTAAATCCTTGTAATCCAAGAACCATACCCCATATTTCCTCTTGATTTAGCCTTATGTTTTTGGCATTTCTTCCACTTTTAAAAACATATATGGATGTTACATATTGTTACACCTATGGTTATCTCCTGACCAATAATGTAACGGAGCATTTTGGAACAACTGCGTGAAATTGGACAAAATGTTGCGTATTAACTGCATACGTGTATCCTCTGTATGCGTGTTACTTTTGGATTGGAACTTGTTAGATCCTTGTACTCTAAGAACCATACAACATATTACTTTCCGACATGTTCTGGTGGTTTTGGCATTTCTTCCACTTTTCAAAACATATATTAATGTTATATATTATCACGCTTATAATCATCTACTGACCAATAACATAATGTCACATTTTGGAAGAACGAGCGTAAAATCCGACAAAATACTGCATACGTTCTATAAACGCAGATATTTTGCTGCGTGTTACTCTTCGGTTGAAACTTTTTAAAATCATTGTAATCCAAACACAGCAAACTAAGTTTAAAATAAATATTTGGAATGGTTTGTGAACTACAAGAATTGAAAAAGTTTTAATCGACAAAGAGCAAAAAAAACGAACAAAAGTGTTGCATTTTGCTGACGTCGTCGCGACATGTCGTCGTCGTCGACGTCGCCCACAGACCTGCCATTGCCAAAACAAGTCAATGATGATGTTGCACATTTACTAGGCAACCAAAATAAACCAGTCAAGTTTGATAATTGGGCATAAAAAAATGTGTGTTAACACCTTTGTTATGATGGTACCATGTGTTATATTCTGACCATTTTTGAAAAAAGGCTTTCCGGTAGTGACGTCATATTTGTGGTGATTTGGGGGGAAAAGCATCGGGTACACCTTGCCAGCAAAACATTTTTGTGATGTCCAGGGTATATCCTTTCTACCTATGGGGTCAGTTGTTCCGGCCCTTTTCACATGAATAAATCTTCTGGGCTCCCGGACTATAAACATATAAGAAGCTTGATGGGTTCAGGTTCAGTTTTGTCGTTGTCGTCGTCATTAAACTCTGTCGACGAAGGAGAGTCGCCCTCCTTCTCAACTGCATTTTCAGCCATCACACCAACTGGTAGATTTTATACAAGTTTTAACGATGCTATGAGTGTGAATATGAAACGTTGCGTCAAGCCTGATCACAATAGACAAACACCCTTGCCTATATACAGCCTAGAGTCGGTCGTATAGAGCGACGATCTCGAATTCGTCTTCTTGCCTTCCCATCCTCATCAAGTCGACTTGACGAGATCCAGGATCTTGTCATCTTGTTTTCTCGCCCTACAGAAGTCGACTTGCCGAGATCCTTGGATCTTGTCTCTTTGTCTTCTTGTCTTACAGAAGTCGACTTGACGAGATCCAAGATCTTGTCTTCTTGTCTTCTTGTCTTACAGAAGTCGACTTGACGAGATCCAAGATCTCGTCTTCTTGTCTTCTCATCCTACATAAGTAGACTTGACGATATCCAAGTTCTTGTCTTTTTGTCTCTTCGTCTTACAGAAGTCGACTTGACGAGATCCAAGATCTTGTCTTTTTGTCTTCTTGACTCTTTTTTCTCGTCTTCTCGTCTTCTCAGGATCTTGTCTTTTTGTCTTCTCGTCCTACAGAAGTCGACCTGACGAGATCCAAGGTCTTGTCTTTTTGTCTTCTTGACTCTTTTTCTCGTCTTCTCGTCTCGTCTTCTCGTATTCACGTCCTAAATTATCTCGTCTTCTGGGGGCACTTCTAAGCTTCCGTATAGACGAGAGGGCGAGAAGGCGACATGTACAAACTCGCTAAGGCGCCTAGTGTATGCTACGAGAAGGCGGGAAGGCGAGATGTTCAAACTCGTTTGAGGGTAACGCAGCGCAAGTGGAGCAGCAAAATGTCAATAGACTGTGACATGGTGGACGTCAAGACGATTTGCTAGACTGCTAGAAGTGACGAGGAGCATCATTGCAGTTTTTACATGAGAAATATCGGCAATTTATCATTCAGCATGCCGAGGGCTAGGCTTCCTATTTTTGTAAGTATGGTTGCCAAATTAGGCATATAGAATTTTCTCGTCATTATTTTGATTTGGTGAATTCTATAATATTGTGCTACTCAGATTAAATGGCACTTCTATAACCCGATAAATGTCATGAAACTTTGAAAATGGTCATCTTCTTTTTAATAAGGACGAAGTAGATAGACTGCATGAAGACTAGGTGTGCCACTGATCGAGGTGTACAGGATATTAACGACTTTCCTCAACCAGTGCAGTTATTGGGTGTCTGGACAGGTTGGGTATCCGGACAGACTGTTTTAATTTTTCAAAAAATTACATGCACCATTCTACGGATTTCTCAAAAATTATTGTTGACAGTATAAGTATTACAAAGGACAAATATTCAAAATATTTACCACAAATTCATAAATATTTTTCGTGAAATCAATGTGTAAATGTTACAACAGTGGCGGATCCAGGGGGGGGGGGGCGCAACAAGCGTGCGCCCCCCCCCCTATTTTTTTGGATACCGTCATTGAACGTACATTTTAATTCTCGAAAATTTTCGGCTGCGCCCCCCTATTTTTCAAAATTTTCGGCTGCGTCCCCCCCCCCCCCCCTATTTTCAAATCCTGGATCCGCCGCTGTTACAACTTTATTTTTTGATAGGTGTCCGGACACCCAACCCCCATCCTACATACACACATGAAGTACCTGCACACAAAAAAAAACTTAGCATAGGCTTGACTGTTACAACCGGTAATGTCGCAGCGATGCATAATGTCACACCAACACATCTTATTGAATGGGTCGAGCCATGCGTTTGGAAATTTTGCCATGGGAGAGCAGCTCGAATGTGTGACTTTTTTTTGCAAGAAAGTTCTCCATTAACATGAATATGTACACAAAGTACACAAAAAGGTCATTTTCTTAAATAGGACAATGGGTACTCTTTTCCGCCAAAATGAGGCAAAAATTACACTTAATGAAGGGTACGGGTTTGACGTCTTTAACGACACACCCCGTCGGAACCAAATCATAGCGTACCCATCTGTAAGTCCGTCAACATTACACTTTTTAACATAATTTATAGACCTACACACTTTTTAAAACATTTTGGTGCAGGTCTAGATCTACACCAAAATGTTTTTTATCGGTTTATATTTTTTAGATTCACCAACTGATCGGGTTTATTTGTTGCATGCATGCATATTAGGACCATGCTTATACACCCCTTATGTGTTTTTTTTTTATCACGCTGTCCTCGTTAATTATGCTAATATGTGCAGATTTAAGTTCACATGAAATGGTCATTTTAGTTTCTTGACAGATTGTGTTTAAATTTGGTATAAAAATTATACAGATCTATCATATAGAAGAAAAAAGTCCTAATGTTTTGGGAATGCTGCCCTCCTTAATCATACTGATGTATGCAACTTTGATCAAAATCACATAAAATGCTCCCATTTCTTATTTTTTTGATATATTTTGTTTAAATTTGGTAGATAGGCCTATGACTGCTATTGGTAATGCTGCAACCAATCCAATTTATGTTTATAATGAATATCGTTCCCGGGTCTCTACCCTACGGGGGTCTCTACAACACAAGAGCATGCTTGTCTACGTGAAGGTCAAAGGTCAATTAACAATTAATGTCTCATTTCACTGTTTTTTAACCACGCACATTTCAAACCCACGTTTTGCGGACGACCATATATTGGACGTTGTACATACTTTTTTTCGACTAGCGTGGATTGGCCCTTCCAATCAAGAAAAAAAAATGTTTCTTATATGTTTGTTTCAGGTGTTCATATTCGCTTCCTTTCTCGGGGTAGCAGGACAACCACCTCCATTCTACACGGCTGCAGCACTTGGCGAGTTGGTAGAAGATTTATCAGATGACCTGATTCAGCACTATTACACTGCGGGATTTACCGTAATACAAATCCTCCTGTTGCTGCATATGCGTCACGAAATTTCCATCGGTATCAGAAGAATTCGACAAATTATTCGACGTCTCAGAGTGCGAAGAGTTGATCGACGGAGCAACGTAAATGACATCATAAATGCCATTACATTTGAATTGCGTGGATCGGGACAAAACCTTGGGTTACAGGGCGATGTGGAGGAGACTGAGAATCAGACATGAAACATCTGCTACACAAAGAGTGGTGCGAGAGCTTCTGTCAGCTATGGATCCTGATGGGGTCGAGAGGAGATCGAATCGGCGTCTACATCGACGAAGATACGTTAATAGAGGTCCAAATCACGTCATACATATTGATGGTTATGATAAACTCAAACCATATGGTTTTGCAGTTCACTCTGCTATCGACGGATTTTCGCGGAAGGTATTATGGCTTAAAGTTGGGCGTTCAAATAATAATCCGCGATATATCACACGATTTTTTTTAGACTATATTTCATTAATTAATGGAGTACCTCGAATTGTACGGAGTGACAGAGGAACAGAAAATTGTCAAATTCGTGATGTACAAATTGCCCTTCGTTGGTATCATGACGATGAGTTCCATCGATACAAAAGTTTCATGTATGGGCATTCAACAAGTAATCAAAGAATTGAATCTTGGTGGGGACATGTTGGGAGGCTTTCATCTCGATTCTGGATTGATCTTTTCAAGCAATTCCGCGATAATGGTGGATTGGACAATACCAATCCAATTCACGTTGAAGCATTACGATTTTGTTTCACAAACCTAATTCAGCGTGACTTGGATCTTGTTGTTCAAGAGTGGAACCAACACCGAATCAGGAGTCAGGCCAATGAAGAATCACCATATGGGATACCGGATTTAATGTATTATGTTCCTGAAATATACGGAGCCGAAGATAACAAGATGCCACTTGCTTATTCACTCGACGAAGTACAGGAAACTGCAAATAATATATCGCTTGATTTTCCACCATACGGATGTAGCCAAGAGTTTGTTGAGGTAGTAAATCAGTATGTCGGTGATGTTCACAATTTCCAGCTTCCTGAATCTGTTGAAGAAGCAACTGAACTCTACGAATATCTTGTAAATCTCGTGTGACTCAAATAATATTAATGATATTTCATCTGGAAGTGTGAGGGATGGAGAAAAAAACACATCAAGGGAATTAAGTTCAATGTTCTTTTTTTAGGTAATACGCGAGTAATAGGGACCATCAATAACGGCATGTAGATTCACCTAATTAAAAAAAATAAAAAATAAAACATGCAGTCACTCTGGTGAATATTTGATTGTGACTGAAAATCCAAAACCGTAGCCTCGTGTAATTGAAGCAGACTTCCTCTTGCCGAGGAGAAAAGGCTTCTCGTAAGGAGCTTGTCACAATCAAACAAATAAACAAAAAGCCTTCATAATCACGCGCAGTACTACGGGTGAAACTAAGAAACCTTAAAAATGCACCTATACATGATAGGTGCCTTTTGAGTTCTAGATGAAACATTGATTTTTTGATTGATTTTTTTTTTTTACATATGAGTCGTATTTTGTTAAGTAATCCATCTCATCAAGGACAAAAAAGAGGTTTTGCTGAATAAATAATTCCGATGTTAATGAATGTTAGGCCTATTGTTATTTTGCACATTGCATCATTGATATACGAATCTGTGTTGGGGTTCAAAGAAGTCTTTCTAATCTTTACTATTTGCAGGCGTAAAGCCTATGGTAAATAAAATGTACAGAGTGAGTCATAAATGATGCAACACTTTCTTAATTGAGCATTGTTTTACAAATATGGGATTGACATAGGGTTTGTTACCATGCATGGATAGATGATGTATCCCTTCGTCGTTTGGTAAAATTTTCTTCAATTTTGCTGCTACGGTTGAGCGCACAACAGCTATTGTTTGACATAAAAGCAAAACCATTTGCGCCAAGTCAGAAAATCTTTTTACACTTCTTAAAGTGTTCATCTCACAAATATGAGAAAAGATATCACATTTATTGCACCTGACTGTGATAGAGTAATTATTTCCCTTTGATTTGATACCAAATTTGTGGGGAATTAAATTTATTGGATATGAGCCAATAAGTGAGTCTGGGGAAAAACCCATTGTGTCATCATCAACAATGCATTGCTTTTGTCAGCACATAAATTCTATAAGTCTTGGCGCAAATGGGTTTTGACTCTTTGTTAAACAATGGCTGTTGTGCGCGCAATCGTAACACAAAAGTAAAACACATGTTTCCAAACAACAAATGAATATAATACTCTATCCATACATGCTAAACACAATCTGTTAATCCCACATTTTTATAACAATAGTCAATTTAAAAAGTGTTGCATTGTTTCTGACTCACTCTGTATATTTTAAGATCTGTGTTGTTACAAGAAAAGCATCTACTGATCCGCAGACCTACTGTCCCCCAGTCCCTGTTACTTGTCAGGTCAGAACTTCAAGACGGAGTTGAATGAGTTATTGTGAAAAACTACAGATTGATCTTTCAAGCCAAATTTCGACAAAAATACCAACATAGTTTTATGGGTGCTAATTTCCTTCTCTTAAGTTTGTGTTCCTAACCCATTTTTAATTTTGTTATGTCTTTGGGCAACCGATGGTTTGTAAAACATCATTGCAAATGTGTGTAAATTTTGCCCAAACCGAGTCATTTTGAATCAACCATGCAATTTTGCAGTTTTCTAACTGTTAATCACGTTTTAGCCTAAAGTTTGGGCATGTTAAGATTGGGCAAACTCTATCATACAGTTGGTCAATTTGAGTTGAGTATTGGTTGAAGGATAACCTTGTCGGGCAATCGTTGTCCAATAATTTAATCGAAATTGCTCAACTAGTTGTGTAAAAACTTATTAATATACATATTTTTGTTAATGTCAAATCATGTATATAAGAGGGATTCTTAAACTTTAACTGTTATACTTTCAGTCGTCTCTTTACTCTTTTCGCACACGCATAGTAGGACACTTTAGAATGGTAAGTTTTATTGAAAAATTACAAAAGGAAATATTTGAGAATAATGTGAAGGAAAATGAAAGTAAATTGAGATATGACGTATGAAAATATATTTTGTTGAATTTACTGCCGAAAAATAACGTTGAAACAATGCAATCAATGCCGTACGCAGATGGAGGGACCTTTCGCATTTTTTTTAACGATTTAGATCCCATTTTGGGTGGATTTTTTTTTTTTTTTTTTGGGGGGGGAATTAATACAAAATACATATTCATGGAAATGTGTGTTCCTGACGTAGGATACCGGGAAATGTAAATAGCAAACATAAAACAATAATTATGATCACTAGCTGGCATAGCCAGGATTTTTTAAACAGGGGACCAAAGCGAGGGAGCGAGGCGACCGAGTGGGAAATGGTGTGGGACAACGATCTTTGAAAATGTGCGCATCAAAAAGATTTTTTTTTTAGTTCCTCAAATCAACGGGGGTGGGGGCTGGGCCATTGTAGTGCATTCAAGTGGGATGTACTTGTCATAGTCTCGAAGTTCAAAATCGCCTTCTTTTGTCTGAAATTGGGTATCTTCTATTAGGGTACTCAAGTTAGATTGGAAAAAATGACCCCCTATTCTCGGGGAAATTAAGAATTTGTGGCTTATTCCTGGCCTTATTGCTTATCGGATGTTGTGAAGAGTCCTATAGGTTTATGTTAATTTCAGGAATAAGGAGGTAAAGATGGACTAGACTGTGAATGTGGTGAAAATCACAAAAACTTTAAACAGCAATGCTAACCCCTTCATTATGAAGGTGGCATCATTAAACGAGTTTTTCCATTATGTGTTTGTGCAATTTTGCCATTTTTGATTTGTTAGATTTACCTTGTCTTTATGTGTTCAGTCTTGCATTAAACGAGTTTTTTCCATTATGTGTTTGTGCAATTTTGCCAGTTTTGATTTCTTAGATTTGCTTGCTTACTTGCTTAATTCGAGTGGTGTCCTCGATCCACGATGGTACTCCAAGTTTGTCTGTCTAGCATTGCTGTTTTCATCTCATTGATTTCTAGTCCAGTGTCTTTCTTGAGTGTGTCAACGAAGTTGATCACTGGTCTGCCTGGTTTCCTGCTTCCATGCTTGGGCATTCAGAACATCATTTTAGAAGCACACTCATTGCTCCTGAAACAATGGCCGGCAAAGCGAAGCCTTCTTATCTTGATCTTCTGGCTTATTTTGGGCAGATCCCTGTATAGCTCTGCGTTGGTCATATGCTGCCTCCAGCTAACATTTTGAATGACTCTTAGCATGCGTGTGTAACAGCCATCAAGATCCTTAGCAATTTTTGGTGTGACTGTCCATGCCTCTGAGCCATATAGCAGTACTGTTTCTACTGTTGCGGCAAACAGTCGAAGTTTAAATTCTCTAAAGAGAGAAGACTTCCATAGCTTGCTGAGTTTGTTGCATGCTCGCCATGCTGCCGCTTTCCTTTGCTTGACATCCTTAGCCGTACTTTCCATCCATGCGCCTAGATATTTGAAATCTTGTACCTCGTCGAGATTAGCCCCGTCCTTGGTGTGTAGTTTCACATCAACGATCTGGTTGTAGGACATGTATTTTGTTTTCTTTGCATTTATCTTTAACCCGACCTTTCCCACTGATGCTTCGACTCCTTTCAAAAGCTCCTGCGCCTGATGCATTTCTTCTGATAATAAAGCGATGTCATCGGCGAAGTCAAGATCTGTGACCACCTCTGGCCCTATTCTTCTGGATCTTCGCTTTATCAGATGAAAACCAAGTTCCTCCTCCCTTCCTTCAATTGCAGACCTTAGGGCGTAGTCTAGTATGATGACAAACAGGTATGGTGCCAGAGTATCCCCCTGTAGTACGCCAGCCAAGATTTCGAAGAGGTCTGTTTCGCCATCAGGGGATGCTACTTTTGCCATTGTATTTTGATACATGTCCTCAATAGCATCCACAATCTGGTCTGGTATCCCGTAAGCTCTCAATATTTGCATCATTTTACCTCGATGAATGCTGTCAAATGCCTTGCAAAAGTCCATGTATGTGATGATTGCAGGTAGATGGTTTGCCTTAACTCCTTCCATAAGCCGTCTTAGTGCCAGTATATGCCCGACAGTTGAGCGCCCAACCCTGAAGCCATTTTGATTTGTTCTTAAATGCTCATCCAATGTGGGTCTAATCCTATTCAGGATCATTCTGTTGTAGGTCTTAGCAACTAATGAACTAAGACTGATACCACGGTAGTTTCCTGCTTGACTCAGGTCTCCTGACTTTGGAATTGGTACGATATTCAATATTGACCACTGTCTCGGCTTTCTGCGATTTACGAAGGCATCGTTGCAAAATTGCAACACGATATCATCCAGATCGCATCTCTTCAGGACCTCTGGTGGTATATTGTCCTCGCCGCAGCTCTTCCCTTCGACGAGGGATCTCTTAGCTTGGATATATTCCTCATGTTCAAAAGGCCCTGTTTTTATGTCAAGATTGGTAAGTATTGGGTCTATTTCTTCATCTACGTCACTTATGTCCGGCGGTTTTCCTAAGAGATCCTTGAAGTGGTTGTACCAGTTCTGGACCCTCTCTTTCTGTGAAGTTCCCTGGAGCAGCCCTTTCGGTGATGCTTTCCTGCCTGTTATGTCATTTATAATCTTCCAGCTTACCCCATGTTGAGAGCTTGCATGGGCTCTTTCAACCTCCAGTATCTTCTTGGACAGGTCCTCCTCAATCACTTGATCGTAGGTTTCTGACAAGACCTTCTTTGCTGCTTCGTAAGTCCCTCTATACTTGTCACTTGTTGATTTTTGATATTTTTGATATGCATCCCTGACTTCGTCCCTAGCTGCAATGACTCTTGGATCGTTGGAGTAGCGGGTTTTATGGTTCCTCTTCTTCAATGGGATTACTTTCTCTGCCGCTTCCTGGTTAGCCTTGATAAACCTTTCATATTTGTCGGTTGCAGATTCATTTTCAATCTCAAGGGCTTCAAATCTGTTTCTAACCTCAATTGTATATTGCTTTTGAATGTTGGTATCAGTGCTAAGACTTCTCCAGTCATATTGTTTCCTCTTGGGTGCTGCCTTGCTGGTTCTGAGTGAGAGTCTTATGCGGGCCGATACTATCCTGTGATCTGAGCCAATACTTGCAAATGTGTTATATGCCTCCACATCCTTAACACTGTTTCTCCACTTCTTCCTTATCAGAATGTAATCAAGTTGGTACCTATTCCCTCCTGGGCTCGTGTAGGTCCACAGCTTACCCTTCCTCTTCTGGTATTGGGTGTTTGTGATAATGAGATTCCTCTCCATAGCCAGTTCTATAAGGTATTGCCCATTTCTGTTGGTTTCCTCATGATAGGGGAACTTTGCATCTGCAGTACCAATCCTTGCATTGAAATCCCCAGCAATGAGTAGAACGTTATGTGCAGGTATGGAATCGATAGCCCTCCTCAAGTTGCAATAATGCTCCTCCACAATGGCCTCTTCAGCAACATTTGTTGGGCAATAGTTGACAATGACTGTCACAGCTGGATTCCCCTGGAAGTTGGCGATAAGGATTCTGTCAGTTTGTGGCAGTACATTAGTTAAAGATCTCTTCGCTTTGGAGTTCAGCATAATACCCACTCCGCCTGTTGCAGCCCCAGCCCTATTCTTGGTAGCTGATGTTGTGATGAGTGTGCTACCCGGCATGTCCTCATACTTGACTGGCTCATCATGTATAATTCTATGTTCCTGTATTCCCAGTATGTCGATATCAAACTCCATAAGATTTGCAGCGAGTTCCTCTCTGCTACATCTTTCTCTAATGGTTCTAACGTTCATCGTAGACACCATAGTTGTAGATTTGCAATTAACAAGGCTCTTCCTACAGGCACCATCATCAGTCCTGCCCCTTCCAGGTGGATTTAAGGACACAACTTCATTTGATTGCTGCCAACCGATGCCTGCATCAGAAGATAGGTTGTTAGGGACTCTAACCCTAGTGTTGTTATGTTGTACCATCATGAATTTTCTGTTGCTTCATAATCACTGTGGTCGCAGGTCCTACAGCATGGTTTTTCATAGGTTTTCCTTCCCGAGTCCAAAATAGTCACCGCAGAGAGGTGACCACCCTGATCCGTTCGTGGCCAGCTGTCTCAGTCAGCTGGCTCAGCAACCCCAACCTCGTGAAGGTGGATCAGGACGTTTACCTGTTAACTCACAAGTTGGTCATCCCCTCGCATCACACAGGAGTCTGCTCAAAGCAGACAAAACTATGTATCCACTACCAGGGATGGTCTCCTCCTTGATGTCAATCATACAGAGTATGATAAGAGAAACAGGTTTTAGGGGTCTTAGATTTACCTTGTCTTTATGTGTTCAGTCTTGCATGCATAATGTATAAATATCCTTATTCTTATCCTATTTAATTTGATGTATGACACTGACTATCTAGTTGGTTAGTACATGATATAATACGAGTAAAATAAGTGTCCACTTTTGTTTTCTGTTGAGTGTAGCTGAAAAGAGTCATGGCTAATTTTCTTTGCAATAGAATTATTACATTACAGAGATAACGAGAACACCAAAGACAACTATTTCATCCCTTACAGGGCCCCAGACAGCCCGCCCGTAAAATGCCCCCAACCAGTGTTTCCAAGTTCAAGAAATTTACCCAAATTCCGAAAATCCAGGCAATCTCCAGGTAATTGTCAGGAAACAATTCCAGGAAATATTAGAAATAATATAGCAAGATGTTTTTAATCAGTTTTCACTGAAACTAGTAAATTCTAACGACGAAGTGGAACTTGCCACTGCTCAAAACTGTCGCTCACTCGCAGAATTAAATTTATTCCATTCCTAATTTCGCGTGAATAACCTCAAGCAAAATTATACTGTACATGTCACATATTTACAAGAGAAAAACAAGATTATGTCTTTTATTTATTTTTTATTTATTTATTGTTATTATTATTATTATTTTTTTTTTTTTTTTTTTTTTGGGGGGGGGGGAACAATTCCAGGAAATTTATTCAAATTCCGGGAAATTTAGGATCCCATTCCAGGAAATAAATTTCTTAGGAGTGGAAACACTGACTGGGCATGTGTATTACTTCCAGTTAAAATGACGAGAATAGTGATAATCATCATGATGATTGTGGTGGTGGATTTGATAGTGATGGTGGTGATGATGATGATGATAGTGATGATGATGATGATGATAGTGATGATGGTGATGGTGATGATGATGATGATGATGATGATGATAGTGATGATGATTATGATAGTGATGATGATGATGGTGATGATGATGATGATAGTGATGATGATGGTAGTGATGATGGTGATGATGATGATGATGATGATAGTGATGATGATGATGATGATAGTGATGATGATGATGGTGATGATGATGATGATGATGATGAAACTGCTGCCACTGATGATAGTTGCGGTGATGACGATAGTGATAGCTTATTTTGCTCGATATATGCCAAAATGTCTGGCACTTAAAGAGATCCAGGGATGAATGTGAAGAAAGTACTACAACACCCCCCCCCCCCCCAAGATGAAAAATAAATGTATGCAAATGTCAAGATTTAAAAGATGACATGCATCACAATGAAAATAAACTGGTATAAAACGAATAAATTATCACCAAAAAAAAAGAGAGAAAAGATGAACCATCCTGGTGAACATAAACCATGATTTCATTTGTGCTCTGGTAGATATTGAATTGCACATTAACATGATGTTGAGTACTAGTAATAGATCTAAGTTTGTACCTGATTAAAACATTTAAGTGCTGAATAAATTGTGTGATCCTTTCTGTCTCTCTCCTCTGTTTTTTCATAACTTATTCTTACCCATTTCCTCTCTCTCTGTCTCATCTCTCCTCCTCTCGAATTGTATCTCCATATTCCACTTCTCTCCTCTCCCCCTCATTTGAATTCACTTCCTCCATCTCTTTCTCCCATTCCCTATCATCGTTTATCCCCTTTCCCGTACCCCCCCCCCCCCTCTCTCCCCTCAGTCACACCCACAAATCAATCTCAATTCTCCACTTCGTATCTTCACCCTCTCCCCCCCCCCCTTCGTCACACCCACAAATCAATCTCAATTCTCCACTTCGTATCTTCACCCTCTCTCTCCCCCCCCCCCCTTCTGTCACACCCACAAATCAATCTCAATTCTCCACTTCGTATCTTTACCCTATCACTCCCCCCCCTGTTACACCCACAAATGTAATAACGCCCACAAATGTAATAACGCCCACAAATGTAATAACACTTTACCCACAAATGTAATAACGCCCACAAATGTAATAACACTTTACCCACAAATGTAATAATTTCACCCACAAATGTAATAATGCACTTTACCCACAAATGTAATAATTTTGAACCACCCACAAATGTAATAATCACTTTACCCACAAATGTAATAATTTTTAGGGGATATTTTGTCGAATTTCTTCAAAACTGAAACCCTGTACTGATGCATCGGTATAGCGCGCAGTCTTTATTCCAGACCCAATTATTTCATTTTTGGAATCTTCAAAACCAAGGCCCGATCGTCTTATTTTTGTGGCATAACATGAGAATCGAGCCTAGTCTCTCCTCCAGACCCGATAATTTAAAAAAAAAAGAGCGTAATCTTTTTCCAGACCCATTTTTTTCATTTTTTGAATCTTCAAAACCAAGGCCCGATCATCTTATTCCTGAGGGATAACCTGAGAATCGAGTCTAGTCTTTCCTCTAAACCCGATTACTTAAAAAATGAGAGCCTAGGCTTTTCTCCAGACCCGTTTCATTCATTTTTTTAAATCTTCAAAACCAAGGCCCCATCATCTCACTCCTGTAGAATAACATGAAAATTGAGTCTAGTCTTTCCTCCAGACCTGATTATTTCAAAAGTAAGAGTGTAGTCTTTCTCCAGACTCAATTATTTCATTTTTTCAATTCTTCAAAATCAAGACCCCGTCATCTCATTCTTATGAAATAACATGAGAATCAAGCCTAATCCTTCCTCCAGACCCGATTATTTCAAAATTAAGAGCGTAGTCTTTTCTCCAGACGCAATTATTTCATTTTTTTCAAATGTTCAAAACCAAGGCCTCATTATATTTTTCTTGTGGAATAACATGGTAATCGAGCCTAGTCTTTCCTCCAGACCCGAGTAGTTCAAAAATAAGAGCTTAATCTTTTTCCAGACCCAATTATTTCGTGTTTTTTTTTCAAATCTGCAAAACCATGGCCCTATCATCTTATTCTTGTGGACTAACATGAGAATCAATCCTAGTCTTTCCTCCAGACCCGGTTATTTCAAAAGTAAGAGCATAGTCTTTTCTGCAGACCCATTTAATTAATTTTCTTAATCTTCAAAACTAAGGCCCCATCATCTTATTCCTGTGGAATAAGATAAGAATCGTTTCTAGTCTTTCCTCCAGACCCAGTAAGTTTAAAAGGTAGACCGTAGTCTTTTCTGCAGACTCAATTAATTAACTTTCTAAATCTTCAAAACCAAGGCCCCATCATCTAATTCCAGTGAAAAAATATTAGAATTTATTATAACCTTTCCACCAGACCCAGTTATTTTAAAAGTAAGAGCGTCGTCTTTTCTGCAGACCCAATTAATTAACTTTCTAAATCTTCAAAACCAACACCCCTTCATCTTATTCTTGTGGAATAACATGAGAGTTTCTAGTCTTTCCTCCAGACCCGGTTATTTTAAAAGTTAGAGCGTAGTCTTTTATCCAGACCTGTTAACATTATACACCTCTCCTCTAGAATCTTTGATTGAAAGACATAACATTTTCAAGATGTTTTATGCTGATGACACTCAGTTGTATATTACATTCAAACAGTCACGGCTTGAAAATGTTTCTTCTCAGATAGCAAACTGTGTTCAAGCAATCAAAGAATGGTCTCACCAAAACTGTCTCAAGTTAAATTGCAGTAAGACAGAGTTCCTTCATGTTTCATCCCGTTTTAGAAATACTACTCCAGTAATTCACTTAGATCTAGCCGGAAAGCAAATTAAAGCTACCAAAACATGTAGAAATCTTGGGGTAATTTTCGACAATAAGCTTACATTTGACAATTTCATCACACAAAAATGCCGTTCAGCTTCGTTTGCACTCTACAAAATTGGTAAAATCCGTGATTTTATTGATAGAAGTACAACTGAACGTTTGGTTCACGCATTTGTTATGTGTCATTTTGACTTCTGCAATAGTCTCCTTTTTCAATTACCACTTCGCCAAATTCAAAGACTACAAACTATACAAAATTCAGCAGCGCGACTTGTTACACGTACGAGGAAACATGCTTCAATATCCCCTGTCTTACGTAATTTACATTGGTTACCAGTCCAGTCTCGCATTAAGTTCAAGATATTGTTATTAGCCTATGAATGTTTTCACGGATTAGCTCCTGCTTATCTAAATGACTTACTCACTGTATATAAACCAACACGAAATCTTCGATCATGTAAAAAGAATTTGTTTATTGTTCCTCCTATACTTACACGAACATATGGTGAACGCTCATTTGCCCATGCTGCTCCAGTTTTATGGAATAGCCTCCCTGACAGTCTTAGGAATATTAACACCCTAGATAGGTTTAAGTCTGCTCTTAAAACACACTTATTCCAAATGGCAAAATGATTTAAGGAACTCAGTAACCTCATTTCTCTTTTTCTTTGCTCCTTGAAGCGCATAGAGACTTTCTTATGTATATGTGTTATGCGCTATACAAACATGGTTTATTATTATTAATTAATTTTTGAACCTTGTAAACTCAGACCACATCATCAGATTCTCATGGAATAACATGAGGATCGAGCCTAGCAGTCTTTCCTTCAAACCCTGTTATTTCACAAATAAGTGCCTAGTCTTTTCTCCAGACCCATTTTATTTATTTTTGAAACCTTAGAAAATAAGACCATCATCATCTTATTCCTGTGGAATAATGTCAACATCTTCCAAACTAAGACCCTGACTGTGATAAATCAAATGTTTAGAGCGTAGTCTTTCCTCGTAATTGAAATTTAAAAACAAATCTTCAAAACTAAGATCCTATCAACTAATTCCGGTTTTTTAAATAAAACAATACAACTCAAAAAGTCAAGCACCTTGAGCATGTACATAATGTGTATATAGCTCATTATAATTACTCATCATTATCGTCATCTTTTCTTGGCGATGCATGGCATCGCTTTACATTGTTACATATGTGGATACAACACGTCTCAGTGGTCGGCGGTCACACAAACTGACGAATCAGTCAAAATAGTACATACATACATGTATATATACTTGTATATAACGCACAGAGGTGGGACCGATTCGATGGTACGTTGACTGTCGACTATTCCTTCAATCATCCATGCCTATATTCTAATGGTCTAATTCAATGGTCGTATAGAAACAAAGTAATTTGATAAAATTTGGGCGATTCAAAATCATTATATACCTTTGTTGGTAAAAGGCGTTACTACGTTTGTGGTTGAAACTAATGCATTTGTGGGTAAAGTGTTATTACATTTGTGGGAGTTATTACATTTGTGGGTGTCTCGTACACCCACAAATGTAATAACGCCCACAAATGTAATAACACTTTACCTACACATGTAATAATTTCACCAACAATTGTAATAATGTTTTATGGTCACTAATTCGATTTCTTCTTTTTTCGATGACCATTGAAATCCAGGATATTTGTGGGCGGTATCATGGTATCATATGGTGGGCGGTATCATGGTATCATAGAGTATTTCCATGATTAAAAAAGATCCGTCCATGATCAACGATCCATCACATCGGTTCCTCCTGTCTGTGTTATATGACCATTTGGACTGATTCATCAGTTCGTGTGACCACCGGACAATCATTTATTTGCGACGTGTTGTTCCACATATGTAACTATGTTAAGCGATGCCATGCATCGCCAAGAAATGATGATGGCACTGATGAGTACTTAGAATGCACTAAATCCACCTTATGTAGATGCTCAAAGTACTTAATTGAAAAGAAAAAAGAAAAAACAGGAAAGAAATAATAGCCCAGCTAACAAAAAAGAAACATGCATAAATTATATGCATACATACGCACACATGCATATATACGCACACATACCCTAATCCTACACTTACCTATCCTAAGAATTTCTTATCCTATCCTGCTCCTATCGTATTTTAACACCCTCACTAGTACTACGGCAATATGCTCTACAAAATATTGCACTCAATTAGGTGGCATTTATGTTTTTAATGTCTAAATTTCAAAACGTTTATTGGAATGTATGCTTAAACATTCCTTCTTTCTAGTTATATGCCGGTTATCTATTCAAATGTTCAAAATATGACACAAGTCAATACGCCCAATTGCATGCATGTACTTTTAAAATAACCGGGTCTGTAACAAAGACTAGAAACTTTCATGTTATTCCACAGGAATAAGATGAAGGGGTGTTAGTTTTGAAGATTTAGAAAGTTAATTAATTGGGTCTGCAGAATAGACTACGCTCTAACTTTTAAAATAACCGGGTCTGGAGGAAAGACTATAGTCAATTCTCATATTTTTCCACAGAAATAAGATGATGGGGCCTTGGTTTTGAAGATTTAGAAAGTTAATTAATTGGGTCTGCAGAAAAGACTGAAGGAAAGACTAGGCTTGATTCTCATGTTATTCCACAAGAATAAGATGATAGGGCCTTGGTTTTGCAGATTTAAAAAAAACCCGAAATAGTTGGGTCTGGAAAAAGACTATGCTCTTATTTTTGAACTACTCGGGTCTGAAAGACAGACTAGGCTCGATTACCATGTTATTCCACAAGAAAAATATAATGGGGCCTTGGTTTTGAACATTTGAAAAAATGAAATAATTGCGTCTGGAGAAAAGACTACGCTCCTAATTTTGAAATAATCGGGCCTAGAGGAAGGACTAGGCTTGATTCTCATGTTATTTCATAAGAATGAGATGGCGGGTCTTGATTTTGAAGAATTGAAAAAATGAAATAATTGGGTCTGGAGAAAAGACCACACTCTTACTTTTGAAATAATCAGGTCTGGAGGAAAGACTAGACACAATTTTCATGTTATTCTACAGGAGAGAGATGATGGGGCCTTGGTTTTGAAGATTTAAAAAAATGAATGAAATGGGTCTGGAGAAAAGCCTAGGCTCTCATTTGTTTAAATAATCGAGTTTAGAGGAAAGACTAGACTCGATTCTCAGGTTATCCCTCAGGAATAAGATGATCGGGCCTTGGTTTTGAAGATTCAAAAAATGAAAAAATGGGTCTGGAAAAAGACTACGTTTGTTTTAAATCATCGGGTCTGGAGGAGAGACTAGGCTCGATTTTCATGTTATTCCACAAAAATAAAGACGATCGGGCCTTGGTTTTGAAGATTCCAAAAAATGAAATAATTAGGTCTGGAAAAAAGACTACGTTCTTATTTTTGAAATTTTCGGGTCTGGAGGAAAGACTAAGCTCTATTCTCACGTTATTCCACAGAGAGAAGGTGATCGGGCCTATAATTGGGTCTGGAATAAAGACTGCGCGCTTTACCGATGCATCAGTACAGGGTTTCAGTTTTGAAGAAATTCGACAAAATATCCCCTTAAAATTATTACATTTGTGGGTAAAGTGATTATTACATTTGTGGGTGGTTCAAAATTATTACATTTGTGGGTAAAGTGCATTATTACATTTGTGGGTGAAATTATTACATTTGTGGGTAAAGTGTTATTACATTTGTGGGCGTTATTACATTTGTGGGTAAAGTGTTATTACATTTGTGGGCGTTATTACATTTGTGGGTAAAGTGTTATTACATTTGTGGGCGTTATTACATTTGTGGGCGATTATTACATTTGTGGGTGTAACACCCCCCCCCCCCCTCCCTCCCCCTCTGTCACACCCACAAATCAATTGAGCTGTAACAACACATCTCCACTAACTTATTTTACTGCTGGCAGATAATATAATTTGGGATTTTTATCATGACTACATACTTGTAGTAGGCATGTTTACCATACAGATTTTCTTGCAACTATTGCAATTACAAATTAATTATTGCCATCATAGTCATGATGATCGTCTTAACGATAATGATCGCATCATCACTATCATTTCCATCATCATCAGCAGCATCACCACCATCATCATCATCATCGCAACTATCATCAGTGACAGTATCAGTTTCATCATCACTATCATCAGCAGCATCACTAGAATCACCACCATCATCATCATCATCATCACTATCATTATCGCCACATTCACTATCAAATCCACCACCACAACCATCCCTCCCTCAACTTCCAGCACCCTTGGTGTGGCGTTAGTTGAGCAAGTCGATGAAGGGTAAGTCGAGTCATGTGCTCCAACCTATATACATCTCGTATATTCAAGTGATAATTTTTTGAAAAAGCATACATTTGTATAACTTTAGCCTTATTCCAAAGTCTTTCATCTTTTGAAAATTTGTCTTATGATTATCATCATTCAATATGAAGGCATAGTTGACAGGGTGGTTGAGCGACAGAAGTAAGGGGTTAGTCTTAAACAAGGCGCTTTGGCGAGTTTGTACAAGTCGCCTTCTCGCCTTCTCGTCTTAAACAAGGCGCCTTGGCGAGTTTGTACAAGTCGCCTAGACGCCTTCTCATCAAAGACAAAGCGCCTAGGCGAGTTTGTACAAGTCGCCTTATTACCTTCTCGTCTAAAACAAGGCGCCTTGGCGAGTTTGCACAAGTCGCCTAGACGCCTTTTCATCAAAGACAAAGCGCCTAGGCGAGTTTGTACAAGTCACCTTCTCGCCTTCTCGTCTTAGACAAGGCGCTTAGGCGAGTTTGCACAAGTCGCCTTCTCGTCTTCTCGTCTTAAACAAGGCGCCTTGGCGAGTTTGTACAAGTCGCCTTCTCGCCTTCTCGTCTTAAACAAGGCGCCTTGGCGAGTTTGTACAAGTCGCCTAGACGCCTTCTCATCAAAGACAAAGCGCCTAGGCGAGTTTGTACAAGTCGCCTTATTACCTTCTCGTCTAAAACAAGGCGCCTTGGCGAGTTTGCACAAGTCGCCTAGACGCCTTTTCATCAAAGACAAAGCGCCTAGGCGAGTTTGTACAAGTCACCTTCTCGCCTTCTCTTATCAGACAAAGCGCCTAGGCGAGTTTGTACAAGTCGCCTTCTCGTCTTCTCGTCTTAAACAAGGCGTCTTGGCGAGTTTGTACAAGTCGCCTTCTCGCCTTCTCGTCTTAGACAAGGCGCTTAGGCGAGTTTGTACAAGTCGCCTTCTCGTCTTCTCGTCTTAAACAAGGCGCCTTGGCGAGTTTGTACAAGTCGCCTTCTCGCCTTTTTTGCCGAAACAAGGCGCCTTGGCGAGTTGAACAACTCGCCTTCGCGCTGCACGTTTAAGCTTCCGTAGGAAGATGTACATTAACACGCACAACCGAACACTAACAAAATACATACACACTTACAAACGCACGTACACACATTCACACTTGCGCGCGCACAAGCGTTGTTATCCATATATCTATATATAGTGCTCTACAGCTTTAGAGAAGCTACTGTAGAAATCTCTCTCTCTCTCTCTCTCTATATATATATATATATTTACATATATTATGAAACAAATTTATATATACACATAATATGAATTATATATAAATATAATATACACAATTATACATAAACATGCACACACACAAATGTAGGTTAATCTGCTCACTGACAGACAGATAGACAGGCAGACAGAAACTAGAATAATGCATATACAAGACCACAAACATCACACAGGAAACCGTCAAACACTTTATATTCAAAGAGAAAGAGCGATTGATCCCACTTAGATATATCATAAGTTTGGCAACAAAACCACAGAAACACTAGTTTTATTTTATATTAACATACAGGACATACGACTTTGAAATTGTACACCTTATTGTGATTCGTTGGGATTCAACTATATGTTGCTTAAGTTTTCTAAGAGTAGCTAAGCCTGACAGGCAATACTCATGTAGGTCAACAGAAATAAAATGATACGGCGAGAAAAGAGCAATTATTGTAAAAAAAAGTCTCTCAATAGTAAGAAGGGAAGGATATGCGGTAATTGTTAATTGGTGGCGGTTCGGGTTGTCGGCAGGTGATTTAAAACAGAGTCAAGGTAGAAATGTTTAACCAATCACAGCTATAGGTGCATTTGAATGCGTCTCCTTTTGTTAGCACGTCCATATTCCTGGGAGACACTTCGCTTCCCCCGGTATTGCTCCCCCGTCCATTTCCAGTTCCAGCTCCAGCTCCAGCTCCAGCTCCAGCTCCAGCTAAAGCTCTTCTAAGTATTTTGTCCAATACATAGGAACGTTTAGGTCCGATCCAAACTTATCCAAAAGTATAAATGTCTTTGAATATCATTAATATTCAGAAGATAAGTACAAGTAAGAAAATTGATGAAATGTCAAGAAACATGCTTCAAAAGGATTTGACATCCTTTAAAATAATGAAGCTGAAATTTTATCTTGATTCGAGATTAACCGCTTTTTATTTTATTTTTCAAAATTGTCAAAATTTGAAGTACTAGCACAAACTGAGGAAGGTAAAAACGCCAGTAGTAACACGTACATAATTTGTTGCTCTCCTTCTCCTGCTTGTCCGGAGAGTCTTGAATGGGGTCAATAGCTATGGTTATCACACGTATACTCAGAAATCAAATAACGAGTAGGAGGCTCGTATTAGATGTCTCCGACAACAGAGCATGAATTCTCCATCGATTACAGCTCTGTAATGTTACACATATACATATACATCAACATTGATTTGCAAATAAGAAAGACTTAAAGAATTAAAATTGTAAGCAAATATGTTCGGTACAGAACTGACGAGTTTATGCATTTCACACTTACACAGTGATATCAAACTAGCATTATGAGTACTAGGCATTGCAAACACTTTAATGTGCCGAGTACGGTATTGTTCATTTTGATTAAATATTTATAACTATACTCGGTATGGCGAATTGTGAGAAGGCGTGCCTATTGTACATTAACAATGCTCTTCGAGATTTCAAATGTTTCGCAGTAAATCAGCAATCGAACGTTGAATAGGAAGAGGAGTTTAAAGAGGGTTTAATCCGGAGCCGTCTTGCATAAAGAGTTATTTTTTTTTATTGTAAGTCCCAAAATAAAAGTGAATTTCCTACAAACTAATCGCAACATTCCGTTTTTATCTGAATTCCGTTGCATCTCGAGTTGCGTTTGATTTTAAACGCAGCTATCGAGAGCGACTATCGTGGATTTAATTCAATTGTTTAACACTTTAAACAAAAATTGCGTGTTATCTGACTTTTGTTTAATTACACCTTTAATTTCATTCAAAACGACCAAGACAATGTGAAAAACTTGTAAAGTATCATATGTAGCACTCATTGAGTTAACATGGTTAATGCATAACATAAGCTTTATGAGTCTGGAATACAGCAGTGTTTACGTTTCTCGGAAAACTAAATATCATCTTTTTGAAGATGACAATATTTTTTGTTATCTCAGACACCCCATTAATAAGATCAAGTATTTACGAATGTATTCTCGACCCCCCACTGATATAAACAAATATAGCAGAAAACAAGATTTGGAAAGATGTAAATCGAAAAGAGATAATATGTATTATCAATTGAGAGACAGAGAGAGAGAGAGAGAGAGATGAATGGAGGGAGAGAGATCGAATGCAAGAACGAAAGAGAGGTGATAGAGAGAGAGAGAGAGGGGGGGGGGTGAGAGTGAAAAGTGGAGAATATCATTATTTTAGAGATGGTGAAGGGACAGAAACGGGAAATTCAGCAGGTAGTGCGAGAGGGATAGAAATATGGCGGAGGGAAAGCCTGACAAAGAAGTAGGGGTGGGAGAGAGACTATCTTATCAAAATAGGACACATTGCGAGATCGTCTATGATAGACCAATATGAAGCGAACGTACCGGCTTCTGCTGTAAGTACTTCTTCTAGTCAAGGTTGTCTATCTGCAATGGTGTACAAATAGGGTGAGACCCCGGACTTATGTTGAAATGTTTCATGTACCAGCAAGATGATTTCGACCATGGCAAGGCGATCCTTGGCATTATCCAAATGTGTCAATCTTGCCCGGCATTGCATTCTGAAGTACCTCACTAATATGAACAAGTGGCAAATATGGCAAATAGTCGCTTCAAGATTTAAGATTCAATATTCAATTTTATTTTTCAACAAAATTTTTCCACATTTTTCAGATTCAATGAATGTAAATAACAAACAAGAAACAATAAACACAATTCAATCCTAGAAATAATTCTTTTTTTGTGGAGGGGTCAAAAAAGAAGCAGGGCTTGTGTACATTCGACCCCGAGTGAAAGTATATAGAGATTATGTAATATATACTCGTTAAAAACTTTACAGAAACATCATTATCTTCCATACTCTGACCAGGTTGCATTTTTGTGAGCTTCAATTGCATTGAATCTAAAATAAAAGTACATGTGTAGATACGTATTTCAATAGAATAGCACCTTCAAACAAAGAATAAGGAACTTTATTACTGTGTTCCTGTTCTTTGTTTCAGGTAATGAAAACATGTACTTACGGCATGTTCAGCTGAAAACAAATAACCCGTAGAAAAAAGACGTACAATCTAGTATACACATTGTACTGACTTCGACAGTAGAAAGAAGTACCATATGACTACTGAGATTTACTTGTCAGGGTGATTATGTTCATATGATGTAACTATTAACTTGCAGGGGGTAAAACCCCTCTGTGCCGGAGGTTTTCTATAGTACAATTTTCTCTATTACAGTTTGGTAGCAAATTTGCGACAGCGGCACATTACCCCATAGTCACAAAAATGCAACTGCGGCAGGTTAAGAGTTAAGACACAGATGCTTCTGCAGGCAAAGATACTGTGAATGAACATACTAGTCCTATATCATGTTATCGAGTATGTGAAAAACACTCTCCTTTCGTGATTCAAAAGTTTAAAGTATTTTGCCGTAAGACATGATAAGCATCCCTCCCCATTCACTTATCGCTCCATCAGTCTCATTACAATCATTGCGTGAACGTCCAGAACCTCATTTTTAACCTTTGGTTTACAGAAAAAGCATGGACTAGTGGTTACAATTTCAAACATTGATTCGCCCCCTCATCCACCCGAACCCCACCTTACATTATTTTGTTAAAGTTTGATACCAGCTAGATCATGTTAAGCTCGTCAACATGGCCTTGATGTCATTCACACATCTTCGTCAAGTGTATGTAACTTGTCGTGCAAGTTCGGCATCTCATTCTGAAGTACAGTATTGATACGACAAGGATATAGGCCTACTCTGAAAACCAGGTTTGATACCTGGCACATTTAATGTAATGAATCGTGATTTGAAATATTTTTTTGAAGCCACGTGATACGTAATATGATTGAATAACGCCGTCCGACAACTAACAAGAGTCCTCGTACAGAAGATTTGGTGGAGATAATCATAAACCGTACTTGACCCACTTTTGTGCCAAAAAACTACTGGACTGTGTATTATGGCAAAGGTCTTGATTGATCAATAGCGGATAGAGATTTGAACGGAAATTAGTTCCCACTTAACATAAAGTGCATATAAAGATATGCCGAAAATCAGAGAAGTGGTTTGGTGACAGTTTGATAAAAATTAGACAAGTGATAAGGGATTCATGGCCATTTTAAGTTCAACAACTCCTTAAAATAGCAACTCATGGTTGACATCATACGATAAGACCATAATGCATTGCACCCTATGGACTAATCACATGTTATCGTCTCTAACGGGAATATATAGCAAGGACATTAATGCGTTCAACAGCTTGATGAAACAATATAGATTTTACAATTACATGCTCATCCTCAACAACTAAGTCTCCTATCACGTTTTCCAAAGTGTACGATAATTTTTTGATTCGTCCGATTTAAGGCAAACTGATCCTATAAAACGCACTTTCCATACCGATTGAAGCGTGTCCTTTGCTACAGCAAGGACATCAGTCCACATTGTGGGTATATAAGCCAGAAAGCAAAAACACCTCAGATTAGATATTAAGTCTCATCAGCACTTCCAGCGCCCATCCCCAATTACAATACATGGTATGACACCTAATTATTTGACTTTGGAATATAGTTTCTGCCAACGAAAGTGAAAGATCATTTGTCTTAATGAAGGCATGTGGCTGAAGTCTGAAATCGGTAGACAAGGGTCATTCGTCGCTGGGCGAGATAGGATAATATTGCATATCATTTCTTGAAGCGTTCAAAATGTATGCATTCGATCGTTATGAACTATTACATAAAAACTCTAATTGTAAAACCATTACAATGGAGGAATTGCGGTTGTTGTTTTTTTTTTTTTGGGGGGGGGGAGCAAGGTCCTTGACATCTTATCTATTTGGTTTTTGTATCAAACTTATCCTTCTACTTGGTAAGTAGACTCTATACGTTTTGACAAGAAAAGCCCAGGAAATGTATTTGTATCATATGATAAAAATTAATTCGTGATTGTCCCTTGCAAAGTCAGACATTAGAATCACCAACAATCTTGGATACAAATGGTCTTTGAATGTTTCCGCGGTGAGAGTGTCCTAATAAATACTATTTAGAAAATAGTAAAACTTTCGGTAACACCATGTGGTTGTATTCTTTCGGATAATTGGCCCACTTATGTGATGAAAGAAGGAAAGGAAAGTGAAAAGTGAAAAAAGGAGAGGTGAATTTTTTTAAATATATTTTTATAACACTTACACAAGACTATTTTTAGTTTTCACCTCTCCTTTTTTTCACTTTTCACTTTCCTTTCCTTTCTTCACCTCATAAGTGGGCCAATTATCCGAAAGAATACAACCACATGGTGTTACCGAAAGTTTTACTATTTTCTAAATAGTATTTATCAGTAATCTTGGATACATTTATAAGGCTGTCGGATAATAGTCGTAGTAGTATGCTATATATTTGAGTGACTGTAGCACTGCGGAGGTGCTGACAAGTCCAGATAACTACTTAAGTAGAGTCAAGTGATTAACTTGTCTGTTTTTATTACTTAATGCACAATTGACCTACTCCAACCAAGACAATGTGTTACGTATAAGCCTCCCAATCGCATTCCTTTTTTTTTATCGAGTGTGGGTTCGTGTATTTATGTTTGTAGAGGCATGTGTGTGTGTGTGTGTGTGTGCAAGAGAGAGAGAGAGAGAGAGAGAGAGAGAAAGAAAGAAAGAGAGGTATAAAGAGAAAGAGAGACAGAGGGGAAGGGGCAGAGAGGAAGCGAACATTTTCACAAAAACATTAAAAACATTAAAACATTAAAAAAAAAAAAAAAAAACTACACCGGGAAACATAAATCAGATTATGTAGCCACAGTGGTTTTTATTCGCATTGACTTTGGAAGCTGTACAACAAAGTCAAATGAGTGCACGTTTGGCGAATGTGCTAGTAATGATATTTATACTGCCAGAGATGGCGCTTTCGGGGCTCAAACTTTATGGTGGATTGATCATGTTGATTAGAGCGTACGTCTAACGCTAAACTATGCACTTCCGTTTTATCCGAAACGTGGGAGCGTGAGCGTACTACATACAATAAGTTTAATGCCACCCCCCCCCCCCCCAACTCTTAAGAAACGTCTGGTCATTCATCAAGTGTCTACTATGTACAGTGCACATGTATGTTAACAATCAATTATCACTTTTAAATATATATAAGACATAGCAATCAGATCGTGCTGCGAATTATCTACAAGCCTTTATCGACAGTTTGGTCGACAACAATTGTATTCATTTTATTTACATCATCGCCGAGGATTCTATACTTTTAATGTAATAGAACAACAATCCCCTCCCCTTTTCACAAGCAAGTGTAACAGATGTAATTTTATTAAACTCCTAGATTTTTTTACACTAAATATAAGCAAATCAACTCCATGGAATTGACAATTTCAGCTACGTGGAATACGCACATTCCAAAGTATTTTTTAATACTTTGACTTTGACTCAGAAAGAGAAACTAACCTTCACATAGCACTTTGGCAACATCTGCCACATTCACAAGTCATTGGCATGTCAATTCATGAATTATCATGAAAACTTGCCATGATCATAATGTTCATCTCTTTCGATATTGCCATCGTTCAGTTCCCACAATAATGACATTGCTATAGATGGCGCCCTACGCACACAATTTATATTCTGTGCCAAGTTGATAAATGCAATGCTGTACAAGTACTTTGTTAACCAAGTCTTGGTTATTTACGAGAATGTCCAAAGAATGTCCAAATATCTGGGGTTATATCAGCAAAGCTTTACCATCACCCGCTAAGTGAGTGCAAATTAAACATTGTAAAATGTATTTGTTTTAAAGTCTTAAAAAAATTTCCAGCTTGTCCGGGTTGGTTGAATTTTATAACATCCTTTATTTTAAAATTTGAATCTTTCACTCAACATAACTGTTGTTATTCCTCCAACGATAATGGTATCATATATTTGGTTTATAATTGTTATTAAAGCCTAACAATAATATAATTTTGAAAAACACCACCGATTTTCACCATGAAGATTAACAGCAAATATTTCGTACAGAGGATTTTATGTGCTCAAAACGAAGTTACGCACGCTTAAACGTAAATGTGCCGAATTGACCTATCGGCATCGCTGGGTTCAATCACTTCGTTTTCATGATCAAGCTTGGCCGAGTGGTCGCGATAGTACATACTTTCAGAGTCGCCGAGATGTGTCTCAATCACTTTATGGTTTCCGTAATATGAACACCCCACCATGAGTTCCCTGTCCCCTGTCTCTGTCAGATGACTGCAGAAAGAACTCTCGCTGCTGGAGGGAACAAACCTGGTGGACACAGAAGATTCTTCTGACGAGTCCGGCCAATATGGTCCGTACATCTCTTCGGACTTACCCTCTGCCTTCACATCTGTCAAGCATCTGTCGAGGATGATGTCAGAATCGTTTCGTTTGCGCTTTGGTGTCAGGTTAGACTGCTCGGCGTCATCCTGTGGGACAGCGTATAGGGGTTCCTGTAGGTCAGGGTTGCTCGCACACCCGACCACTGCCTGTCCCATCGTTTTCAGTTCTACCGTCTCGCATGCGTCAGGAGGTTGAGATCGATGCAGCGCCCTCTGTGTCAAGACAACGATTATGATGGTACAGAGAACCAGGACAAATCCTACAGACACGGCGATGAGCAACATCCAGAAGATGTCCCAGAATCCCAGAGCATCCTTGACCTTCGCTGCAACCGTCAAGGCGTATTCGTCTTCAACGGTGGCGACTGCTTCGTCTGACGGTTTGTCGACTTTTCGATTTTCGATTTTCCTCCAAGGTTCATCAGTTACGTTCTGACTTGTCAGGGTGTCTTGTGGGATGGAGATGTTCTGGCCGTCCCATCTACAGGCGACGAATTTGACTGACGTCTGCGTGGTTAATTGACATGTTACAAAGTGGCTTCCTCTGCCTTGATGATGTCCAATATGAAGAACGCTTCTCAGTAGCCCGCTTTTTTCAAGAATTCCATGTTCCTCTCTGAAGATGAGACCATCAATGTACCATTGGAATCTCGCGTCTAAAACACTCGGGGTCTTGACATCGCACGTGAAAGTATATGTGTGCATCGTACGGTTATAAATGTAAAGAAGAGTTGGGATAAAACTCGTTGCAGTGAAATTTGATGAATCATTACTGCATTCCATAATCGTGCTTTCTGGTACTTTGTCAATAGTTACAAGCGACACGTCTTTTGATTGGCCCATTGAATTGGTTACAGAGCAAGTGATAGATATGTTCATCGAGTCTTCCTTTGCAATGGTGGTTGTTATAGCCTGTTTTTTGGAATCACAGTTGGTTAACACACCAGCGGGAGAACACGACCAATCATAAAAGTCAGCCGAGGGGACGCTGTCGTCCAAACAGTACAAAGTTATTTGTGAAATCAGGGGTGGAAACAAGCGTGATTCATTCGGGATAAGATCTACAAGCGGAAGGTGATGAACTTTAAACGGGCCAACTGTGCAATTCCTACTACGGTTCGGGAAAGTGTTACTGGTTAGTGAGCAGACAAGACTTTGACCCTTTATTGCCCGATCAACGCGCATCTGCAGAATGGAGGAACATTCGTTCTTGTAGAGGAGTGTCTGCAGATAAGCTGTTGCAGGTGGGACCATCCACGCCAGGTCCACAGGAGCACCACACGGAAACACATCGCACGTTAATGAAATGTTCTCTCCCTCAATTACGCCAGAATTGTCCAGTCCGTTACAGAGCAGGTTGTCTTCCTCTGGGAAATAGTAAACGTCTAGTTCACCGAACAGAGAAGATATGTTATGTATGGTGCTGGGAGGTATCAACAGTAACACAACGCACCTGTAGGACTCTGCCATTTCACGTGACACAGCATTGATCATAATCTGGGAGTGGACCGTCGTAGCGTCTTCGTCCATCGTCGTTGATATCTTTACCGTGTCGTCTGGATAGACGATGTGTTCTTGGTTCGTTTGCCAAACCGCGGTAGCTGCTAAGATAGAAGAGTGAGCCTGCAAGACGCACTGCATCGATACGGGGTCTCCCTCGACGACCGTCGTGTCTGTAGGGTTCGTCGTAAATCTAGGCGAATCCGAGCCCTGAGAGACTCGGCTAGCTAGAGAAAGAAGCACCCCGTAAATCATGAGTAGTTCAATATGTTCCCAAGGCATTCGCCTATTGCGATGACGAGCTTCTTTGGGCTGCATGCTGCTGGGAATATTCGGAGAAACTTTCTAAATCTTGCGAACTGTAGTAAACATGGTAAAGTGAGGGACTAATGCTACGACCAGCATATATTTACAAAGTACTTCAGACACGTCGCCCAGATGAAAGACAGCACGACGAAAAAAAATACGCCTCCAAGGAGGAAATGATGCTTACTTCAAAACAGATTTGCATATTGCTCTAGATTGATTGATTGCCATCGTGAGCAAGAAGATACTACTCTAGTGGATATGAAACGGAAACTTTCTTAACAATCAAACATGGGATTAATAACCATCTCACCTAGGTCTACTTCACCTCTTGGCGTCCGCTCAAAATCTCAACTAGTATTTAATCACTCCTACGCATCCTCCATGTCGTTTGTAGTGTGATGGATCATTATGAAAGTATTAGGAGATGACAATAACAAAATAGAATTCATGTTTGTAGTTTCTGATCAATCTCAATTTGCGCTTGTGCGTGAAATGACCAAGAAGCGCAGTGATTCGTTACTATAGAAAGATCGGGTATCGAGAAATTCTTTACTCACGAAGTACTGCCTACGTGAACAACTCTAAATAAATCATATAATGCACAATAATTATGAAATTATCTGCTATTTGCTATAAAGCTATCTGCTACATCATAGTCACTACAATATCTGGCAGCGATCGACATAAAGCGTATACTGTACCAGACATGCATTATAGTTTAACTAGAGTAAGTTAGCAGTCATAAACCGCTTTCCATTATTTTGTTGAAGCAGTCTTTGTACAGTGATACGGCATGACACGGTATCGGTGCGATGCAGTAAACATAATCATGAAGAGTTCTCATGAACAGTAAAACACTGAGTTACAAGTCAAAATAAATGTCATATCAATCATATTATTTCATTAACACGAGCATGACGATGTGGGGTTGTATCTGCAATCTCGTGAGAGGTCCACTTGGTTTCCGTCTTTACCTTGATCCCCGCTCTTTCCTTATCATGTGCGTGACTTTAACGAGCCTAGTTTCTAGGCTGAGGAGAGCATGGTCACAACTGAGTCTGTTATAACTATGTCTGGTAATACAGACTATCCCCCTAATCACTCTGACTGCCCTGGATCCTCTTGTGGAGCAGGCGGGAAAGAGGAATCAGGGCAGTCAGAGAGATTAGGGCTTGGTCTGTATTACCAGACATAGTTACCAACAGACTCGATTGTGACCATGTACTCCTCAGCCTAGTATTAGGCTAGACTTGAACACCTCCTGTGCCACATCAACTATTGCTCAGTGGCAGTTGTGCGCATTATTCGCAATAAACTGCGCACCTGGCACGCAAAGAGTTAAGGTTGTTTCTTCTTCATCCGATATATCATTTTCCAAGTGACAACATCAAGTTGACATAGTTGAAATACAATATCAACGCCTTCAAAAAGTGTTGAGGAAGTATTAAACAATAGTAAGAACAAAATCAATTTGTTACCCAACCATCTGCTATATTAAACCTTCAAAGCCTGACATCTTGAAGTAGTTGTGTCCTTGTATGAAACTTTTGATGTCGATTCACGGCCTGTCAGCATAATAAAGTGAGCAGGAAAGGACCATTGAAAGAACATTAATAATTGCACATGCCAAGAGAATTTGTTCGTACCCATTAATCTCCAATGTTTCAAACCGTATTAAAAAGGAAACATTTTCTTTCTCAACACCCATTTGGGATTTCTTTCCAGTTTACGAAATGACATGTTAGGAGAAAGAAACGGGTAAACATGGCGAGCTTTGCAGGACTATTAACGTCTAAACAACCACATTTTACGCAGCAGCTATGTTTAATTGTTAGGGTGATTATTACTTGGTATGTAATTCATGTGTTTACGCACAGCCTTGTAGCTTCTGACACGCTAGCCTTCATATCTGAACCGGCACTTGTGGAAGTCAGAGAGGGTGAGACAGCGAAGTTCCAGTGTTCCTTGAAACTGACGTCTTCGTCCGAGGTCGTCTCAACACTCTGGGAGAACGGCGCGACTCAATCAATTGCAGAAAATGAACTTACGGCTATAACGACGACAACGGACGAACGGACAAGAGTGATAACCTCACAGCTGTCTATTCGGAATGTCACCAGAGATGTGGATAATGATGATTGCGTTTTCAAATGCGTCATCATCGTACAGCAAGACATTTCACAAGGGTTTCGTGCCATGTCCTCACAATATGGACGGCTCCAGGTACAGTACTTTCTTAGTAGAAACGACTTGCAATGTAGGGGTCCCTATGCACAAATACTGCAAGAAGGGCAGCGGATCACGTTGGAGTGCCAGGGCATTCCATGCAATCCGCCCATTATATTAAAATGGGAATCTGAAAGCCTTCAGGCTTCGGACTTTGAGATTCTGCCATCGCCGAACTCGACGTTGTTGATTGGTGAGCTGACAGCTACTGGTCTTATCCACGGTGGCCTCTTCTATTGTGCAGCTACCAGCTACGCATTTGCAGGACAAAGCGTAAATTGTTCCGTTGGTCCGTTTTCAGTCTTCCACGCTCCTACCGTGATTGTCATCCCGCGACTATCCGAGCTTCGTCTACCTGTCATCGCTGAGGCGACTTTCGTCTGTCTGGCCGCTGGACACCCCAGCCCCGATACTTATAGTTGGTCATGTCACCCTCCAATAACCATCAATGGGTGCTCTTTTCATAATGCGAACATCACTGTCAAGATCATGACCAACCTAAGCCACGAGATAGATGAAGTCAATATCACATGTACGGCTGGTAACAATCTTGGTGCCTCCAGCGGATCATCACGCGTAACCATCAATAATGTTGCGCCAAATCTTATTCCGCATTGTATGTCACAGCGTGCAGACGTTCTGAAGAAAACTAACAATCCTAATTTGTTCCTTGAGAATTCCGAGACCCAAGACATTCTGAAATGTACCCTCCTCGTTCCATTGACTGATGATGTTTACTTTATATGGTATTTAAATGGCTACAAGGTATCTGAGAAGAAAGGTAATGAGGCCTTCGTTACTACAGCTGATGGTTTGTCCATGTTAGTAACTGAAAGTGCATTAGTAGTAACCGTCAGTGGTATCTATGCGTGTGCGATAGTTTATCAAACTGCCCCCGTTTCTCAAGCGCTGAACGTGGTATGCCGTTATGAACATGATATGATCGAAGAGAGTAACCCATCAAAGGATATCGGTGAAGATATCACGAAATATACAAGTACGATTGACTCAGTTGAAGGCATGTCAACAATATTAGCAGAAGCTGTTACACAGAACGCTGGTACTCTAACTAGCCCCGCCAATTGGCTAATGCCGCTGCTAATATCGCTAGGAGTCGTGGTGGGCATTGGCCTTACATGCATGGGTTTGTTAGTCTGGTATAGGAGCAGAAAAAGGGATATCTACAGAAGCCAAACTAGAAGTCCGATAACACAACATCCAAAAACAGAAGCGAGTCTCCAACCGTCATCATCAGTCGAGGACTCAGCGGACTCAGTCTACGAAGTCCCAGAGAATCCCCCTTCCTTCCCTGCAGTGAGTCGTTCTACAGAACCAGTGGACATCACTTCTGACCAACGGATCGTCAGGACAAGGTACCCGATAGGCCACAGTGAGTATGATGACGTGACATCAAGCTCTTCTGAGTCAAGCCAGAGTGACTGTGAGACCTTTAAGCATCATTATTGTAATCGGGAATCGTTTTGCGTAGCGTGTGGCGATACGGACAGGAATCATCATGGAAGTAGTCCTTCTGAAGTCCCTCTGCAAAACGACAAGGATGTTGACCTTGAACTGAACAACATTATGGAGACTTCTTCCATGATAATGCCATCTCCATCACTCTCACTCCAACATACCTATTTTTATGTACCTAAAACTTGAAAGCAAAATACTTCAACAATATGTACAGCTTTGCATATAAAACAATTCATATACTGTATTATGCAGATCTGGAAGACTTGCGTCACCTTTTAAAAAATATATAATAGACACATGTGATCATTATATTCTGTCCTTGATATGCAATAATGACTAATAATTAAATATTGAACTGTTCATTTATTTGTTAAACATGTTCGTTATTGTTAATGCAGCGTGAATAATGAGCCTTTTAGCTCCATCTTCTTTTTTGTAGCATGCAAACCCTTGATATCAATTTACTTCACAGTTTTCCAAGTATAGATAGCTAGCCTTTACAAGACAAAATCAAAGATTGTGTGTTATATGTGATGTTGTTCAAAACATTACAAATTTACTTTTAACAACAATAATAATAATAATAGCGCCGTTATTGTATAGCGCATAATACTCTTGACAGGGTGTCTATGCGCTTAGAAAAGAGGAAAATAAGAAGGAAGACAAAGAAGATGCTGCATCTAGGACAAAAATTGCAATGACTAATTACTAATTACTAAATATAAACGCTCATACATTATTTACAATTACACATTATTACAATTACTAATTACAAATTACTACTGAACAAGTGGGTTTTGAGTGAGGATTTGAACTTTTCTACTGTATCAGCATGTTTGATGTGAGTTGGGATTGGGTTCCGCAGTGCTGGTGCTGCATGACAAAAACTACACTTACGATAGTAATTGGTAGCGATACCGGGTACTACAAATAAATCTTTTTCGTGTGATATCAGATTTCTGCCAGGTTCATATTTGATTAGGAGATCAGTAAGATATACATGAACATCTTTTAACGATAACCATGGAATCAAAATAATGATCTGAGATCATTACACGTAAAGAATTGACGGGTTAAACTTTCAGTCTACATGGCCTAGTGAACGTAATGTTTAAAAAGAGTATGGTAATCGGTTGATTTACTGTATATATCTGGTATGTATAAACACATTATTCATTTGCAATCATTTGCACTTGCTAACAAATGTACATAGAAATGTCTGATTCTGACGTACTTTTTACATGGTATCCTTCGATAAAACATGGTGCATTTAAGATGATGATTGTCAGGATTATGGCATGCACAGCGTAAGAAGATGGTCGGTGGTGGCCAAAAGGCGAGGCTACTCTCGAGAATCTGTATAATTATATCTACTGTATGATTATTGCGCCATCAAGCGACCACACCGTAATCGTGTTTTCTTGTTTGTGTGGGTTTGCGTGTGTGTTTGTACGTGTACATGTTTGTGTCTGCATGTGTATATCCTTATGCGCGATCGTGTACCTCATTGAGAAAATTGGCATTATTTTCTTGTTATTTGTTGATGATTCATTAGTGGCTCAGCAGAGCTCAACCTAGAATATAAAGGGTGTTGTCGTTTAGGAGAGGGGGTTGGTGTGAAAACTCAAGACATCGCCTTGTCCCTTCCTTTTCCAACCAAATTTTGGTCATGTCAAGCTATGAAATGCTTGTTCATGTATTTCTTTATGTATATGGTCTTACCACTTTCTTTCATCACATGATTCAGCTTGCAGTAGTTAGTGCTTACAATGAAAAATGCATACTTTACTTTGTGATCTGTAAATTTTGAATTATACACATTGATACATCAATGTCTTGGGGTTGATGTCTTCTCAAACAGACTTGTGACAGTACAAAGTACACGCATGGAGTGCGGGGCCGAGCGGAGTGGAATCCAGGACAAAGTCGCGAATCTTAAGGCGAGTTCTGATGGCAGTGGAATACCGTAACCGCTTGCGGTCATGGCTGTATTTACCTTTCTGCTGGGCCTTTCCCGTTGCTTTTCTCCCCCCCTCTGTGAAGTGGTAACATAAATGGCCTCTTGTAGCCCGTTTCGTGTGTACTTGCGGCAGCATATCTTTGACACCAGAGTGCAAGCCACTTCAATGTGAACGTAGAATCGGCGTATCTATGCGTTTATCTATGCATGTTTATTGTGTTACGCCATGTTGATAAACACTCAGATAGTCGTCCAAAACATAAAAGAAAATCTGCTGTCATTAAAAATGACGCGGCTAAACACGAAACAATTGTTGGTTGCATTTATCAACTGCAAATATTAGCCTGATCATTTCAAAGTTGAAAATGTGGAAACTGTTGATAAACACGTGATCACTGAAATCGCTTAATCCCTGGACTGCCCTTTTGTTTCTTTACCCCCCCCCCCCCACCCCCTTTCTCTCTCTTTCTCTCTTTCACCAAGTTTCAAAATGAAAGCATTTGTCGTAGGCACATAAAAACAGCGTTCTACCTTCTTGTTTTTCTGTTTCTGTTTTTCTTTCTATTTCCACCTCTCTCTTGTTCTTCCCTTGTTTTTTACTGTCAGTTTCTTTCGTTATCACATTAATGTTGTTTTGCTCTGTTCCCTACTCGTCCACTGCCTGGACGGTTTTAGTTGAAGTGCTGTATACGTATACGCATTGCGGACACGCACAACTAGATGTATTTGTCTGCCCTCCATTTTCTCCGGGCGGTCAGATTCGTGGAGTCGCGCAATCAGTGGTCTGGCGCGGTGTGTGCACGATGTGAATCAGTGTCGTATTTGTGTATGAGAGAATAAGCGTTCGATAAAATACGGCCAGTATCTGGACTATTCCCTACTTGTAGCCGCTACTTACCCTTTATCTGTCTTGCACTCCCTGTGTCCCCACCAACCCTGCCACTTACTTTTTGAACTTTTCCTTTCCAAACAGGTAATTTTCTAAAATTCTTGATTTCTCATCTGCACTTTTCGCTTCGTTCCTTTCATTTTGTTTATATCTCTCCCTCTCTTTCTTCCTCTCTCTCTCGCTCTATATCTATACCACTTGTACACTTTTTTGTTATCGTCCGCTCCCTCGGCCTCACCCCTTCTCTTCCCCTTGACACACTTGAACATGGATATACCAAGATCAAACGCCAGTGGAATTATCTTAGCATCAATATTATCCGTCGGGAGAGGAATCAATACATCATTCCTATGATTATCAAAGCGCACACTTGTTCTTAGATCGCAAGTAAATAATGGATTCAGCTTGCACTAAGTCGTTTTATATTGCCTACAATAAAAACGATTCCATTATTTACTTTTTTATTTTTTTTTTCATTGTCGCGAAATGTTACACATTAATCCATAACTGTTTCGGAGTTCCTGTTTATTTTAAACATAATAGACCTATCCTAAGGCGAGTACACATGCGCACTTTGCACCTCGTGCGTGGCCGGGTGGAATCCAGGGCCAACTCACGAATCTCTGCGTGCGTTATATCTATCCTAAGGTGTGTTCACTTTCTATGTTCTATCAGGGAAGTGTTATAGGAAGGAGTAGAAACTCGAGCATAATATATTCAAACATCTGGATGGGTTCTAAAGCGTGCTCATGAATGTCAAAAGAATTCCATAATCATGACAATTCTTTGATGTTCCATGTGCCGAGCTGACATTTAGCTGATGACAACTTGAAAAGAAATTTCTTTAATTTGCCATTTGTCTGTATACGTTCTGTTTTTGACAAATTCGTTTGCAAACTATAAGGAAGTTAACGGCAGATAATGACAGATCCGAATACTCTGCTTTTGTTTCGAAAAGTATTGAGGAATCTTAAAAAATCGGACATATAAGCTATTTGTATTAATTACAAAATTGACCAATTTCTTCACTTTCCGACAACTTGTGCATTTGGGAGATTCAACCACCCTCAAAATGATATATTAAGCTGTGTGTTATCATTAACGGCGTTTGTGTGTGTTTGCGTGGAGCAGAGATATTTTACTCGAACAACTTGTTTATTTGTGTTTGCTGATACCTGTTGTGCTCATGGAAGTATTAATGTCATTAACAGAACGGGACAAGCGAAATGAGACTGTACATTTCTTTTGTTCTCTCTGAGAAACGGTTGCCACACAATCATGTTCATAATTGTTCAAACACCTGAACAGCACCTGTTGAGAACACCATAACCTTTCAGCGGCTTGGCACATGGGTTCAAAGAAAGAAAGTTGCTTCCTATCCTTCCATAACACATCCCTGGTTCTATGTTCTTCTTTCTATGTAATTCTTGATTTCTCATCTGCACTTTACACTTCGTTCCTTTTTGTCACAATCTTTGTCTTTATCTGATACTGTACATCTATCTTCATTTCTCTCGCTCCTTCCATATCTCTCATGTCTATCAGCGTCTATACCAGTCGCAGACTTTTTCGTCATCATCCGCTTCCTCTCTCTCACCCTTTCTATTCTCCTAATATACACCTGTAAAAAACGAAATAAAACGAAAAGCAAGTGGAATTACTTCAGTACCAAATATTATTCATTGAGTAAGAACTTTCATCATTCAACACAAAACATCATATACAAATACAAAAGTGAAATAGAGCTCAGGACAGGGGCTCGAAGCAAAATGAATTCTGCCACCTGCAGGGAAATTCATAACCACACTCATGCCAAAATAATTGTTTTAAAAAAGTATTAGATGTGTTTCTAGTATGAGATATATAAATATTGAATATGTACATTATTCGCACTATTATGAAGGCTCCCAAATATGGAACGCTAATAGGTAGATACGCACAAAAGGCATGTACAAAATGTGTATTATGTTATTATTGGTAAAGTATGTAATAATGACATTTTTTATGTTTTCAAATAAAAAGTGAAATTCTTTTCTTCAGCGAGAATATCGAAGAATATCCACCTTAAACGTATTATCTTAAATTGTAAATATTACAACACCATTATTTTATGTACATGTTTACATGCAGTGAAAACAATGTAATCACAACAGTAAACTCTTCGAGGGTTCCCGATCAAACAAGATATATATATACACGAGATATAGCAACGTATCCTGCACTTAATAGGTACAAAAAGATAATTACATCCAATTGCTTCGAATATGTACACAAATATATCTCCAATTGCTTCGAATATGTACACAAATATATCTCCAATTGCTTCTTGCCCTGCGGAGTATTCCCTAAAGTCTGCGATATCGACATTGGGTGAAGATCAATCGCATAATTATTGCTCACCTCCTGTCAGATATATTTTTACTACTGCATTTGAGAACAGCGACATGAATTAGATATCTCGATGAAGTTTAAACCTTGAAACCCCACCACCCACAATGCTTAATCATTTAATTTTATATCGCCAGCAACAATATAACATCGACGACAATATAAATGTTTAATACGAGTCATGTTTGATAGTTTTTATTTGCTTTATATATACTTTATTAGCTATGGCAATTCAGCACGTTGTGAGTGGTATTAAATATTAGGATACACCCGTGATTATGGCACAACCGCTTTACTACGACCACGGATATCCATTCTCGTTTGCCATCAAGATTGCAAGTACGAATCGGCTTAGAATCGTACATTCGATGAAAAAAACACGAGACTGTGGCCCGCGATGACGTCAGAATTGTTCTGCTAGGACCATAGGCCCAGAAACCTTTGATTTGTTTGAATTCCTGAAACCGAGCCACTGGATCACAGCCCGCTCTTTCTCAACAAAGAGAAACATTCTGCACAATTTGAATTTAAGTACAAATGAAATACAAAATTCATCTCGTTGTCTTAGTCTTATCAGATTTCAAAAGTAAATATTAGTCAAGTATTATACATGTCAACATACAACAGTATTACATATATTAAGTGAAGTAAGGAGATTGCGTGCGGTATAATGGACGGAAAATAAATTTGTTCGCACATGGAATCTTACACTGGGATACCTAATTATCTTCTCATAACATGTAAACACAAAGCACACTTCCCAACCCCCTACAAATTATAACACGATCAAACCTGGCTACATTTTCCTTACTAAGTTAAAATATAAGAAAAGGGTTGCTTAGTTGGAATAGGTTCATGTTTTAGGCAAAAGAATCGAACGATTGTATTTTTGTAAAGACCTCATTTTACTATTACATAATTGTGTTCTTACCGGCGTGGTCACACAATTTCTTACGAACTTGTTCGAACAACATTCGTTAAGGTGTACTCTTTTAAAACTTGTTCCCACAATGCTGGTAACTGGAAAATACATAATGTGTTCTAGATAGAGCATCATGGCTTAAAGGCATGTAAATCTTGATATTTTTAACAGAATTTCAGGCGACGTGGAGTCATCTATCGTCATAGAGACCTACAATCCAGCGTAAAGTAAGAGATGGCTTTTAAGGCTTTGATATGAACAATGACATTAGTATGAATATAAATATTTTCAGTGAAAGGGTAGTACTCGACAACGTGAAAGAACCTGCAGAACCTGACATCATGTCTTGGACTGTACCTCCGGGTCCTGGATCATACCGAGTTGTCACCGGTTCGATAGGGGGTTTGTAGGTGCTCATAACGGTGGTAGGCATGGGAGGCCAAGTGAAATGAGTGCAAGTGTTCTGCGTTACAGGTTTATTCCTCTCGTGTGAACAGCAGAACACAGGGCTGCCAAATGTGCCCCAAAAGACGCCTCTCACTTCTTCCCTAATGATTTGTATGCCACCCATGTACGGTATTTTGCTTCCATGCTGAAAGCAGCTCATTGTGGCGTTTCCGTTCCCAGCCTTAGCGAAGCAGTGCGTCTCCATGAGATTCTCGGCGTACTCACTCAAAGTGACGTGACACTTTGCTCTTCCAGGAGGATCGTAGATGGTGACCCGTTTCCGAGTGGTCATGCGAAAAGGAGTTTGCGAAGCACCATACAGGATAAGCGTTACAATGAACGTGTCACCGTCATACAGTTGCACATCACTTATTGTCAGCTTGACGTTTAGCGTGCTGCTGGTCGAGTTAAAGCTCACTGTAAATCTTTCGAATTGGTCATAGGATAGCAGGCCAACGAGATCCACTGGGCGTCCATAGACATAAAAAGGACGACCTTTGCTTTCAAACCTTATGGTAAAATACGGCACTGTACGAGGTTGTGCGATCCATTGGAGATGGAAGAGAAGGGATTCCGTTCTTCCTGTAGTAAGGGTTTGGTCTTCGGTTGCGTCATCATCTAGGGTCGTAGAGGTGGCTGTACATGCTGCCAGGAGGAAATAAATCAGCAAAGCCCGTGCTGCGGCATTACTCATGATTACTGCTCCTTCTGCAGCCATGTTGAGTGAATCTGTAAAAGAATATGGAAGACGAATATGACATTCGTGAATGAATATTGATAAGACTAATTCATTTGGGATATCAAAGTTTGGTTGTTTATGATATTTCAAACAAAGTAATGTTACACCTGACAGTGACCAGGACAATCTTCATAAGATCAATACAGACCCTATAAGCACATGTTATCACTTTTGCCAAGAGAATATAACAATATATTCATCATTATGATCAACTAATGCTGCTGATATTTGTTTAACCACTTTCCATGGCCAGAAAGTAGAAGCATATTGCATATGAAATCATATCGGATGGATATGATATTTGATTCGTAACAGATTGTAAGTTTACGTATATACAATAGATAGTCAGTAGTTAGCCCATTAGCCCGACGCCTATCGGATAGGCTAGGTATCGAGTGGAATGCATGTATTACAATGTAAGGCTGAAAACACAGCTTTAACCTATGTGTTATTTTCCCTTACTATAGAATAAATTATAATGCAATATTGCGTGTAAGTTACTTGTCATTAATATATTTATCTTGATATTCTAAGAAATGTAATATTTGTGAAATAAAAAGGTTGAAAAATGGAGAAAAAAAGGTAAAACTATGGCTGTGCATGTCCCCGGCTTTGTACAGCAAGCCTGCATACTATGGGGCGATTTTTTACCACCATGTAGTTTCACTTTGCATGACATATCAGTCGGAGACTTAGCCTCTTCCACTATGAAAAAAAAAAACATTTGGTTTTGATTTAATCATTATCATGAATAAAATAAGATTCAAACCAATCGAAGAATAAAAATAGTCGATCGTATCATGGCTAGATTAGCTGGAGAAATCGAGGCGATTCTGCTGTTGTTGAAAGTCACGGAAGTACGAAAGCAAGTTGAAAAACGGAGATGTTTCGAACGAAAATGTGCAATTGCCAAATAAGTGCACATTTTGTCTAATTTTGCTTCCGAAAATCTTGCATTTTGCTTACTAATGCGTAAATAGATAATAAATCGCGCATCCAACCTTCGATAACGCGCACTGAGGAGAAATACGCGGGGGCCGGTTTCAAGGGTAGGGGCCGGTTTGTGGACCACTCATATTACAGCTTAGCTGTCAAGCTAAAGCCGGCGAAAAAGTTGAGTTGTAAACAGTTATTTTACGGATTGTCACGTTTTCAATGTCAATAATGACATAAATATTGACAGTAGGCTATTTTTCAGGACGGGAGAGGACAAAGGCATGTAAGATATTGACCATTCAGGAAATATTTCATCGTTTTGAGAGAGTTGAACTGACATCCACTCTATGAACATTTGTGTGTAGATTGCAGTTAGTCTCTATAGCCGCGTGAAGCATATCCCGGCTGTGACGTACGCACAAAGGCGATTTCGCAGGTCAGGAGGGAGTCAATTTAGTGAAGTTTGATTTTCATAAAACACAAAACTGAACACTTTCATGGCATGTTAGCTGCATGAATTGATTTAATAACTCATTCACTTATAAAATAAACTATATTCATTTGATTTCATTTCCTATGAATATCACCTTTAAAACTGTTCGGAGTACTCTATTCTGCATTACACTGATACGCTTAATTTGTGTTTTCCCTGCGGTTCTCCAAATATAAGCTAGTACAAGAAGCTAATACAAAACTTTCATTGTATTTAGTTCGTCATATTGCTTACCTGAGGGTGTGTAATACTGTCAGTAAATTTCCATTGACTCCTCTATCTACTGTAGAAACGTACCGATGCTAACTCTCTAGGAGCATGCGGGTAAATGATTGTGTATTTGCCCACGTTCGAATCCAAGTCATGTAAACTCATCATAAAAGAGGGACGCACCAGCGGAAAACAAATTACATATAGTTGAAGTATTTACATAAGATTGACCTGTCATCGTGGGTACATATTACACCCCCTTCAAGCTACGTCACAAGCTGCTCCATGGGATTTGTGTGTTACAGCCACTAACATGTCCCAAAGTGGAGTTGTCACTCGTTTTAAGAGCCATATTAACACGGTCTAGCTCTAAGAGGTTCATCGTTCACCATGCAAGGAGGTCCCATCAGGGCATTTTGTTGTGGCGTTAAGTTAATGTTTCTGATAAACAGCAGTTATTTCTTAGATTGCGGTATGAGAACCGTCCATAACCGCATTTCATTACTTGCGTAAACAGCACGTTTACAACGACCAGAATAGAGGGAACAATCAGCTTAAAGAAATACTAACAGAGAGACAGAGAGACAGACATACTAGTAGTCAAAACAAGAAAGAAAGAAAGAAAGAAAGAAAGAAAGATATATAGGTAATATAGGTAGGGTTTCCTGATTACGTAAGAATGATTGGAACTCGCTCTAAGATATGCATAATATGCTATAAAAAAAAATCCATGCAAAATTAAAGTGAACGCAAAGGTCTTCTTTATCTATATCAGTCTTATATAAAGCTAAAGAGGAGATTTTGACCTTAAATGTATTCGGTTGATGAAGTGTTTATTCAATGCAGTGTAATGGTTACTCCTATACCTCACCAACAATATAAAATACGATGATAAAGTGACAAAGAATGTAAACTACTGTCAGTAAATTCCCATTGTCTTCTCTTCACATACAGTTGTCCTCAAAATTATTCATACCCCATTGAAAATAACAGCCTTTGTTAGATTCTTCCTTTGTAAAAGCTACTATTTTGGTACTTCCTGTGTATCTTTTGTCTACTTGTTGCTATGCACAAATCCACATATGAGTTGGCTAAACTTCATTTGCATAATAATAGATAAGTCCATAAGTTATTTTTCCATCATGTTCAGAATTATTCATACCCCTGACAGTACCTCAACAAAAATGTTTTTCTTCATAGTATCCATTGTTTTCCTTTCCTGAGAATGTGTTAATCTTTGTCCTATAGTTATTTCAAGATGTTCCAATGGATTAAATACCTTTTTTGTTGACCAAATGTTAAACTATTGTCAAACACATAGCATCTTTCCATAAGACTTTGAATAGAGGAAACGTGTTCTGGTCATTCTCAGTTTCTGATCATCATGGCCAAGAAGAAGGAGCTCAGTGAGGACCTACGGCAACGTCTTGTGCGTGCCCACATTGAAGGAAAGGGTTATAAGGCCATTTCGAAGCAATATGATGTCCCTGTGGCAACCGTGCAGAGCATTATCAACAAGCACAAGAAGTTCAATACTGTTAAAAACCTCTGTGGGCGTGGCAGGAAGAGAAAGGTGTCCCCCAAACTTGCCAGGAAAATCTGCCGAGAGGTCAACAACAACCCCCGGACCACAACCAAGGCCCTACTTCGAACGCTTGACCAGGCAGGGACGAAGGTGTCACGGTCCACTATTGAGCGAGTCTTGCACAGATGAGGTCTCCATGGACGTAGGCCTCGGAAGACCCCGCTGCTCAGGAAGAAGCATCTGGAGGCTTGCCTAGCCTTTGCTAAAGGTCATCTAAAGCAAGATTTCAGCTTTTGGTCAACCATCCTGTGGTCTGATGAGACAAAGTTGGAGTTATTTGGCCATATGGATGTTGAATACGTCTGGAGGAAAAAAGGAGAAGCATACACTCCAAAGAACACTGTGCCCACCGTCAAGCATGGTGGTGGAAACATAATGCTATGGGGATGCTTCTCTTCCAGTGGCACAGGCAACCTCGTCAAGGTCCAAGGAATCATGAGAAAGGAGGATTACATCACGATCCTTGATGAAAACGTGAAGGAATCCGCTGAGAAACTCCAGCTTGGCCCTAATTGGAAGTACCAGCAGGACAATGATCCAAAACATACCGCCAAGGTAGTGAAGAAATGGTTCAAGGACAATGAAGTCAACGTCCTCGAATGGCCAAGTCAGAGTCCTGACCTGAATCCAATTGAGAACTTGTGGCGAGACTTGAAGACCAGAGTGTTGGCTAGGAAACCGACCAACCTGTCCCAGCTTGAGGCTTTTGCCAAGGAAGAGTGGGCCAACATCCCCCAGAAGACATGCAGGAAACTTATGGACACGTACAAGAACCGTCTAGAAGCAGTCATAAGAAACAAAGGCTATGCTATTGAATATTAAAGAAAGACATTGGACTCAGTAAACCTAGGGTATGAATAATTTTGAACATGGCATTTTTTGAAAATCCATGAATAAAATACCCCTGAAATGATGAATTTCTTGAATTGTGTATTGTTGTTATTCTTTCACATGTTGGTCACATATAACTGATGTACACACTTGACAAAATGCATTCATTTCATCACAAAAATAAAAAGTCATAAAAATTAACAAGGGTATGAATAATTTTGAGGACAACTGTACATACTGTATCTGATCCTATCCCGCTTTAGTCAGAAAAGTACAGACGCACTACTTTATATGTGCATTATGGGTAAAATATTTTTTGTGGTTCATTCTTTTTAAAAATCTCAGATCATGTATACTCATTATAAAACACATGGAATAGGGGGATGCAACAGCGGGAAAATAGTTGAAATAACTAATATATATAGATATTGGCATAGTACCTTTGAATCTGATAAGCTGATTAAACAAGCTTGACTTTTATCATTGTTTATGGGGGCAAACTCTAGCGCATTTGTTATGGTGTTACGTCAATATTTCTTATAAAAAGCAGTCATTTCGTAGATTGTGGAATGATAAACATGAAAATAACCGCGTTTTATTACTTGCAAAAACCGCACGTTTACAACGACCGGAATGGAGGAAAGAATAACCTAAAAGAGAGACTGAAAGAGAGACAAGGCTAGACATAGATATTCAACCATACTTATAGTCAAAACTAGAAAGAAAGATGGACATTATAGATAGTGAGAGGGAGGAGATCAACATCAGTAAACTCAATAGTAGGATAATTCTATTGTCACAGGACTGGAAGACGTAGGGTTTCTTGATTACGTTAAAATTATTGGAACTAGCTACTAGGATATGCACAATATGCTATATGATAAAGGATTTCCAGACAAAATGAGAGTCAACGAAAATGTAATACATCAATATCAATCTTAAATGCATCCCAAAATATAAGCTCGTTAGAGGAAATTTAGAGAGGAGATTTTTTAACTTAAATGTATTTATTGTTTATTGTAGGCAGTGTTACGGTTACTCTTACACCTTACCAACGGTTTGGAATGCGATGATAAAGTAATAATTGAATAAAGGATAAAATACTGTGAGTAAATTCTCGCTGACTTATCTTCACATACATATTGGATATATCCTATCCCGCGTAGTCAATAAAGTACTGATGCACAACTCTATAGTTGCATGTGGGTAAATGATTGCTTGTGGCCCACTTTCGAACCAATGTCATGTAACAATCTTCCCTTTGAGCTACATCATAGCTGTCCATGTGTTTCAACCACACACATGTCCGAAAGGATGGTTAAATCACTCATTCTAATCCTGAACCATAGTGACAAAGGGACGAATTCGAAATAGTAGTTTTTTGAGATGGCGGAATGATAGTAATGATACTTATTTCAAATACTGACATAAACAGCATGTGTACGAACAGAATAAAGAGAAAAATAAACCTACAAGAGGCAGAGAGAGTACACGGGTAGGCATATAGAGACATTTGCAAAGAAACAAGAACTTAAAAAGAGACACAAAGACAAATGGACATATAAACTTAGATAGTAAGAGGGAGGAGATCCAATTGCTCAATTGCGTATGGTTTGTATCTACTCTCACAAAACTGCCAAATGTAGCGAAACAGAATAAAAATGGTTTACACAAGCTATAAGTTAATATGCACGCTATGGTATAAAAATATTCCATACACAATTCAAGTTAACTTAAAGATTGTCCGTCCCTTTTGCAAGCTTAAAATTTGAAATCGTCTATCACGATCGTAAATTGAAGAAAATGTGATTCAAGACCATTTCTAAGAATATAGCATGTTGAAGCTTTCTGTATATGTAAAAATTTCAGCCGTTAAATTTCAAACCGACTTTTTTCGTACTACGAAAAAAGTATTAGTCTTTGTTACAGCATCTATGTGGCTATTATGCATGTGTGAAATCCTAATTTTATGGGTAATTACAAAACTTTGCAGATGACTTCTATAGAACAATTTTTTTTCATATTGCGTTTTATAATTTAATAACAGATTAATCAATAAAGCAGATATTTCAACACAAACTGCTAAGAGCCTGAGGTAAAGATTAATAATCAGACGTTGTTTACGTGCATTATTTGAATTTTACACTACGTATCAGTTTCAAATTATGGATATAAAGCTTGCTAACACTTCTCTATATGTTTTGCCAATGTTTCAAAGGTTTTGTGGTGATCTGAAAAAGGGACGGGCTGTCTTTAAGGTTATACATGTATTTATACAAATGAATCGTATATAAATCTAAACATATCTTCCCCCGGGATCTTGCCTACAAAAAAATGATAGTCTTCTTAACCATCCAGCAAAAGAAGAGATGTTGACTTGGAATTATTATTATTATTATTATTATTATTACTTTATTTCGCAAACATGTGCATAAAAAACATACAAAGAAATACATATAAATACACAAATTTAATATATTATACACAAAGACAAAACATACCATAATAATGCCTTGCCACTTCAACTACCCCACTCCCCCCAATCCAAAAATTAGTGGTCCATCCCTACTACGAAACAGCATCTCAAACTTCCACCCCCATTACACATGTATCCAACTTAATCCACATGCTATCCAACTAATCCCCCCCCCCCCTTCCACCCCCCATTACACATGTTGTCCCTATGAGCTTTCTGGGCCGGGATGACCTCTGCTTTTGTTATGTATATTTCTACATGTACATATATTTGTTTTTTCTTTCTTTGTCTCCCTGTCTTGCCTGGGCTGGTTGGTGGACTCTGAAGGTTCTTGATTAATTGGGGGGGGGGGGGGGGGGGAAGGGGGGGGGGGAGGGGGATTAGTTGGGTAGCATGTGGATTAAGTTGGATACAGCCAAACCACAACCGCAGCAGCAACGCGCTGCACCTGGTTTCGCCATTGCCCACACAAACCTCTAGGCCAAGGAAACCTCACACCTCATGATTTAAAAAAAAAAAAAAAATAGAAATTCCACTGCTATTGTATTAACACTCATCGCATCTGGACTCCCCCAAACCCACCAGCACAGACGACGCACTAAGGGCAGCCAACCAACCCAAGGAGGGGCCACGCCCACCACCCCACGTTCTTCTAGTACAACGTAGAATGCCAAGCACGGCCCATCCCCGAACCAGGCAACAGCCCCCCGTACGCCACCCTTACAAGCAAATTGGAAGATGCCCCAATACGGCCCATGAAACTAAAAATAGACTTTCTCATATACTCCCCGAAGCTCGGAAGACCAGCATTTACAAACATTTCACTGGCACTGCAATACCGTGGTTTTCCTAACAACATACGTAAAGCGTTATTATAACACACTCTTAAGGAGTCGAAATTTTTCTTTGTAAAATTACTCCAGAGGGAGCTACAATAAAAACTTATGCAATATGAATGTAGTCGTTAGATGCAATTTCTATTTTATGCAGTGTTAAGGTTTAATACCCCCACATCTCACCTGTTTGCACAAGGATGTTCAGAAGAACGATAATAAAGTAGAAAACAAATACACATAATGCAAAAATGGAGCTAAATGACACAGTCTGAAAGGAACATAACATGGACTAGTGTTCTTTAGAGTAAACTAGCTGCAAGGCATTTAGACATGGATAATGATAAGAGTTTAGTACTCATAAGACCAGTCACTCTTTTATTCTCCTTTTATCTCCCTCTGTTTCTTGGGCGAACCGGAGAAGGAAGAGAGAATAATAAGTCTACTGCAGCCAGGCCCATTCATTATATATTGTTGTTTGGATTGAAAATGACAAACAGCCTGGAAGCCAGGCTAATTCTTTATCGTGTTTGTATGAAGCAGTGGTAAGATTACACACGTATCTCGTTAGTTCGCAGAGCAACTTTATGGAATAAGATGATAAACTAATAAATTAATACACACAAACTAAATACGGAACAGGGGCACGCAATTCATACGCCATAAAGTGGTTTTATAGCGATGATAAGCTGGGTAAACAGCACATCATGACCGTCGCTCTGAGGCGGTATTCGAATAATATAGTTTTCCCATCCCACTTGACACCATGGGGTAAGGTCACGGTTTCTCCTTCAACTTCACATTTTTATTGACATAGACTCTATGCACAACGATATGAAATATGATGATAAAGTGATAAACGAATACCTACAGAGCAAACATGGAGCTTTATCACGTGGTCTGTAGGCGTATTTGTAGTTGTTAGGCTCATCCTTCAGTCCTCGGAAGCAGTGTTTGCACAACAACTATTCAACCCTTTGAGCGCCATTGGTGCATTTTTGCACAAGTAGTGCACACAAAACCCATAGAGCAGCAGTTAACCTGGTGCATAATCGGTTAATACGGTGATGAAGAACTAATTGAATACGCACAAACACAAGTATGGAGCTGCACCAAACGATTCGCCTGATGTCCTTGATATGTATGATGATATTATGATTTATGATGGATATTTCAATTATATGTCGGGTGCACTTCATCCGTGACGTCTAATGTACAATACATAGTTACATATAAATGGTAATAGAACAATAACGCTCAATGTGACTTATAAACAACATATCTTACAGCACAACAAATAAAATTGCTCACAAGTTGAAATCGTTAAATAGTTTTTTTCAAAATGTACGATCTTTCACATTTGCAGTACGTATGTATGCTCAGGTATGTTCATTATTGTCACCAGTTAGAGGCAGAGCCAGATCTCCCAACCCCACCTCAAAACTTCAGTTATTCCAACAGCGACAAACAAGAAAGCAATATGAATTATTTCAATGTCAGGAACGTTGTTTTGCAAACAATGCGTTTAAAGTCGCAAAATGTACATTATGCCACAAAAAGTGAACGATTAATTTACCAAAGAAATGCATTTGAAAAAAGGGTACGCGTGTAAAGCAAATATTGATACAGGGTGGATAATTAGGTGTAATGTTTGGCTCTTATGATCTTATCATATGCAGATTGGTCTTCCTTTGTGACGTCAGATGTGCTTAACTACACAAATATAGATATATGACAAAGCCGCTTAATGTAAAGTGACATATAAACAACATCCATTACATTACATGGGAGTTGTTGTAATTGGGAATCCTATCATGATTCTTTTTTCAAAGTATATGCTCCAAATCCAACGATCCTGATATGTTTGTAATACGCAGCTTTATTGAGAGCATTGTTGGAATGTTGATGGTTATTCAGTAACGTAGCTAGTAAAGGACAGGGACAGACACCATGTAACCAAACCCCTCCCCCCCCCCCCCCCCCCCCCCCATAATGGTTTGAAGGGAGTATGTTGGCACCAGAAATGTTATCGGCACGACTACTTTCTTATTGAAAGGTGCATATTGGCATGGGGCACAACCGAATTATCATTTTGTAAATGAAATGAGCAGCTTTCCGAACAGAATCGCAGTTCTACCACCAGTGACAAACATGGTGAAGTATAGATTAAGCAATAACAGGATCTGACTGTTTATTTGTTTAACGATGTCATCAGTATTTGTGTGCGCGGTAAATGATACAGCCAATGGGCGTGTATACGATAAAACAAGCGACCTCTCCTGGCTGTTACCATGTATACTCACGTAACGATTTGAACATTGAACATGTTTATTGATTACTAGATTAATGTACATGCTATATTCTTGTTTGTTTTATCCTTACACAAATTGATTATTTATATCTTGCATTTATTGCATTACTTGTTAATGTAGTTGTGTGTTGCTCATTGCTTATGCAAACATCAAAGTAAAGAACACCTTCGCTATGAAAAATATCTTCAGGAAATGGGTTTTGTTAAATTCATAGAGTAATTACACTTACTTAACTATGTGAATGTGTGTGTGTGTGTGTGTATGTGTGTGTATTTGTCGATTATCAGCTTTATATATTACGCTGACAAGCTATTGCTCTAAATTATTCAGTTAAACCCCACAGATATGGTCATGGTGGTGGCGTTATACATTTCTCAAAGTACAACTCATTGGAGTTGCCATTGTTCTAAACGAGGTTTGCACTTATTAATCAGTAAAAACCAGTTGTAAAAACCAGTATCTTCTCTTACATCCTCATAAGTATCATACCTATGTGGTATCCCAACACTACTTTGTTTTATCCTTACAAGAATACTTTCGTTTCGCCTTGTATTTTTTTCATTACTTGTTAATGTAGTTTAGTGTTGCCTATTGATTATTGAAGCATCAAAGAAGAGAACACCTTCGATATGAAAAAAATATTTTCAGGAAGTGGGTTTTGTTAAATTCATCGTGTAATTACAAGCACTTACCCTATGTGAATGTGTGTATGTGTGTGTATATATGTATGTGTGTGTGTGTGTGTGTGTGTGTATGTGTGTGTGTGTGTGTGTGTGTGTGTGAGGGAGAGAGAGAGAGAGTATGAGTGTACGTGTAAGCGTGCGCGTTTTGTATGTATAATTATGATCCTGGAATAATCGATCATGTGTTAATGTTTAAATGAGCGAAAATTACTACTAATATTCATTAAGATTCACGTTGTATCATGGTACGTGAGAGATATTTGTAGGAGTCGTGTGAGTTTAGGAATTTTGTATAAAATCCAGCCAATCAGAGCACCGGCAACAGCAAGTAGGCGTATATACATATATGATTACACGAACAACCTTTCCTGTAGGTTACCTTCTCTCCTTCTAATTCACATCACTGTGTAAACATTGAACATGTTTGTCTACTAGGTGGCGCTATACACATTTCGAAGAACGACTCCATTGGGACTGACATTGTTCTAGTCGAGTTTTTCACTTATCAGTACACCAGCTGTGAGTCTTCTCTCACATTCCCATTAGTATCATATCTACGTGGTACGAATTTGAATAACGATTTTTAATAATGAAGATAAAAATATTTACGAATAGAAAACAGCTTCATTTATTACGCCACGAACACGGTTTGTTTTTGTTTTTTACTCATCAGTGGTAACGTAAATGCAGAGGTGGGTACTCTCTTACTCATGTACTCTGAGCACCCCGCCCTAAATTTTAAAGGATATATAACGTGTGATATAACACAAGTATTTGGATTGCGTATATCAAGGGATGGGGGGGGGGGGGGTCCGAAATTCCTTTTACAGAATGTCCAGAGAGGGGCCGAATCTGCCGCGGCTGCCCCATTCCCTTTTTCAGGCTTAAAGGGAGTATACTGTACTGGGAAGACAAAAAAGCCTTCAAAAGGTGATCGTGAGCAGTCCTCTCAACAATGGTCTTAAACCCATGTATTGTCCATTTTAGAAAGTTGCTGAAAGTTATTTGCCCTCAAATGATCCACATTTGGAGTAATTAATGATTATTAGTGAAATCGTCAAAATGTTCGGCCCGAACATTTTGACGATTTGTGATTTAATCACTAATCACTCCAAATGTGGATCATTTGAGGGCAAATAACTTCCATCAGGTGTCTACAATGGACAATACATGGTTTTAAGACCATTGTTGAGATGACTGCTCACGATCACCTGTTGAAGGTTTTTTTGTCTTCCCAGTACAGTATATTTCCTTTAAAGAAAAATCCAACAAGAAGAAATCTCATATCAATAATAACGCTTTAAGCCATGACCTGACCGGGCCGCACTGGCGGACCAAAGCTATAATAAGTGGTGTGGTAACAACAAACAAAAGCCGCACCACATATAGGCGTGGAACCGTTATGATCCCCGCCCCCGCCCCCTCCGCCCTCCCCCCCCCCCCTTCCGCCCCCGCCCGTACATCCCCGATCAGGAGACACAGCTTCCAAGTCCAACGCCACTATTTTTTTTACATGCCCCTGTCTTGAGCACAGCGTAGTCTGACTATACGATGGAGCGATAGACAACCATGTATACGATTTCATCAGGACATGAAATTGCGAAATCTTCATACAGCTCTTATCAATGTTTTTCTTTTTCGGGAAATACTTCTTCAATCATGACAACCCTGGAAATTCTGCTCACAGTAGTTAAACAATCCAGTTTTGTATTGTTATTGATGATTACGCCGAAATGCTCGAGTTGTGCCTTACATTAATTCTTCAGCATTTCCAGAGGATCATTTCACAGTATACATGGTATAAGCACTTCAAATCCGACAGAAGAGGCATACAACGGAAACCGAAATCACTTCGAGTTGTTTACGTGGGTTTTCAAGGATGAATGAGTATAGTCATGATAGTGATTGATTACGAGCTTCAGTTGAATAAACGAAAAGGACTTCCCAGTAGTAACAAAGTTTTATATCAGCATGATACACCCTCCGTTGCCAATTTTCGCCAAGAGAAATATCGAATTGATGTCCTACCACAGATCTGACAGCAGAAACCGAAATCACTTCGAAGAACTCACAATGGCTTACGTGCGTTACACATTACAGTGATTAATAACGAGCTTCAGTTGAATAAACGAGAAGCACTCATTTATCAGTAACTAATATAGCATTAGATATGATATCAGCATGACACGCCCTCCGTTGCCAATTTCAGCAAATGAAGATATCGAGCTGATGTGTTCCGCAAATCATGTTGTAGGCTGTATTGATGCACATTTCGTGATTGTCCTCCTCGAGGAAAGCTCTTTGTCGGCAACAGCAATTCTAAATTATCACATAGTTATGTGATTGAAAAGCAACACCCTAATTCCGCATTATGTGTTGACTTCAGCATTTCGGAACATTTGAATAAGTCTAACAATGGCTTCGGTTCGTACTGGAAAACTGCGAAACGCGATAAAATCCCAGTTCCGAGTTGACTTTATTATCTTTCTTCTTCTCACATTCAACCGTTCCACCGCAAGTCTTAAAACCGTTGAATTCCTTATTAAACCGCGCGACCTGACAGTGAAGGAAGGAGAAACGGCATCGTTCGAGTGCTCGGCACGACTACCTTCGGCCATTTCGTCTCCATCTTTACTCTGGGTCGATGGAGACACGCTGAAGTTTCGTCGACACGAGGAGTTCGATGTTTCTACAACATACGATGAACGCAAACTGCTCATAAAGTCTCGGTTGTTCATACCAACTGTTCAGAGAGACATGGGCGGGTTTTTGAAGTGTTTACTAGTGCTTCGCTTTTCCGAAGATGAGGAAACGGCGCTCAATTCTGAATCATCTCCCTTTGCGACGTTGCAAGTTTTGTATTTCCTAGGCGAGGATGATCTGCGATGCGGAGGAGATGGTGTGGTGGCATTTCGTGAAGGGGATACGGTCAATGCTCTGTGTGAAGGTATCGACGGCAACCCTCCTATCACACTATCATGGGTTCTGGACGGTGTCAATACCACGGACCTGTTCGCCGCATCTTCGCAGACTGGCTCCACTTTAACCGGGGTGTTTCCCGCCGACCGACGCGTCCATGGGAAGCGTTTGTTTTGTACAGCTACCAGCACGGCCTTTCCCATGCAGAGCGTTAACTGTTCCATCGGTCCGTTCCAGATCCTCCACACCCCTAGTGTTGAGGTGCTGCCAAGTCGGGGTGAGCTATACCCGCCAATGATACGTGAAATGAACGCACTCTGCCTGGCCACGGCGCATCCTCCTGTTACCGATTACACATGGTCATGCCATCCTCCGGACGCAGTTGTGGGGTGCGAAACTCAAGCCCAAAACATTACAATTACCATGGCACCCGGAGAAAACGTTGACTTCTTGAACATTACATGTGAGGCGCGGAACGCTGTAGGCGAGTCACAGGGCTCTGTTCTCATTGCAATCCGTCAGATTGACATTGATGCAATCAGAGAGTGTCCCTCTGAACAGATATCAGACAGGTATAAACAAAGTGTCCATCTTTCTTATCAGGACTCGAACATAGGAGCCACACTCACCTGTTCTTCATTCGTTGAATCCATGATGGATGTCCTCTTTAGATGGTATTTGAATGGCAGTGCGATGCACGATGACGTGGGTTTGCATAAGCTCTTTAAGGCCAACGATGGGTCACGCTATCTGCGAGTCTTGGACAGTCTTGATGTTGTTCAACCAACCAATCTTATTGTGGCATGTGAAATCTACGATGAGAATGTCCAGGTGATGATGGGCAGAAGTGGCTGCTTCGTAGGACGCGTAAAGCAATCCCCGCAGTTTCTTTCGACCCCAAGCATGCAAGGTGATATAAGCTTGTCGGCGTTATCGATGGATGAAAACAATACTTTAGCCGGCAATCGTTCCGATACTGTCACAAGTTCGATCAGTTCAACCTCTCTTGGAATAGCAGTAGAAGGACATCCAAGTGATTCGGCGGCTAAAGAAGGAGTTCAGATGAACCCTCTCCTGGTAGCGTTGATCATAGGAGCGAGCATTGGATGCAGTATCTTAGTTGCATGCGTTTGGCAGAAGGTCGTCAACTATCAGAACCGGAGGAGACAGGCATCTCTCGCCTCTGAGAGAACGGCCCCTTCAAGTAGCAACCCGAAGACCACATTTACTCCTACCATGATCGATTCATCTCCGATCAACGCGGCTGGGGATGCGGACAGTCCCGTCTATGATATGTATGAAGATCCAAAGGACACCAGCGAGGCGCCGTCTTGGAAGCAGGAGGAAGCTCCCATGAAGATGCAGCCTCGTTGCTATGGTGATGACTACAAGATCCGCAGGAGGGATACGTGGGTTGATTCCCGTGTCGATGATGAGGAGACGTCGTGCTATGGGTATGCCTCCACACCAAGCG